>JAECXO010000269.1:9652266-10872032 GCA_018152825.1 Scaptomyza hsui
TTATATAAGAAAACCAAAATGTCATGCTATATTTTATATTATATTTTATGTTATATTTTGTATTTATTTATTGTATATTAATTTTTTGGTATCACGGTAAGTAAACAATGAAGTATGTATCACGTTTTTTGTTATGGAGGTACTGTCTGGTACTGCCGTTCCAAAATTTGTGTGAGTTATGTCGGACAGAGCAACAAAAAGTTTTCGCTGTAAATTACTTAAGTACCTGTTAAGGTTTATTTAAAAACCAAACAAAAATGCACTCAAACCATAACTGAATCAACGCCAATAAACCAAAATAGATATATATTCTGTCGTATTGATAATATAAATCGTCTTCTAGCCGTTTAATCAATGTAGGAATTTTTCCTGTACTGGAAAACATTTTATTTGATTATCGGAATATTTTTTTGATTGTAACATTTCCAAGGTAAACAAAAAGCAATAAAAAATTAAAACATTTTGCATGAATTCAATGTGCCCAGAAGAAGGACAACCCAAATATTGGGAATAAAATATTAATTTTTACAATTTCCATTTACAGACCAATTAATTAATCAATATAGTTAAAATTACCTCCAGCGGTTGTTTTAGTGGTGGGCAATGTTAGAATAATAATAATGCACAATTTCCATTGTTGTACAAACTTAAAAAAAAGCATGATAATCTCCAAATCTGAACATTTTAAATATTCTGATCTAGCGCCTAAATATACCTGGTTTCTTCTTCTTCTTTTCTTTGTCATTCGCGGCGATATAGTACTTTTGTTATCGATATAAATGTTACGCAAGTTGGCATGTCGAGCACAACATAGAAGAGTTGTGTTATT
Source organism: Scaptomyza hsui (assembly GCA_018152825.1). NCBI lineage: Eukaryota > Metazoa > Arthropoda > Insecta > Diptera > Drosophilidae > Scaptomyza > Scaptomyza hsui. The sequence continues at coordinate 9,653,096 of JAECXO010000269.1, forward strand.
TACGGGGTGCTTGTTAATGTTATTTAAACTGAATGAAAACAAATACGGCCAAAACATAAACAAAGTCTATCAACAACAAACGTAGGCCCCAACCACGTAAGATGGACATGACAGAGGCGGTAGATGTGACCAGTATTAAAATGGAAGTTGTGGACTGTCATGTTGCTGCTACTTCACACTGTTCAGCCAAGCAATTAAATGGGCATTTGGAGACGAGCAACACCTTGGGATGCATTAAGATGGAACAGGATTTGCAAGTTGTATGGCAAAGCAGTGAGGCAATGGCCAACTGTCAAATGCAGATCAAAGAGCACTCAGATACGTCCTATGAGGAATCAGAGGTAACACGACATAAAGATTGTTTGCAATAAATGAATGTATCTGCTTCGACATATGCTTCATTTTGGTGTTTTCTAAGTTTTAAAGCAAAAGTAATCAGACGATTTGATAGTAGTAGTAAACAAATGACATGAATAACATACAATATATATTTTTATTACTATTAAGTATCATTACTGCCGTCATGTTCGCTGAGCACAATATATAATTACCTGTGTAAATAGAGTGAACAATTCATATGAAAACTAATATTTTTTTTTTTTTTTTTAGTATTTATCCGATTCTGATAAAGACTTGAATGATTGTAGTCGTAAACGAAAATATGCAGTCAAAAGAATAACCGAAAACTCGAAACCCAAACGCAAAAGCCACATAAAGTTACCAGAAATATTTCGGTATTTTTGCAATATTGAAAGAGTAAGTTTGTCATAATCAATTTATTAAATCGTTATACTAATTATTATAAAATTTCTTATAGGAACAGGACTCGAATGCCAAGTTGGGAGCAATCAGTGCCACGTGCAATGCATGCCACAGTCGAATCAAAGGGTTCGCCACTGTAACCTCAAATTTCATAAAGCATCTACGCCTGAAGCATGTCGAGATTCATGCAGCATTTTTAAATGCCAAGCAAATCGGTCATACCGAACCGCTTGAAGTACACGACACTGATTCATTTGACCACAGAGTTATATGCTATATAATAGATAGTGGAGTGCCTTTAAGTACTGTCGAGTCAAACAGCTTCCGTAATTTGTTTCAGGGCACAAAATTGCGGGTGATGAGTCGCTCTAAACTGGAGGTGCGATTAGATGCCCGCTTTAGCCAAATGTGTGGCAGCATTAAAAATTTGATTGCAACACAGAAATATGTTTGTGCCACGGCTGACATCTGGTCAAATGAACATTGTAGCTTTTTCGGCTACACCTGTCACTGGTTGGATCAAAAGTACAAACGAAAATCAATTGCGTTGGCCTGTAAACAATTTACCGGAGCTGATTGTCGAATAATGGAGATGATAGGTACAATTAACACTGAATACGATCTTAGCAATTTAAAGATTGTGGCAACAGTCACACACAGTGGCATCAATTGTTCTAATGCATTTCGTGAACTTGGCATACAAATTGGAAAAAGTTGTGATAATAGGACCCATTGCGATTTAACATATAATGGTTTACCAAATCAAATACAATGTGCAAGCTACCCGTTAAGTTTACTGATGTCCACCGATTTTTTGCAACTTCTTGCCAGGGATAAAGCCTTACTAGAGCGACACACAAAAGTAATCCGACAGTTGTTTTATTGTAAATAAAACTTAACTAATACAATCTTCTTTTGCAGGTATTTGCCAAATGCAGTGCATTATGGCGCAAGTGCAATTGTTGCAAATCGTCTGAGATAATTCAAACAGTATTGAGTGGATCGCTGATAAGCCCAGTTTCTTCTGGATGGAACGTTGTTTATGATTCCGTTTGCTGCATTCTGTCACATAAAGATAAACTGGATGAGCTCTGCAGCAAATTGGCTTTGCACAGCTCGTGTTTCTCTGCAAGTGATATTCAATACTTGGAGGAATACCGGGCCCTTATGACGCCCATTGCATCCACAATTGAGTTTTTGCAAGTGGAAAATAATTGGTTTTTTGGCTGTCTCATACCAGCCCTGACATCCCTGTGTGTTAAACTAAGAAGAGTATCGGACTCCTCCGAATTGATCGACTTGAAAAATGTGGCACTTGAGCTGCAGCTAAAATTGAAGGAACGATTTTTGAAATACCTTCAACTTAGCGAGGATGCAAACAACGCGATTATTGCATCAGTTCTATGCCCTGCTGTCAAAATGCGTTGGTTCAATGCTTTGGCTAAAGTCTCTTCACATGAACGCAGCACCGATGACATACATAAAATTGTTATCGCCGAGGCTGTGCGGCATATAAAGGCTACAGAAAATACGTATCAGGCTTCTCAGGAATCTGCTCACCATAAGGATAAAGATGATTTCTATGAATTTGATGAAACTGGTAATTACCTATAGTCAACTTTTGTCAATCATGCATTCATCCCCAAATATTATATCTTACAGATGATGCTTGCGAGACGAGTGATTTAGATATGTCGCAGTCATCACCGTTGCCAGCCACAATGAAACTTGTCGATGATGTTGAGTCACAATTTCATAGTTATCTACGGGATTCGGGTACTGCCTTTGAGGTTCTAGAAAAATATCCTCTACTTCATGATTTGGGGATCAAATATAATACGCCATCGGCTTCATCGGCGCCAGTTGAACGAGTATTGTCGCTTGCGAATATAAACAGATATTCCACAAAATCAGAACTCTCCGATTACTCTGTGGAAAAACTAGTTTTACTCAAAGCTAATAGAAATTTGTAATTAAACATTAGTATAATTAGTATAAAGTATTTACAATGTATGTGCAATAGTTGATTAATTATACGTTTCTCTTATAATGTTGTACCAATTGCAAAAAAAAAAATACCAAAAATCATGTTAATTGCAAGTACAATTATTGACATATCGATTAGAAAAGGACATTCAACAGTTATCATAACACAAAGTGCATTCACAACAAACATCTGCTTCTTATACATACAAACATCTTGCCATTCACATTAACCGATTTCGGTGCACAGGTTGTGTCGCAACTGTTGCGCTTGTTTTAAGTTTGCAATTTTAATAAATAATTAAATAAAAGTAAGAAGAAAATAAACATAGCTAGAGATGTTATCAAAAGTGAAGCATTCCCCTACTAACAAAGAGGAAGCAAATGTCCAAAAAATTTCAGTTTTGCAGTCGAAGGTGCAAGCAAAACCCAAACATGATGCGCCATTTATGACAGTGGCACAATTGAGAGACCAACTGTTTGAGACAGGCATCATCGGTGGTCTGTCCAAACAAGACGCCCAGACGTTTGCCAGGGTAAGCTTGAAGCGGCTTAATGCAATAAAATACAATTGGCCAACGAAGAAAATTGAGAGGCCTGGAGTATCGACACAAGAGGGTGAGTGGGCGGAAATGAATGCAGACACGCAGCAGCAGCAGCCGACAGGTAATATGCCATTGGAAACCAACGAAAATCTGGCAAATGCATCTAGCGAAATTGTTAAACTTGGCCTAATAGCATCAATTACTGCACCACCACTAACAATTGATGATTTGAAAAAACTACAGGATGCGATACTGGATGTGGTTGTGACGCACTCGGAGCCCCCACACACTGCGCAGTTTGAGGCATGCGTGTTGCAAAATGAATGGTTGCAGTTGGAGTGTACGAATAATAGCTCGGCGAATTGGGTTCGCTCCAATTTCGAGCAGATTCGTTATCGCAGCGCTCTCAACATTGAGTTGCTCGAGGAGCATGAATTTCCCCGAAACTACATTGAAGGCTATTTTCCAAACAGCGTATATCTGCCGGAATATACTGTTTTGTCATTTGTCCGAGCACAAAATCCAATAAGTACCAAATATTGGCGGGTCGTGCAAAGAACTGCCAACCACAATATGCTCATACTGTCCCTGATCATTGATGATGTCTCCATGCAGGCGCTCGCTTACAACGGTGGTAATATCAGCTATCATTTTGGCAAGGTGACCCTCAACATTAACGGATCTGCGATCAACCATAATGCTCAACCGGAGCAGACTTTTAAATGCGATGAGCCCTGCACACAGTTTGCTCATCCATCGCATCTGTATCCGCCTTCCCCAACTAGTCAATATCATTCAGGAAATGATGCAAACTGCGGTGATACGTGCTCCACATGTTCCTTCACCGTACCACAACCATATCCACCCAATTGTAACACTCGTTATAAATGGCACAATAATGGACTCAATTAATTTCAAGTATGTAAACATGAACTTAACTAATACATTTTATTATTTAAATTGCACATTACATAAATTTGAAATCGTGTTCGAATATTTTGTTTATTTTTTTTCTGAACTCTTATTCTTATTCCTAATATGCATGTGTAAAAAACTTGTTCATTGAATTTTTTTAAATTAAAAACTGATAGCGTTGATTGTAGTCATTTAATTAACTAACTCATTAGTTTAGAAACATTTCAAATTAAAAAGCTTAATAGCTTTTTCTTGTATATATGTACATATTTCTAATATTGACTTAAATTTTGAAGTAAATGCTAAATCACCATTAAGTTACTGGATGTCATGGATTTCAATTCTCCACCGATGAGTGACTAATCCGAGCTTAGGTAAGACATGAACCTAGTACTATATCTAACAATAGTTACTAACTTATTTCTTTCCTTATAGATGGAACAATATCCATTCAATTACGAATTTAACCAACCTAAAGAAGTTTTAACCGTCTACTGAATATTCAGAAACTAAATGTTGTGATGTTTGTATTTTAAACTGTAACTACTATAACCACTTTAAATTGTTATATTATATTTGTTGTAAAAATTCATGTTTTTCTTTTTTTTTTTAACGGCTATTTACCAATATCTTGTCAAGTTTTAGGTATGTATTCTCCAGAACTTATCAACAAATCAACTATATAGTTGACTTAAAATTTGCGTTCCAATATTAATTTTCTGTAAATCAAGACTGGTTGAGAAAGTGCTGGCTTTTTCTGCATGGGCGACTGTGAAAATGCCTTGATCCTCGAAGATGGAACTTACAAAGTAAACTCGTTTTTGAAAGCTCGCTTAATTTGAAGTACCAAAGAGCTTACTTTAATATAATTTTTCTTACAAATGCACATATCACAAGATATTTTTATATATCAACATAATTGAAACGTTTTTGTGTACGACGCCTAAACAATCTATCAGGATGTCAGGATACCAGAGGAGAGGTTCGATAGTCTGTGGCTTTCAATAAAAAAAACCCGGATGGATTACAAAGAGCTTTTGCCTACCATATAAGGCACAACAGCAGCCGCTGATCTCGGGTGCCAATTTTAAACACTAGCGGCGCACATTGTTGTTGTCTGTCAATTATCGTTTTTATTGCCACCCATTCTTTGTTGTTGCCTTTGTTGTTATTTCTTTGTGAATCAGCTGCTCGCTGCTGACTGCGACTGCGAATGCGAATGTGACTGCAGGCAGCATCTTTGTTTCAAGCGTCGCTTTGCTTTAAGCTTTTGTTCGGCCGCATATGGTGAAATGTGGGGGGACTCTTAGCCCCTCTCTTTCGCTCTGTTTTACACACCGTGTCGTTGTTGTTGTTTGGCGCCAACGAACGGGATAATTAATAAATATGTAAAAAGTTGAAACGCAAATTTTAAAATTGAACGCATGCTTTTTGACGCTCAAGTGAAAATGAAAATTGCACCGCAATTTGTTAGGCGCCCCACTGATAACGTCTGTCTACGCACCTAAACGTGTCTAAGCTACTTACTCCCCCTGCCCCCAGCTCTTGTTTATTAGAGACAAGTCTAACAGCAATTCGATCAAAATTTCACTTTTTATGTGAACTTGATTTGATTTGTCATTTATGTTTATGTATGTATGTATGTATGTATATATACGCCTAAAGTTAATTGCGATTGCGATGACCTCTTGGTCTAATGAAAAGAAAGGTAATTTAATTGAGCGCTTGGAGTGTAGGTGGAAAATTTCGCTGGCACTTTGTTTAATCTTAGCGTGGGTCTCAGCTTATTAAGTCAAGGTACTTTGGGGTTCAATGCGCTCGACAGTCAATAAATATACATATTGACGTATACCAGCTACATATTTCTCATAGCAGTAAATGTTATCTGTGACCAACTGCACGCACTTTGCTATTTTCTTTGGGATGACAGCGCTGCATTAGCAGATAAGCAAAAGCACAAAAAAGTCACTCAATTCTACGCGACAAGAGCATCTACCGTTGCTGACTCAAACAGTTACTTAAGTACATACATATAAATATACCACTACCACTTACTCTTGTTGCTTATGAGCTCTTTTCTCAATTCCGCTATAAATCAAAGCGATGATTTCATAACAATAACAAACAATAAGAAGAACAAACAAATGCTCCAATTGAGCTATGGGATACTATCCCGACCTGCCAAAAATTATGCTCATCACCTCAACTCTCTCTGTCTTTGCCTGTGTCACTCTTCCACCCTAGCAGCGATGTCGACCGGTTTGAGCTGATAGCCGTTTCAATTTAAAATTGCCATTTGAATTTTAACCGTTTGAGTTAAACGACACAAGTTCGCAATAGTTGTCATTTCACTCGCACTTATGTGCAAAACAAAGCCAAAGCGTCTGAGGCAGCTTCCCTTAGCAAAAACAACACAAACAAGGCACAGCTGTCAGCACTGCACAGTGAAACACAGCCTTAAAATGCCGATGTTATTGAGGTATAGTTTTCAGGAATTATAAATAAGCTCAAAAGCTTTCAACTTTTTAGCAATTATAAATTTTTATTTAAAAGTAACCCTTTAACAATATTTTTATTGGGTGGTGGTTTTTGTTGCTCATGTACTTGGCCACCGTATACCACTGTGCAAGAGAAGCGCTTGCGATCAACTACAAAACAGAATCGTCGGCGCCTTAGCCACTCAGTCGTTAAATTCGCGTCGACACGATCGTTACAGAGCGCTGAGCGCAGTGATAAATTCAAGCAACTCTAAAAGTGCAGTTTAAAGTCTTTTTGTTTAACGTTATAAAAAAAATTATAACATTTTGTGTGAATAATCAACGTACGTTTTGGCTACTTTGTGGATATATTCTGCCAACTTTTGGTAAGTACCTAAAGAGCAACTGAAAACTAAAAACTGGAAACTCTTTTATCCGGTTCGGTGCAGCTTTGTAGTCCCTTTTTCTGCTGCTGCTGCTGCTGCGCAAATGCAATAGCAACAGCAACATCACCATCACCATCACCAAGTACAACAACAGCTGCAAAGCGACGACGCCAATAACTTCGTGTTGCTCTTTGATTTCGCTGTTGTTGTCGTTGCCCTGACAGCAGCCGCCGCTTTTCCTTTTCCTTTCGCCTACGCTTTGCTGATTCCCATTTCCAGTGCCTGGCGTTTGGAATTGCAGTTCTTGTCATTGTTGTTGTTGCTATTGCTCTTTTATTTTGCCCCATAATGAGCGACTGCTTGTTATATGTACATTGTATGTATGTACATACCTATAGTTGTAGCTGCTGCTGTAAAGGCCTGTTACTCTCTTTATTGGCATTGCTCTTTGTTTGCGTTCCTGCGTTCAGCAAGGGCGTCTTTCTCGCACTCAAGTGTTTTATGCATTTCGCCTGTGCCTGTAGGCTGCTTGTGTAACGGAGCACCAGAACTAAATAGCAACGAGGGCTGCACCTGAAGTACCCGACTTGCATGAATCCTTCTACGACAATATAATATTTATAATTAGCTTGTGTTTTTATTTTCATTTATTTTCAGTTAGAACTTTTATTGTGTTTTATCGTCCAATCCAATCAGCAAAAATGGTTAACGACACTATTAAAACCGAAGGTAAGTTTAAATTCTTCCATTGTATTTAATTTCTTGTGCTTTTGTGATTTCTTACTGTCTTCTTTATGACCAAACACGACCTCCTCCCAACAAGTTTACATTTCGGTTTGTTTTTGTTGCCTGGCAATGCTCTTTTATAGTGCGGGCGGGAACAAAAGCTGCCACGCCTCGATGCGTTGCAGATGGGAGTTGTTGCTGTTGCTGTTATTGTTGTTTTAGTTTGCATTTGCATAGCAATCATACAAAAAAATATAAAGAAAAAAAAAAAAAAAAAAATGGCAAGGCAAATAAAATGAAATTCATGCACAGAAGTTGTTGCAGTTGTTGTTGTTGTTGTTGTGGCACGGTAAAAGTATCTGCTAAAGCGAAACTGCTGCCACTGTTACAGTTGCCACTGCTTGCTGCAAGTCGAGTGGCATAGATTACGCGCTATTGTAGCCTAAATACGTTCGAGTGCGCATCCAGCAGATACTCGACTCGGCAACCCAACTACAACTTGCAACAGTAGTTTCACCAACCTCACCCCCTACCCCACCGCCCCCTTAAGCTGCGCAGCTATTGTGACAATTTTATTGGAAATGACGTGAAGTGTTTAGTAGTTTTTTTTTTTTTTTTTTTTTGCCTGTAGCTGCCGTAGAGTATTATGTATTGTATAATCTGGAAGCTCCTTTCGCCCGCACAAAAGGCTGCATTATGATGATATTGTATAAAATATGCACAGATTTGCAGCAAATTTGATGCCAGTGGCGTTGTCGTTACCGGTTTGGATCTACCATTAAAAAGTTTTCCTTGCAACATAAAACATTTAATTTTGCAGGTAAAAAAGTATTTAAATAAAGAACTTGTCTACAGTTGGACATTTAATACATAAACAATAGGAATTCAAAAAGTTGTTAAAATTTATATTTTATTTTTGCAGAAAAAAAATATAGTTTTCCCATAAAAAAATGTTTATGCAAATTTTGAATATATTTTTTTAAAACAAGAAAATCAAGGATTCAAAAAAAAATATCTAAATTTATATTTTATTATACTTAAATACCACAATAAAGCTTGTGCCTCAAAATATTCAAACTTAAAATTATTTAGAATATGTGTTAGCTTTTGTTGTTTAAACTTTAAAATATTTTAACTAATCAGCAGTAAAAATAAGAATATTTCCTTCAACGAACTTTATTCCCCAATGCATTGGTTGTTTTATATTTTACCATTTTATCTGAGAAATTCTCAAATGTATTAGATCTAGCGTATCTTCTAAATTGTGAATGTGTTTCAACAAGAAAGATAAAGATATATCTTTTGAATATTAACAATTTTGCATTAATTTATCGCCCTATTTATAAGTTTTATTCTTGCATCCATGAGATACCTAAATCAACATACATATTATTAATAGAGTGCATAAATTTAGGACTTTCATTCTTTCATAAGCATCAGCTGTGTATCTATTGTAGTTAAGATACCTTAACCCGCAAAACTTAAAAAATGAAATATAGTCTTCAAGTCGCCGCCACTGGCTGCCTCTGAAAAGGGGGGCGCCCTTGGCCCGCAGCTCTTTTGGGGCACTCAGCTTTTCAATGCGCAAATCATGAGTTGGCAAATTGTTTGGCATTTGGTTGTTGCAAGCGGTTGTTGCACCCACAACTCTCACATTGTTGCATTTAATGCACTCAACATGCTCGTTAGAGTTGCCAGTTTTGAGTTTCTTTCTCCCCTCTCTCCGATAATGGCAGGCAAATCCAGCTGACATTTCCGCTACCGGGTCAAATACCTAAGTCAGCAACTGAACAACTTAGCAACGAGGCAATCTGTTCACCCAGTCGAAGGAATCTTTCAGTCTGTCTGCCGCATTTGATTAAACTATTGCCATTGATTGTCAAGTTTGGGAAAAAAACTAAACTGCCGTTAAAATTGATTGCTTTGGGAGCAAGTTTTGCACAGGTTCAAGTTTCTAATACCAAAGTCAAATAAATTTGTTTCGAAATTTACTCTCATGTGTGCATGTGTTTTGTGTGTGTGTTGGAGTTGAAAGTTGCTGCAGTTCATTTTGACCAGAAAGAATGGGAAAATAATAGGTTCTCTCCTCTAGCTCCATTGAGCAATTGCGATGCAACTTCTTTTCTTTCTTGCTTTTCACTTAAGCGGCTCTACTTGAATTGATTTGGCAACTTTTCGCTTAAAATAGGTCAGCGCACAGGAAAAAGTGTTGCATACTGGAGGCGATGGCGTCACGAAACTAATTTAAGATGACAACCTATTGATAAGCTTTGTAAATGTATCTAGAGTTCAGATAAGAGATGCTGTCGTCTTTTAAAAGTCACTTTTAGTCAATGTGACTTTTTAAAAATGATTAAATATGCACTTTTTGTGGTTTCTTAGAAGAGCAAAACTTAAAAAACTACAAAGAAAAGAGTCTATAAAAAAATAATAAATATAATGTTTCTAATAACGTTTTATTAAAACTATGCCGATAACTAGATTTCAAAGTCAGAATTTCACTTCACCCTATAACCGTGACAAATCGCAGTTCCTGGCGCATCCCAGTCTTTAGCTATTATTGCTTGCCGCAGACTCCATTTAAATTATGCATAAGCGCCTGTAAGTAGGCAACGCTTTTTTTTTAACGTACGGCACGTACAACGCCTTGAATTTATTATATTGTCTCGCATATGGTAATATATTGTATTCAGTATGCGACCCAAACTCTGGTTCTCCTGATCCTGTTGACAAAGTTGTTCCATTTTCGGGACAGTCAGCGATAATCACGTGTAAATTACTCAGGGACACACACCCTTGGGGGGGATTTGAGGATTTGCTAGCGATACCTTTTTTCGACTATGCTTTTATTTATCTATATTTTATGTTGAGAGTTTTCAATTTGGCGACTTGTTTTAAATGAAACACTCATTAAAAAGTCGTTTCGTTATGCATGACAAAATGTTCGAAAACAGGTCACAAATTGACGCAACTTTTATTTGAATTTTCATAATTTTATGAATTTTATTATGTCTTAGCAGTGTTGTAAAGTGTGCCAAATAGAAAGACTTTAAGACTTATGCATACGGAAAAAATACCGAATATATTTAAAGTGTTGCATACAGAAGTTAAGTTGAGTAGAATAATGTTAACTATCTTAAAACTTTTCGATCAGAATTCACTTCCTCTTTACTTCTTTTTTTTTATCGTCTTAAGGCAGCTTTGTAAAAAGCTCACCTCACACTTTACAAAAAAACGTAGCTTTCGGCTCTGCCTGTTTATTTTCCTGTTGATGTATTGCTTTTAGAGTCCGCGCATTAAACTTTGCCGTGTTTATGACATTGCCGTGTTAAACACGCCAATCTAGCGATAGTAATCCAAGAAACTTTGCAGCTTATAAAGTGTATCCTATTTTATGTGAAAGCTCCCACCACCCACCAATTACCACCCTACCACCCACAAGGCAGCAATGCAGTTGTTGCAAAATTTTAAAGAACGAAATCCAGTTTAAAGCTTTGAAGCATGCAAATCGCATTAGAGCACAGGGGGGGAGTAGGGAGAAAGCTTTGCCCCATTATTATTATTATTGTAGAGCAGAAAACTACTGTGTATGGTATCAGTGGCGGACTTACATGAAATTCGATACCTTAGTTCACAATAACATTAATCAGATCCTTTATTATTTTCACAGCAAATAATAATAAACAAACGGGTTTTTAAGCAAAGAAAATCTCAATTTTGTACTACTTTTAAGGAAAGTTACGTAAAAAAAACTGTACATTCGTGGACAATTGATATATATTTTTTAGTATACTCATTATCTGTTAGTATTGATTGCATTACAATAACTTTTTGCGGGACTTTGAATTTGCATAATCATTGATTATATCGTCGTATGTCATCTTGTCCACTACTTTTGACTCCATTGATAAAAGAGCTAAAGCGTTTAACTTTTCTTGACTCAAAGCCGATCGAAGATAGTTTTTTACTCTCCTGTATACATATGTATGTACTTGTAAAAAAGTGTATAACTGTTTCTTATCGTATTAGTGAATACACAATTTAGAGAAATTTATCATAAATAACCATCGGTTTTCGAGTTAAATTTGCCGCCTCTTAAAATTTGCCGCCCTAGGCTACAGCCTACTCAGCCTACTGGTAAATCCGCCACTGTATGGTATAACGTATTGCACATTTCGTTTATTGTATACAAGAGAATATAAATTGAATTACTTTTTGGGGTAACGGCACTTGTTCAGCTCAACAGTGACAAGTCTAACAAATGTAACAGAAATAAGTAGAAATATTGAAAGTTGGAAGTGCATGACCATAGACTACCCTGTAAAATCATGAGTTCGATACTACTTATATTTGTAAGAGCATTAGTCAAGTCTAATCAGTGTTTAAATATTTTAACATTTTATAGCAGTAATTTTAAGACTTACCACCAGTTAAAATTGCTTGCGTCTAGCATGCTCGCTGTGACCTTTCAAGTACAGGGTGTAACAGGAACAAGAAGCAAATGACAAGATCTAGGCAAGTACATGCTTTGTATGTATGTATGTTTGTATATACACGCATAGTTGTATAAATAATTATCTATTCCGGTCATGTCAGAGAGAGAGAGAGAGAGAGCAACAGAGAATGTGAAGGAGGAAGAGGAACGCACAAAATGTCAACGTCTCAGTGTCGTAGCAGAACATGTCACCAAGAGTAAAAGAGAGAGAGAGCAGCTACTGTACCGTTATTCTCTGCTGCTGTGCAAAGGATGTAGGAACAACTCATTTGCAATGCTCAACGCATCTTCTAAGTGGAACAGGGGAGGAGGGGGTGGGAGTGGAATAACAGTGAAAACTGCATAGAGTGAAGGAAGTTGTGCTTTGCAGTTTTGCAATTTCTAATTACGTCTTCGCAGCAGCAAGTGACTTTTTGAGGTAAGGCTCGGCAAAAAAAAGAAACAACAACAAGCTTAAGCCTTTTCAGCATAATTTGTTGTTGTTGTTGTTGTTGTTCGCAAAGTTTGTTGCCCTTGCAACTGTGGCAGCAACTGGTTGTTGCCAGTGTCACTTTGATGCCGGGTATACTTATTCCCGGGCAAACTTTGATTACAGTCCCCACCCAGTTCCAGACATGCTCAGACAATCAACAGATTTCTTGCTTATTATGCGACAGCCTTCAGGAACTTCTACTTTATTTCCCCCCTTTCATCTGCTCTCAGCATATGTGTGCGTAAAAAATTCCATTAGGGCCAACTCCCAAGTGTTTTATGTATGTTGTTCTGGCAGAGATATATGTATGTATGTACATGCATATGTATTTTATTGTATAGCTTACAACAACAAACATCCCACAGCTTAACGTAACTCTTGGCAGCTACTTTTGAAGGGTATTTGCATTTTGTCATCAAATATGTAACACCTATTTTTGCCAGAAAATCACTAAATCTATACCAGCATGCATAAGAATTAAATTTAGCAAAAAAGTTTTTGCAAGAGTATTTAAAAGTCACAACTTTGCCCATTTCGAAGTTATAATGTTGTTCATTATTAATACAAGATAAACGCTACGTGTCGAAATTCAGTAAAAACGGTTTTCTTCTTTTGTGACTTGTTTTTTCCTTTCTTTTTTTTTTGTAAACGAACTTCCAGCATCCAATCTATTTGGGTCAAATGTGTAAATTGCTGTGAGTTTGCCTTTTGTGTGTGTGTCTGAGTGTGATAATGACAAGTAGATTAGGTATATATATATATACTTGCAGGATGTGCTCCTCTCAGCCAACTAACACTTCAGGTAATCCTCACAGAACTAACTTTTTGTGACTCTTTGATTAGAGTTGCTTGTTTTAAATGAAACCTTGACCCAGTCCAAGTGAATGTCCTTTTAATGCAGCAAAAATATATATTTATCGATTTCCGTGAATGTTAAAACCATAAACACGCTAGCAGCCGTTGCCAATTCCAACATCGCTTGGTCAACAGCAATCAAATGGCCATAAATTGCTTGCCAAATGTCGTAAAGTCCTTCGATTCAAACTTTCCCCCACTCACACCCTCTCAGCCGCCTGAAAGATTGCTACAGGTAATTACAAAACCATAACGCGCAAATGTCACCGCAAAATGTGCGGTGAATATCCAATCCCAATCCCAATCCCAGCCATCATCATCATCGTCCTACCCTTGGGACAAATGGTGCGTTGAACATTGAGCAAAATCGTTTGTCGTATTTCTGTGTTGCATAATTTTTGGCGCACTGCGTGTCAGGTTGAATTGTGTGAATTCTGTAAATCGCTTTGTTATATCCTCTATAGAGCAAAAAGTGATTAAAAGGGTGGATCGAATACAGATGAAGTTGGTATCTTATTAAATTTATCTAACGTCCATACAAAATTGGTTTAATGTGTTATAAATGTATTTATTGTAATAAGAAAAAGCGAAAAACAACCGAATAAATAATATGTGATTTTCTATAATTATTATCCATTGTTATTTCCACTTCAGCTTTAGATTAATATTTTTATGCTTAACTCAAACTGGAAACCTTCTTAAGGGGTATCTTCTAGTCAAGGCACTGACGCTTAGTTCATTCTTTTTCATCGCTTACGTTTTGGTTTTGTGTCCCGGGTGGCAATCACGTTCAACACCCAGTTGACATTGCCCAGGTGGCGGTCACTTTGGGGTTTTTGTTTGGCGCAAATACTGCGACTAATGAGGCGTATGAAAATTTCTGCACTGGGCAAAAAAAATGTTGATAGTAATGGGTCAATAAATTCTTTATTCAGTGTGCAGGCAATCTGTTATTGATCTTTTACTAAGAGCTGTTTATCCAACAATTTAAGTTGAAATTCTTAAATGAATGTACTTTGTTTTGTTGAGTGTAAGGCTTTAAAAATTATATTTTACTTACTGTTTTCGGGTATTTGCAAAAGAAAGAGCAATAAAAAACAGATGTGAAAATTGCCTGTGGCAATTATATTCAAATTTTTTTCAGGTTTAAAAAAGGCACTAAACTTATATTGTGTTTGGAAACCCTAAAAACAAACAAAAACTTTTACAACTTTTTATTAACTCTGCATTAAAAATCCTTAAGGCTATATTTATTTATTATTATTTAAATCAATTTTTGAATTTTTTTGTGGGTAAAGCATTGCCAGACCAAAAAAAAAAAAATACTATTATATATAACTAAAACTTTAAATAATAAGAGTTTGCAAGTTCATTATTTTATCTATGTATTTTATCCCATTTGTTAAGTGTGAACCCTTTGATTGGGTTAAAAATTGATTTTATTTAAAGGCACGCACAAATCCAAGCCTCATTGTGTTTAGGAATTAAGATCCCCAGAGCTGTGGATAGTAAGTAAAATATTATTCCACCCAAATGCAAAATCTCTCCCATTCTTAAAAATTTCTCTCTGGCGGCCATAAGACAAATTGCCGGCAATTCATTCAATTCAACCCTTGCCAAGGGACACACACACACAGAGAGAGAGGGAGAGGAGAATGTGCAACAATTGGTTCTCACTATCAATTCATAGGACGACAACGCACCCTTTTTGTGCCCTCTCCCCCCACCCACTTTGACCTTCTCCTCAGCAATATTGCCTTTGAGCCAAGCTCCTTTCATATTGGTCGGTTGGGTATTCCAAACGTTTTTAATTGACAATCAAACTGTGGCAGCCCACACACACACACACACACACATACAAATTTGATTAATACGCTTGATGGCTGCATTTGCTGTCAGCTTATCCTTTTGACTGTTGGGTAAATCCTTCTGGCTTCTCTGTTTGTGTCCCAGTTAATTGTTTTCCGTCTAACTGGTTAGCTTTTATGACTGAACTCATTTAATAAATGAAGTGTCTTGTGGCTTCGAAATGTGCAAACTGTGCACTTCATTTTGTGGATCATAAATCTGAGCCAGCTTCCTGACTAATTACTTCATTTTGAGCCATTTACCCTGTAAAAGGAGTAACAGCTTAGAGCTGCTTAATTATTTACATTTTAATAAAGTGTGCTTTGAATGTATTGTAAGACTTTGATTTGAATTAAAGTGTTTTTGGATTCGAGGCTTCAACAAGTCAGGTTGGCCGAGCGGTCTAAGGCGCCAGACTTAAGCTCTGTTTCTCGTAAGAGAGCGTGGGTTCGAATCCCACACCTGACAAAACTGTGAAAATGTTTTTTTTTGGTATTTTATTTAATATTATTAATAATTTGTACAGCGTTTTAGAATGAGTATATTCTGCAATATTTTTTCATTAAGGTAACACATAAATAAGATTTTCTTTAAAGAAACAAATCTTTATTTCACAAGTAACTTAAATATTTAATTAAATTCATTTGTTTCGTCTGTATATAAAAATATTTAACTATGTCAACTTCGCTCAACGAAATTTTCTTGCGCCTGAATGTATGCAAAACTTTGTGGCTGCAATCAACAGGCATTTTATTTGTGTCTGGTAAACGTTTGGCATTAGAAAATTCATTTGAGTGCCACATAAAATTGCTGCAATTGCAGTTTGCTGTTGTGTGCCACACGACACAAATGCGCAGCAAGTGTGCGGTTCCACACGGTGCAACTTCGCCTCCCCTCCCCGCCCGCCACCCATCCTTTACATTCAGTGTCGTACTACAAGTCGGCTAAAACGCACACATAGACAGACGCTTGCTAAAAACCAGTTAATAAACATTATTTGCTTTTGCTTTTGCTTTTGCTGTTGTTGCCACTAAATTTTACACACACATTCTGCATGAAGCGACTGCAGTGAAGGAAAAATCGTTATCATTATTGTATGTGTATATAGTACACGTACTGCATATAGTGAAGAAGAGACAGGGGGGGGGAGAGCACAAACTATGTACGAGAATACTTTTTGCGAAAAGTTTATTGAACCGGAAGTTGGGCGGCAGTTGCTGCTGCTGAAATGCGGCAACAATGCGCGAAATGATGGCAATGCCGCAGGCAGCTGCGCTAACTCTACGTTGCTTCGCATTCGTCTGCTTCAAGTCTGCTTTAACATTTGCGGTGGCCTGCCAATCACAAGTCCAAGTATTTGTTTTTGTTATGCCTCGAGTCGCATTTTTGATTTTTGTTTCATTTTGTTTCTTTTTGTTTCAATCATTTTTCTTGTCGTGTGTATAACTTATTTATATGTGCACGTCTGGAATTGGGGGATAACGGTAAGCTGGCTCAGACGTCTCTCACTTTTTAATGCCTCGTTTATTGTTGTTGCTGCCCCAGCTGCTAGTCTGTTGCAGGCCCTTGGGGCCATGTAATTGTTGCTTAAGTGATGCAAATGAGCGTTCCTACAACAAACACCCAAGTGACGGGACCGCTAAAAGTGTGCTTTATATAAATAGTCAATGTCTAAATACCCTATGATATTACTTAGAGACATTTCACTGAAGGAAACTAATAAAATACAAATTTAAATTCATTTATAAAAAGAAAAATTGTCAGAGCTTCCACTTTATTTTTTAACAACTTCGTATAGGGTATAAAAAGTGCTGGATGTGTCTTTTTGCCAGGAGGGGAGAAAGAAAAAGCTTCTGAACATTTTTGTTTGAAGTAAGTAAAAATGTATTTTCGAAAAATGTTTGGGCTGCTGCTGCTGTCATTTTAAATGGTATGGGAGAGAGAAAAATGAAGAGGGCAACGAAAAACTCACTCTGTGAATTTTCACTACACTCGTAATGGATGGGGTAAGGGGTGGGGTAAGGGGTGGGTGTATGCGCTGGTGTCACTGTTAATGGGGTCAGAAAAATGTGGTAGCTATCGCTCAGCGTGATTTATGGAAGTTGCACTTGAAATGGTTAAACAATGTACAAAGTTGGAAGTTTATTAAAATTGATTGTCATGTGTCTGGCTGAGAGTATTTAATATTTGAAAGCCTGCATTGTTTGCACAAAAATGCAAATTTGCATTCGATTGTTTGGCATTCATAAATACATATACATGTATCAATCATTGGAAACCGCTTATAAACATGTGTTTGTAATTTTGTGATGAGAGCTGGAAAACTGAAGCGCATTTTAAGCCCTCAGGAGCGATGAGGTTTCGGTCAAAGACAAAAACACATGTTCCAACAACAAGTTTTATAGGAATTGAGAGAGGGGAAGGGGGTTGAAAGAAGGAACAAAATTTTACGCTGCATTGGCGACACCAAACATATGTCGAGTGATGTTGGTTGTCGTCCACTGGCAGCGGGAAAAGTTGCATGCCCCCGAGGGGTCGTTTGCACGCAAGGGGTGTAGGGTGTGGGGAGTAAAGAGTTGTTGTTATGGAAGCGCAGTCGTGTATGAAATATGCGTGCCTTGTCTGCCAATATAGTATATATACAAAACTATATACATTAATGGTATATGCATTGATAAATTGCACAGTGCTTCCCACACACACACACACACTTGAAAAGCCGCAACAACAACAACGTCATTAGTGGCCGCGACACCCTGTAATAAAAATCAATTCTCTTAAATTCTCACACCACAATGGAGTTGTGTACTTGCCATATACTTAAGTAGAAGGGTATGATGATGATACAATTGATTTGGACATAGTTAAAACTTAAAACAATTTAATGTCATGTTTTTCTATTTGACTTTCCTAGACACTCATATTGAGAAAACTCAATATCAATAAACTTTAGAACACATAGAATATACACATACCTGACCTAACAAGAGTATTAAAAAAATTCCGAAAAATTTCGGTCTTCTGTTAAATACAATGTAGGTCAACTGAATAAATTTATTAGCCTAAAATAAATAACTTTAGGTTTTAATACAATGTATTTTGATTTGAACTAAGTAAGAGTATTCAATCTTCGGTTTTATTTCTTATCGATAACTGCTGTTTCAGTTGCTCCCTTTTTTCCCCCAAAACATATGGTCGAGAGTTTGTCGTCAGTTACCCTAGAACTAGTCCCTAGGCACCCATTTCATGCACATGGTAATTATGGGTGTCGCATATTCACATACAAACATATAAAATCAGCGATTGTGTGCACATTTCCGCGTATATGTATATATGTATATATATATGTTTTTTAAGGTCCAACTTTCCAGTTAAGTGCAAGACTTGAACTGCAGTTTTTATTTATTTATTTATTTTTTTTTTTGTGCATGTATTTGTTCCTCTAACCATCCCCATAGGAAATAATTTGTTGTGGCTTTTTTTATGCGCTATAAAAGCGTCATTTGTCGTTGTTGCTGTTTTATAGCATTTGCATGGCATTCGAAAGTTTTCTGTTTTAATAGAACACCAAACGATTGTGTGGCAAACTGAATGTGACCATAAAAGCTTAAGTTTTTCATTTTCATCTGCGTCCGCTTAATTTCTTGTGCAGTTTAGAGTAGAAACATTTTTATTTGCAGCTCAACTTGAGTTTTTAATCGAAGTAAATTTAAAAACATTCTAGCTTCAAACCAAAAATTCTCGCCTGGTTCCCTAATTGGTTTCCCTAACGGTATGACCCTCCCACTCCTCAGGGGTAGGACCTCTGACAGGACGTGTCGGTGTCGGCCGTGCTTAATGCAGCCATAAAAATGCGTATAAAATCAAACTGGCAACGCCGACTAACGATCCCCTCTTCCTCTCCCCTGAACTTTCTCCACACCCCGCAACACCTTTATACACATTTTTATTACCCGAACGTCAGACGATGTCTAGACGCGCTGAGACTGGACGAGCTGCTGTGCAGTAGAAAGTTAACCTGTTTTTTTTTCTTCTTTTATTTCGGTTGTGTGTGTGTGTGTGTGTGGAAGAAATGTGACTTGCTGTAATCTTATGCGCATGTTTTTTTGAGAACAGCTCCAATGACATTTTACGAGCATCGTTTCCGTAAACCCTTTATGTGTAAATTAAAACAAAAATGCGCATTCAATTTGTAACTGGGGAGGTCAAAAATACAAGAGACAAAATTGATCCCTCCTCGCATTATGTGGGCTAAGCTGGACTTTGACTTCATCAAGGGAGTTGGGAATGGAGCAAGGAACAAACAAAAACAAATAAATAAAATTAAGAAACGTAATAGTAAGCAGCAGTCCCAAAAGGACACCAAATATTGTTGCTTATACCCTTTGGTCCTATTGTATGGGTAGGGATAGATAGGACCAATGATAACTTGCCTTTAAGCTTAATACACTTAAAGGTATGGAAACTGGTTATTTTTATTTATTTATTTATTAACATCCTAGTGCTACAAGTTCTAAGAAAAATAATCAGAAAGAATTAATTAAATTATCACTAGTTCTTTCTTCCTTCCTTTAAGACCCAGTGTACAGGTCATCTTCTAGTCGGGGAAACTAAAGAAACTCCAACATGTTTCTTTTTGGACTCTTCGCGTGGATTACGCACTTCAAGTTCAAGAGTTCAAAGAAAAGGGGACTACAGCTACAAGTGGCACTGGGGGAAACCCACTCCACTTTCACCCCGTGGGGGTTGATTTTTGGAGCCTCTACCGGCTTACGTGTGCGAATGCATTAATAATGATGTGTGTGTGTGCACAACACACGTTACACCACGCATTGCACGTAATGCGTCACGTGTGCTAACTTGAGGGGGAGGATAGAGGGGGGAGAGCATTCATAAATAAAATATGAAATTCTTTATTTATTCTTCCCCCATTTTGGGGCGGATTTTTGCGCTGACCGAAATGAAGGAAAATATATTTTGGTAGAAAAATTAAAGTGAAAACACAAAATTTTCAGCATCTGCTCTCCAAGGTTTTTCTCGTGTCTAGACACGCGTCTAAACCGGGTTTTCCCTTTCTCTCCCCCCTCTTCCTCCTCCGTACACAAAACTTTGGCTCTTGTTTACAGGTGTGTGCGTGTGTGTGTGTGTGTGTGCCCCCAAAGTCCTTTCTCCACATAGTAGTTTCACTTTTCCCCACCAGCTCGTTGTTTGTTGTTGTTTTTCCGTTAGAGGGCTTCCCTTCCGCATTGGTATTTGCACAGAGGGTGAACCTCAAACTTCCGTAAACGCACCAAATACGCAATAAATTCAATTAATTGTCTAAAGCTTCTTATTTCAGCAAATTTGTTACATAGCGCTTTAGTTTAGACTTCAGAGCGACGGCTGGGGGACAGTCAGTCAGTCCGTCAATGCGCCAGTTTGTCAATAGTATACCTTGAGCGAGGGAATTGGTGTTTGGTGAAGGTGTTCGACTTCTTGAATATTGTTTTATGCTTAGAGGAGGATGCCAAGCGAAGTAATTTAATAAGAAGTAGCCTCAGGATCTGTAAAGAACTTCAAAATATTGCTCAAAGCATGTCCAAAAATAACAAAAGTGAATTTGATTTGATAAACTCGAATAAAGTAGAAGACTAAAGAAAAGTTAGGCTTTATTTAGTTAAAGCTTAAGGAAAACATCGTGTATGAAAAAGAATCAGAAAGTAATTAATTACTGCATTAATTATTAAAAATATTGCAATGGTTCTCTCAAAGAAACCATTATCTTAAATATTTAAAAGAAATTTTTATATTACATATAATTTTAATCCATTAGTTCCTCGCTCAAGCAAAGTCAAATATGTTTGACTTGTTTTATTTGCTTCTGCTTTCTCACTTTTTTTTTTTTGTGGATTTATGTTGTTATGTGTCCTGACAGTTGGTCTTAGCAACGCTCCAGTGAGCTGGCTAACTAGCCAGGCAGTCAGGAACCGGCGGACAACGATTGGAAACTAGTTGCAAGATTGAGTCAAGTGCATACTACAAGTTGTACATGCTTATATAACAAAGAGAGGAGAGGGGAAGAAGGACTTGTCCGTCGTGTGTCCTCTCTTTTGGATGTAACTGAAAACCAATTGCCGGTGTTGGACTGCAGCCATGTCACACAGGATCAGGAAGCAGGGAGCAGGGCGAGGAAATGTGCAACCACGAGAAGTTGAACGAATATGGCGCTTGCGGTTTCTTTCTGCAAAGTGCAAGGAACAGCAGCAGAAACAGGAGCAAAAAAGGGAACGCGCCCCTTGGGGGGCGGGGCCAGGGGGGTGGTTGTTGCGTGTAAGACAATACCAGCTGCGGTGGCAACAATAAAAAGGATCAAAGGGATAAAATGTCTTGCTCACAAAACTATGCAGCAGGAAGTTGCACAAAACATTGACCTGGCTTAGTAGAGTGAAATATTTGTTGGCCAGCTACACCTCAATTTAAAATCGATATCGAACTTGGTCGAAAAAGTTTTGAGGTTTTAAATAAGTGCTTTCTTTTCTTCTCAAAAGGTAGATTTTTTTTTGTTAAATAAAAAAGGATTTTTTTCTTATATTTGTGTATATATATTTAAGTAATTGTCCCAATCCACTATTTTTTAAATCGACATATAAAACATGTATAACTTTTTCAGCTTTAATGGCTTAGTAATTAAAAAAAATAAAATATTATTTTGGTTTGTTTGAAATAATGCTATTATAGTAGAGTCATTTCTAATATATTTTTATACTTCTGATTCCAAATCATATCTTACGACTTGTTTTTCTGAGTGTAGCTGCTGCCATTGGTAATGGAGTAATTCAATATTGGGTGTGGCAGCAACTGCTGCGTGCTTGCTATTGATTTTTATTTTATCCTTTTTTGCCTGCAACTCCTCGAAAGCCACTTCAAGAGGCAAGAGGGAGGGAGAGAGGGTGAGAGAGAGGTACTTTGAGGTTCCAACAACAATGAGATACGTTTTCTTTAGCTTCACTCTCTTTTTTTTTTTTGTCGCGTTCACACTTAACAAACAGACGCCGTCAGCGCTTGTTATTAAAAGAAAAAAATGAAGCTCAAAACCATCAGTCGTGTCGATATTCAACATCGCTGACGACAATCCTTTGCTAATGTGGTGGTATAGGCCCAGAAGTCAAAGGACAAGTCACAAGAATGTCTGGCAAAGAACACTACTTGAGTTCACGATAAACGCAAGACGACGACATTGTGCCAAATGATGAACTAAGGGGCGGATAAAGGACAGGGAAGGAGCAGGGCATGTTTAAATAAAGGGGCGTGAATTAACAACTGAACAGGGTGTTTGAATAAAAAGACGAGGGCTGCCACATGAAAAGAGCTTTTTAAATAATATTGAGCTTTTAAAAAAAAAAAAATACTTGTTTAAATAATATAATAAGGTAGAAACCTACCAAAGGGAAAAACTCAAGATACTAGAAAGCCTAAAAGTATGCCTTTTTTTAAGTATTCACCTAAGCTTGGAAGAAGTACAAATTTATTACAAAATAAAAATCAAAAATGGTATAAAACTTTACTTTAGGATTACTAAAAGATTTTTTGGTTTCAATAGATATTTCATTCTATTAGTATCTTAACAAGATACTTGGTATAGTCTTGGTATCCCATTCAAAAATTACACAGTTTCAGTTTAACATTCTTCACTTAACAAAATCAATCTTTTGATTTATTTATTAAGCTTTCTTAAGATTTAACAGCTTTAAAAAATGTTTGTAGCATAGCAATCAAAAAAAAAAAATTTAATCCTGTACACAACTTTAAGTAAATATATTTATTTATTGGTATTTTCTTTTGGTTTTCTTGCTGTTGGCTGCTGCCGCAAGAAATTTGAAACTCAGCTTGGTTTGTTTTATTTCCCATTTAGAGACACGTAGAACATAAGCTGTCGACGTATGTTTGCCACACACCCTCTACCCTCCACAACCTCTACACCCACTAAGTGTGGCCCATTCCAATCGATATTGATGGAAGATAATATCCTGTCTCTTTTCAAATTTCCCAAGTGTTTGAGCTCTTTGTAGTTGGGCGGTGATATTATTATTAATATTTTGCTTGAAGCGAAACGCAATTTCAGCGACTTAAAGAGCTTTTCAGCACCAGATCAAAAAGTCAGCAAATCTCTTTTTTTGTGGCCAGTTTTTTTTTTTAGGGTCAAACTTGTATGTGGGTCAAATGTGGCTTCTTTTCAATTTATGCGCTTATTTGTCAAAAAAAATCCTTCATGCTCCTGCTGGCGTTGCGCCAACAGTCAAAAGTCGAAAGCCAAATTCAACTTCACTTCTTCTCACTGCGCATTTATCAATTTAGACAATGACAATTTTGAATGCAGCCACGCCATGCTACGCCCCCCTACGATTGAGAAGAAGGGGTTTCAGATCAAATTTTCAGTTGTGATTTTGCGTTTTTTTGTTTCAATTTATTTATGTTCCTCTTTTTGCTACATAACGTGGGACGCACAGCAAAAAATTATTTGTATGCTTATATGAATTTCGCAGCAAGTAGGATGTTCCCAAAAACGCCAAGAAAAATGCTTTTAAAATTTGTGCTTACTATAAGTAAAGTTATTTTTGTTGAAAGTTGAAATTGCATAGAAAAAGTTTAGTTTGGAACACCAACGATTACATTTTCTGACTTATTGTGGCTCAAATTGCGTCAATTCATCAAATTTTGCCCCTTTTTGGTCGATTGCGTTCTGGGGGAGAGATTTCCACAAGTTTCCATTTTTAATATCCTTAAAACGTTTTATGACTGCCAAAGACACGCAGCACTTGAAATTCAAACGTTTCTTCTGTCTGTCTGTGTGTCTCTTTTAATGCGCATAAGGGGAGCTGAGCAGAGCATTTGCGAAAAGGGTCAGAGGTCAGGTAAAATGCTGAACCCTTTGATTGCTTTTCTGTTGAATCGAAATGTTGTCTTGACTTTTTGCTACAACTTTAAGGAAATATATACAAGCTGTGATTCAATTTGCAGGCACTGCGTCAAGAATTTTTATGCCATTCGTCGCGTTGCATTTCCCCTAGATTTTTAGTGCCTATTTTCCGCAGAGGCCGTAAAAGTCTACAGGTAAAAAAAAATGTATACGCGAACCTTCAAAATTGTTGTGGAAATTGTTTAAAGTCATTCGCATGTGTAGAAGGCGAAAAAATAAAATTTTAACGTGCACAACACTTGTGTGTGTGTGTGTGTGTGTGTGTGTGTGTCCGTTTATGTCACTGGGGAAATTTACGCGCTTCCCATCAACATCAACGTCAGCAGCCGACGAAGCTGCCTGCATACATACAGCACTCACTGTTGACTAGTTGAGTGTGTGTGTGTGTGTGTGTGTGTTGGGTGGAAGTTTGGATTACGAGAACTTTGTGCGGCGGTGCCATTTAGTTGGTTGCCCCGCTAAACTTTAACAATATTAAAACAAAGTCGTATCACGCATCATTGTTTCGGTTGGTTGAGTTTACTACGAGAATATGTGTAAAACTTAATTTTAAAATGGAAATAAAATAAAGGGGTTCTAAATGCTTAAAATTAGTTGATACCAATACAACTATACAAGGACGCTTTAAGGATGCATAGTATTTATTTTTGTGTAGATTATTTTAAAATAATTTATCACCTGTCATACCCAATCTTAAGCTTGCTAAAAAATGTATTCTAAAAATTTATTGAAATATGAATTAAGTAATTATTTAAATATTATATTTGTTTATTTTACAGTTATAATTAAAACAAGGCTCTAGTCGAGATCTCCGATTAGGAGATACCCTGAACCCTGAACCCTGTTTGTATCTGTGACTAAATTTCAATCTTCGATATCTCTGGTCTTTCTGAAGTCTCAAGCTCTTATAGTCTCTGAGACGGACAGACGGATCAAGAATATATATACTTTATAGGGTCGGAGACGCTTCCTTCTGCCTGTTACATACCCATTATACCCTTTTTCATGGGTTCAGGATATAATAATAATAATAATAGTATTTCCACTTACCCCTTGTCCATTAAAATATAACAAAGAAAATGATCGGATAAATATTTGTTTGTCATTTACACATAAGAATTTTTATGTTAAAGACACAAATATTTCAGAAGTGGATGACAATGTGTGAAAATGTGAAATAAGGAGAAGAAAAACAAAAAAAGAGCAGAGAAAGGTGAAGGATAAATTATAAAAGTAAAAAGAATGTTTAATTATTTTATTAAAAAATTAAAAATAAATATAAAACTGTTATTTTATGTACTCAACGCTTTTCTAAACTAACTACAATTTGAAAAAAGGGTTCATTAAACCCTGAAAAGTCAGTAACGTTGACTTGACTCAAAGGACAACGGCAACAACAACAACAACAATGACAATGACTAGGCGTATTTTTGCTGCATCTGCGTCAGACAATGTTGATCATAATCAATATACAGAGACGGCTTTCCAATAAACGTCATAATGTGTATGTGTGTGTGAGTGTGTGTGAGTGTTGGTGTATGGTACGTGACTGTAATGCAAGCGAGGAAAGGGAATTGTCAATGTTTTCACAGTGCTTAGTGTTTGTCGGGGCTGCAAATTCGATTTGAGGTGCGCCTCCCGTATTGAGGCTCATACGCAATAAAGGGAGGGGGAGAAGGAGGGGGAGAGACCCTGACCATGAAACGTTGTTGCCTTAAGCTCTTTTGGCAGCGGAGAAGTATAGCGTGGCTAACAAATTAGCAGGAAACTTCCTGTCTAAAACTTTTCCAGACCAACTACCCAACCACCCAACTCCCCCCCGCCTCCCAACTCCTCTCAATACGCAGCATCAAAAATTTTCCAGCTCTAAGCCCCGACGAAACTGTTTGCCGACGGTGCAAGCATCCATTAAGTGGCTAACGAAAAGAAAATCCAAAGAAAACTACCAAGAAAATGGGAAAAAATGTCATGCTTACATTTAAATGCCCTTCTAAGCTGCAATGAGTTTATTGTTGTGCCTTTTTTTGGTCTCCTTTAAGGTGCAACAAAGCCCTAGATTTATGTAAAGATTCCCAAAAAAATGCCGTATAGCATTATTCTTCAATAATCCTACATAATATTCTCATAATTACAAATAATATTCACAAGCTTCCATCCCATCGGCACAAACATACCCCAAATGGAGTGTAGTGTATTTTTAAAAGCTTGACAACTTTAAATCGATGGAAAATGAAATGGCAAATGCATGCAAGGAGCAAGAGGAACACATAACAAGCACAAAATAAAATGGCAAAAATTCAATTTTGAAATAAACAAAAGGCGACGAAAGTAGTTGATGACGGCTAAGATACTCCGTAACATGTAGAAGATATGTAATACACACTTCATCACTTACCAAAAAAAAAAAAAGCAGAGTATGTATAAGCAGGAATTTCCCTACCAAGGCGATTGGCACGCAGCGCAAACAAACAAAAATAGCTCAAGCAGTAGGTGAGAACATACCCCGAGTTATAAATCCAATAAAAAAAAAACAGTACAAAAGTACTAATATTAAATTGGTAAAAGGGAACCAACTAAAAAAAAAAGCCAACATGTTCCTCTCAAATGTGCCCTTAACATGCAATAGAATTTCAACTTCAACTCAGCTGTTAATTTTGCATGGCCGGGCAAATCGAAAAAAAAGCAAAAAAAAACTAAGAGAAGGAGAAAGAACAAGGAACAAGCAGAGAACACAACTACATAGAAAAACCAACAAGTTTTGAGATGGATGCAGTTTGGGGGTTGGCCTTTTTTTTTCTATTTACTTATTTTTGCAAACGAAAAAAAAAAATGAAAGAAAGAAAAGACAAGCAACTAAAGCTGGCGACGACGGCGTCAGTTGTTATTGCCAACATTTTAGTGGCGTGTGCCTCCCGGTTCCGATTCCGATTCCGCAACTCCATCCATGCCCCCCTCTTACACTCCACTACATCCCTTACCATATATCTAAAGTGGTTGTCGTGGCTGTGACTCATGTGATGACGAAATCCGCCGAGCCGGCAGACACTGAAAACAACGAAATAGTGCTAGTGTACTCATATGAATTAGTAAAACGAGGGTAGCTCAACATATTTTTAAAGTAATTTCCTATAAAGGTTGATGTCAAGTGTGCTTAAGTCGAAAATTAACTCGTTATTTTTAAAAATATCTAACAACATATTCTTACACACACAAGAAAACTTAAGGATAAAGTAATAAAGTAAAGACTTTTTTGTTTCTTAACAAACTTTAGTGTGTGTGAATCTACATTATTAACAAGATATAAGATATTTTTAACGTCACTAAATTTTCTTTAGATTTTCTTATTGTGTGAAAATATTGTTATTATTTAATTTTATTAGATTATTATTATTATTTTTAATTTTATATATTAACAAAGCATTTTTGAAACTTTCATCGTTTTCTTTTATATCTTTTGAAAAAATGTGTGCATATTTAAGTATAAAAATCTTCACTAAATTCGACCATAATCAATCACATTCAATTCACACTGTATGCCAAACATACCTTAGTTCTATCGCTCTTATCAGTAACTTTTCGTACTCACCTCTTGCATGTGTGTAAATAAGGATCAATGTCTATACAATACATGTGTTTAGATTGCCAAACATGCAAAAATTTATGGATAAGCCTTGCCGCAAGCAAAGAGAACTTTAAGAAAGAGAGTGTGTAGAAAATGGAGAGAAAGTTTGATCAAAGTGTGCAAACATTGCGTGTCTCTTTCGCCATCCGTGATACCCAAAAAGAAAATGTTATGATATCCTTTTCTAAGCAAGTAGTGCATAATTATTCCGAAGCAGTAGGGAAAAGAGATAGAGACGGATTTGCACATGATTTGCACTGTTTGGTTTGCAACTTGAGTCGTTGTTGTTGAGTGCCTAGAATGTTTAGCTGCTTAATTAAATGCAATACACGACGGAACCGTGCTGCAATAAAGCATACAAAAGAAATGCATTTCAATTAACAGACCGACAGACTGAACACAGAAAAGAAAGAAATGAGCGAGAGGGAGGGAAGAAGGAGAGCTTTGGGATTGTAGTGCTTAGTTGTAATTAAGTGAGCTATTCAACTAACGCTCTTCAAATGCTCCATCCTTTAGCCTTTGCCAAGTGCCAAGCAGATAACGTTTTTAATGTAACAAACGTGGCTAATGATTGTAAATGAACCAGAGTTCGAGTTTTAAATCAGTTTGAAAAAAGCTTGAAATAAACCATTTAATTATTAATTTAAGTGCAAACATGTAAGTCACTTCTATTAATTCTAATACAAGCTGCATATATTTATTACTTATGTCAATAAGCTTTTCAATTTAAATAATCATTTTTCCTTTTGTTCAATTTTAATACAATTTTCTCTTTCGTTTATTTTCAGGTAAGCCATTTGCACACATTTCCACACATTTAACTTGGCCAACTTGGCCATTATTATGTAAGTTTGCCCAACTATGCAAATCTAAGCTACACCTGTATACCCCTTCCCCTTCCCCTTCACCACCCCTCTTACTCTTTAGCATTGACATAATCATTAAAATACTCTCTTGCCCACTTAACACACAATTGTCTGTTAAAACGTTGGCACACACACGCGAATTATATGTGCATATAATATGTGTATAGAAGATGATACCTTCCCTACCTCCCCCCTCTCGTGTATACGCCCATTTATGGCATGACACATTCACATCAATGCTCTCCACCGGACGGATGACAGCACTCACGTTGTTATGTTTGCCGGCAAATGATTTCCAAAGCAATTCAAATGCAAAGCGAGAGCCGTAACCAAAAGTCCGCTCCTCATTCCTCCTCCAAATTTCCCCTTCAACCACCCGCTTGCTTGTCACAATCAACAACTAATATTGTTCAAGCATTGTGCTTCGATGCCTTCGACAAGCTGCTGTCATGATATTTTGCCTATAGCCATACCCTTTCCCCTCCGTCTTTCCACCCACCCACCATCCCACAACTGCAATCAGGACTGCATAAAACTACAAAAAGTACAGTGGTCAGTCGCAAAAGGGAACATTCTTAAGAACTTCACTTAAAACAATATCTTACTTTGTAAAAAAAAAATAGTACCTAAAATATAAGTTAAATTTAATAAAAAGTTAGAAAAAATGCTAGTCAAAAATATTTTCAATATATAAAATAAATAGCTTAAAGGCTTTTTAATAAATATTGATTAAAATTCAATAAAATTGTAGTGTATAAAAGACTGTTATATTGTTCTATAAAATAATAATATACACAAAATAAATTATTTAAATGCCTATGTATATTATAGAAAAATTATAAGAAAATTCCTTAAGTCTTATGTGTAAATTAAAAAAATAAATTATAAGAATATTCCTAAACTCTTATGTATAAGTTTAAATATGCGAGATTTTACTATATCATCTCAGACTTTGTGTGGGCGAGAGTCGCCTAAGTTAACCCAGGCTCCCTGGCTTTCAGGCCTTCAGGCCAGCAGTTCAAGCTCCCGACTCCGACTCCGACGCAAACTCTAGTTCTGATTTCGACTCCAACGACGACTCCGACTCCGACTCTGACTCTGGCTCCGGGCCTCCTCCGGTTCCCATTGTGATTCATTGGTGCCCCGAGACGCCCTCAGCCTGCATCGCATGTGGTTTGGTTTCGACACTGGCGCCGTTCTGCCATTTAAATTGCCGCTCTATATCCTTGTCCGCCTTTCGGAGGGCCGACGCGTCGCCAGCTTCACACTACAATTATAATTTCTCTCTCTCTCTCTCTTTCGCTCGGTTTGTGGCTCTCTTTGAGTCATCGCCGCTTTATTTATTGTTCTTTAACGGTTGTTGTCTCGCTGGCCGCTCGCTAGGTTTGTTGCCGTCTTATTTAATTGCAGTTAATACTTTTTTCGATATTCGAAAAGCGCTTTTTCGGCTAAGCGAGCAAACTGCAGCAGAGAGAGAGAGAGAGAGGGAGAAAGAGAAATACGCTTTGTGAGCATGTCAGCTGGCAACAAAGTTGTCGCTCTCTTCTAAGCGAAGCTTAAGGCATTGCCAACCTTAAAAAAATTCGTTCAAAATTCGTTGACAAATAGAGGATTATATTAAATGACAATTCAAGATTGTTTATTAATATATTTGGATATTAAAAAAAATATATATTATCAAACTAATAAATTATTTGTGTACTATTTTATACTATTCAAAATAATGAATCGGTTTTTACTATGTACCTTTATAAATATTTTTAATAAATTTAAATGTTGCTATACTTTGTTTTGTTAACTTAAGTTCTATTTTTTTTCAAATTTGTTATTTTTATTATTGTAATTTTTGTTACACCATTTTTTTTTAAACATCCAAAAGTTATATTATCTAATAGTACATATTACGAAATCTGCCGGCTTTATATGCTGCGCTTGACTGCAATCAAATTTACAACTATGCGTTTGTGGGTGGCCCTTTTTTCTCTCTCTATGCTCTCTGACGTTTTTAAGAGTTCACGGCGCATAATCCAAAAGCATTTTCGAAATTTTGCACATTAAGGTTACGCAGCAAGGTCGAAACTGAAATACTAGAAGTATTTTATATACATTTTTACGTCAATGTTTAAGTCAACTAAGTATAATAATACAAAGTTTGCATACTAAAAAAAAAAAAATAAACATTCACAATATTTGCCAACCTGTTTTGAGCTTAGGTCAACCCTACTTTTTGTATACGAAATCAACCACCAACTCTGCCTCTCTCTCAATATCTCTCTCTCTCTCTCTGATTTTGTTAAAGCTGCGCTCTTTGCAACTTTCTCTCTCGGTTTTTGTTTCGTTTAGTGGGAGGCGGTGTGGTGAACGCCGTTAGCTCTGTTGCGCCCCAAAGTGGTTTGTCCTTTTGCCATATGCATTGTCCTTGCCAACTTGCTAGTAACGGCGACGGCGACGTCGACGTCGACAGAGCGGCTCTAGAGTCGTTGGCGTTGGCCGTCAACGTCGTCAGTTGTTCGCGTGCTGCTGAAAAATTAACATCGACATAATTTAGTTTGTCTTCGTCGTTCGTTGCGCTCGTTACGTATTCGTGCTGTCGCCGTTAGCGTCGTTTCTCTTTTTTGGCCATTCTAGTCGTTGTTGCAATCCATAGGAAAGCAGAGGCAAGACGTAGTACGCAGCATAAATAACGCTCTAAAACAAAATACGCAAAAAAAAAAAACCAGCAAAACAAACAAACAAACGCCGCCGTGTTTTGATTCGCTTTGTAAACAAACACAAAAAATCGTAGCATACTTTTTTGCGTGGCATTAATATCTTACATTAAATTAGACAATTGTATTTGTAGTCAACTATCATCCCAAAATTAACAAAAAATATTATAATAATTGTACGTTGCGCTCGAAAGTAGGCAACAACAAAATTTACACACATATCCGCACAGCATTCAACGGCTACGGCTTAAACTAATACCTAGTACTAAATACTATACATATACTATATATAACAACTAAGGCCCAAAAAAAAGTTCTCAACATGCTGATTGGATTAGTACGCGATTCGGTGATGCAGTGCTTCTGTCACACCTGCCGTGCGCCGGGCATTTTGCCAGCGGGTAAGCCACAAATCAAAATAGTAGTAGAAAGAGTAGTAGAAAAATACTACTACTACTATTACGACAAATAATACCTGGTAACAATTCGACTTATGCATTATAATTAAATATATACCACTCGTGACTTTTGTCATGCTGATTTTTATTGGTTTTGTTGTTGTTTTTTATTTTTGTGGCGCGTGCAACGAAGGTCAAAACAATTTCGAGCACTTGCACTTGTTATTATTTCTATTTGCTTTGTTGGCTAGTCGGGAAACAAAAAGTTAAGGACACACTTTAAAGCTGCTTGCGTATGCCAAACTTGTTTTCAGCCAGTTGTCCCCAACGAACTTTATTCCCCCGTCGCCTGCTTCGCAATGATTGCATTTTATTTTTTGTTTGTTGTTGTCTATTTGTTGTGCTCTTGACCCTTCTTTTGGGCTGACCTTACATTTGGTGTGTGCGCTTTTTTTTTTGCTTTCTGGGTAGTTTTAGAGTCATCAATTACGTTCAATTTGTTGTACTCAACTTTTTGATTGTTTGCACAATCTTTGAAAGCGTACAATAATGTTACTAAAAAGAAGCATAAAAGTTTGCTGAATGGACTGAAAATTGAGGATCGTTCTTTATTTCTTTTAAATAATTGTGTTGCTGGGGAAAATAGCCTTTTAGGAGCATTTAAAACTAACCAGAGTATACTTAGATTATATGTTCATCGTTCACTTAACTTTAAAGTTAAAACTTAACATTATCCAAAATCTATGAACTCGAGGTTTCCAAAAACATTTCTCTAACGTAAATTAAAAACAACAGATTTATTAAATCAAAGAATAACCTTATTTTACATATAATTCCATTTAATGTTTCCTTGACAGGTATTCTAATAATATTTCTTTAGTTTTCAATTGGAGTTTAAAAATGTCTTAATCCTTTTGGAACCTTTAACCTCGGTTTGTCTTTCCGTTGATCGGTTTTTAATTATATTTCTTTCTGAGTCGAAAATAAATGAATTTGACTACTAGATCATTAAATTGCGAAACAAATCAAAGGTCAAACAGTCATCAATCATAATGGCAGCCCCTCATGCCGTCTAGCAACAGTCAAGGCCACAGTTTGAGACCTATTAAGTCATCAACAGGCCCAAGACAATTATGTAATACAGCAACAACACCAAGGCCCAAAAACACACATGTTTCTTAATATCAGATAAAAAAGAAAGATAAAAAATCTTGTCTTTGACTCGCTGGTAGGGAAAATCAATTTTAGAAATATTAAGAGAGTAAGAGAAAGGGAGAAAAATAGAGAGAGGGAGAGAGAGAGAGAGTAAACTATAAAAACCGAAAAGACAAACAATATGAGACGTTGATTTTTGTGTTGTGTGTACTGAGAGCGGAATGAAAAACTAAACGCCACCAAGTAGGCAATAACAATTTAGTGTTTGTTGCTATTGTTTGTGTTGTTGCTGCCGCTTTTTATGGTTGCCTGACATCGCATGGCGCCAGTCAGCCGGCAACGATGAGTCATGCCGAATGCCAACAGCTACGGAGGCACGGAATTTAATTTTAGCCAGGCCTTTACTTAAAGCGCCTTTGGCAGGACAACGTTTCTTCCTTGTGTGTGTGTGTGTGTGTGTGTGTGTGTGTAATGCATATGAATGTCTACATTACATTACTGTCGGTTTCTGGACACAGAAACACAGAGCTTTGTGTCCCGGTCCATTCAACTTACAACAACTCAGTTATGCCGATGATTTTATTTATATTGTATTGGGCTATTAAAATGCAATAATCGCCGCAAACAATCGCACATACGACTACGAAATGATTGCGCAATATGCACACAGGCCAGCGAGCACAAAAACACAAAAGGCACAAACACACACATACACGGAGCACAAGGCACATGGCACGAGAAATACTCTAACACACACTCGCACACTCGCACAACAATGACGATGGTGAATGACGAGAACGATGACGATGACAGTGGGAAAGGCGTTTATTGATTTATTGACACGGAGGAGCACCTTACGCTGTGGAAAGCACACAAAAAAAAAAAAAAAATGAAGCGTAAAGAAACAAGTGCTGTAAAAATGAAATACCCTATTAAAGAGGCTATATTAAATAAAATTATATATGATTCTATGATTCTATAAACTTTAATTAATAATTCTTTAAAATTACTAGAACTCATTTTTTGAAAAAATTAAGTTTATTTTATATTATTTGATTTTATGTTTTCGTATTTTGATCATTCATGGTGATTGTAATCGCTAATCGATTTTTATCGATAATTTTTTTTATTTGACGTTTATAAACTTGTTTAATCCCAATGCAGTGCATTGTTCACATTTCCAATAAGTATTGTAAGTCAAACATACCCTACATTAGCAACCTTTTCAAGAGTACAAGAAAAAACAAAGTATATAAGATAGAAGACAGACAGAAGAGCAAATTACTTACATGATTTTTTGTACAAGGAACACATTTACCTTGCACCTTTCGTTCTCCACCGCTTTCCTTTCTTCGCCAAAAACGACACGTGTGGGCAATTTTTCAATTGACGAAGGTATTTTTCACAAATCTCCCCTCTACTTGCAACCTCCTGTGACTATAAATCTTGCCGCGTAACTGTACCTAATTATCCAGTTAGGAGCACAAACACAAATACAGCTCAATTAGCAAGAGTCGTTGAAGAAAGCACACATAAAATGCATTGAAAATGGGAGGAAATTAATAAGGTCTTGTGAAGATTTATTTTTTTTAAAATAGAATCAAGATTCTTCT
Organism: Scaptomyza hsui; assembly: GCA_018152825.1. Classification (NCBI taxonomy): domain Eukaryota; kingdom Metazoa; phylum Arthropoda; class Insecta; order Diptera; family Drosophilidae; genus Scaptomyza; species Scaptomyza hsui. Next base: position 9,687,878 of record JAECXO010000269.1, read on the forward strand.
ATTTCAAACTTTATTTTTAAACCAGTGTTGTACAACGCATTAAAAGATAAACATTAATAGTAATTTTTAAGCACTTTTATGTCAATTCGTAAGCGTTTTTTTGGATTGAGGACAAATATTTACCGTTTAAATAATTTGAATTTTAGGCGTGTAGATTCAATTACATGCATAAAGTGACAGGCAGGCAGAAAAACGGTGCTCAATTATTATTTGACACATGTCTAATTTATGGCACCGACAACATTCTTCCCCCGTGCAAATGTGCAAACAACATCTTCATTTCAAAAGATGCTGCTTTGGGATTTTCCTTCATTCTCCTTACCCTTACCCCCCAACCATAACTTGTCTTTGGCCAAGGTTACAGCTGAAACATTCTGTCTTTTTTTTTTAATTTGGCGCCTCTAATTGTAAGTGCTGGTGCTCGAGGGGGGCTGTCAAAGGGGAGGGGAAGGGTAAAAGGGGAAATCACACATGTATCTCTACCTCTATCTCTCTTTCTCTTTAGCTATGTTTGCTCCCTTTTTGTAACGACCTCGCCTGGTTTGGTTTAGTTTTGGTTTTGGTTCTGCTCTTTGGCTCTTTGAGGGTGGGACAGGGAGGTTGTGTGCGGGGTGTTCGCTTTGCTTTTTGGCTTGGCAAATTAGATTTCCTTGCTACGAAATTGCAATTCAAAATGCTTTTCAGCTGCTGCACTTGGGGGCTGAAAATTCTGTGCAGGCGTCAACGTTGTCGGGGATGCAAAATTCTTTGAATTGGTTCTGTAAAATGTGAAATGAATAAGAATTTAAATGCCAGAAATTGCAATAAATATAATGCCCGATTTTCCATAAACTTTACAGAAAAATGGAAACTCATTTGAGCAATAAAACATGGCTTAAAAGTATATAAGGCTTTATGATATATTCTAATAGTTTGATCGATGTTTGCTTATTATTATTGTAATGGTCAATAATTCCATCCCGTTTCTAGAAATATATCACTAAAATGCAATATAAGTAGTATCTTAAAGTTAACCTTAACTCACATTCAACTAATTGAAATTCATAGCCAGCTTTTCAAGCCATTATAACCATTAAAACCACATTGTGTTTAGTTCAGCTTTACTATGAATTTTGTGATGAATCCTTTCAATTGTACAACTTGCCTATCTATACAATTTCATGATTGTGCACAATCCAATTGCCGCCTGCTGCTTATCTATAATTAATTAGTTAAATTGCGAGCACAAAAGCACTTTGAGACAAACCTGCAATATTCATAACGAGATATTAGTGCAGCTAAAAAGCATTTTCCCTCAACGGTTTTTCCTCGGGGCGTGAATCAATTAAGATGAATTGCTGGGCGGAATGTCGAAATGACTGGGCGAAAAGTGAAGTCAGTCGAGTGGATGTCAGTGTGAATATAATTTGATGCATCTTTTGGATGCGTGATCCGACAAATGTTGCCGACAGCTTGCGGTTACATTGAGGGGCATATTGAATATGATGGATTAGTTGAGAGCTTGGACCGCCCATAAAGCTAAACATGTGTTGCAAATATCCACAAATTACTATGGCCAAAAACCAATAGATGACAGAGAAACGATTTAGGTTGAATTAACCAAGCGAATGTGTTTCATTTGTCCAAAATGTTTCTGACAGCAGCTGTTGTGCCATATAGATATTATGCTGATTATGGCAAGACAATATAAAAATGTGTGTATGAAATTCTTTATATAAATACGACAGTTTGTTTGAAAACAAAAAATCTCTGTGAATATTTCTCTCATTCTATCTTTTGCATTTACCATTGCCGTCTATTAGGCGTCAGCTGCCGTAAAACATGCCGCAAATCCCAGCTGACGTTTTAATTATTTTAGTTTGCGTAACAACTATAAAGTAAGTTCTCGTTATTTTAATACACTGGCACAGAGTGTATGAAAAGCTAAACTTTGACAGCTGCTACGCTCAAGATTTACTGAAAATTATATAAGCGCGTTCATGTAATTAACAATGCCAACGTTTTAAATCTTGCGTGACTTTTACACATACACATTAACATATTTGTCCTTGAAATTCTTTGGCGTTGTGTGTTAAAATGTGTTGAAATTATGGACTGGCTTTTGATATATGCTCATTAGTACTCCGATGCAAAGCGGAAATCCCTCGGAAACAAAATCGCAGGAAATGAATGATTGACTCTCTGCGGACTAAAAAGAAGCACCAGCTTGAAATCATTAATTTGTTTTTGATGAAAGTTATGATACTTTGAGGGAATAATCTTTAAGAGATTCATTTCTAGAAAGATTTTGTTCAATGAGGTTTCCTTTTCTGTACTCATTATCGAAATAAGGAAAGAAAATCAAGAGCATTCAAAAATTAGGAATTTAATGTCTGTCATTAAATATTTAAATACTTGTCTTTTTTTCTCTCTTTAAAAATCAAGCATTAAAATCACATACATTTTATTTAAAATATTCAGGGCTGCATAATAAGGATAAGCGATTGTTGAATAGCGATTTCATTGATAGAGTTGCCACAGTAAATAAAAAAAACGGACAGTTGGGGAAGGGATATAGTTAAAGCCCACCCAAAACCACGCCCACCACATAACAGTAAACGTTTTCATTATCCGCTTTTCATTTTTTCTCGCTGTTGTTGTTTACGTTGTGCGGCTTTTGACGCGCTGTCAAAATTTGACAAAGTCCTGCGGATGGATGAACTGCATGTCCTGTCGTGCGTGTGTGTGTGTGTGTGTGTGTGTGTAAGAGCAACACCTTCGCTCACATGCTCCTGGATATTCCATCAAACTGTCGAAAGTCATAAATAATGCCTCTGTGAAGAGAGTTTCGCATCCCCAGTGTGTAATTTTTTTCGTTCAAACTCACACATGAAACGTTTTAAAAAGCTGTACAACAACTGAAAAAAATATTTGCACACATTTATAAAAAAATTTTTGGTAGGGCAGTTTCTTTATTTTCGTTGCTCTCTTTGGGGTCACTTTTGCGCAAAATAAAAAAAGAAGCATAAATTCCTGAGCACAAAGGAACAGTAAAATCATTATGAAAGAAGGCAAAAGAAACATTTGTCAGAAATAAGAATTCAACATAAAAGCAACTTGGACTGTTCAAGTGTAAAAAGTCGGTGAAGAAAATGAAAAATTGAAACTAAAATTGTTTAAAATAATGAATTTTGTCGCAAGATTGCTTTAAAAAATTTTACGTAAATTTTTTTTTATTATGTGTGGACAATAATTCTTGTATGTTTGAATTATCAGACTATCCAAAACATCTTCACATTATGCAGCAGCTTTTAGTTTATGCTTTGAACTTTTGAGACACAGAAGGAAGCCAGTCTGCTTGCCACAGCTAAACTACTTATTTGGGCCAAGTTGTCACGTAGCCAGCACATTTTTCCATATTATTCCGTGGAAGTCTTTTCGCCTTGTGCATGTCGCTCACGTAACAGACGCATACATAACATTACTTAATTTTCATCACTGTTTTTTTTTGTTTTTTTGTTTCGGCCAAAGGCCAACAAATTAATGAAGTTGCATACTTTTGCCACTTTTCGGCCCATGCCCAACAGTAACAAAAACAAATTGGCTGACAGGTCACCATCTGCAGCTGTCTTTAACATTTAAATGTGCGTTCCCGCTTAATACAAAAAAAAAAAAAAAAAAAAGAAATTTCATCATCACTCAATACGAGTACTTTTCGCCCTGTTATCCTGCCTGTCTGCCAGCTGAGATAACGCGTAATGTGTGAGAAGCTGAAGGTCTCCTCATTCGTAATCCCCATCGACTCTTGGCTTTTGACACTCTCCAGCACTTGAATGTGTGAAGAAACAGTGTTAAGCATGTTTATTGTTTCAGTTGGATGCCCTGTAGCCCTTAAAAGTATGCTATGTTAACGCGAAATTGTTTTTTGAACCTGAAGGAAGACGTTAAAATAATTGAAATACTTTTCGCGATACGAAATTTAATATAAAATGTTTTTGTAAATACTAAGCGTTGACAAATTAAATGCTATCAAATTAAACCAATATCTAAGAATACAAATATGAAATGTTATACAAAATGTTCATGAACTGAGAAAATCGCAATCAAACTAAAAGTTAATAGAAATTCCTGATTGTTGCTGACTTTTAACTTTAAAAACTTGCCGCAGTGACCCAAACACAACCACAATATGAGAATGTCATTGTCATCGTCGAGTTGTTTGATTTCATAGTGAAGGAAGTGCAAATGAAATGGGACATGGAGAATTCACGAGTGGAAACGAATGCATGAAATATTTAGCAGAATGAATGTCCCTCCTTTAGGTGACTGAGAGTGAGCGACAAGTCTGTCGTGGGCTTGACATGAGCAGCATAAGCAAGTGGCAGCCGCAGCAGCAGTCCAGTGTTGCCACCAAACCTACGAAATACCCTACAACACTCTTAAAATTTAAAATTATTTCAATAATTAAGATTTTAATATATACATAAAAAACATAGTTATTTCAGGTTTAAATTAATATTTATTATTTATTATCATTTCAAATTATGTATGTTCATAGTTTTTTTTTTTTTTTTTTTTGGGCATACAACAACTCCACTTTACCTACAACAATTGACAGGGTATAACTAGTGCAAATTTAGTTTGCGCGCACACAAAAGCCAGAGCATAAAAAAGGAAATGCAAATAATAAACTGAGGAAGAAGAGAGCAAGCGTATATATATGGGAAGAATGCTGGAGTAGAAGTCAAAGTAGAATTTGAAGAAGAAAATTGCATTAGGCGCCCGCAGACAACGGAATAGAAGCACGTAGCGTCTGAATGTTAAAATGGTACTCGGATGACGATGATGATGGGGATGAGGATGAGGATGAGGAAAAGCAGGAGAAAAGCAGAAACTGACTTTGGCATATGGCTTGCATATCTATCAAAACCTGCAAGTCTGGCTAAAGTGAAAAATGGATTCTGGTTTTAGTTTTGTGACTTGTACAAATTTAAAGAAAAATTTGTTTTCAAAGAGAATATTCTTTTATCAACAACTTGCTTTAAAAATGTAAATATTTATGCATACAGAAAAGTTAAGAAATATGAAATGATGCCTACTTTAACAGCAACTGTTCGCAACAGCTGTGACTAGAAGAAAATTGACATTGTTGTTGTCTGTTTCAAGCATTTTTAGTCAAACAAAAAGCCTCCCCCACTCTCTCGAAAAACCCTTTTGTTCATATTTATTTTTGTCACACTTGTCTCGTTGCCCAGCGGTGAAGGAGCAACGAACAACAACAATCGACTTTGACTTGTCTGTTAGTCTGTCTGTCAGCTTTATACGCCCAAGAGTTCTGACAATAACATTGAATTTTTATGGCAACACACATTTTTAGTGTTTGCAGCATAAACGACAAATGGTTAAGGGCTGTGCTGAAAAACGTCGCGAAATGTTTTATGTAAATATGCTTATTTGGCCAACAGCATTAAGTTTTATGGCAAGACATTGCCTCAAATGGTGGGCTGTGCGTCATTTTGTGGTAATTACTTGGAAAGATAGGTAAAAGTCAAAAGAAATATGTAAATAGAAGAAGCAGAGCTGATTACTTTTAAATACCGATGGGCTTTTTTCTGGTGGAAAATATTTAATTTTTCTTGTTAAAGGTTTTGTGCCTTCGAACACCTGAACCCTCTAAATTTAGGGTAAAAAAGCGTTAAAATTTGAAAACAATAAATCATTGTGTGTTCTTAATCAGCATCAAAGGTCTTTTATATAAAGATTATAAAAAAAAGCACAAAAATCTAATTAGATTATTTTTGTCTAATTTGTCTAAAGCAACTTGAACTTAAACTATAGACTCTTAACATACAACATAACTTGCATTTGGAGAAAATATAAACAACATAAGTAGGTTTCCGGGCTATTAAATACATCGATATTTATCGATAATATCGATTTCTTACCGCATTTAGTTAAACCTATTGCTGATATTAGAAGGAAAAACCACTAATAACTGTAGTTTAAAGATGCAGCATATTAAACAATAAACTGTCAGTTTTTGAAGTAAGCTACATTTATCGGCAAATAATACTAAACTTACACAACACTGAAATCGTCCTGTCGCAGGCTCTGCCTTTATATTGATATCTAATGACAGTTGTGTATATGCATATTTTAGTGCAAACTGTCTGCTTCTTGAACGTTAATTAGAAATTAACATTCATTTTTATGACACCCCAAAACCGAGAGGGGGAGGGTGAAAAGTTTTCCCCTCCAATAACTGTGCTGACCGCAGCGACGCATCGAAGCCTATCCAAACTTTTCCAAAGGGGAGAGGAGGGAGGCAGACTGTGGTTACCCTGCCCTCTCATTAAGATACCAACTTATGAAGCAGCGGGTGGTAGGGTGGGAAGGGGGGGAAGGGGCCATCGTTTGATAAACGAAATTACGTTGATTATAGCATACTTTGAGGCGGCCAAGTGAAATATTGCCTGTGACCTTCTAAAGGAAAGATGCGGTGCTCTCTCGCTTTTATGCTAGATTAAGCATAATTTTATAATTAGTGCGCAGCTGGGCGTGGCCAAAAACAAGGGGGGCGCAGGGGAGTCGAGCGACGAAAAAGGGGCACAAAGTACACAAGAGAATGTGGAGTAAATAAAATGTTGGCCCAAAAACACAACAAGCTTACTTAAAACTTAATTAATGCTGCTGTCTATTAGTTTTTAAAACTGTACATGTAAGAATTTATGCTAATGCGAATTTTAATCAGCTTTTAATATTTTTTTAATGTTTACTTTTATGCTAAAACGCTTTAGCATATTTAAATCGAAAGTTTGTATAAAAAGGGTATCATTTAGTCGCCTAACGCATTCTGAATAGTGCTGGCTTTAAGTTAATTGGATTTTATAGTTGGCTGAAACATAATATTTGCTGACAGCTTTAAACGCTTTTTGTGGTTTATTTTTATTGCAAAAATTTTAATCTATGGTTTTTGATATCTTAAAACTAATACAGAATGTCGAATTGTTACCAGAATTTTTGTCCAATGGCTTTAATAACTTTTAATGCTAATATGACAAAATCTTTCTTTATTCTAACCGTATTTCTTAATGCTAACACCAAATGAATCGATACAAATCTAAAGTAGTGTCGAGGAGATCGGCGCCTATGAAGAAAAATAATAAAATACGCTCAAAGCAGCCGCGACTTAACAAGAAAGTGAAATTTATAAGTAAGTAAATATTGCTATAAATACGAACCATTCATAAATAAATATTAATGTTCATTTAATAAGTACTATTAAAAGCTAAAAATATATATTTGACCTTCAGCCGTTGTTGTCTCCCAACACTTTAATTAGATTGAAGCTACTGTGTCTGATGTCTAAAAATACTTAATGACATTTTTAGCACCCACTTAAGGTGAAGTGTCTTCAATTTTCGTCTCCTAATTGCACAACGAGCCAACTTTCTTCTTGAATAGATCAAATTAGACAACCTGGCTGGCAATTGCTTGATGGCTACTACGTGAAATTGTGCTTTGATAGGCAGCCAAAATCATGTGTACAACCAGTTGAAGGATGAGCAACAAGCCAGCAGACAAAATTGTTGCCAATATTCCCTGCGGCGACAACATTTTTCTCTCCTTCAAACGAACTCAACAACAACAACAACAACTAAGCCGGTCAGGTAGACGCCGCCAAGTGAGTCATTGCTGCCCCCAGGACCACCTTGCCCCACCCGAGAGGGGAGGGGGTGGTCGCTCCTTTACGCTTTGTTTGTTGCCTTTTGTTAGGTAATAAAATGTCAAAATCGTCTGGCCGGCGCCATGCTAAATGAAGTAGATTTAGTCGCACAAACAACACACCCCCAAACTCTCTCTCTGCTCTCTCTCTCTCTCTCTCTCTCTCGCTCTCTGCTTTAGAGAAACTTGTCCCTTGGCAACACATGCGGCGTATACGTATTATTTGATACACACACCTCACCTCAGAGTTTTGCGTGTGTATTAACTTGTGTATTGTTGTTGTTGTCGTTGTTGTTGCAGCAACATTTTTAAATACCTTGTGGAGATTTTGGTGGTCGTGTGGTTTTAACCTGATACACATACATATATGTACATATTATCCACCATCTGTTTAAGAATGGGAAATGCAGTAGCCTAATTGTCGGACCATGGTGACAAAAGGGTTTTTCCTTTCAATTCATTAGTGTGATATACCCTGTAATGATAGGTATATTGTTTCATAATAAACTTAAGAAACTGTGTATACATTTTTTAATATAAAACTATTTTAAATTTATTTGTATTATTAGATATGTTGGATATAGAATTTTTAAACTATGCTATTTACAAGCCCCTTATTACATAATATTTTTATTTTTTTTAATTAAAACCCTTTTTTAAAACCAAGAAAAAACCCTTTATATTAATCCTTGAACATTAAGCATTTTCTTAGCTATTGTAATGGAAATTTTATAAATAAAAACTAACATTTTCGAGTTTTTATAGCTCTGTCTTTGAATTCTGACTAGATTGTGTTTATTTATGGTTAATAAAAAAAAACGAAGTATCCCGTAGTCTAGTAATTACAACTGTCACACACCTGTTTGTTTTTGTAGCTGTGCGGTTGGCTGTAATTAAGACTGCAGGTTTTGTGTGGATGTTTTCGTGGGTTGTTGATAAATAAGTATCACATTTACCGGCTAGACGATGAACACTTAATGCAAAACAGATAAATGGCTTTTATATATTACAGTTGACACAAGCCATAAACAAGCAACGATAATATCAAATTAATCATTCATTCAATCTTTAAGTATGTACTTTTTATTTTCGCCTATTTATTTCACCTATTTTAATAAAAAAAAAACCAAAAAACTTTTTATAAAATTTAAATATGCCAATTTTTGCACATTCTGTGCCAGAATTTTAATCATTTATCTTCTCTAGTTTTTGGACACATTGAGTTCATTAATTTTTTAGCACCCCTAAAGGCCCAAACTGCTGTGCCAAACACTTTTAGCCAAGATAAAGAGAAAACCCAAACGCGAAAAAGTCATTAGGAAAGTTGAGGGAGGAGAGTGAGGATATTTGACAAGGGCTTGATAAAATGGTAAAAAGTAATAGTATTAGTAGAGCAGATTTTTTTCTTTTCTAGTATGAGTTGGTTCAGATAAAAGTTACAAGTTTGAATATTCATTTGGAGAACATTTTAAGCGAAATGAAAATGAAATTACTGCCTAATAAATCCCTTAAATATGGCCTGATAAATCCGAACACAGCCTAACTATAAATAAATCTCCCATTTAATTTATGTTTCACATAAAATGCATTTGAAATTATGTTTGCATTAAATATTAAATAACTGATGTTCGCTGCTAATTAACACAACTAACTAATTTTAGCAAAACAAACCCTCTCTCTCGCCCTTTAGCAAATTGCATAACAATTAATGAGTATGAAAGCGTTTTACGAGAAAATTGCAATTAAATATTTACACATCAAATGCAAACTAATTAAATGGTTATTAAGTTAGCAGCGCCCATAATAATTAAGCCCAAAAATTAGCAAGCATATTAATTGAAAAACCGAACAACAAAATGAGGCAAGAGGGTGGGTTTTTTTTGCAGTGCAGCAAATGCAATAAACGTGTAAAACGCCAAACATCAATAAACAACACTCAAATTGCAATTAAAAATTAATAACGACTGCCAATCCAATCGCAAAATATTTGTGGATATAAATGAATGTACAGTATACAAAAATACATATATTGAAAAGCAAACAAGAAAGCAGAAAATGGAAATTGCACAACACACACACACACAACACACAAGAGGATATTTGGAACACAGGAACGATGATGTTCTGGACTTCAGTGCCACAATTCAATTATGCGTATGCGCATTTTTAATTAACACTGTTTATTTATGATTTAATTGAAATGCTTTTGCATGTTTTCCAGTTGCACTTTCCTTTCTCTCTACCTCTTTTGGTTTGTGTGTTGTTTGATTGTTTTATCCCGTAAAACGAGGCTCTGAAAGGTTGTATGAAAGATTTAAATGAAAAAAATAATAAGCTCTTTTTCTTTCATTTACTTACTTTAATCTACAAAAAACTCTCATTCAAGGGTATTTTCTCGTCGAGCATTTGCTTGAAGCACACCTATTTGTATACTTTTGAAGAGCTTTTTGCAAACTTTTGAAAAGCATCAGAAAGTAGAAAATGCAATTAAAACCGGAAGCAAGTCAATTAAATGGACCGAGTTTGTCGGAGGTCAAAAGTGTTGAAGCGCAAAAAAAAAAAACAGAAACAAAATGGTCGACACTTCAAAAACTGTCGCCATTAAAAGTTTTTTCCACAACAATTTGTAACAAAAAAAATAAATAATAGAAAATGGCGTTAGCCAAATAAAGCGGATATTGTGAATTATTGTTTATGATGACAAATCACACACCATAGAGTGCAAAAAGAAGGATAGTTGCCCAGGAAAGGGCATTAATCTTGAGTGCAGCCTGTCACAATACCAAGAACAAATGTGCAAACAGAAAAAGCTGGCAGCAAAAAAAACTATTCATGAGGGCTCAAGAAATTTTCACTGTGATGGCTAATAAACTGGTCTCAGGAATGATGCCTGCGGGCAGACAAAGGAGTCTATGCCAAGATGATCGATGAGCCGCATAGAAAAGAAATTTAAAGCTGAATTGGAAACCAATTGCGACTGACATTAAACTGGGCAACTTTAACAGTAAAGGGAATAAGTTTAAAAGTGATTTTTATTGGACGAGCTAAAGGGAATATTTCATTGAGACCAGTTGAAATCGTCATCAAGGTGTTTACTATAACTGAAAGTTGCCTAAGAGATTTTGATCGATTTGTATTAATTTGAAAACAAACATTTTGGAGCCGAAAGATTTTACGTTTTACTTAGGGAGTTGAGAGGAAGAAACCTTAGCTTAAATGCTTGCCACATTCACAAACACACACACGTTTCTGTCTTGTTTGCTAGGTTAACATTTCCAAATAGCTGCAATTTCACATACGCCCGCAACGCCCACCTTCAACACCCTCACCACAAGCAACCTCCCTCCTTTTGGCAGTCATTATTTGCATAGCAAATATGTTTTTTTGGCGAGGGTGCGAGGAGGAGGGTGGGGTAACTGACCGCATTGTGCAAACGGCATACAAATATTTTGACCATATTTTGTTTGCCTCTATTCCGTTTACTTATTATGTGCTAAATTTGGGGAATGTAAGCAATGCCAATTGGAAAAGCACAACACAAATACAACAGGAATAATAATCATAATGCGTATTTATTATGCTAATGGCAGAATCAGCTAACAAATACTGACCCCAGGCAGCGTCTTCTACATACATACATATATAATTTAGTTGTATATAGCACAACTTAAGCTAACATCATTTGATTCTAATTTAATTGCAAGTTGTGTTCTCCAAAGTTATACATAAAATTGAATTCAAGTGAATATCTGAATAGTTTATAATTTAAGTATAATGTTCAAAGTATTTAGGTTGTCCTGGGCATTAAATCATAAATTTTTGGCATATAACGACACGTTTATTTGTGCAACTGTTTTGAAATCAAACAATGCGAGTTAATTATTCACTCCGACGCTGAAATGTGCAACGATGCGTGTCTTTGATAAACATGAACAGCGAAAACAAAAACTAAATAAATTCATATATATAAAACTGACTGACTTAAATTAAATCGGGAATAATAATAAAATTAAATTATGCGCGCTTGGCAAGCTTAAAACCAATATGCAACCCTGCCATGAAAATACTGATAATAAAAACCAACTGCGGAATGAAAAGCACGCACACAAAGCCAGCCATTTTCCAGTGGGATTGCTGCGAGTGTGACCTAAAACTATATATATATATATAGAACTTACAATAATTATGTGATGTGGCATGAATAGTCAGGAATCCGGTTTGGGCAATGCGGTCAACCGGTTATCTGGACTTTTCTGCTGCTGCTGCCGATGTTCCATGCAAAGCGTTGCGCCCATTTGTATGCAACATTTTATTTATGGTTACGCTTGAGGCTGGCAATTTTATTACAGCCAGGCATAATACCCAAAGAGGAAGAGAGCGAGAGTCCTGGTGTCCTGCTGATTGCGCATTCAAGTGAGCTTCCAAAAATGCTCTTGTCTAAAAACGATTTTTTGGGCTGCCTTTTGTTGTTGTATCTGTGAAAACCACAAAATTGCATTGTGGTCAAACATGAGTCTAAGCTCCGGGCAAGCGGCAAACGCATGCCTTGCATACTGTGCAAGGATTTAAAAGGGCTTACAACCAACAGGAGCAGCAGCTGCTGTCAGAGGGAAAATATTTTCATTGAACGCATAATTTTCACACATCGTAACTGCATCTTCACCTGCTCTCTCTCTCTCTCTCTCTCTCTCTCTATCTTTAAGCCCACATATATTGTGTGCAGAGAATGTTCTTTTATTTATGCCTAGCCTTTGGATTTGTCACTGGCACTAACTTTGATCAAATTGTATGAAATATGTATGCATAAAAGTATTGAATACTTGAGGACTTGACTGTGCACTGAAAGGTTTTGTTTGACTTTGTTTATCGTTGTTGATACCTCTGGCAGAAATTTGCATGCCTTAGCATTTTTTCTTACATAAAATGTATGTGTAAATTTAAAACTTTGATTTGAAACTTTAAGTCAAACTAATCAAATATATGTCAAACACTTTCTAAAAAGTTCAATCAGGTTTCTATAGCTAATTAGTTCTTGTCAGCAGCTCGTTGGGCTAAAAACCACCTAACTACCCAATTACCCTGCCTTAACCTTTACTCAAAGGCCGCACACATGAGGCGCCACATTGACGTGGGCATAGTTTTAATTACCTTCCACACACACACACACACACACACACACATCGTGTGTACCTGCATGTTGACGACCAATAAACTAAACAGCCTTTGGCCATAAAACAATCTTGGCTCGAACTGGACACAAAACACGAAAAGCGGAGGCGGCAATAACAACGACAATGGAAACGCACTAATTTGAACGGTCATAAAACTGGACGAACCGGATACCACAATCATGAAAAAAAGGGGAAACTTTTGTGACACACACGCACACACACACACACCCACACAAAGTCTCTCCCCTCTCGTGCTAAACTTAATTTGCGCAGAGAGAAATCGATAGATAGTATTTGTTTTATCGTAATTACGCATCGTCCACAATGTCATTTGTAATTTAGAAGTCACGCTTAGGTTTTTATGACACTTTTCGATGTGTTTTTAGCCAGGTTAAAGATAACAGAGAGCAAGAAAACTGTACTTGCTTAAACTATACGATTCCATAGAGTGATGAAAATAATGCCTGAAATACATACATACATTGTAATGCATTCTTAGATGCAATGCCTTTTTATCAAATTAAAATTAACTTAGACTAAAACCAACTGCATTTCATTAAGATCCAACACAACTATATATCACACTGAAAAACCACAATTTGAAATCTAATTAAAATGTCTGCTGTGTGATATTTAATGGTCTTCTTCCTCTTCTTCTTCTTCTTTGTCAGCAGGAAGTTGCCAGAAGTTCTAAATTCTAAACTAACTTACAACCTCTTTTCCCAATGCTAAGCCGCTTGGATAGTTAATCAGACGACTACAGTCTGTCAGAGACACTAACTCTCTACGCCCCCTCCCCGCCCCCTCAGTCAACAAAATGTACGCGGAGGCTAGTTTAAAATTATCTTCCAAACGATGTTGCCATCGTTGGTGGGGCGATAAGGATGAGGTGGATGCGGAGAAGAGGGAACGTGGCGAACATTATTCTGTTTTGGTTGTTGGAAATGTTGTTGAAATGTCACTGACACTTTTAGCGTTTGTTTTTGTTGTGGCAACGTCGCAACGTTGCAAGTGCTGCAAGTGTTGCAACATTAAAATTTGTTGCTCTGCCATAAACAGGCAACATTGAATTGCTCAACTGTCTCCTTCTCTATCTCTCTTTTCTCTCTCTCTCTCTCTCTCTGTCTCTTTTTGGCCATAATGCATCCTCCATCCGCATCCGCATCCGTTTTGCAGTCAACGGCGTCATCCAAAATGCTTTGAACAATGAAATTTTGTTGCCATTTTGGACGACGTTCGTCTGTTTTTGTGTTGCCAGTTGTTGTGGCATTATTATGACAACATGTCCTTGGCTGGAGCTGTTTCCATTTCTCTCTTTCTATTTGTGTTGGCTTCAAATGTTTACCAAGCTAAATGTACAGTGCAACCAAAAAGCGAATTTTAAGTGAAGCTACAACGAGGGTTTCTCTAAAAGTTAAAGTGCTTACGCTTTGTGTGCCTTAATGAAGTAACTTTCCTTTGAATGCGTTCAACTATTGACAGCAATTGAAACTGTACTTAATACGCTGCACAAATACAAGCTTAGTATTTGGCCAAAGCATTTTCCAGGCCAGCGCACGTTTAAACCTAAAAGGAACAAAGGACGTATGTGCTATAAGGAAACTGTTCCTTTCACTTACAATTTGTATACTTTGATACCGAAGGTCTCATAGTATATTGGTTTTGTGCAATGTCCGTGCAATTATGTTTGTCTTTAGGCGAGACAGATAAAGTGTCAAGATTGGGCTGCCACGCCTACTAGGAGGCTGGGAAATCGATAAATTCGATAACTGAAAACCGATAAAACCATATATTTCTCAAATTCCTGCAGCTAGAGTTACCAAATGTTGCACGAAGATAGCTAGTCACATCCCTGAAAAAACTGCATCAACATTTTGGATGCCACGCCCACTCCTTCCGCCCCCATCCTCCCTGCTCCTTGAAATTGGAAACGCCTATAGTTTTCACATTTTTTGGGCTAGAGCCCTTGTGTCAAGATAGGTAGTGAAGTTTTCCAACAAACTGCATAAAAAATGTGGATGCCACGCCCACACCTTCCGCCCCCCACCCCCCGCCGTTGTTTAAATGGTTATAGGTGTATCTTCCACATTTTTTGAACTAGAGTCACCAAATTTGGTAGGAAGATATATGGTGACTTCTACAACAGATCTTCATCGTCATTTGAATGCCACCTCCACCCAAGCCACACGCCTTATAAAATCGGAATTTCGGTATTCTTTAACAGTTTTTGAGCTAGAGCCACCAAACTTGGTAGGAAGATAGATGGTGAGTAAAAGAATTGATAAATTGGTGACATTAAGCTTTTCTTCAAAATTTGATGCAATTTAGTTAAGTTATCTTCTACAGTTTTTGAGCTAAAGTCACCAAATTTGGTAACATGATAGCTGGAGATGTTTACCACCCGGCCCACTCCTTTGCAAGCAGACTCCTTACCATCCGTTCTTTTACTGGTATCAAAGTATTCCGCAGTCGGTTGGGTCCGACTGCAACGTTTTCACTTGTTTTGTTTTTTAACAGAGGGTAAGAAAAAAAAATACACAAATAAATGGCAGCTAATTAGCTATGCACCGAATGAACAACCAAAAAGTTGATAAACACAAGTTCCCAAAAAAAGAAAAGAAAAAGAACAAAGCAACAAGACAAACAAGCAACAACAACAACAAAAATAAACAAGCAACAAGAACAAACGAGCCCCCCAAAAGCACATGAAGAAAACAACAATAAGAGAAGAACTGCTTAAAGTGCAAAAAGAAAGGAAGTATATTATTATTTGCTACAGTTAACAAAAGCCCGCATTTGGGGTGGAAAAGAAAGAGCATAGGGGTAGAGATAACCTGTGGCCAAAAACCGACTTGAATAAACCCACATTTCTGGTTCAAACGATTCACAACTTAATTTTGAAATAAAACAAAACTTTACTTTATAAAAAACAGCTGCAAAGTGAGAGTATATCAGACCTTAATATATATATTCCCTGAGTTGATGTTTGTAGGGTATTTTCAAAGTTGACTTCATATTTAATTCATTCCCACTTGACTTGTCTTTAATTGAAATGCAATGCACAAAATGTGGGCGTGTCGAACGCCCTAATGTTGTAGCCCTAAAAAAAAGCTGCTGACTGTGCACACACACACACACACACACACGTGTACATTATGGTGCAGAGAAATAAAGCCCAAGGAAAGCAAAGCCAAAGCAGAGCAAACAATAACGGGCAAAGCGAGTGAAGGCGAGGTGACGAGAACTAAAGCATACTTACTGGCGCTTAATGAAGGAAACGGCATAAAAGTGGCTCTACTTAACTCTCTCCCCAAGTTAAAAGCGAACCCAGCGAGAGAACAGGAGAACAAACACTCTTTTAAGAATAGAAACGTAATTTGCTGCTGAATGTGTCGCCGGCTTGGGATTGACATAAAGAACATGGGGAAAGAAAACAATAAAGAACTAAAGAATTGTTGCTAATTTAGCGTAAAGTGTATTTTGTGACAAAAGGGAGTGCTAGGGTGGAGCTGAAGTCAAACATAGGAAATGTGTGGGAGCTGACAATAATTATAGTTGTGTAAATCGAAAAGACATAAAAGTGAACATATGTAGTAAAAAGTGAGTAATAATAATGATGCTAAATAACTCTTTCCTTACCTTTTGATTAATATAACTTACCAACGAACTAATTACAAGTTTATAGTTTTTAATATTTTCTTCTTTATTAAGTGTTGAAACCGTACATGCAAAATAGTATCTTAACAACACAGTTCTCAACAAGTTTATAGTATAACTGATTGTAAAAATAAATACATACTTTCTTCTCTAACCTTCTCTAGGTTCTTTTGTCTCTCTCAAAAGTTGTTTTCCCCGACCTAAGCCCATATTTAAGTTTATGCATATAAAATTTGCAAATTGTAGGTATCATTATTTTGTAATCATCATTAGACTTGTTATTGTGCTTTTTAGGCGCAATTTTGCCAAAAGTTTATTGACTTATGCTAATGTTAAAGTGGCCAAAAGCAACGCTGGCGATAAAACAACCGTAAAATGGAAAAGAAAAAATCAATAGTGCAGTAGCCTTTGCAACATACGAAAATGATTTTGATATGTGTGTTTAAACGTGGCCGGCAACGTCAGTTAGCCGCATTTCCAAGGTGATAAACTGCACGACTTGCAAACGTTCTAGCCAACCCCCAATTTAAGGCCATTTCAAGTTAGTCGGCTGACTGTTTTCACCCTATCTGGCAAAAAAAAAAAAAAAGAAACCGAAACACGTCACTGCGTCATTTGCAGTTGTTTCTGCAATGCGATACCTGGCCGGCTACTTAGTTTACTACAATCTATATACTTATATATACTGTGTATTTACTATATAGAAGGGCAGGTTGGGTTGGGCGCCAGGCTTCATTTGGCGACGCGTCGCGCACAGTTGGATACGGATAGAGAAGCAAGCAGTGGAATGGCAAAGAAAGCAGTCGATTAGCTGCAAGTGCAGACGGCATTTGCTTATGCAATAGCCCAGAAACTAGACTGCGACACAAGGCAAGCAGTACAAGGAGAAAAAAGAATGCAAAAAATATGAATTATGGCTTGGGAAAAAACTATATTGTAGACATGTGCTGTTGTTGTGTCAGTTTCAATAATAGAAGTACAAGTGTTGTCTGTCAGTTATTTATTGTTACTAAATGGCCCAAGACATGTTCCTATTCCAGCATTCCTAAAGCGTTGTCAACCTGTAAAAATTGTTAATTTAGTATTTATAATTTTTAAAAATGAAAACATATTCATTAATCTTACTGATGATTAATTATAGCAAACTCATTTCCGCGTTGCACCTTTAACAAATCATTTTTTAAACATTTTTTTCTCTTGTATGTTGCAAACAAGAAGTTTTCCCTGAAGTTGTATCCTGCCTAGTGCTCATGCTGAGGACTGCGCTACAACTTTTTCAAACTATTCTTCGCTGTCTGCTCTGCCTTCCAAGCATCTTGAGCAACTTTTTCCAACAGACACTAACAACAAGTACAAGATTTTTTTTTTTTGATTTTAAGATGCATTTTCATTTTTTGGCGCTGTCGCGACTGCTTTCTTATCTAAGGCGCTGCATTCTTTGAGGCGTTACATTCGAGCAAAAGTTTTGCCTTACTATCTGGCACAAACTAACAACACTCACTTATGTACAAAAAAGAAACTTGAGAGGGAAAAGAAAGTTAACAAAACAGCTGTGCTGTAAAATACATTTTAAAATGTTTGGTGATTGTACTTTTTGTGATATTTATGATAATAACAATCAAATGAATCTCTTTTAATGATGATTTAATATATAATGTCTGGATTTATTAAAATTTTTGTTGTTTCACTATAAATCAAAAGATATTACAACAAATTTTTCAACATTTAAATATCTTAAGTATTGCTGTGTATTTTTTTAAAAGTTTCTTAATCATCTAACTACCTTTAATCTTTTTTATTATCACGATCTCTTCACTAATTGTTTTGTATTTTTTCTTACTCTTTCTCGTTTCAGGTAAGTCCCACTCAACCATTTGTTGGGTAATTTGTCTAAAAAAAAAAAGCGAATGAAAAACACTCGAATTCTGCAGGCGAAAGCCCTTGCAATGAATCATCATTGTGCATGTTTTGGACTCGGAAAAAGCCGCTCAACGCGGCACCAAATCCATTAAAACACCACCACCAATAACAACAACAACAGCAATAGCTGAAAACGACAACTAGAAACTAGAACAACAACAACAACGAATGATGCGACTACAGCTTCAGCTTCAGCTGCTGCTGCTCTGTCGCCTTGTCGTATGCAATGACTTTTTTTGTTTAGATTTGTTTTGCAGCTTTTAGTGCTGTTTACAGCCGTTTTTTTCTGCTCCTTGTACTCTATCCCTTCTGGGTGTATTTGTGTTTGTTGCAGTGTTTCCTAATTCTTTTTGGGCTGTCTTGTTGTAAGAGTTTCAGCAGCGTTTGGTCGACGATGGGACCAATCAACGCCAAGTGGCTGCAAGTCACGTATGAGGCAAGACCTAAGCAGGAAGAGGGCTTATATACAGTAGAAATTGCAGGCTTAGGCGAAGGCGCTTTTCTGACTCGTTGAATCGTCGGGGCGTGGCATTTACTTACAAAATTTTGACTTACAAAACATGCAGAACAGTTGAATCGGACTTAATCTTTTATAATTGTCTCTTAAGCTTTTCGGTGTTGAGAATTGTATACATACATATGTATATTTTAATTTCATCTATAAAACTAGGTAGTGTAGTGTATAAAAGTTCTCATATGAAGCAATTGTTGGCGATTAAATCTATAAATAAATAATCAAATTAGACAAATCAATTGCCAAAACTATTAAAATACGTACATAGCTGTCAAGACCATTTTAACTTTAGGGATGGCAACCATTAAATTCAGTAAACTTAAAAGTCTGATTTGTTATACAAATAAAAAGCAAAAAAATCATTTATTTTGGTCATTGGTATTGAAAATATTATTTTTATTGTTTTTTTAATTTGTTTTTCCGCAGTTTTAATCCACATAATATCGAATTTTTTATATATTTTTTTTACTATGTATGTATATGCATATGTTTTAAATTCATTTCTTATTCACTTTACTTAATTGGTCAAATTGCTGACTGCAGATTATTTTTTTCACTCGAATTCCGGCTGACTCATCAGCTGTTTGGCAGAATCGCTCAGCTGGGCTGCCTCCGCCCAAGCAATTAGGCTGCCAGACGAATGTCGCCGGCGACTTTTCTCTAACAACAACAACAACAACTGTCGTCGTTAGCTCTTTTTTGGCAGCGTATGCGACACGAATTAAAATTACATGGCCAGTAGTCCATAACTGTGTTTGTGTCCTGGCTGAAACGTTCTGGCTGCATCCTTCTTTTTTTTCGGTTTTTTTTATTTTTGCTTTTGGCCACATCAGTTCAGTTCAGTTCAGTTCAGTTAGTCACTTACTCAGTTCAGTCGGTTAGCGAATTTCTACGCGTCAACAGCGTCGTGAATTGTGACAAAAAAAAATAAATAAAAATTTGAAACAATTATTTGTGAGAGTTGAATTTCTTTGCACCTGCCGCAACCCTACTCTTAAAATGGTGGCCATCAATTTAAATTGTAAGTAAACGAGATAAATAATTTTTTTGCTGGCAAAAGAAGAATGTTTCCCTGGGTCTTCAAAGTGAAAGGTTATCCTTTTTTTCCAGTGCTGTGCAATTTTTCATGGTCAACAATTGTTGTCGTGTGGGTGGCAACACTGCCTCGAAAATGGTTTTTAATTGAATTTGGCGACGCAAAAATGTCTCGCAAATTATTTGAGAATTTACTGACACTCACAAGGCAGGCCAGGCTCAAAAGTTACATGTATTCAACATACCCATTCCCTCACCCCTTTAACATTACAAAGGGTGCGCAAAATAATTAAATTAAATGCAAATTAAAATGCTTTTATGAATATTAAGCAGACACTTATGAATATTTCCACAGCAAAAGAAGTCTACAAAAACTTCAGCTTCTGTTTTATCTTTGCTAAGTGATAATTATTGCAAAATGCTTTTACACTTGTTGTACTCAAAGTTCTTTGCTGAGAATGCAGCATAATTTCTGTTATAATAATTATATTTTTTTTTTTTGGCAAGTGTGTACACACTGCTCGCAGCATGGCAAAAACTCATTTCGTAATGCACTTAAAGTTATGTAAGTAATGCAAACATGTTTGCTCTAAAAAAAAGGAGTTACAAACTTGCGAAGTTTAATCAAAATATGGCAATTTAATCTTGCAGAAAATTTGTCACTCATAAAACTAAGCACTAAGCTAAGTGCTTACATAGCTTTCTCAATTATGCATTAGATTCGAGCTCTGCAACTGAAAATGAATAAAACTACTTAGCTAATTGTTTCGGTTGGGAGCAAAACAGAAAGCTCTTAAAAGTAAATACTTGTCCGAAAAATAAATTTGCCCCAAATAACAATTATCAAAGATTCGAAAAATCTAAAAATTATAAAGCTTAATGCTTTAAAATCAACAAATTATTTCGTCTGCTTTTTCATAGTGATCAATTTATTGCCCCAGAGATGTATGTATATTTATTGAATGAAAACAAAAGTAACTAAATATAATATACAAACACTAAAAATTCTTGTCACTGCAGGGTATTGACATAAACCTTAAACCCCCCCAAAAAAAAACATTGAATCATTTTTGGCTCGTAGTTGAGATTTGGTTTTTTTTTGCATTTTGGGCGGATGTAATTGAGTATCTCTGAACATGGCTTAATTTGTGTATTTGTGTCGGCCCTTTTGGCTTTTTGCACAGCCAGCAGAGGACACAAACCCGCCTACGTCCCCCCCACTCTTCCACTTGTGGTGTAGACAGACCACCCCGCGTGACCCCTTTTGGGGAGGCTGACAAATCGCTTCAGCTGTCATAAGCAGATTTTTGGGGGCGCATCCTAATGCTAGAGGCCAAAACCGAAAGGTCTTTTGTGTCTGTGCGAGTGTGTGAAAATGTGTGTATTTTATATGTATGCGTGTGTAATTAATGTAAATCATGTCATCAACACTTTGTCAAATGATTTCAATTAAAATCATTTGAAAATTTATAGCACAATTTCTAAGCTGCATTTAGCACAAATTGTTAGGGTCGCTTTTCTGCTTTCTTTTTCTTCTTTTTCTACGGCATTTTTAATTAAAAGCGTGAAATGTCAACGGCTCTTTCACAACACTCACACACATATACATATGTACATACATGCAAGTTGGCAAAACTCTCTCAAAAAAAAAAAATGGCAAAATTATTTTAATTGAGGTCAACTTTCCCTGTGTGTGTGTGTGTGTGTGTTGCATGGTGTTTGATGTAGCTGCATTTTACGCTGCTTTAAATTTCTATAATGGTGCTTATTATGTTAATGAGAGTTTTAAGCTTTACCCTCCCAGCACCATATGTGATTTTGTGTGTGTTAAACGTTGACGGTGGACGTGCCAGAAGTGCTAACAAGCCAGCTTTACTAAATCCCTATTTATTTTTTTTTTTTTTATAACAAAGCATAATAAACGAATGTTATCGATAGATTTTGTAAACACATACCAACCTTCTTTTTTGATAGCTTGTGAAACAAAACGTTTTGCAGAGTAGGCCTTTTTTTAGACATACAAATACTGAAAAGCGGCAAACATTATATCTCCACATACTTCATATATATACCTTGAGTTCTCGACGTAAATTCAATAATTTGTCAAAGCAAAAGTCAACTTAAAAAATTTAAATTTAAATTCTATAACATTTGCTGCAAGCAGTAAACACGCAGCTCTTTTTCGCACAATCTTTTTGTCTGTCGAACAAGTTGGCAGCGCTGCGCAAGGCGATTGTGGATTCGATTTTGTGCATAAGTATTGTGGATCGTGTTGTGCGCTTTTTAGTGATCCAGCTGTTGGGGAGAGCGCAGCTTGTGGGCGAACCGGACCAAAAACCTAAAATAGGCAAATAAATCGGTGACTTTATTATTTTAATAAATATTTGCTGGTAAGTAATTAATACACTATTGTGTTGTGGTGTCAAAAAGTGTAGCAAATAGCGAAAAACTCAATGCATTGGTGTGTGTGTATATATTTACACAATTATTTTTCACAAGTCGCAACTGAAGCACATTCGCTTTGTTTGCTAAAAGTGCATAAACAACTGATTTTGATTGGGAAGCAAATGTTTATAAATTCTACTTTCACGTGTTTGCTCGGAAGTTATAAATATTATGTACACATGTGAAACATTTTAAAGATTAGTTAAACTTGTATTCTTTTTGCAACAAAGTTTTTTCTGGTGTGATACAGCTACAATACGTTGCCTGCAGTATTATTCACTAGTTCGTGGGTGGTGAAATCACTACCCACAAGGACCCACAACATCAATCTCATGTTTCTCTTCGGGCTAGTTCCAAAACCATTGAAGCTGCATATAATACCCCAATTCCACTAGAGCTGAATGCAAGTATGCAACTGGAACTCGGTATTGCAGCATTTTTTATTAATGTCTAATAAATCTGTTGGAAATCACATCACAGCTAAACAGCACTGTACCAAATTTTGCTTGGTATATGCAATAAATACATATCAAAAATATCACATACTTACTTACATACCCTTGTAGTAAGCAGTGAGGTAGGTAGTTCCAGCATGGCCTATCGGCACCATCAGTTCCGGTCATTGAACTCCATAATTTTCTTTCCCTGTTGCTACCTTTTTAACCCCCCACACCCCACACCGCCCTGTATAATGCGTAATGACAACATTTGCTTTTTAGAAGTCATGATGCCGATCAGTGGCAGCAGGACTATACCCGTGGAACGCCATTTTGGGTTTACGTGCTGCAGGTGTCAGGCATCCTCGTTTCCAGGTCGTCGCTATTCCTGCTGGAAGTGCGTGCCGTATCAGCTCTGTGGCAACTGCTACGATTCGGGCGACCTGCCAATAATGCCGGGCCACGATTACTACCATCTTCTGGACGTGCATTACTCGCGCGCCGAATACGAGCTCTACTTTGGCGGCGAGCCCTACAACGGCCTGAACGTGCCCCAGAGCTACAAGTGCGCCTTCTGTGAAATGGCCGGCTTCGATCTCAACGCCCTCAACGTTCACGTACACTTCACGCACTCGTCGCATCCGGACTTCGACGCCTGCGCGGACATGCTGTCCACAACGATGGCCCTCAAGGCAGCTAACAAAGCAGCCATAATGATGGCGCCGCCGCCGCCATCCAATCTGCCCATGCCGCTGCCACACATGCGCAATGCTCTGCGCCGCAATCGCATCAACATTGCCAACATGCTCGAGGAGCTGCGCAACACGAACGCATCCACCGCCGATGCCTATGCCATGCTGCGTGCCCAAGATCATCATTATGTACAGTTTGCCCACTTGCGCAAGACTGGACGCTTGTACGAGCTGCCTGCTGCGGCATTGCGCTCACACATTCCCAAGCAATCGAATCGACGCTCGCAGAGTCCACATTACTCGGGGGAGCAGCAGCGTCAGCCGCTGCATTTGGCCAACTTGAATCGGAGCAGCAATCTCAGCTATGCGGATATTATACGCGGCATTATCAACGAAGAAGGATCAAACGGCGCGAACGTGAACGCGAACGCCAACAGTGATAAAAGTAAGGAGAAGAAGGACGTTATTAAGAAACCGATCAAGGACAACTCGCATAAATTTCTATGTGCCAAGTTTTTGTCACTTGCCAGGGTTCAGAGCACTTCGCAGCAGGCCAACCGTGGACCCTTTATCGAGGCCCTACTGTGCTCCATGCTCGCCGAGGAGCAGCTCAATGCGGTCACACTGCAGCCAGCTCCCAAATACACAAATGTTGTCTTGCCCAACAAAGCCAAGACAACTGAAGCTATGAAAGAGGCCCCGAATACCACTCCACCGCCAGATGGCGCTCTGGAGCGTTTCTATCGTGGTCTCAATAAGTACAAGCAATGGTTGGACGAATTCACAGCCAGCCAGAGCTTGATTAGGAAGAAATCGGTGGCTGTCGTTGTGCCCAAGAAGAAGGTTGTGCAGCCACCCGCACCCCAACCACATATTGTTTCCATAGATTCCGACATTGATTCCGAAGTCGATACTGCTGGTAGTGGAGCCGCATATGCAACCAACGATCCTTCCGAAGACGAACTCAACGAGGAAGCAGCGGCAGCTGATGGTGAAGTGGAAGATGATGGCGATGGCGAAGTCGGCGAAAACGATGATGAGGAGATGACTGATTACGACGATAATTGGTCCTATGATTCCGTGAATGAAGTTTTTATATATAAAGATTAACGAAAACACAAAAAACACAATGTAGCTGGTAAATTACAAGCCACAAACAAGAGATTAACACAAATAAATGCTACTAAATTGGCATGTTAATATGTTTAAATGTCATGGTCTTAAAGCGATTTTTCATTGCCTATCCTGCATTACTAGGCAGGGGCTCGTGGTTGGTGAAATCACTACCTACCGACGACCACCACTACCATTTTACTTGCCATCCATATACAGAAAGAGATAGAAAAATGTATGTTCTTAGCGAAGTTTTCATGTCATTTCATTGTTAAGCGGGTGATTTAATTGGTCTTTTTTTTTATGTCTTGATCGCCTGTATTTTGTTTTTTGTGAGCTCACTCGCAATCAGGCTCGGCTAATTGTCTTTTAGTCAGGGGGAAATTACCAAAATACAACGGAAAAAGCACCATGAGTTAAAAAAAAAACAAAGAATTTGCATATCCAACGCTGATTTACAGCACTGTAGAATCGCTAGTGCTGTAAATGGCGAAAAGTCAGTGATGCAAAACGAAAATCGATTTTTGTTTTTCGTATAAATTTAAATTATTTTGGACACGAACTATGCCTGAAAAATATAAACAATATATATGTGCATGTTTAAAGAATTTTCTCAAATTTCGATATATTTGAATAAATACAACACTGGGTAAAATTGTAGCTTCACTTTTTTCAAAACTAGTTGGCAGCGCTTGTTGAACGTCAAGTTTGCCTGTTTTCCGGTTAACTGTTCATTGTTCAGATTGTTCTCGCAACTGACGAAACGTAAATGTAAAATTTCAAAAAAACAGAAAAAATACTTACAAAAAAATATTGTGAAAGCAACTAAACAAAAAGCAATCGTAAACACTTTCAATACAGTTTATACGATATATATATTATCAATTTTGAGCGCAGAAAATGTCCAAGAACAATATGGACAAACAGTGTCTAGCCTGCAAAGCCAAAGGCAAATTTCAAATTTGTTACGAGTGCGTTGTTTGCGTCGATCCTGTCGCTTATTGCGGCAATTGCTATATGGATGGCAAGAATAAGCCTTTTGGCCAGCACAAGCGCTATCATCCCATGAAGGCCATCTTCAGTGCCGAGTACTTTGAGCTATTTTTCGCTGGCGAGGAACTTGTCGATGGCGAGGCTCCTCAAAGTTACATGTGCGGCTTCTGCGATGAGCTCGGCTTTACGGCCCAGGACTTGCAGGAGCATGTGATGAATAAGCATAAGAAGCATCCAGATGCATCCGACTATATTGACATATTGCATAAAATGAATCAGCCAAAGCTATGTGAGTAAATTGTGTGTGTGTGTGTGTGTTTTTTTTTTTTTTTAGCATAAACGAGCCTCCTCGCCGTGGCACTTTAGCAAATTGCTTGCTAGCCACAACAGACGTTCACATAAATTGATCAACTAGCAGATACCCTTTGCTAGTTTTCAAATCATGCACAAAGCATTTTGTCTTTTGTCAAAATGGTGTTGACTGTACTTTATATTTTCTTGGCTTTTTGCCAGGGCCTCAAAAATCATCGTTAAAAGTCATCGATATATTTAAACGATTGATGCTGATACGCGAACATTCCTGTTCCGGGTATGTAACCCGTTTTCTCAAATTGATACAGAGCATTAAAAAGGGTTGCGCACATCTGCAAGTCAAATGCAAATCGTTTGAGTGAAAACCACTTGAGCCGATGGTCAATGCTTTTAACCTACTTGTGGTTCACCTTTGGGCTTGTTTCACCTGCTGCTGCTGCTGCTGATAGTTCCTTTCTCCACTCAATCATTGCTAGAAACCGAATCTAAGCCGTAATCGAAACGGAAACCGTTACGGAAACCGAAACCGAAACCAGTTGAATTTGACTCTCTCTAATAATGGCGCATTGTGGACAGATTGACTGACAGTCAATGCGCTCAACACCTACAAACATCAATACACAATTACCCTCTCCTTCCCCCCTTGCCTCTCCACACTTCTCAATTTCCCCTTCTAGGCTGCTGTTTTGACAAGAAATTTTCTACTTCATTTGATCGCCCAGCAACTATTCTTGTTTATTTTTTTTCTTACTAGCCTATCGTTTTTCATTTGGGGTTGATTTTTGTGGCTACTAAGAAAAAAGTGAACGTAGTTCAATTTTGCTTAGATTTGCAATTTGTTTGTGTTTATGATTGAGGGGTGAATAATATATGAAGATTGCTTTTTTGTCAGTCGTATCTTAAAAGATGTATTTAATTCTTAAAGCTTTTCCATTTAATGCACAGCTGTGAAATGCATTTTCCACTGCATTTAATATCATAATTGTACACAGGAATTTATTTCTCCGCCCGTCATTCTCAGCGGTTTTTTGCGTACTTTTCGCTTGCTTTGTGTGTGTGTGTGTGTGTGTGTGTGTATGATGTATGGCCGTGTGAAAATGCGATGGTGAATGCAACGCGGATCGTGTTGCACATTAATCAAAAGTCGCGATTGAAACGAGTGCAACAAAAAGCGGCCGAAACCGAGGCCAAAGAGTTGGCAGCCAGAAGTTAATGTATTGCAAGTGTGCGCACAGCTGAAAATATTGTATATAAAATATTAAGAGCTACTTCTGCAAGTATTTAATACCATTTTATGAGTTGGAGAAAATCTTGTACCAAGTTGTGGTCAAGTCGATGGCATATTTTAATATCTTAGTCCAATATCTTAGCAACTGCTGTTCCCTTTGTTGTTTTTTTGGCATAGCATGTGCAAAAATGACGTCAAACTGTGTGATAGCTTAAGGGTGGTAACTTTTGTGGGCTAAATTACCCCAAGCTTAGTACATAAGAAGTAAACATAAGCGACCCCTGTTTGCCAAATGCACAAGTACATATACATATACATATTGAATTACTAACGGAGTCTTTTGCTGTTGTTCATTGCAGCCACTGAGATCCGTTGCCAGGAGAAGTCGCGCGGCGGTCTCAGCTATGAGGTCATCCTGGCCGAACCGGCACCCAATGTGGCCGTGCCCAAGCGACCCGTCACCCCGGGCAAAAATGTCAGCGTCGAGGAGATTGAGCAGAAGCTTAAGGCAGCCGAGGAGCGTCGAATTGTAAGTGCAAGAAATGATAATAAAGATCGATTGATTGAGTAAACTTTATTTTGATTACAAACAGTCGTTGGAGGCTCGTAAGATGGCCGAGATCTCAATGAAGCTGGCCAAGGTTGAGGAGGCCACACGCAAAAAGGATGAGATTACCAACGAGTTCATTACTCAGACCAAGGAGCAGCTGGAGACCAAAATGGAGCACCATGTGGAGAAGCGTGAGGCCATCATAAGCGACATGAAGGAAAAGCTAAAGGTGAAAGAAACTTGCACATTGATTATTTTAACAAGCAACTAACTTTGTACTCTGCTTAGATTCATGCCCAGGAGATTGAGAAAACGCGCGAGACTTTGGAGCAGCAAAAGGCCAATGAGCAGAAGGCCATTGACGAGAAATTGAAGACCGCTCAGGCCTTGCGTGATGAGAACATCAAGAAAATGTTGGATCGTCTCAAGGAGCATGTGAGTTTTGGGCTATACAGTTAATTATTAATTGTCGTTAATTGTTGTTTGTTGTAGTTTAGCTTTCTGCTTGTTGGCTTTTAACATTTTAATGCATACAAAATTCATTTAATTATGATAACCTCTTGCAAAAAGTTCTACATCTTTAGTTATTTTTTTATACCCCTAACCCATAAAATGGGTAGAAAGCGTTTCGACCCTATAAAGTATGTAACAGGCTTGATCGGCATCATCTCCGACCCCATAAAGTCGATATAGCCATGTCCGTCTGTCCGTCCGTCTGTATGAACGCGTCGATCTCAGAGACTACAAGAGCTAAAGACTTTTTTTAATATAAGTTCTCCTATACCATGAGCGGAACAAGTTTGTTTTTTTAAATTATCGATAACTATTCTGGATTACAAAAAAATCTTGAATTTGGAAAATGTAAAAATGGGGGTTGAAATAATGGGTAACGATAGAACTTTTCTGAAAATTTCATTGAAATCGGTTGAGAAACACCAGAGATATCGAAGATTGAAGTTTAGGTCACAGATGCATACAGATAATGACTTGTAAGCGTTAAGTATGGGGTTCGGGGTATCTCCTAGTCGGGAAATCTCGACTAGAGCCTTCTTACTTTGTTTTTTTTACATTTTAATAATTTGTTTACTAATGCTCTTCACATTTCAATAAACTAACCACTCAATTAATTTTGATATATTTTTTGCTTTACTCACCAATTTTATTTGCAAACTAATCATTTAATATTTTTCCTTTGCGTTATGAAATTTTATTAAAAAACATTCCTAATGTGACGTGAGTGTGTTGTTGTGTGTACTATGTGTTTTGATTTTCATCCATCAATATATAATTTGTTGGTTTTTGTCATTTATTTTCTTTGGATTCCATTTAGAACACAACCAAAATTGCTGAAATCAAATTGCAGAACATTGAAATGAAATCCCAAAAGCTTGAGGAGAAAGCGCGCATTATTGAAAACAAATTGTACACCGCCGAGCAGAACCGCGAGAAGGAATTGCTCAAGAAAATTGAGAAAGTTCAAAAACTTGTAGGTCACCATGTGCCCCCTCTTCTTTCCCTTCTACACACTACCACAAATACACAAGAGAGTATTCGCTTATTTGCTTAGTTTGTTATGATTTGCCTGCCCTTCATTTGTAGCAGTTTCCAACATCGTGCACTTATCAAAACTAATTCTAATCATTGACCCTCTTGCAGGAACGTCGCGCTGAGGTTGTGCGTCAGAACAAGGCCCAGACCCAGGATGTGGATGGTCAGCAGAGTCCCATTGCCTCGTCGGGTTAAGCAAAATAAAGCGAGAGGTTGATATTGTCGTTGCTAAGAATGGGGCACGTGGAGCGTTCTCATTAAAGCGCACAGCGGCGGCTGCAACACACACACACACACACACACAAACAAACATACACCACACAGCATACGACAACAACTAAAACACACACACACATATTTAAGCAAGAACCCTTTAAGCAACAAATACTGATTTGCTTCAAAAATTTCAAGTATTATACAAAACTACAACTACAAACAATTTTGCTGAGCAAAGGCAGCGCAGGCAACCAAGTCGGAAAACAAGAAGAACACAACAACAACAACATTTAAAGATCAACTCTACACTATACTACAAAAGCGAATGCATTCTGCAAATTAATACGAGATACATTAAGCATATTTACTAACTAACAATTTGCAAATGAAAAAAAAGAAAAACATTTAAATCTTGCGATTTCATAATATTTTTTTTTCTTGTACTATGCAATTTTAATTTGTTAAAAATGTCAAAATGTTGATTTGATTTGCAATTCTTTTAAATGTATTCCCAATTGATTTGCAGAGCAACTGCAACAAATTAAATATGCCATACATGTTTTTCAAATTGTATTTGCCTGTCGTTAATGTATGCATTGCTTGAAAAAAATCAAATAAAAAATAAATAAAAAAAAAAAATTATAAATGTATATCAAATTATTATTTAAACATACCCAATTGTATAATTTAACATTTACTTTAATTTACCAACACTATGAGCAGTAGCGAGCTGGACATTAATTAACATTAATAACATTTTTGTATAAGTTCGCATTTTCTATCTATATAATAAATGTCAAACAGAAAAAATACATAAGAAATGCTTATATAAAAAAACAAAAACCAACAAAAAACAAGTAAAAACGTTGCAGTCGGACGCAACCGACTGCGGAATACTTTGACCAGTAAGAACGGTTGATAAGGGGAATGCGAGTGGCCCTGTGGTAACATCGAGCTATCATGTCCAAATTTGGGACTTTAGCTCAAAACTGTGGAAGATAACTTACTCCCAATTTAAAGGTGGGCGGCGAGGTGGGCGTGGTATCCTATTTTGATGCGATTTGTAGATGTCCATATCCCTACCAAGGTGACACTAGCTTGAAAAGTGAAACTATAGGCGCATTCAGTATAAGGGGGTTGGGGGCGGAATCAGGGGGGGGGGCAAAAAAATTTTGGGGTTTTTTTTGGGGGAATATTAATTTGGGGCTCAATGCGTGGAGGGGGTGGGGGAGGGGTTTTGGGGGTCCAAAAATATTGTGGGGGGGGGTTGATTGTTTTAAGTACTGGTGGGTGGGGGGGGGGGTTGGTTTTTTCGGGTGGGGTTTGTTTTTTTTTTGTTGTTGAAAAATTCAATAAAAATCCAATACAAAGTAAAACAAAACACAACATTTTCGTTTCATTTACACAACACAGAAACACTATAGGCATTAATATACATACATAAATATATATAAATAAAAATATATATATATCTATATTATAGAAATTGAGATACATAATATAAAAAATGCATATTTTGTCTAACGTAAAGTTATATTTAGAAAGAAGTTGAAGCTGAAGATGGCGCAGATTTTCGGCCTCAAAACTGGTTTAAATAAAATTTATTGGGGAAAACGGGCGGGAAATTTGAAGTATCAATTCTTAGGCAAATTTTTGCATCAGCTGCAAAAACTCGTTTTTCGATTTATTTGCAAAAGTGCAACAAAGCGCTGAGAATTAGCTTAAATTTAAATTTACATACAGCTATAAATGTGTACTATATCTGTAACTTAACTATGGCTACTTAATATATACAAACATATATAAAAACACATACAGAAAGCTATCAAACAACACGCACAGCCCCACAAATCCCGACACGTGCAAAACAAAACTTAAAACCTATTTAAAACGAGAAAAACTAAATGCAAAACATAAAATCAATTCAATTGATTAAAACGCTTCGATATGTACTCAATTTATGATATATATACCACTATATGTATTAATGTATAATCAACACCAATAACCAACGAAATAAACAACAAACTTTTTGTATGAGAATAATGCGGTTACGTTTTCTCTTTGATTTTTTTCGCGTTAAAAATAAATAAAATTTTCTATCAAAAACAGCAGCCTATGCAAACATTTCTTTTAAGTTGACGCATTATTTAAAATCTAATTTAACGTACTAAATAAATGACGATAAGTGAATTCTAATAATGAATGTATTATAAAGATGCGTAAATAAAATAAATGAAATATTTATAATTGGTAACAAATGCTTTTTCATTCAACATGTTAATTCCGCTTAACATTACAGCTTAAACAGTGCAGGCAAGAATAAATGACCTACTTGGATATATGCAGACGGGAGTCCATTTTGGTTTTAAATTCTATTTTATTTCATATATAATTATAAATTCAACAGCTTAAACTAGCATTGTTTTCGCCACACCAAAGTAGCAGGACTGCATTTTCGTAATCAACAACTGACTTTTGCTCCGGCTGCTCTTCAGTGGTGCAGTCCAGCATTGTGGTGTTGTTCAAATCCTCGTGATTGTCGCCGTTTATAAAGTGATACTGACCCGAACTGCTGGCCAAAATGGGCAGAGTGGGATGAAAAGAAAGCCCATTCCAACAGTCACCATGCACCGGCACCTGCACTGCTTTTGTATTAGCCTCTTGCTCCAGATTCCATAGATTTAAAACACCAGCAGTATCGCCGCTCGCCAGCCAGGAGTGCGGTTGTGGACTCAAATCGAATTGAATACGCTGATTGGTGTTTACCAAACGCTGAAACTCCCTCAGCGGCTTCTTGTAGTTGCGCATATCCCACTGCAGCAGCTTGGGACACTTGCGTGCTCCACTAAACAGCTGCCAGTTGACAGCGCCTGATCCACCTGTGTCATTCGCATAGCGCAGCTGCGTTATGCCGCCCGAGTGACCGCCCAGTGTGAAGAGCGGTCCCTGCTTTGGCGAACAGCGCAGATCAAAGTGCTGGATGTAGCCACGCCAGTTGCCACAGGTCAACGTGTGCGGATGCTCAGAGGTCTGAGCGATGCAAGAGACGGCAAATTTGACTGCATACTCATCGTAGCTGCGACCGGGTCGGCTAGTGTCGAAGATCTTGATGCAACGCTTGTAGCCTGCATAGATCTTTTGGCCGTCCTGCGAGAAGGCCAGCGATATGGCAGCGACAACCTCGTCCACCTCATCGTAGCCGCTGTAACTGCATCTCAGCCGTCCATCGAATGCATCCCACATGTGGATGGGCTCGTGTTGGCGTGTTGCCAGCCAGCTAAAAAACAGAGAGTGTCAATCCAATCACATGGCATACACATTACGCGTACTTACAAGCAGGTGTCCGGCTGTTGACTGTTCATTAGTGGATACCAAACGCAATCGTAAACGGTGCCACCTTCGGGTATGTGAACTGCCGACTGCATCTTAGACAGAGTGCGGTCCACTGTGACGCTGCCGGCATTGTAAAGATCCAGTGGCAGCTCCATCACATGCATACCATCCAGATGCACGGGCAGCAACAGACAAGTGCCATCTGGCGACCAGTAGCAGCCTTTTGTATAGTGCTGCGCGTCTGCTGTCGATGGCCAGCAGCGACGGCCCAGCTCAATGAGCTGATCCTGAAAATATGTGATTTTTGGCATCACCGTAACACTGCTGACTTCTTCCTCCTGTTGCGACTGATCTGCTGGTTCAGGCTGTGCAGTGTCGAGTTTTTCAAACGGCATCTCATCCATTGTGTCGTCAATATTTATAACTCGCTCACTTTCTTCCAGCTCGCTCTCTTCCAATTCCATGCTTTCCGTACAGCTCTGGCTGTTGGAGAGATCTTTGAGTACGCTGCGTTCATTTGCAAGACTATTCGCAGGCGTTTGGCACTGCTTCAGTTTGAGACGTTCTGTTTCGCTCAAACTGAAGCTTAAACTCTGAATCGAAAAATCCGCTGTTGCATTGGCCGGCGAACTTTTCGCCAATGTTATGTCCAAGGTGCTATTGAAGCTGACGTTGTGGTTGAGCAGGGAGGCCGTCTGTTCTAGGTCAGACATTACGTTGCTCGAATTATCGGCTTAAAAAGAGAATCAATGAGTGTATACGTTTCTAAACAAAATAAATGCTACTTACATTGCTCCATGGCGGCTAATGTGGTCTGTGCAAATGTGGTCACCCAAAAAAAATTAACATTCTTGAAAAGTTATCGCTATCGATAATGTAGCGAGAGCTGCCACTTTCAAGGGTGACCTGACCAAGTTGAAAATTTAGGAAGACCTTATTTCATATTTAGTAAACAGCTGTGTGTGAGGAGCAAGACATGCGCTGTGGTGAATACTGCGATTCAAATTAACGTATTGTGTCTAGTTGGTGTCTCAGTATTTGCTATAATGTATTTTAGTTGAGACAAGCACACATGCTACTCAGACATGCCTGTATGCTTTCTTCAACACCTGTTATTATTGTCAAGCATTTTACAATTTCTCTGTCCAAACGTTTAAACTATTGTCTCAACCTCACCTTCCATTTTAGATTTCTTGTACGTATAAACAAACATGTATATGTTTATGACAACTTTGCAGCCATTTTCCATAATAATTAGGCAAGTTTATTCAGTTCTGTTGTAGGATACAATTTGCATAATATGTAAACAAATTTGCAATGTGTCTAGCATTCAAATGAGTTTTGATAAACACAAAGTGCTAGAAGCACAAAAAGTTTCCCACGTGCTTGTGTCGGTGGATTTGCTTGAGTTAGCTAAATCCAATTAATGAAGATTTGTGTGTGAAATAATATTTTGATTTGTGTGAACACAAGAGGCTGTAAATAGATATATGCGCGTCAGATACAAAACATATCCTAAGTATATTTAAGAAAATATTTATTTCAGGACCCAAAAATTATGATTTCATTTCTGGTTGAGTTCAATGTATTTTCGGTTTTTACCTTCATAATTACTATATTAAAGAAGAAATCGTCATCTTTGTTAATTTGCATATTGCATTAGAGCCCCGCAAAATCCAGCTTGTGTGTAAATAATGCCATTTGGCTTGTTAACAAAACGATTTATTAAAGGCCTGGCCAAAATGCGACTCACGTTCGAAGCCAGCAAATAGGCTGTTGTCATTTGGATCCTAATTTAAATTGAACGCAATGCAAATGGAGCATTGACATTTTCGTAAACAGTCCGGCAATTGAATGACATGGAGAAGGCTAAAAGGCACACGTGCCACCAAATCGCAAATGAAGTTAAGATCAAATTACAATATTGTTGATGGCCTTTTCTGTTTTTTGTTGATTCTTTTTAGAATCAATTAAGTAAAAGCCCGTCATGAAATATTTATGCAGCTGTCTGACCCCGGGGGAGTAGATGAGCATAAAAATAGTTGCCACTAGGCGTAGTCCTTAGTCAGCTTGTCCTCCTTCCCCAGCTACTTCCTGTGGCCTGCTTTCAGCTCAACCCCCAAATAAAATTCAACCCGAACGTCTGCTTTTCAATTTGTTCATTTGCGTGACTGTACTTGCTGTGGCTGCTCCTTATTTTTGGGGCTCGTCCTGTCTGCATAACTTGTCCTTAAGTTCTAATGCCTTTTTATGTTGGCGGTTTGGTTAAAGTCGCATATTTATGTTTCTGCTTTGTCTGCTATGCATGGCTTTGGGCTTGGCTCCAGGTGAATATTTAGAAAGCTGCACCCTTGTACTTACTTGTGTGGTTACAAACTTTATGGTCAACTAAAAGCCTTGCTGCTATTACTCATATTCCAACCATATAAAGGGATAGGATTTCTCCAACAATAATTACTTTAGATTTAAACCTACTCGAAAAATCTTCTTCATAAATTCTTGAACAGTTCAACAGAAACCCAAAATAAAAAGGGGTAAATCAATAAGACACTTTTCCCAGTTGTCTCACACCGATTGCTTGCTAATATTAATACATCTCTGTTTTGTTCACATTTCGTTGATTTGGCATATTTTAGCCATCCTCTCGTCTGTTTTTGGTGTTGTCATATTTAAACAAGTGAAAGAAAAAAAAGGCACAAAGTATATTTGCAGGCGTCCAACCAAAAAGTAATTTTCACAGTATTCATGTGGGAGTCATTAGGCGGGCATGCTTATGCTTGATAGCTTTTTGCATAGCTCGGCAGGATTTACTTGTGTTTGCCTTGTATCCTTTTTTGGTCTGTTGACAATGAGCGAAACATTTGAGCATAGACATTGCCAAAGCTAAGTGTTTCTATCTGACATGAATATTCATGTTTTGGGCGCAAGCTTAAGACCATTTTTCGCTTTGCCACACTTGAGGTTTTCGGATTTCGGATGCATAAATTAGCCTCAAATTGTATTTGATTGTCCTTGGAGAGATTTATATTCGTTTTCGTTGTTACAGTCTGTCTTTAAATGGGTAGTCAATATATTTTGTGCTGCATGGAAGCTTTATGGGCCATTTATATGAATTTTTATAGACAATCTGGAATAAAGACTCAATAGCCCACAGTTTATATGTCTTTTAATGTCGGAAACAGAAAATTGTAACTTAACAATTTCGACTTGACTTTAATTTTCTTATAAACTTTCTACTAGGATAACATTTGGATATTTTAGTGCAATTGTTTTTGTATTGTATTCATGAAAACTGTCAACGCATAAACATTGTCTTATTTCATTTCCAAAGACATTTGAGCAAAATGCGCAGAAAATCCTCAAAACGATTGTGAAAATTTGTGAAAAACTGTAGCTAGAGTCCTAGACAAATGTCAAGTCCTTTCGAAATTTTGATGTTTATATTTTTGTTTTGTTTGTTTGTTATTCATGTTGATTTTTATAGCTAAAATAAGCAGCTTAGCACGTTGCAGTCATAAATAATTCACTCAAGTAGCCAACATATACATATGAATAAAAAGGAAAAGAACAAGTAAGAAGAAATTTCCATACGATTGTTAGCTGCGTTTTACGATGCAATTGATTTTGATGACTTACGCACAACAGAATGTACATATATATTATATGTGTATAAAAGATTGATGAGCCCCGAAAG
Organism: Scaptomyza hsui; assembly: GCA_018152825.1. Classification (NCBI taxonomy): domain Eukaryota; kingdom Metazoa; phylum Arthropoda; class Insecta; order Diptera; family Drosophilidae; genus Scaptomyza; species Scaptomyza hsui. The sequence goes on from JAECXO010000269.1 coordinate 9,724,443, forward strand.
CGTTTCAAGGTTGTTCCACTTTAATTTGCTGTTATTCTGTTTGCCTGTAAAGATGTTGGGCAAATAAACGCATTGGATAAACAGCAGATAAACAACAGTTAGCACTGTTCTGCTGCTATAAAAAGCTGTGGCAGCATTTTGACAAACGCATATTCCATCATCCCATATTGATAGCAAGATGTATAAGTTTCTCCTTCGTCTCAGCTGCTGCTGCTGTCTGCTGTTGCTGGTGACTGCCACCAGCAGTGAGGTGGCTGAGGAGGAGTTTGCCACAACAGAGTCCTCGTTTGGGTTTCCTGACGAACAGTTGACACTGCAAGAGCTGGGCAAGCCGAGCTCCCAGGAGGAGCAATTGATGATGGCACAGAAGATAAACTGGCTGCCAATTGCATTGGGAGCTGACGCTGACAAGGAGCTGAACAGGCAGGTGCGCGAAGTGTCGGAGGAGCAGTCAGAGGAGGTGGAGGAGGATGTCGAGAAGGAAGAGGAGTTGGAATCTGCAGCTCGTGATGGCAACTCATGTCCCAGCAATGCAGAGAAGGGATTGACACGACTTTTACGCAATGCTCGTCCTTTAATCGATGCGGAACGATTGAGCAATATATTGGCCAATGCTCGAGAGGATGCCGAGGTGCGTGAATTGGTCAAACTGTTGCTGAGTGATCAGTTCAGGGAGCGTGTCCTGCAACTGCGCAACACCAAGGAGCAGGGCGTGCTCAGGGATTATCTCTGTCAGGCACTCAAGCTCAATCACGCCTATTACATTGAGTACGTCAGGTTGCTGATTGATGTGCAGAAGATGGAGCCGGTGAGCAAGCCATTGCCCAATCGTCGCAAGGGTGTGCGTGGCTTGCTGCAGGATCTGCGTGATGCACTGCCTCGTGGCGCATTGCGCGATCTGTATCGACGCCAGCTGGGAATTGACAAGGAACTGTCCATGGCAGTGAGACGCATTCGGAGCACCGAGTTCCGGCGTTTGCTGGGCAATGTGAGAGCTCTGCCCGAGTATCGTGCTGTGCGGGATGAACTGCAGAAGGCTGGAGTGCCTCTGCAGCAGCTTCTTAATCTCGTGTCCAATGCTTTGGGCTGGGGTAATATTGATATGGGCAGTGAGATAGAAATCCTGACTGCTTAATATCGTGCAACTTATATTGATTTGTAAAACTTTTAACGTTTCTTTTGCGTATCTCGGTATTAGCTTTGCCTTCGTCTGTCGATCTCTTATTATGTTTATCCGAGTTTCTAGGATTTTTCTTTAATTTTTTACCTTTTTAATCAGAGTTTTTTCTATTCCATATAATTTAAAATTATTTCTGAATTAAAAAATGTTTTTTCCCTCGAATTCGAAATATAATTTTCAAATTTAACCTTTGTCTCTTTTGGTGAATATATTTGTATATGCTTTAATATCTATACTTTGTATATCTCTGTATCCATTAACTCAAACGTTACTTACAATTAGAAATTTGTGTTCCTTGCATTTTACACATTGCATTAAAATTATAGATTTTTAGGTAACAAATTTTTAATAGCCGCATCTCCTTAGTTTAGTTTCTAAAGTTGAAAATTTATTTATGCTCTGCATTTCGTTGCGCTGTTCTCAGCTCGTGCCTGATATCATTTTGATATCATTATTTAAACCTGTGGTTTTTTTTAAGGCGTTGAGAAGCCTGCCGCGTTTTTCAATTGTTGGGCAGCTGGATAACAAATTTGTAACTCTTTTGTTACGATTTCAATAACAACTGATGTATTTCGTGTATGCGACCAGAATCTACTCTAGATCGAAAATTTTGAAGTTATTTCTGATATCTTCCCCCATTTTTATTTAAGATTTTTATGCAAAATTTACATCAATCGATTTATACACAGAAACTAATTACTTGGATTGTTTTAATGTCAAACGGTTTTCAAACAAATTTCTATTAAGAATGGGTTAATTCTGTGTTAAATTTTTGACTCTTCAAAGTTAGCTCTATAAGTGAAAATCAATCATTATTATTATATATGAACGTCTTGTCACAAGTTTCATCTTCAGCCCGTTACAACTTTATTATGTCTCTTCTATTTGTTGCTTAACCTATTTTGATGTGTAGGGGGTATAAAAATAGTTGACGATATCTCGGACCCGACTCGGCAAACGGACTGACATGTTTACATTTGGAAGAGGAGCGGCGGCGGACGCTGCAGCCGCAAAAGAGTAGCACCCGAAACCACTTCAAATTCGTTCAGGGTCAAAATCATTACAGCCGACAGTTTTTCACTTTTGAGCTGTTGTTGTTGTCGTTGAGTTGTCGCTCGCTGTTTGCGCCGCACGCTGTCCGACTTGCCACGCGGCATAAACAAGAAGGGAACGAAGTAAAAAAGGAACTTCTTTCGCATGCCGAATTTTAAATACCCTTGTGGAATGAATTTCAACTTATAAACTTATAAGAGTAAATACTATAGCGATAACAAAAAAATGTGTCTATATGTAATTTAATTTTTTTTGCCGGGAAGTGCTTTACATATTGTACAAGGTATGTATAATACCCTTCTGCAAGAATAATATATACAAGCAAATAAACAACAAATAGTAGGCTGTTGCCACACATGTTGCTTCTTGACGTTGCGACGTCGCGACGTTGTTGTCGTTGTTGTTGTCGCTGCTTCAAAAGAGTTCATCAACTGTGAAGCTGTCAACGCCAGCGTCTAATCGAGCCAACAGTTGCCATAAACAAATTACAAACAGATCAACTGCGGCTGGCAGTAGCCAAGTGCCTAAAAATAATCCCTAAATGTATATGTACATAAAGGCCATAAATTGGGGGCAAACGAAGCGACGTTTACGGAAATGCGGACAACAAACAAATTATTTATTGCAGTCGCCAACGCAGTCAACGAACAAGAACAAAAAACAACAACAGCAACGAAAACGTGTCAAAATAAACAAACATTGTGCAAAAGACAACAAACAAATTGCTGGCAAAGACGCTGATAAATAATAAAGTTAAACTTAGAAATTACAAATTGATTATGTTTAAACATGTCTTTGACTTATCATATGAGTTAAGTAAATTGCCCAAGAGTATTTATGAAAAGTAAATAATTTTTCATATTGCTTGCTCAGAAAACAAAAAGAGTACATGTAGCAGATCAAAAACGCCGCACCCCTTTTAAGTAATTGGTATAGTATTGATTGTCGCAGCTGTTTGTACTAAAAAGTAATTTGATCGTATAAAAACATTGACATTAAATGAAAGTGACAAAAGATAAATATGTGTTATCATAGATTGTGATGAATTTACAAATCTATTGTAATGAAAGATTTATTTTTATGAATTTTAAAATGATTTGTCTTAACAAAAGAATTGATTAATGTTATTGAATTTAAATTTATTGAGATGCTTATTTAATTTATTAGCGCATTAAATATTCCGAATAAGATTCACACTTATTTTAGTGCTCAAAGATCAAGTTATAATTTAATTTAATTATTATTTAATATGCAGAAAACATACATTTGTCTCTTAATTTTAGGCAAATACTTGAATTGGTAACAATTTATTGAATCGATTTGTTAGTTTCTTTGATCAATCGAATCCGTCAAACAACATATGTCTTAGAGTCTTAAATTTAGACAAATCAATCCCATTAATTGTGCTTGTTATTGTTGTTTTAATGCACAGAAAAGGAACAACAGAAAGGCTTCGTTCCGGCATTCGGACACAATTAACCAAATGTCAGTCAGTCCGTTCACCTTTCTTGCATTGGGTAATACAATAGTTCCAGCCCCTTTTCCCCCTTTGGTTTTCTTTTGGCTGTAACAACAGCTGGCAGGTTTCAACAACTGCCGCACCTTGACTGGAACTGGAACTGGAAGTGTGCAACAAGCTGGCACGTCTTCAGCTAGCTGCAGACTTGGATCTAAAGTAAGGGCTCCACTTTCAACTCGACTGGCTCTCTGCTTCCGCTGCTTGCTGCTTTCTGCTTGCTGCAGTCAGTCATATGAAACGGGCCACATGACAACAAACTGCGTTGGCGTTTTGGCGAAATTTCCCTTGGCACCATCCACCTCCTCCTCCCCTAACCTTCAACCTCACCCGTTGCCAATTGCAATTGCAATTGCAGTTGTTGTTACCATAGACTAGAGAGTAGGGAGTAGAGACTAGCCATTAAGTTGGACACGCTTGGCCAGTTTCAACTAGACACACACACACACACAATTGTTGTAATTGTTACCCACGCTGTCTGCTGTTGGGTGGATGGGTGGGTGGGTGGGTGGTTGGGGGAGAGCATTTCAAATGTCGCTATCGTTGCCAAGGCCAATGAACTGAACGAGCTCCACTCCAAATAATCCACACACGCTCTGACACAGCCGCCCAAACACCAAACACCAAAACAAAAAACTGGTAAGCTCTCGTTTTTCTGGGCCAAGAACTCGCGCCGCGTTTTGGCCATGAATACAAACGGGCTTTTTTTTTGACGTCATCAAGAGTGATTAGACAAGCTGCCACGCCAACGGAAGCCATTAGATCGAGAGGGGGTGGGGAGGGGGATCAGTCTCAGCCACTGTAAAAGCCACAGCCTTAACCTGGGCCTGGCATTCCAAGCAATTAATAATAATTTCCGCTGCTCAAACAAGTTGAAAAAAAACTTCTGCAGCTGTTTGCCCCTTATTGTTGTCGCTCTTCTCGTTGTTGTTATTGTAACGCCCCGAATTCATAATTCTATTTGGCGGATGCTGAAACGGGACTCTTAAGAATAGCATATTGTGGCATCTACATATGTTTTCCACTAAGAATTTTCTATTGGAAGCTTAGTAGATTATAAAATTACAATATTGTTTGAATACAGATTGAAAAAAAGATTATTTAATAAATAGACATATAAGACTAAAAATTGTAACATTTGAGTAAATGTTTTTAGGTGCTTAAAAATCTTACCTAAAATAGTATTTAACATGTTTTTAAAATTATTTTTATAGAGTAAGTAATTTTTATATTTTTGTTGGTTAAAATTAATTGCAATATTTTTATTTATTATGCATAATGATGTAAAAAATTTAAAAGATATTAATTACACAAAAATATGTTGTTAATTTACATCTTAAATCTATTTTGCTCTATATTATTTAGTATTAAAGTCCAACAATGTTCAACAAGAACTTTCATAGCATTCAACTGAGCTTTGGAATTTCTTTTGTTTTGTCGTTGCTGTAAAATCACAAAAATTTTCTAATGCATGCCCACAGCTTTCTGTAATTTAATAACTATAATTATTAATTATTCTAGATATGGGTTCATATTCATTTCTTCCTCTTGTGGGTAACCCCATATTAACTACTTAAGACGGGGCGTAACGCACCACAATTCACGCCTAATAAAACGCTCCACAAATGCTCATTGAACTGAAGCCAAACCAAACGAACCACAAATCAAATTAAAATTCCAAATACTTGTGTTAAGACATAATACTCCAAAGGCCAGAGCCGGCAAGCATTAATCTTCGTGGTGCTATTTAGAACCGCTGCAAGAACTGCATTGCGTCGACAATACCAGCAACAACAACCATGGCAACCAAAAAGCAGTCAACTCTTTGGCCGACTACTGGCCATGCATGACTTGACGTTTGTTGGAGCGCTTAACCCAAATAGTACAACAAAAGCAACGCAAGCCAAATAATGTGTCATAGAGTCGAGATATAAATACACTACAAGTAAGTTGAAATATTGTTACCAGAATTTAATTTTTTAAATTTTAATTCTATGTTTCACTTTACAACAACAAAAAATAATGAAAAAGGAATTGTTAACTTTAGAACTTTGAACTCAAATTAAGATTTACAAGACAAGATTATATTTATAGTTATATGAGTACGAGATTTGAATATTGAGTTAAGAAACTTAATTTTATTCTTTAGCATTTATTCCGAAACAATTTTTGAATATTTTGATTTGTTTCAATCATATATCAAAGCTCTTAAATTTTTCACAGAGCAATTTTGCCACGCATATTCAAAGTATCCAATTTAAAAGTTAGGGTATCTACATACGAAAAAAAATGCCCTATTGCTACAAAAACAACAACAATTATCACAATAATACCAAGAGAGCGAAACAACAAAACAACGAAGCGCATATTGCGCCGTTCCAGCCGCAGACTCGCTTCAATCAGCGCTTTTTCGAACTGACAAAACAATTGCCGGCCGGCACAGAGTCCAGTATTTCAGTATTCCCTGCCCCCTTCCACACTCTGCACCACTGCACACACTGTCTCCCCCTTCAACAGACCACATGGTTACCCCAAAATTTTTTGAAAACTTGCTGGGTTTTCAATTGAGCACAAAGATACTGCTCAATGACCAAAAGGGGATGGAGGGGATCAATTTGTTTGGTCAGCTGACAAGAGCATGGCGGGGAGTTGGGAGATCAATGGTTATTGTTGTTGTTGTTGGGCACAGTAGTAGGTTTGAGTTGGGGGGCAGCTGCTGAAGTACGCAGCGTCCACAGTGTGGGCTAAGTGCGTTTTATGGTTTGTTGATAACAAAAACCAAAGAAAAAATGGTGTGTAAGGAGTGCTCGACCAAGAGATGCCCTATCTGAACATGTTTAACTTAACACCGGGTGTAGTTTTTTTTTTTTAGAGGTTTGCTAAAGGAAATCGGAAGTGGAAGTGTAAGAAGGAGTGTTCGAAGTTAGAGTTAATCGGGTATATATAAAAAACAACCCATCAAGTAAATAAAAGTAGCCAGATTTTCTAGTGGAGCGTTTTCATACAGCTGCCTACGTTGTCAAAAAATCCTAGAATTCTTAAATAATACATATTAAATGCTTTCCACAAGAAAAACAAATAGGTAGGAGGAATCCAACATCCGTTATGATTTTTGTTTTCATCGAGATCCTGTTCTTGTGAAAGTGTAGGAGTTTTGTAGAGCAATTTAAAAAACAACGCTAAATTCCAAACTAAATTATTTATTTTCTTGTGTGTAAAGTTATACTTACATTTTGTAATTGAAAATCATATATTTAAACTCATTCTAAGTTTAAAATCGCTTCTTTCTAGTCATAATCCCTTTTCGGATCAATTTTTATCATACTCTTGTGGGCATTTTTAATTACTAATGGGCATAGAAACTGAGTAAAATCGGCTACTGTTGGGGTATTGTTTAGCCCGCAGGCTTTTACAAAACTTTGCATTGCGGACGCTGGTGACATTTTTTGTGCCTTGTTTTGGGTCAGCCAGTCAGTCATTCACTCAGTCAGTCTTTCATTTGTAAATGATTTATGAAGCTTCAAAAAAAAAAAAAATGTTTGCCCCAAAGCGTTGGGTGCTGAAATTGCGTTGTTAGTTTGAAGTTTGAACAGCTAAAAGTTTTGATTGAAATTGAACTTAAAGTGTAATTTAATATGCTGTTAGTTATTGATACTCATCATATCGACATGATATCGACATTTTATGATATGATGTTGAAGTAAACACATTTATGACATACTAAAAATCTGAAAGTTATATTAATTCTAAAATTTTAAGCTCTGACTTTAAGCCACAAGATGAGCTCACCGAATTCTTTTCAGATGACTTTTAATCCCAAACATTTTGATAGAATTTCTAAGAATAATGTCCACTTTGGGCCTTCTCTTTCATATGTAAATGCAGTAATGATTTAAAGTCATAAACACCTTTGGGCCATGCTTACAAGCCACCAGCTCCATTCACAAATAGTTTTATCAATGGCATACTAAAACTAAATATCGGTTGGCGTTTGCTGAATGAATGAGTTTCTGATTTGTTGTTACTGTTGTAAGCAGCAACCAACGCTTTAAAATGCTTTTCGGGGTCAATAACAAACTGACAAACCCACTCGAAAAATGCAGCAAACCAATCTCCAATATGCCAAAACCACAAACAATATATGCAGTTGACTGGAAAAACACATGAAAAAAAAATGTAGAAACTTGCCACGCGCCAACGTGTCGAGCTTCTCATTAATTAGCTGCCAAAGTGGACTCCAACTTGGCCAAGACTTAAGAGCAGCCATATTTATATATGCTATACTCATATCAGGTTAGCACCAGCTGTTGCCCTAAAATTGTTACATTAAAAAAAGAAAGAAACAGAACAAAAAAGAAAAACAGCAGCAGCTTATATCATCATCAACGTCGTCATTTGTGCGGGCGTTTTTTTCTTGCTATTTTTTTTATTATTTTATTTTGTTGTCCCATAAAAACAAAAGATGCTTTATTTTTCATACGTACATATTTCTCGTGCCATATGTTGGATGGAATTGTCGTGCCATATATGGCAAAGAAATTGATGACGTTGAGCTGTGCAGCAAACAAGACGACGACCTACATCAATGTTAAATGTAATTGTATTAAAGCTCCGATTATCTCACGCTTGTTGTGGGCGAGTCTCTTTTTTTTTCTTGCTGCTAAAGACGATTAAAACTAGACACGTACGTAGTTGAAACCAGTAAATGTCAACTTAAAAGCGAAATAAAATAAAACTGAACTTACAATTGTATCAAACCATGAGCAACACAAATTTTCAATTTGTCAAGAAAAAGCAGCTAGTATCTTAGAGATCTGGAAGATAACGTGCACAGAAAATAGCAAATAAATAATAATACCATATTTTAAATTCAGTGAATCCAGATATTTATTTTTATTATGAAAAATGTAAATCTTTCTTTCATACCCTGAACCCATAAAATTGATAAAAAGGGTATAATGGTTTTGTGCAAAAGTATGTAACGTATGTAATGTATGAACGCGTCGATCTCAGAGACTGTAAAAGCTAGAGGCTCCAGATTTTGAACATAAGTTTATCTAAGTCCTAGGCAGTACAAATTTGTTTCCCATTTTCGATAACTCTTTCCTTTCCCGATATACACATATGATCGATAGCAGTAAAATCTTAAATATCGAAAATGTGAAACACGTTTTAGAAACACATATGGATACAGACAATGACTGTGCGCATTAAGTATAGGGTTCAGGGTATCTCCTTGGCGGAATATCTCGACTAGAGCCATCTTACTTATTTTATCTTAAACTATTCTTTTCGTTTGCAATTGATTTATATATTATGTGTTTTTGTGCAGACAATTGTTTGAGTTTCTCAGCATTTCTCACAAAATCTCTCACAATTGTGTCAACGATGCACTTATTTTTCACACATTACCAGCAAGTAATTCAATCAGACGGAGACAAAAACACACATAGAGAGAGAAAGGAAAGGGAAACTGTGCAACTTGTTGCCTTGCTTTCTATTGCCAGGCAATTTGCAATAGCCTTTGATGAAGCCTGCCACATGCCACCAAGTGTGGGGCAAGGGAAACTTTACATAAGCACATATGATATATATGAATGACTCTGAACAATTTTGCCGTTACGCTTGATACATATATTTTTTGTTGTTGTTGTCGCTCTCAGCGATTTATGTGTCATTGTTTCGGCGTTTGAAATTACCCAGAAAGAGTGGGAGAGAAACTGAACCGAGTTCGTTGTTGATTACTGATTGTAATGAGTTGTTGATAACTTTCGCTGAAACAGATGAAAATGAAAAAAACGGAAGTTGATCTTGAGTTGATATGCTTGAATGTGATATAACGATAGTGGGTGCTGCTGTTTATTGGTCGCATTAAAGAAAGTTTCCCTTTTTTCGTTTTTCGTTTTTCGCCATCATCATCATCATCATTACAATAATGATTATTGTTAGAGTCTTTCGCTCTAGGCGTTTCACAACAACTACAGTATTGGGCCCGCATCTGTGCTAAATTGAAATTTAAAAACCCATAAACAAAGCAATTTACAAGCCGCTTACCTTCTACGGTCATATCGAATTTACTTCAGCATAGATTACATACCTCTTAGCACTGATTACAGTTCACCTACTCACTACTTACTGTGCTGTGTTGTTTTTACCATTTGCGGCACTTTTGGTAGTCTTTGGTAGTCAAATTTAAACGTCTAATAACAACTCAGACACCACGCAAAAACATACATGTATAGTAAGTATTTTACACATAATTCCGCAGTATTTTTTATTGTAGCTTGCACCCATTACAAGTTCTATAAATGGGGTATAGTGATATTGTGGAAACTTGGAATGGGAATCTTACCTTATTTTTCTCTCCAAAAGCCATATTCCTTGTATTATTTAAAGATTCCTATCTTTATTTGTTATTAATTAATCTTAAAATTATTGTTCTTAAGATTTTGAGAACTTATTCTGATTTTTTACGCCGAATATCACTATAAGCTATTAATTTTGTTGTGTTGAAAGAGGAAGCTGTCTTTTATTAGTATATTATGTTGAATACTATGAACAAGAGTTGTGAACAGGGTATTTACAGGTCATTCACTCTCTCAACTGGAGCACTCTTGTATCTTTTTGTTTAATATCAATTAACCCAACGACACCTACCCGCACAATACTCCCACTTGTTGGTCGCATTTTCGGTCTCTGGTCAAGCTTAACTGCGATCCAAGCCCCCGCATCCTCAATCGACCCCGAGCCCCCCTACCCCCTTTGATCGCCCACAGTTCGTTGTGGCGGATTCTTAGCGCGTGCGCAGGCGCAAAACTTTATTTGCATAATTGAAATTTTTATGGTTTGACTTCAATTTATGTTTGTGAGTGGGAGAATTTTATTTTATGTTTTTATTGTTAATCAGGTTTTGTTGGAACGGATGTTGACAATTTTCGTTCATTTTCATTTTCCCAACGTGCAACTGCAGTTTCACTTTTCATGTGCAACTTTTGTTTAAATTAGAAATCCACATTGGGAGACACAATGCTTGCAACTTGCATCAAATTCCCACAAAAGTCTGGTTTAATGTGTGAATTTTGTGTGCACTTCGTGTGCCCATAATTAATGAGCTAATCTGCTTAATGAGCCAAATATAAACGTACACGCATATAATTAAAATCCAATTTTATTTTTTGACAATTCTCACACAAGTTTACAGTTCGTTAATTTGAACATTCATATTAGTTATGACCCATTTAATCTGAATTTCTTTAACAAACAATTTCGTTTAAATATATTAAATAATTGTTATAAATTTTAATACATTGAATTAAATTGATTAACATTTGAGTTTTATTATTTTATTGAAAAGGGAAACTGGAAGCTTAACCGTAATACCTAAGACTACTTAAGCTAGATCTATTGAATAATAGTACTATTGGATGTAGTATACTGAATATCATACGCTCTTAGGATTGTGAAGCTTAAAAATTTACCAACATTATTTTAAAGCTAGTTAGTTGAATTCCACATTAAACAAAGCCTATGATATAATCGAATCTCAATTATTTACTAAACACTGCCCAAAAATACCAAAAGCCAATTAAAACAACATTATCCACACTCTACCATTTGTGTGTAGTGTGTGTATGAATTGTATATTAAGCCCAGTGTTTGATTTGTTTAATAAACAATTTCCGCTTTGATTTCTGGATGGTCTCGGATGCTGCAAGCTAATTAACTGGCTGTCATTATAATCACACTACAGTGTGTGTGTTTGTGTGTGTGTGTGTGCGTGTGTGTACACTCACTTAATTAGACATGGACCTACATATGTGTGAAAACTGAAGACGCACCCGCAACCGTGCCCCTTAGCTACCAGCTGACCTGCTGATTGATGCTACATTGGAGAAGTGCCTCAGGTGAGTTTTTTTTTTTGTATTTTTTTTGTGGGCCATAGGAAGTTAAGTTTCCTTTTGCCGGTCGCGTTCTTTTGCGCATCTTTTGCTGCATTCGGCATTTTTTCGCGTATTAGCTGGCAATTAGCTTTTAGCTGCTGTTTGCGCCTTTTTGCGATGATTGATGATTGATCTTTGGCCGATTGCTGGTCGATCGCGTTTTGCCAGAAGCCGACAAAGTGCGTGCCTGCAACTGCAACAATTTGCAAAACGATGTCGCTTTCAGCCAATTGGCATTCAGTTAAATGCTCTCTGGCCAACTTCAGTAGTTGGTGATTGGAAGTTGGATGTTGCTGGAACTGCCCAATCAATCAATGCGCGCTCTTCTCTTCTGTTTTCTGTTTGTTTTTTTGTGCTGCTTCCACCGGAAAAATATTTGCTTCCGTTCTTTGTTTATCTCAATTCTATGGCATGGCAAATAAATTACAATTAAGTGCAACAAACATGCAACAATTATGCACTCTCTGCTGTCCAGCACACGCAGCGGATGTTCAGTCTGGCCCAAGCCCGTAGAGACAACATCATTAGCCCCCAAACCCTAGCTAACAGTTCCCTATCTCCCTAGCAATAGCCTCAAACAAAGCTCTTGCTCTAGGGTTTAGTTCCTGGTCTCTAGTGCTTGTTGTGATCTATTCAATTTGTTTCTGAAGCTCGAGTATGACTGAAATGGAATGGAGCTCAACGAACTTGGAATACTCTGTGAAAACTGTAACCATAAGATCTTAATACTTTAATCAAGAGGAATAGATAACCTAGTTTAGGTATTCTAAGGTATTAATAATAGTTCAAATGTAAATAAATTTAAATTTAAATAATTAAGCATATAAAAAATTCCTCAGTTGTAAAGCATTGCAAAACACTGTAAAATATATATTGTAAATAATTTGCTTAAGAAATCATATATTAAGTAATACATCTTGTTCTCTCTATATTTTAATCTATGGGGCTTCTTTCTCCCTTTACCCGATAGTCTGTTACAAAAGCGATGCAAATGTCAACAAACCCCGTCAGCTCACATGGAAATTGTTAGAGTAATTATGTAGTATGTTGCCACCCAACTACGAGTTGACAATAGTAGTGTAGTAGTAGTGACAGTAAAAGTTATTGTCCGTCCCAGCGGAGCATGTTAATCCGGAAGTGGGTCATTTTCCAAACGCAAATGAAAGCGTGTATGTTGTTGTTTTTGGGCCCGCACTGCGAACCGTTGAAAATCATAATAACACATGCGATTGGGATGAGATGATGTTGATGCTGATGATGATGATGGGAAGATGTGAGTGGGATATGAAAATGAAACCAAGTATATGCCATGAGTGAAAAGATGCGCAGCTCAAATGCATCATAATAATAATGTAATCAAAATGAGAAACGACTCTATTGTCTTTATTTAGTGTGTGGGAACCGCCTCTCAAAAATCATCATCAACATATTGTTTTCCAAACTCTTACGCAAAAAAACCATTAGCAATTTATATTAAAAATGTTGTAACTTAAATTGCAATACTTTCATTATTGCTTCTATGAAACTATGAAATTCTCAATAACTATTTGTAAGCGGCGCCTGTTTACAAACAGTTATTGAGAATTTCATAGTTTCAAAGAAGCAATAATGAAAGTATTGACGAACTATTTGCTCTTTTTCAATCTGTATGCTGCAATTCCTGTTAACCCTTTTACCAATTTGTATTTTCTGATCTATGTCAACCCTAATGAATAGCTGCTTCTTAGTTGGGCGCCTCGTTGCCGCAACCTTTAATGCCGCCGTCTACCTGATGTTGCTCCAATTAGTGTCCGAAAATGTCGGTCTTAGCTGGAAATCGTTTAGGCCAAAAGTGTCGCATTTCAAGCCTGCCCAAATGAGCACCAGACCCGAACTCAACTCAGACGCCTTGCTGCTCTGCGCACCGCTGGAAACCGTTTCATTTGACAGATTTATGCATACTTTCAGTTTTTCGGAGCTAAACTCCAATGTGTTATTTATGATATGCATTTTCCATGCTCGACATTTTTCTGTGCATCACATTTTATTAGCACTGATGCCGGAATGTTGCCGCCTAAGGAAAAGCAAAGGGTTACATATTTGTATCTTTTTGGGTACAATGCATTTAATCAGACACCATCACAAACCTAAAGAATGTAATATGAATGAGTTTTTAGATACAAGCTCTTTCTCTCAAATAATTTAATAATGCTTACTCAATAACCATAAATGCAAATGTTTTTAATGTTAAAGCTATGGCTCTTAATCAACTTGTAATATTAGTTTTATTTTTTACTTATTGCTTATATTTAGACTTTGGAATAAAAACGTCTGAATGTGTATCCTGATTATTGATTTAAGTTCTTACTTAATTAATATTCCAATGTCATTCTACCAAAAACACAATTCCACACTTACAAGTCACACAAAAGAAAACTGAAGTTTTCAGGCCTTTATCGTTTAGGTAATCAACCAACAATCAGTCAGTTAGTCAGTCAATGAGCACAAACTGATTTTATTTGATACATAATAGATAAATAGGTACAAAAAGAAGACGAATAAATATATTCACTGTTACAATAAGAAGGAGTGAGGTGTTGGGTGTTGTTGCGACAGCTGCGTGTGTGTTTATTTTCAAAAAGAGAACCCTTTTCTGTCACAGGAAGTTTACTCTTATCTCTGGAAGATAGATACAAGTCGTTGCAAAATTGCTGCCTTTGTGTGAATTGTGTAGAGATTTATGCATTAGCTTTTTGTGTGTAGTGTGTGTGTGTGTTTGTGTGTTTGTTTGTCAATGAAACTTGATAAAGGCGTCAACAAAACGATTTAATGTCGAAATCTTATCTGAGCAATAATTCGAATTTCCGCCTGCAGCTAAGCAAATAGGTTTTATTCTATTTGATTGTTAAATAGTCAATATATAGAAATAGAACAAACTTTGACACTACTTCAAATGAAAACTTTAATAAGAAATATTGAAACAGCAATGCCTTTAATGACAAAAGCATCATAATAAATTCCCTAATTTCCTCCAGCATTTTCCTAAGTGTATTCAAGCTTATATTTTATTGTTTTGTATTGTTTGTTTGGCCTAGACAAATTAACTGAGCGAAGCTCAATATAAACATTCGAGCCCAAGGCTTAAGTAGTAGGCAATATAATAATAACAAACGAAACATGAAAGCAAACAATCAAGTATTCATCTTTCTATCTTTCTACCCGAACTATGTGTATCCATGCTTAAGTATCTTAGTGTTTGACTTTGTTAAATAGACTCAGAGTTAAAGGCAGCTGTCACTAGCACGCAGCTAAAGTCAAAGAGATACTCAGCTTGACTTTAAATGTTCTCAAATAGCCAAACAATGAATGGAAATGAATTTTCCATCAATGAGCCAGAAAAGACTTTTTCTTTAAGTTTGAGCAATTTGCCAAAAACCATTCATAAAAACTCTCTTCAGGCGACTTAAAGACGCCGCACGATATGTGTATATATATTTTTTTTCGTTTCTTGAAAGGACGTAACGCATTTTGTTGTTGTTCGTTTCCGTTTCCTGTCCTGCGGCGCAACGAATGCGATTTAATTTCTTTTGTCATCGGAATCGATTCAAAAAGTCATTGAAAATTGCACTAGCCGAGTGTTGGCCAAGTTGTTGCCACTCAGCGCTGAAGTGCCTTCCAGAAGAGGCCTGAGCCAGGTGTGCACTTTAGTTTGCTACCTGTACCGTACAGTGTTGGCCTATGAAAACCAGCAGCTACTCGTACTAGATGCTCTTGACACCCTCTCATCTGAGCCTTTTAAAACTTGTGTTAGAAAAACAGTAAAACAGACTTAAAAATGTTAATGGTGGTATTTATAAATTGCTGCAAAACTTTAAGTAATTAATTAATTATATACCTTGCAACCGATGGATTCTAATCCTCTCCATTTTAGCTTCATTTTGATTGTGTTTCTATATTATGCAAAGATGTTTAAATGCAATTTGTGTGTGTGCGGTTGGCAGCGTGCGTATTTGAGTTAATAGGATGTAAGTGAAATGCAATCGTTTGGCAATTAATTGGATGGGCCAGAAATTTGGAATCAATGTTTACTAAGCGACCACACACATACTCACATAGAAGCAATCGAGAATTTAATTTGGCACTGAGCTTTATTTAATGACCATTCTTGGGTCTGATTTTCAATCAATTAATTTGTCATTTGACGCTGCTTTTCAATCATTAATTTCCGCTCACGTCAAATCAATAGAAACCTTTGTGGAACAGCCGACGTATTTTCAAAAATATTCATTCAATCAGCCATCTCAATTTGGGCAATCGAGGCTCATTTGTTTTATTCCGTTTTTACACTTTTTGCGGATATCGCTGATTACATTAATATGATTATAAGAAGTATAATCAAAATATATTTATGTGAACGTTCTTGTAAAAATATTTACATTTAATTGCATTGATTAGCAAAATGTTGAGGAAATTAATTCATCTCCATTATTGTATTCGAAAGGAATTTTTTTTTATACTTTTAAATGTATTAAAATGGGCATAAAATCATCGAATCATAAAGAATGCAAAGAAAGGCTGCATAAACAGTTTAAGAGGTGTCTGCTTGTAAGCTAATTTTTATCATGAACATTTTTATTGTATTCTTAATTTTAGATTAAAGGCTAATTTAATTAAAATGCAATTATATCCAAGGTTTATTAAATATCATGAGATTTAATTTAAGCTGATTATGAGATCATATTTTTTTTTGCGCTGTAATTTATTGGTAAGAAAAAGTGTCAAGTTAACAAAAGTCAAATAAATTAAAGAATACAGCTAAGTACAATAAATAATGAGTGTGCCAAGCAACTGAAGCAAATATTTTAAAACAATTTTAAATTGGCTTTAAAAGTCCTCTGCACACTTTATTGTTCGATTGACCCACTTTGGTTAAGCTCCATTGATAACTTGACTTGTCATTGCAGTTTTCAGTCAATTAATTTGTTTCACTCGAACTAAATTTGGAACTGAGTCAAGAGCTAATCAGTTAACTGATTGACTTTAGCCTGCTGGTCACGTAACCCGCCTCACCCAATCGATATCCGCACAAAGTGCGTGAGTTTCTGCATCAGCTAGCTGGCCCTTTTAAAAAAACATACAACAACTTGGCCAACTTTAATTGTTTAAACAATGGCGGGCAGTGAGTCGCGAATCACGAGGCTTAAACCACGGGAGCGTGAAATGGCGATAAAGCTGAGTGGTCCACTTGCTTGTATCCTTGTCAGCCAGTCACTTACCTGTCCCGGACAAGTGATGCTAAGTTAGATTTTTTTATTCCCAAGCAATTTGATAGAGAATTTATTTTCCGAGTTTGCAAACGATACAAAAACAATTAACGAAACAATGACGTAAAAATAACTATGTATAATATTTGTTTTTCTCTAAGATCTTCCTATTTTTGTATTTATGCTTTATAGACTAGTTTCGATATATAAGCAATAATTCGCAAAAAATAAATGCCGTTGATTATTAAATTTAAAGTTTTTATACCAAACTTCACTGTTTCTGATAAATCTTAGCCAAATCAATCCAAAATTATATATTTTTGAAGATTTTAATGTTTACTTTTTGTAATATACGATTATTTTTTCCGCTGTTTCCCGCTAAAACTAGCATTTTTTCACCACAAAACTCGTCATCACGGAGGTTCGGCATTTAATAAAGCTGTGTGTTTGGCTTTTTTCTAATGCATTCAGCTATCACTCAATCTGATTGTTTGAGGTTCTCTTCATTGCTCCCACGCCTGTCGCCTTATTTCATCCTCTATTTTTTGTGTCTTGCGGTTTCGCGTGGCGCTTTTCACGTTTTTTGTGGTTATTTCAAGCCATTTATTTTACAATTCCCTGTGTAAAGATGTTTTGCTGTGTTTGCCATTTTAGCGTTTTTTTTTTTCAACCGCACAAAGATATTGTAGTACCTCCCCTATTTATTTTTCAATCAATTGAATCGAATCGAAAGTGAAAACATGAAAGTGTGAGTTCAAATTGATTTAGCTGCATTCAGCGTGATTAGCTCTAATGACTACACAGCCTGGCTGCAAATTGTCTAGAGATCTGTAGCTTTATGCAACTTTCAGCGCCAGAGTTGCATTTAAAAGCTGCTACCCGCATCAGTTGACAAATGTTCCCCTTCTCATTTGTTTCAACAGCCCATTAAAATGTGTTTGTGTCCCCAAACGCTGATTGTCAAGTGTGCTTAATACTCGGTCCGAATGGACTTTAAATAAGGTAGTCTTACTAGAGGAATAGAAACATAATTAATTTCTCTGCTATTAAAAATGTTTATACATTGATTAATATCGACATCTTAATATTAAAATATTTTACAGCATTAATATCCAAAGATATTTATTTAAAATGTGAGTGTATTTAAAGTTCGTAGTGTCCCCCAAAAGAAAAAATCACCCACAAAAACTGTTTTATAATTTCTATAAGCAAAGCACAACGACTTTTGGGCGCCAGAACAAGTGGCACTTATAATGATTAACTCTGGCAGCAAAAATAATTGAAATGAATGCACAGGCTGGTTTTGATACCCTAACTAATTTGGTCACGTTTGTTATGTTTTTAGAAACGATAAAAAAAAAATTCGCATTGTTTCTAAAATTCTTTCAGACTTATTTATAACTAGTTCTCTTAGGGCATTCTTGTTTTTTTTTTTTTTTTTGTATCTGTGTTTTATATTTGTTGTATTTTGCTTTTGTCTTCATTATCCTTAATTGACTGTCATTAAACGTGGCGAATTGTATTTGCCAAACAAGTTATCAATAATTTTCGGGTAATACAATTTAGGTTTTAATTATGCCGCTTTTGATGTTATTAATTTGTTTTATATTTTTTCATCATTTTATTTTGTGTGTTTTTGCAACAATATCATTATAATTGTATATAATTTGTTTTCCTCTTATTTTGACGGTTTATCAAATAAATAAAACATATTTACTGTATTTGCGGTGTTCGCATTACGCAATTAGTTGGTCACAAATAATATCGAGCTCTAATTGGTGGTCTCACAAATTAAGGTTTGTAGACCATATAATTTCTTGGAACAAACAGTTGTGCTAATTGCAATTGATGCAATTATGAGTTACAAATATGTGGGCGAAATAAATAAATTATCTATGGTTGGCTTACCAGTTGAATCATTATAATGTGTTCTTTTTTCAAGATACTAAGAATGGAGGAGCCTTGTTACTTCAGAACTTGTATCCAAGAGACAGATAGTTTGATGTACAATTCTAAGGATATTTTAAATCGTCTTATTTTTTCAACTAATCATTCATACATTTCATATTCATTCATTCTAGCTTATAGCTTTCCATACATCTTAAAAATGTCTCATAGTCCGCCAGCTTGGTAATACAGTGACATTTGTGTATTGAAATTGATTCATTAAGCATTTGGCAATTTGTCAGTCATTCAGATACTCACGATGTGTTAACATGCAAATTGATATCTCAAGAATGACAATACATAAGCCTATCTTATTGATGTTTAAAAGTAACGATCATAGGGAGAGAGAGAGAGTGAAAACAAAATCGCCTTTTATTTGCCGAACGTGTTTAAATCACATCTATAATGATGCCATGCGAACGGATGAGCTCAGACACACAACCAGGCCCAGACACAGAACCCTCCCTTCCCATCTACGCATCGACCATCGTTGATCAATGAATTTTTGTGCGGTTTTATGTGGTCTACGCTCCGCTCCCGCTCCCTCTCCCGCTTCCGTTGTCGGTCGACGCATCGACATTGTCTTGTGGTTCATTGTTGTTGTTGGCTGTTTTTTATAGTTTTTTTTGTGTCGTCAACTTTACACCGATGCGTAACTTCATTGATAAAACTTGCTGTAGCAGTCGTTTCCTCTTTGTAAGTGATTTTTTTTTCAACTCTTCTTTGTTGCTTTGCGTAGCTTTAGAATTTGAATACCCTTGTGAGAGGGTTATTGAGAATCTGTCATTAAATTAGTCTCTCCGTTAACTTAATATGTTTCTTATCATGTATAAGTTCTTAGTTAATGTAACAATGTTTTTATTGATCTTTGGATTCATTCATGTTTCAAAAGCCCGTTTAATATATTTCATTTAAGGGTAAACCTTAAGGTTCGTGAAGTAAGTAGTTGCTGAAGAAACGATCAAGATTTAATGCAAATAGTTCTTCCCGTAACTTTCTACTATTTGGGAGTGTAAGTTATGCTTAACGATGATTGCTTTTAATAATTGAATGTATTGAATGCAGGCAAGTGTCTTTAAGCTTCGACTTGTCACAGCAAAACTCTTCTTTTTGTTTTTATATTAAAATCCGGTCGCTTGGCCTGTCTCGGCTGGTGCGGATATCATGTGACTGCCATGCCCCAGTAAACAGTTTGCTAAAGTTACTTTGTACCTACATACTATGTAACTAACGTGTGTATTGTAGTTAGATGCCAGCTAGGTTTTTAGGTGGCTTTCAACGGATACAACTGTAACCCAGTGTTGCAAATGCCTTTTCCAATATACAATTTATTAATTGCCCATGCTGTTAGGGATGCATAATAGTATAAATATGTATGTGTGTGTGTGTGTGTGTGCTTGAGTGTGCAGTTAAGTTTGAGATAAAGATTGCGGGGGATTGACTGGAGCATCGGACACGATTTCATCCAGAGAACGAGACTCATCATCCTGCTGAGCTAACTGCTCGACAGGAGCAGCTGAGCTGCTCGAGAGGTCATCCTTGGCAACAGGTGAGGTTGGTTTATCCGTTATATTGCTCATCGCATTGATGTCGGGTTGTGGACGGAGTTCAATGATTGGTTGCGGTTGATTGGGCACTGGCACTGGACCCGGTGCTGCCTCCGCTACGGGGGAGGATAGGGGTGTGCCGTAGACGCTGTGCAGCAGGGCAAGTGTCGCCACTATGAGAATCACCGAGACTGTATTTAGCTTGTAAAACATTTGGACAAAAGACTTTTGTTACTTTACCACATCCAAACAGAATTGCCGTCAGAAGTTTCATGTTAGTTTGTCGAAACTGAGTTGGAGGCTGCTCGCTTTTATAGTGCTTGTTTTCGAACTAAAGATATATATGTTTGTATGTGCCAATAATCAATTAGTGTTTAATGGTTCTTCATAATTGTGATAAGGTAACCACTTAATGGTCTTTGTTGCAACTGTACATTTGGTTATGGTCTACTTTAAATTAATTACCATGCCAATTATGATAAAATTCTGTTGAGCACTTCTTGTTTTTGTTGTGAAAGAATAATTTTCAGGTATTGGTAAACAACAAATGCACATAGCACGTTTTGGAAAGGGCTTTAAACTTTGCAGGACCAGTACAAACTATTCGGGAGAACTATCTTATAGACAAAACGCTTTAGCCCTTGACTGGAAAGGTTATTTTACATACACAAATGGTAACCTTTATTAAATCGACGAAGTCCCATTAAACTTCAAAATGTTGAATGAAAACTTTTACACGCAAGTTTGGCATTGTACTTGAAATCAAGAATAAACCTTAACAAACAAACAAAAATAAGGGTTTTGTATTTTTAAAGCTTTATTATACATTTTTTAGCAAATCGCAGTTAAGTCAATTTTTTTTTGGCACAAAATCTGTAAAAGTATTTACAGCTTCGAAATAGTAAAAGAAAAAACATAATAGCCCTTTCGTAAAACAACGAAATAATTAGGAAGAACCCATATCTTCAATTTAAATAAAAAAAACCTTAGAAAAAATTAATTATTTCAACAATAGACACAAAGTTCAAATTACCTGCAATATAACGACCTTTGTGACCCCATTTTCACGGTTCTCTTAGGTTAATCAGTTAACAACTTTTTAACAAAATGATCATACAATCCAGACTATTAAATTACAGAAATTAAAAATTTTCATTTTGATGTAACAAATTTTTGTATATAGTAAACAGGTCCAAAAAGTTACACAAATGGTTACCTTCGTCGTTTCGACGATTTAGCTTTTAGTTTGCAGACTAAATTCTGCCGAGCTTCAGAGCACAGCTCACTGACTGCATTCTAATGTTGAACACAACAGAATAAGAGAATTCTAAAAAATAAATTAGAAAATAGCAACAGTGTTCGTCAAATCGACGCAGGTTTCCAGTCTAGGGTTAAAGTTGATATTTGATTATGATTATGATACGAACAGAAAGCTTTTTATAGACTATATGGATATTTCAACATCCTCAAAAAGGGTAATTTTATTTATTTCGCTTTAAAATAATTCACCCTTGACCTATGAAATGTATATGTCTTTACAAATTAAATAGTAACTCTATCTATATCATTTAAGCTCTAATTTATATAATTGACCCTTTTCTTTTTTTTTAAACTTTTGACAAAACATATTATTGAAAGTCCGTATACAGCTTCACAACTTTAATATAACGCTTTACATTAAATATAGTTTGAAATCCTAAACGGATGTTTATGGGTCGTTGCCTCACGATTCCATGGTTCCTTGGTGGAATTATTAGCTAAAGGCAAACACAAAACTTGACTTCCATTATAAAAAAAGCTGTGCAGCAGTGCTGTTTCAAGAAATTAATAAAATATCTCAATAAAATATTCAAACTATTGTTGTCAAATAGGTAAAACTTACCCAAACAAACCAACACTAACAATATGAGCTTCATGTTCGAAATGCTCCGTCAACTGTTCATTTGTCACTTTATATACAGTTTTTATAGCATTTTTACGATTCGTTTTAGCGCAATAAAATCATTGGAAACACTTGTTCCCTAACACTGATAAAATTTTATAGCGTAACTTGAACTATTTTGCTAATGTTAAGGGTGTATCAAAAAGAACTTAAGTTAAGAAAGTTAAGAGTGTTAAGAAATGTTTTTGGCTCAGCTTTTTAATATGAAACTGTTGTTGACAAGGTCATGTTGGGCTTCAAGAAATAGTGTTGTACAAGATTGAAGCTGGAAATTTTTTTTGTTTTAACATTAAGCGATAACTTTCTTAAAAAATGTGCTGCATACTTTTAAGCAGGTGCACCAGAACCTTCCGCTGGTTGGGATGCTGCTCCAAGGTCTTGATCGTTCTTCGGATTAGGGACTACATCTAGTTTAGCCACAGGCTCATTATTAGATGGTTTCCCCTTTTGAACAGAAACTTCTTTACCTAACTTTGGCGTAGGTTTTTCGGTAGTGGTTGGTAACGGTAGATTTTTGACAAGGGGTGCACCAGAACGTCGCGCTAACTGGAATGCTGATCTGAGTCTGTGAACATCCTTTGGCTTAAGGACTACATATACACTAGCCTCATGTTCCTTATTAGATGGTTCCCCTACATTAACAGAAACTTCTTTACCTGACTGTGGCGTAGGTTTTTCGGAAGTGGTTGTTAACTGTAGATTTTTGACAGGGGGTGCACCAGAACCTCCCGCTGATTGGGATGCTGCTCCAAGGTCTTGAACGTCCTTCGGCTTAGGGACTACATCTAGTTTAGCCACAGGTTCATTATTAGTTGGTTTCCCCTTTTGAACAGAAACGTCTTTACCTAACTTTGGTGTAGGTTTTTCGGAAGTGGTTGGTAACGGTAGATTTTTGACAAGGGGTGCACCAGAACGTCGCGCTAACTGGAATGCTGATCGAAGTTTGTGAACATCCTGTGGCTTAACGACTACATATACTTTAGCCACATTTTCCTTATTAGATGGCTCCCCTACATTAACAGAAACTTCTTTACCTGACTGTGGCGTAGGTTTTTCGGAAGTGGTTGTTAACTGTAGATTTTTGACAGGGGGTGCACCAGAACCAGCCGCTAATTGGGATGCTGCTCCAAGGTCTTGAACGTCCTTCGGCTTAGGGACTACATGTAGCTTAGCCACAGGTTCATTGTTAGTTGGTTTCCCTTTTTGAACAGAAACTTCTTTACCTAACTTTGGCGTAGGTTCTTCGGAAACAGTTGGTAACGGAATATTTTTAACAGGGGGTGCACCAGAACCAGCCGCTAACTGGGATGCTGCTCCAAGGTCTTGAACGTCCTTCGACTTAGGGACTACATCTAGTTTAGCCTCAGGTTCATTATTAGATGGTTTCCCCTTTTGAACAGAAACTTCTTTTCCTAACTTTGGTGTTGGTTCTTCGGAAGTTTTTGGTAACGGAAGATTTTTGACAGGGGATGCACCAGAACGTGCCGCTATCGGGAGTGCTAATCCAGGGTTTGGAACATCCTTTCGTTTAAGGACTACAAATAGTTTAGCCACAAGATCAGAAACTTCTTTACCTAACTGTGGCGTAGGTTTTTCGGAAGTAGTTAGTAACGGTAGATTTTTGACAGGGGGTGCACCAGAACCTTCCGCTAACTGGGATGCTGCTCCAAGGTTTTGAACATCCTTTGGTTCTTAGGGAGCAACATCTAGTTTAGACACAGGTTCATTATTAGATGGTTCCCCTACATTAACAGAAACTTTTTTACCTGACTTTGGCGTAGGTTTTTCGGAAGTGGTTGTTAACTGTAGATTTTTGATAGGGGGTGCACCAGAACTAGCCGCTAACTGGGATGTTGCTCCAAGGTTTTGAACATCCTTTGGTTCAAGGAGTACACCTAGTTTAGACACAGGTTCATTATTAGATGGTTCCCCTACATTAACAGAAACTTCTTTACCTGACTGTGGCGTAGGTTTTTCGGAAGTGGTTGTTAACTGTAGATTTTTGATAGGGGGTGCACCAGAACCAGCCGCTAACTGGGATGTTGCTCCAAGGCTTTGAACATCCTTTGGTTCAAGGAGTACATCTAGTTTAGACACAGGTTCATTATTAGATGGTTCCCCTACATTAACAGAAACTTTTTTACCTGACTTTGGCGTAGGTTTTTCGGAAGTGGTTGTTAACTGTAGATTTTTGATAGGGGGTGCACCAGAACCAGCCGCTAACTGGGATGTTGCTCCAAGGTTTTGAACATCCTTTGGTTCAAGGAGTACATCTAGTTCTGCCTCAGGCTCATTATTAGATGGTTTCCCTACTATAACAGAAACTTTTGCTCAAACTGTGGCGGAGGTATTTTGGAAGTAGTTGGTAACTGTAGATCTTCCCTACCCATTAAAGGTACTTCAGTTATTTTACCCAGGCTTTCAGTTGTCGAAGCTTCCTCCTGAGCCGGAGAGTTAGAGGAAAGTATGAGAGGAAAATATGGCCGGACTTTTAAAACTCCCCTTGCAGGCGGTTGATTTAAAGCATTAGCAGGCTGTACTTGATTGGGACGCACGGTAGGACTTGTAGAAGGCAGTGCCGCTTGGATTACTTGAACCATAGGAAGACTCGCATTTGCGCGACTACTAATAAAGTTTGGCAGAAGTTCATCTCCTGGTCCTTTTCCGAACTGTACTTGGTTTTGGCAATTGATGCAAATACTTCCACTATTGGATCCTCCTATGTTCAAGGATATTTGTCTGCTCCTTTCTTCTGGCCGAGGAAGATTGATCTGGGTATTGCCGTAGGTCGCATCCAACATCAGCGAAAGACCTAAGTTATGCATATTATTAAAAACCTTTGTTTGATTAATTCGTTTCCCTTCGTTTACTTACAGCTTATAAGAACGAGAAGGGCCCTGTTCGTTACCATTTTGCTTGAGTTCTTCTCAAGGAATGAACTAAACTTAACTTGCAGCTTAAGTTTTAAAGTCGAATTAGTTTAAGCGAGGTAATTTAGCATTTGCTGTGCTTCGTTGTGTAACTTGTAACTCGTGTAAGATATGCCACATTTAAGATTTGTTATATAAGTTGTCGCTATAAAGATAGTTTATTTTTATACTCTGATACCAAATGTATCAATTATTAAAACGAGAGTGCGTATATCTTCCACAGTTTTAAAGCTAGCGTCACTTAATTTGATAGAAAGGCATCTGGTGACATCTACCAAAGATCTGCAACGTGCATCTGAATGGATGCCACGCCCACCTTTTAATATTGGACATTTGTATGCAGACACCTTACCATCCGTTTTTTTTTCTGGTATCAGAGTATTCCGCGGTCGGTTTCGTCAGACTGCAACGTTTACACCTGTTTATTAACTTACTGTTAAACATCTAGAAAGTATCGTTTTGGAAAGAACGAACAAATTAGTATTGGTTCCAGATAATTTCCACACACGTTGTATAATGCAGCATAGAAAAAGGAAATGTTATAATTTGAATGTTTACTTTCCGTTGCTGACATTGTAACCACTTTAGGATTATATGATCTGGTGCACTGTTATTCGATCCTTCGAGATGTCCTTCAGTTGGCTGTTGATATGCCTGGCATTCTTTTAAACTTTCCAACAGTTCAAAATTGCTCCGCTTGCGTGCACTGATAATCCCAACTCCAAACACCTCGCAAAGACCTATTTAATATATCTATCTAAAATATCTAAGCAAAATGACTTAAAACGGCCCGTGCAAGAACAGGTCAGAGGTCAATCAAATTGAAATATTGCTCATCTCTGAGACGCACAAGAAGACTCGAAAGAGACCACTAGCTGGACCTCCCCTGGAAAGAAGCAGCTTGATATACCTTAATATTGTTATGAAGTATGATTTTCAAGTACCCAAATAGGAGATTTAATAATTGTCTGAGAAAGACAGATCTTAAATATATTGTCAAAGACAGTTCAATACAAAATAAAAAATGTATCTGTGTATTTTACTGTATTCTATCTGTTTATTTTTAATGAACTCTAAAAAAAAGGCATAATACTTTTGTTTCCTTTATTTCAATCGTTTCAGCCTGCAATTTTTTAGTAATATCTAGGTAACGTTATATGGTTTCTATCCCATCTTGTGGCGCACTTATAATTAAAATTGCACTTCCTGCTGCAGCACTGCCTGTTCCGGATGCATCCCTTGCCATTCTCCAAGCAGGCCAGCACAACGCCAACAACCATCAGCAAACTAAGCATCGACAATGAGTGCGACATTTTCCTCAAAGCTCTGTTAGGATCGTGTTAAAAGGGTGCTATTTATATTAAGACACAACTTTGATTTTTATAAAGTAAGTAAGCAAATCGAATCGGTTGAAGTGCAATTTTTCCGCTATTCGTATAACGACTGAAAACTTAAATTATATAAAAATATCTCCCCAAATTATAAACAATATTTCGAATATATCAAACCATTTTTAGGACATTTTATTTTAAGAGACTAAAAAGCTCTTCTCTTGGAAAGTATATCTTTTGAAACTTTTTGAAAATTTGTCTATTATCTGTGAAACAAAAAAACTGAAGTATAAATCACTAAAAAACTTAAAAGAAAATTATACATACTTGAGTGTGTTCCTGCTGCCTTTCTCGACTTGCAATCAACAAAAAATTTGACCAGACAATAAGAACTAGATCGAATTCAAAGATTAAATTTTAAATAGGCAAGCACTTTTGTTCTGAATTAAGTATAGCTTTCAGCACACAAGAAGTTGCAATTGCCAAATCGACATCATTTTGGCAGCTGCTATCAAGTTGTTATGATATCAACTAAAAT
Source organism: Scaptomyza hsui (assembly GCA_018152825.1). Taxonomy (NCBI): domain Eukaryota; kingdom Metazoa; phylum Arthropoda; class Insecta; order Diptera; family Drosophilidae; genus Scaptomyza; species Scaptomyza hsui. The sequence continues at coordinate 9,751,610 of JAECXO010000269.1, forward strand.
GCTACTTGTTTTAAGCCAAATCAAATGGATTATTTATGGGCAGTCTTAAGAGTTTGCAATTATTTAGAATTCGACATGTTTGTTAGGAACTTGTTGCTAGGCACTAAAACAGAATTCTTTTTGATCAGATATATAAGTGTGACAACTCTTTGTCATATCTTTAGAACTTCATAGTAAATAGAGAAATAAGGAAATAGTTAATTGCCCATAAAGCTAATAAGACTATATAAACACATAGTAGAAAGTTCTCATGGGATTGTTTGTCGTTCATTGTTTCCTAGCATAATTTAGACATTGAAATGACATTAATAGTTTGTTGTATTGTGATTTGTGTGTGTTTTGCATTTGGAATATAAATAAACTGTTGGTGTTGATGTTTTGTAAATGATATTAGTTATGAACAGCAGGTGGTTAAGTTCAGTTACTTTTTGAAGTTGTGACAACCCGCTGACATACATACATACATATCGCATATAGTTAAGCAAGGCATGTTGTAATCAAATTACATGCAACATTTGCACAATTTGTGGTTAAATGGACATTAACATAAATGGCTCTGAAATCGTTTTCCAATTGCATTCGTTTTCTACTTAAATCGAAATTAAATGAAAAGCGAGACATGATTGCGATTCCAATTCAAATGCATTCACAACGAAAGCCACTCAAATACTTATCTAATGCTAAATGCATGACGAGGGTAACACAAAACATTTCAACTTGCTAAATTGTATCTTAGTTTGTCAAAGGTGTTTTTCATAATCTAGTTTGCTTAAACAACTTTGAAAGCTGAACAACTTTGAAACTTACCCTCGTTTAATTGACTGTTTTGTTGCAGCAAACAAAATAAAAGTATCTCAAAGTGATTTGGACTTCTTTTGAGGGTTTAGTTTTACTGCAAACTGTATAGAAAGACTTTAGAAAAGCATTTTCTTTATATTTGCGGTTGCGAATAATTCCCTTGCACCTACTTCTCCTACTTTTGCATAAGCCAAGCTAAGATAAATTGGCATTTAATGATGATTTATTGAATGGAACTTGGTAGATATAGAAATAGTATCTAGGAGATGTAAATTGGTTGAACAAATCGGCTTAGGTTAATCATATATGAAAGTGAAACTTTAAGGTCGCACTTTTGGCCAACGGCTTATTAAAAGCGTTCTTGGCCCGAACTCAAACTGAAACTTAAATAAAGTGATGAATACAGATAACAGATATATATATTTCGCATAATAAATCACTTGGCATTCATATATCATCTTAATTATGAAAAATGCTGACAAGCAAGCAAGAATAAAGAAATACCAAGAAGATGGCAAACAAATCGTTTGGCAACATTAAATGAAACTTAACACTCACTTTTGAAATCTTCTTCATAAAAATCTCGGTTAATATGCAAACGATTTGAATTTTTATTGTATTATAAATAAAAACCTATCAGATTAATCCTTTCGTATTCTTTATTCGCAATTTCTTCTCATAAAATGGGTCAAAAGTAATTTATAAGTGTCAGACAGAAGCAGAATCCAAGGTGGCTTCAAGGCCACTTCATTTGAAAACTGTGGGAGCCAGAAACCTTAATAGCCAAGATCACATGCAAATTAAAAACGTTTCGACTATTTCGACTAATTCTATTGTGTTGTTAGCCAAAAGTTCGCAGACAAATTGGCTCTACACAAATATGATATATCTGATAACTAAACCTTAAAGCCAGATGATATGAAGGCCACATTTTGTCTGCTGCTTATCCAAGTCGATGAAGTCGGAGTCAACTTTGACGCCCTTCCGCACGACCGGACAAAGCTGACGATGACAGCGGATATGGCCAAGACAAAGTTGTTGTTGTTGTTGTTGTTGTTTTGGGGCACCTGTTTTGGGTAACTGCAACTCAAGCTGTTGTCGCTCAGCTGCTTAAGTTTTGTTTTTTTCTCTCTTACCTTAATGGCTTTTGAGGCAGCAGCAGCTCGTGGCACTTGGCACAAAGTCGGAAGTTCATGTTTATGATACGCTTACCAACGTCCTGATATCAACAATATCATCATCATCATCTTCAGTACTAAAATCAGCTGCCAGCTCTTGAACTTCAAGCTGCAACTCGATTTAAGTTAGGGTCACGAGCTGCCCTCAGGCAATCTAGTATTTTAAAGGTGATAAATTAAGTAATATAAAATTAATTTTCGCTTTAACTGAAAACTAAGTTATATCTACTAACTATTTAACCCACCAATCATCTTCCCAATATCAAGTGTTTGATCAATTTTCCCCTTTGTCCCTCAACCTTTTTCCATATCGTAATCTTCAATTGAGGTGTTTTGCGTCTAATGCATAACAATGAACATAAATTCAACTCAATTCATTTCATTTGTCTATTCATGCTTTTTTTTTGTTGTTGTTGTTGGGTTGAGGCTGTAAAGTACCTCTAACAAGCGTCCACTTAGCTAAGTATTCTCCTCTAGCATCATAGAACAAGCCTCTGCCAACTCAATTATGCTATAAATATATATACATACATACCTACTTGGTTGCCAGATACAATTGTATCTCGAAGTATGTTTGTAAGTGCCGCAGCACAAAACTTGATTGATAGCATCATTTGCAAGATGCAAGCCACCGTTTTTATGTTGTTGTTTTTAACTTATGATTCTCTTGCGAAGGGGGTATTATAGTTAATCCATGAAGAATGTATCATTGAAATATTTATTTTTTCTTTAACTAATATTATTTTTAATGGTTTACCTTAACTTGTAAATGTATTAAGGAAACAAGCTACAATTCTCTAGTCAGTTGTAGAAAGCTCCACAAAAATATCGATTGTGGTTCTAATCGATCAAAATCGATATTACTAGTTGCAATTGATTGCTTTAAGTAATTAGTTTGTAGCCTTTTATTAATTAAATTAAAACTTGAATGGCTCAAAAATTAAAGTTGTATTAGAAAAGTTTTGTTTAAACAACTTTAAATAAATTAAGTGGTCATGAATCGATTAAAAAGTTGATTTCATTGTTTTGCAACACTAGTATTATTAGATAAAAGTAGGTGGATTTCGGCCTTGAAGAGTATGCCATCTGCGGTGTACCTAACTTCGCAGTTCTTTCTGGTTTTTCATATCTGTTTTTTTTTATTTCATTTTTTTTTTTTTTTGTTGATTTACAGTCAGAGCGAAAAATTTATAGGAAATGTGCAGAGCACGCAAAAAAAGAAACACACGCAGCAGACTATAAAAATAAAACGTGGTGCTGTGAAGAGAGAGAGAGAGAGAAGTGGGGGAGGGAGGGGAAGAGGAAGTAGCTACTTGCCACTGCTTGGTGGCAGAGGCAGATGGGATGCTTTGAAGAAGCAGCTCTCGCGTAAATACAGTAACAACTAACAAGTGCAACACTTGGTGCCACACATCTGCCCATGATGCCCCAACTGTATGCTGCATGCTGCATGCCTCAACTCGGCTCGCTTGCTCTTTGTTTACATTTGGAGCACGTCTGTTTTGGCTGCGGCAGCTGCTGACCAATGCCCATTAACTTGCAGCCGGGCCCAAGAGAGAGGGAGAGGGAGAGGAAGAGGTAGTGTAAGAGAGCTGAGCTTGAGGAACGTCTGCGATTACACAATTTGTGGCAGCTGTAACTGGAGCATGCATGGATTCTCATTCCTGACATAGCTCAACTCACGCCAAGCCCAAAACACACTAAATACATATATGTATGAATATATGTATGTGATACATACAAGTAGCAGTTATTATTGACGGTGCATTGAACGCTCCACATGCAACAAGCAACAGTTTTTCATTGTATGCTTTTCACACGCTTGTGTGAAAAGCGTGCTATGAACCCATTCTATACAAATATTTAACTGTTTACCCTTCGCAATGCAAAGAACATTATCTATATATGTACAAATGTACAGCTGTGTTACAACCACAAACAATAATTATGCTCAAATCTACTTTGTATAAATAGTTCAACAATTTCTATTTTTTTTTTAAAGACTGTATAGAGCATCTCTTGATCTATCATATATATTTTTGCTGTGCTGTTTCACTTTAATTAGCAAATTATCTAGCGGTATAAAATATGAATACCATTTGTATACATATATTTTTAATTCCCCTTGCCATACATATTTTCACTTTCATAAAAGTTATGTTTGGTTTTTTTTTTACTGTGTGCCTTTTGACTTTGTGGTAATTAATTTTTTTTGCTCTCCAAAATTTGTCGTTTTTTTTTTTGGGGGGGTCTTTGTTAAATAAATCATGGCTAAATGTGATGACTGCAAATTACATTTGATTTTCTTTTCGGTCTCTTTGTGTAAAGCAACATAGTTCAGAGCTTTTTATGCTTTATGGTCATAACTTTAATAGCGGGTCCGATTGTGTGTTGGCCATAAGAGTCTTTAACCCATAAATGGCTTGAAACGTGAGCGTGATACTAGAGAACTAAGTAGAAAACATGTTGCTGCAACATTGTTCTAACTGAAATTTTAGTTTCTATACATGCTGCTAGTGAATGTTGCTGCGCATCTTCAGTCACTTCCACTTCAGCATGTTCAAGCCCATCCGGCACTCTCTCGCATCAACCCATCCCATCCCAAAAGCAAAGCCCACATGATGAACGCAACTTCTAATTGAGAACCAGTTACGCGGCCTACTCGAAGTGAGCGGCGCAGCAAGTGGAAACAGTTCGCCCAGACAGCGTCGGCGCCCACAGTTCGGCAACAAAACATCAAAGACGACCCACACAAGCACACCTACACTGGTCAGCAATGAAGACAGAGAGAGAGAGCGAGAAACAGACAGCAACATTAGCTCCCACCCACGCTAGCAACAAGCTAGCAGGCAAGCACAACATAAACAGAGCGAGTGCTTACAGTGAGCAGAAACAGCAATTCTTGAAAATATTTAATAATCTTTCAGAATATATTGTATATTTATTAATAATACTGTTTTATTTAAATTATTTAACATTTCTGTTTTTCTTTGAATAGTTAGTTATTTATTATCTTCTCTCTGATTGTGCTGCAGCAACATATTTCTTCACCTTGCACTGTAGCAACAAATGTTGCTAGCGCTTGCCGCCTGTTGTTTTTGTTGCGCTCACAAGTTAGCCCGATCCGTGCTCCGAGAGAGTTAGTAAGAGAGAGTGCTCGCTCGCTTCGGCTAGCCCTCGAGGCTGGCAGCATTGTGACTTCAGTTGTTTGCGAAACATTGTTGAGTGCGGTTGTGGTGAACAGTTAGCCGGTGTTGCGCTTTTATCGTCTTGCATAAATATCTGTAAAAAAAAAGCTTATCTACTCTGCATGCAGACAAACGAAACTAAAAGTTGACATAAACTTTGTCAAAAACTTCAGACAAAAACGCAGTGTATTTGAGAATTACTTTGATTTAGTTGAAAATCAGTGTTGTTGCTGTTGCCGCACCTGTTTCCTGCCAACTGCAACTGCAACAGATGCGTTCCCCAGTCGGAATTACACACACACACATATATACATACATACAGCATTAGCATTTAGCATTATGCGGCACGTACGCGCCTTCGGCTACGCATAAAAATGTGCAAGTGATGTGAAGTGCATATGATAAGTTTTAAGGGCAAAGAAGAAGAGAAAAACATAAAACATAAAACCAAAAACCATAAAACAAAGTGAATACCAACAACAGCAACAACAACAACGGCCTTGTGCATTTTGTAAGCTGCAATCCATCAAAGTTTTGGGATTATTTTGGATTAACAAAAAGCGATTTGAACTCATTTGAAAGGTAAGTTTTTTTATTATTTTTGTGGAATTTCAACTTTCGGTTCTTAAGTGTTCTTAAATGATCATCATCTCCTCACCCTCTCTCTCTCTCTCTCTTCCAAAATTGATTTATTGCGATAAATCAGTCGGCTTCTGGTTTCCGCTAGAAAGTATCTTCGGGATGTGTTATCTTTGAGTGAAGACTTGTTTAGATTGTGGCTTTGGTCTGGTTTTCTTTTCTTTTCGTTTATTGGCGAAAGTTAAGAATTTTCACTAGTCCAAAATCGATTTCTAAACATTTAAATAAAGACAGCAATTACAAGTTGTGAACTGAACTAACTTCTTGCACCTGTTAAAGTTGATTGAACTTGGAGTTGAAAGCCTACACAACGGTACTTCAGAGCTAGCCAACTCATTTCCGTTTCCCCTTACTTCACAACTTCAGACGATATCATCTTGTGGCGATTATAATGCAAATTTTTGCGCGCTGTTAGAAAAATTTGTTAAATGTCATTGTCTCTTCATGAATGAACAAATGAATGAATGAATGAATGAATGTGCATTTGACTTTTATAACATACTCTAGTAATATTATTATTATTCAAAAATGCCTTAAGGGCCACACGCATCCAAAAGACCTTCCCAATTATTTAGGTATGGTAATCAAAGCTTTTTGGGTCTAATTAGTCGAGACGTTTCGTTGAATCTTTATGAAAGCCATAAAAACTTCATTTCCCGAGGCATTTTTCGTCGATAATGACAACACAGTTTACATAAATTTTATCCAAAATGGTTCAATCAAATCGTTTTAAATTATATATGCGTAACTCGCATCTCCTACATATGTAAAAAATACATTTTGTTTATTTGTTTCACACGCTTCATATTAACCCCCTTTATTTTCTTTGTGTGTAAAAAGTTCATCAATTAGCAAATCATTAGCTAATACAAATGACAAAAGTTTCGAGTTCTTATCAAGCACATCAAAATCATTTGCCAACTTTTGTTTTCCAAAATAAAAAAACGTTCCCATAATCATATGCCTACAGCTCATTACTCATCCAAAACTCAGCTCACAAAAAGAAGAAAAAAACAAAAGCAAAGCTCTTCCATTTTACCAGCTGCCTAATTAACGCAAATCTTATTTAGAAAAACTTTCAAAGTCCAAAAAAACAATAGGCAAGAATATGAGAGCAATATGCTATAAGGACTGTGGAATACCCTGATTTTAAGAATTAATATTTATTTACTTATTTATTATATTACAAAATTGGTTATTATTTTTTTTAATTCCTGATTTATAATAACAATCAATTATACATATTCTTATAATCTAAGTCAGTCTGTTCTGAATTTTTCGCATTAAAATAAAAATAATAGCAAGTATTTTTTTAACCAATATTATAATATTAGTCAAATTAAATTTGCCTTCTCTTACGAATATATTTTGGTTGTAATTTGTAATCTCAACTTAACGACAATTGAAGAAATTTTCCCACTCAAAGCTACTTGACAACATACCAAAGATGATAATGAATTAATATAATGATAATGATGAACATATTTGGTATATATACTATAAGTTTGGTATGCTGTTGATTACCTTGAAAACTCCATGAGAGAGTCCATTTAGTCGCTTGTCTCTTCGCTTGATTATGAAATTTATTCGCCAAAAGCAATTGACAATTTAATAGTTTCATGTTTTTTTTTTTTTGCTGATTGGGGATGGGGATGTGGTGTTGATGTGTGTGTTGCTGCTGTTCGATGAGGCGGTTTTCACATCAATTTTCAACGAATTTTGCAGGCATCTTTGGTTCGTTGTACCCATCTCGTCAATTGTTATTGATATTGAATTAATTTCCTGTCTCTCCGATCTCTCTTTCACTCAAGCTATTTTCACTTGAAACACTTTTGAGGATTACAACCATTTATAAAATTCGGCTCACGTTGTGTTTTTTTTTTTGGGGTTTTCTGTGTGAGAAGATCGGCTGGACAACGTTTTGTATTACTTGGCTAATTAAAAATCAGGAAATACACCCAAACAATACAACAATCTACACCGAGGCAGGGGGTCTGTTAGTCTGCTACGTGATGATCCTTACCTGCAGTACCTGCTTGAAGGCACCCTCGAGGACCTGAGCTACCGTTGTCAAGTGCGGTTAGCTACGGTTTAGCGCCTTTTCTTACTTCACAGGTAGACCGTTTAGGAAACTCCCTACTATTTAGACTGGGCTTAGGGGCTGGCAAAACGTGAATGTTCGTAAAGGATATTCGCCTCATTTGTTTTAGATACAAATTGACAATGGCAAGCACGTACTTATAGCTAGAGAACCAGTTTGGATAGATATTAATTTTTTGTTGGTGGCATTGCACAACACCTAAGCTATCTATAACTAGAGATCAGAGTCAGCTTAAGTTGAATTGTCAAGAGTTTTAGGTTTTTTTTTAAATCAGTTCTTAAAACACTCCATAAATACTAGCAAACAAGAAGGAAGATGTAAAGCGAAAATTGAACAGTTAAGTTATTTTATGCGGTGTTCATATCTTTATCTCTGTATTTTTTTCAGATTCGAATATTAAAGTAGTTCAAATAAAAGCTTTTTTCTTCTATTTTCTATTCATAAAACATGTCTGAGTAAATATTTGTAAGATTGAGAAATTTAAAGTCATTTATTGCAGTTGGTTCTTAAACAAACAACAACGAATTTTACCAAAAAAATTATATTAAAAGTTTCTTTAAAAAGAAATAAATATTGTTTAATGTAATTTTCATATTTAATGAATAAAAAAAGTTTAAAGCGTATTGATGTATTTAAATTTTTATATCTTCTCTTGACAATTTCTTTAGCTTCTTTTACAACTTTACGCATTGTTATGTTTGTTTTTTCTAAGTGCAGCCAGGAAGTTGTTGACTTTTACCATAAACGATTATAACAATACTAGTTTTTTCCCTCTTCTTTCATTATGTTTTTATGGCCATTGTCTTTGTGAGACTCCCATAAAATTGTAGACACGCCCGCACATTGAACATAAAAAAGAGACACAAAAGAGAATTGTCATAGAATTTGCATATTCGTATGTGTTTTACCTGAATGTTTTCATTTCGAATAATTGAACGACCCGGACTTTCAATACCGTTTTCGCAACATATTGTCAAATGCCAGCAACTTCCATCCCCTGCGCCTCCAATATACTCCCCCGCCAGAAAGAAAAAGTCACGCGTGTCATAAGCAAATTTGAAAGTGATTTGCAATTCAATAAGATCCATTTACATTTACCCCAAAACCAAAAATACCTCGTGTATTTACAGCTATATTTGGAATAAATATTCAATTGAATTGAAAACGGGCCAAAAATGGTTTTTTTTTCATCATTTGTTTTGCTCGTTGTCCGATTCGCGCGAACTTGGCTAAATTACAGCTAAATGCGAGCTTAGTCAGCAACTTAAAAGCGTAAATTAAATATAGAAACATATATCAGCAATAATATGCATATCGAGACTTCTTTTTTTTTTTAATGCCAAAACGCGTCAGCAAAAAATTCCAACTGAATGTTGGCGCTGAGCAAAGTTGTTATTTGGTTTACTTTTTGTTGACACGCTGTTTTGTTAACAATTAATTAACAAAAGAGCCAGAAAAAAAAGAAATTGTCTATTTACGAACCGAAAAATAAGGCGCTAAATGGCGTGCTATAAAAACAATTATGGCTCTTTATGGCAAAGTTTAGTTCTAACAGTTTTAAACCGTTATCTGATTGAACAGGTCTGGTAATTGATCTGAGCGTTGCCAGATCAACTAGATAAAGAATTAAATGCTTATTCATTGTGAAAAAAGTTCTTAATGCGAATTAGTAGTAAAAAACTATTTTTAAACAGTCATTTTCACTGTGAAAATAATCTCAAACAGTTTAAATGAGAAAAAGATAAAGTTTCTCATAATTGATAGAATAAATATGTAAGAATACAGTTAAATAAGTAACGTGCAACTTTAATTAATTATTATTGAGTGTGAGAAATTGTTCGAGTGCAGTTTATTTCAACTTGGCTTTTGTTGCTTCTTTCTTGAGACTTTTTCCGACTTTCTAGATCTGGACTTGAGCTTAAGTTTAGCATTAATTGTGTTGCCATCTTCTTTATGGCTAATCAAGTGGAACAATAACAAACAACGTGATGAACTTTCATCTGTCAAACATCTCGCATTTTCTTAGCCCCCCACCCCTCACAGTTCTCTTGTTGCCTGCTTTGCATTAGGGTCAAGTTGGGGGCACTTTTTTCTGTTTCTGTTTCTGTTTTTTATTGAGTTGCCTTCACTTTGAGTGGCATCGTTAAACTTTCGTTTAGGCCATCATGCAATTGTGCTACTAACTTGGCTTATCGGCTGTAAATCCGTTTTCAGATTTACTTTCTACACATTGTGTCTGTTGTGTCTGTGTGCAACACGTGTTCCCTTCCCTAACCCTCCGCTCCGCTAAGTAACTAACTGACAAAAAATGTGCGACAAATTCTCACGCCCAACTCTTCTTCTTCTTCTTCCTCTCCTGCTTTGGCTGTAAATGTAAACCGCAAAATGCGACCACTGTTGTGTTGTGTTGTGCTTTGTGGCATGGAGTTGTTGCAATGTGGCACTCTTTGGTTCCCAGCTCAAATCCTGTCTCTCTCTCTGTAAGTTGCCTTGACTTTAATGCACTGTGGGAATGCGGGAATACCTTTCGCACACACACACACACACACACACACACACACACACACACATCCATCAACAACTTGATTGACTTGCATTTTTAGTTGCCTGTTTTTTTTAGTTTTCCTTGGCCAACTGAAGGTTTCATTAACTGCAGCACTGACTTCTCTCTCTCTCTCTCTCTTTCCCTCTTCCATTCTCTGTCTCTGTCGTAATCGATATGCGTGTGCAGTTGGCAAAACCTTAACACCCGTTTTAGCCTAAAAGGCTTACAGCCGGAAGCGCCTCAGTTTAAAGGCTCTGTAAACGCCAACAACACAAAAAAAAAGTCGTACAAAAAAAAAAAAACGATTTTTGCCCACTTGGCGCTCTATTTGAGCGTGATTAATTTCTGCACATCAGTCTCTGCCAGGCGGCTAAAAAAGCACACACAAAAAACACTACTTTGCACAGACTGAGAGCAGAAAAAAAAGGATTTTACACTAAACTCTGCACAATTGCATTCTTTCTTCTTTATGCTCTTTTTTTTTGTCACAACATTTCAACTTTTGCCACTGAAGGTAAATCCATTTTCCTTGATTAGCTTGACAAGCACTTTACCAAAAAAAAATAAAGTAATGTTCTGGGAAGAACATAAAGAGCTTTTAAGTTGATGAAGTACTGGAATAAATAATGATATTACTTTAAAATATATTCTGTATAGTTTTTAGTTCCATAGTTGTACTCATGTCTAAATTTGGTTGTAAAAAATCATTTAATTGACAAATATATGCTTAGAAAAAATTAAAAATTAATATTAATTTTCCGTTTTGTTTTTTTATACGTCTTCTTGAGATTGTCGCTTTAATTATTTTTTACATTGAAAAATTAAAACATGAAATTTCTTTATTGATTTTTGAGTTTAATAAATATCTAAAAATAACTTTTTATACATTTACTACATACTATATTTATAGACTTTTAGTTAATAAACCATTAAAACTAAATTGTTCATTGCCTTAAAGTAAACGTTTTAAAAAATCAACAAAAATACTAAGTAAATAAGTGTATAGCCAGTTCGTTGTGCTTGCAACAATATACAATTCCAGTTTCTGCTCCTTCTCTTTTCTGACAAATTAACCAAGTTTAAAGCTGCTCTTTGATTTTGTTGTTGCTGCTCTTTTGCAGTTGCTGCAGTCAGGTTGACAACTTGATGTCTTCTTTGGCACATCATGTGTTGTGGAGGAGGGGGATGAGGAGGAGAAGGGGGCAGGGGCAGGGGTTGCCAGGTAACAGCAGGAAGCATTTTGCTGGACAGCTCCAACAACACAACAACACTTTTTTGGGCACTCTCAACTACTCCCAGGCGAGTTAATTGTGCGTTGGCAAATTTGTATGGGAAACACCTGAAAAAACGTTGTTGTTGTTGTTGGTTTTTTGAGGTTTCATAAATGAAGTAATTTTGTGTATAGAGGTTTCCTTGAAAATGTTTGCAATCTGGTTCAATGCTGCAAGAATTTTTCATATCAAAACAAAGTTTATAAAAATAGCAATTGCAAGGAATGATGAATGCTGTTGCCCCATAAATGACTCAGTCTTGCCACACATAGTAAATTTAACATTGTGCTTCTTATCTCTCTTTCTTTTCCTCCCTCACTTCTTTATGCTAGTTTTTGTGTTGTTTATTTTTAAAAATAAAAAAACAACTTAATCGACACTTTTATGTGAAAAGGAAATTAATTGTTGACGCTTAAGTGGCAAAGCAGACAGACTGTGCAACAGATCAACATATATCTGCCATATCTTATAATATGCTTACCCTCTCATCTTCAGTTCTATATATATATGTATTTATGTATATTTTTCTTCCCCTTTTTTTTTTTTTATTATTTTAGCTCATAACTTCATTAAGATGCGCGTGAGTTCTTTTTATTCTTTCCTCCCTTTCTCTCTCTGCTTCTTGGAATTTTTCTCAGTTTCTTGTTTTTTTCTTGAGCACTTATATAGGGGATCAGACATGTGTGTATGTGGGTTGTTCTTGCCACAATATGTGGCAGTTGTTTAGAGCATTTTGTGATTAGTGTTTTGACTTTGGATTTACTGGATTTGTGAACAAATAGTTTTTAACTTTTGATTTATCTAAGCAACTGCAATTTGTTTTTTTCCCCAAACAAAAACAATCAACGACCTTGTCTAGTTTTTAAATGGAAGCATTTAACTCTGGGAATAATACAAATGGTTTTCTATTTCTATAGAATTGCAATCGAAACAGATGCCAAAAATAGATAAAGCTTAATCATTTGACTTTCTGTCTATTGTTGCTTTTTTGTTGCAACAATCACTTATTGGGAATGAGTGTAAAGCAATACCCTTTAACAGTTCCATAGAATTGTTATAGTCTCTTCTCATTTCTACCTTTTGTAATTGTGTAAGCAAAAACAACAGCAAAAAAAAGTTGCTCTGAATTTATAATTTCCGCCGAAATGCTGAAAGCTTTATGTGATTTTTAGATATACACTTCATATCGTGTGTTTTTTTTCTTCCCTCTTTTATTTATGAGGCGGCAAAAGTTTTCTTCTTTTTTGTTTTTGCCATAAAATATGACAGGCTTTCAATAAATTTATGACTGCAGCAACATCACAAATTTTGAAAGAATACCCAAAAAAATAAAAGTGAATAAAATTTAACCGCAGCTCTTTAAAGTCTCAAACAGAAATGTTGTGCATATTTTAGGAGAAACATTTAATTAATTTTAACAATGCGCTTTTCAGGTTAAGAAGTTTTCTTCACATAGAGAAGTCGAATATGGCTAGCAAATACCCTATACTTTTGTAAAAGTGTTATATTTAACTTGCTTAAGTATTAGGTATAAAAGATACTTTTGTATCTTATAGATTCTTTTGTATCTTATAGTTACTTTTGTGTATTTAAGGTAACTTTATGTCCCACAGACCTTATCATAGGTATTGTGTCTATCAGATATTTATATATCTCACAAGTGCTATTTGTATACCCTAAAAAACTCTCAAGTGGCCCATAAAAAAATCACCCACAACAACAACAACAACTATGACAATAAGAAATTGGTTTCAATATAAATCACCACTACATGAATAATGAAAAAAAATAATAAGAATAATTGATTAATTAATTGACAGCAATTGACTTTAATTACATGTCACATGAAACAGCTCGAAAAAGAGATTTCTGTTGTTGTTTTTTTTTGATGCTGTGCGGCGTTTTAATTAGATTTTGTGACAGCTGCAAAAGTGCCAGGAAAAGCATTAAATAATAACGGTTAATGCATTTGCACTAAATACTTACCAGGTGTAAGTTGTTTTTTTTGTTTGTCGCATAAGTCAACAGGAATAGACGGCAACAACATAAGCAACAACAAGCAGATACGTCAACAAGTTGAAAGCGATTTGCCAATGTGTAATGGCAACAAAATTGCAGAGGGGCCACTCACCTTGGCAACATCATCATCATCAACAATTAGCTACGGTCAGAGCAGCAGCCGCCTAGGAACTTTGTTGACAAACGCGGAAAAGCGCAAAGCGCAGAGACAGCAACAACAACGAGTACTGCATAAATAAATGACTAAGCGGCTGCATTGACGTCGCGTCGAAGCGTGCTGCCATTGACAGCGACAGAGGCAGCGGCAGAGCCGCAGTAACGTCAAAGCGTGACAAATAGCTAAAAGTTGTAGCTGTTGTTGCTAGCGTCTGCACTTGCTCAGCCTCGTTTGGCTTTTGCGCATGTTGAGCAACATTTATGGCTGGCATTCTGCTTGGGTGAGTGTGTGCATACAATGTTGCAGCTGAAACTTGTTGCCGGGCAAACATTTTAAGCACTTATTTGCATATTTGCTTATATAACTGTTAAGCAGTACAAAAAGAATGGCAAGGCAAGCCAAAGAAAGAAATAAAAAATATTATAATTATATTTACACAGCAGCCAAGTTGCCGTTGTCGTCGCACAGACTCCACAAAACCTAAACGAGATGAAGAAAAAGAAGAAGAAGAAGAAGAACTTGCCCATTAGCACAAAACAGCCGCAGTCAAAACTAAAAACTCCAACAACAACATTTTACGACCATTGTGTAATTTCATTTGTACTTCATTTTGGCGGCCACAGCAAAAAACACAAAAAAGGCAACTACAGAGAATAAGAATTTGTGTTTCTTTTTTTTCTCTCTTTCCTCTGTTTGACCATTCGGAAAACTGAAAACTAGTTTAGTTTAATTCGCAGTTGTATGCCGCAGTAATTCCCAAGAAATCAGCAAAAAAATAAAAGACTCATTAATGTGCAAAGTAGATTAACAACATCTTCTACTAATTTATGAGTACTCACATTAAAATAAAAGTTAGCACAAAACATATTTATTCTATAGCACCATCAAAATTGACTTCCTGTCCTCCTTCTCATCTCCTACCCTCTGTATCCATTTTGTTGCCCACTCATGCCCACAAATTTGTTGCGACTTGACAAATTATCATTCTCAGTTCTTTTAAGGGCTCATAAATTCGAACGAAAAAAGTTTGACACATTTTTTGTTTTGCTTTGATTTGGTTTCTTTTTTTTAAAAGGGAAATGCGCACCTGAATCAATGAAATTGTTCTCGATTGTTACAGGATCGGGAGCTATTATTAACCTGGTCATAAAATGTTGTTTAAACGGCACGATGATTGGCATTATATAAGCAGGATTAGAAAACGATAGGAAAAAGGAAGTCGAAGTGTATTGTTGAGAGAGAAAAGAATTTATAAGCAGTAAAATACATAAAGTAATAAAAAAAAACCTAATGATTACAAGATTGAATAAAAAGTAGAAACCTAGTTCTAAGAAATTCTTTGTATTATGACAACTTAACATAAAAGTGAAGGGAATTGGAAGACTTTTGAATAGAACTATCTTTAAAGTAGAACTTACAAAGAACTATTTCCAAAGGAAGTTCTTGATTGTTATGTTAAAGAAATATTTTATCGAAAAAGTGAAAGGTAAGAATGACACAGAATATTTGTATTTAAAGTAGCTTAATGGGGATTAAAAAGTATTAACTTTCAAAGAACTTTCAACAGTAGTTCTTAAACACTTTATGAACCAAAATCATAGCTCATAAATGACAAAAGAAAAGGGAACTGAACTAGTTCAAACTGAGGAGTAGTAAAATGAAGTTCCTTTTACAAGTCATTATTCAACTGGAACGTCAAACAGTTAACACTTTATAAGATAAGGCATAACTGTTCTAATTAACAGAATTTAAACCAAGTAGTGACTTAACTTATCATTTTCGTCATTGTTTTCTGCGAAAAAAAGAAACCATATTGCGCAAGTTCACTGCAACTGCAACTGCAGCTTAACGTGTCAATGCTCAAAGATAATTTTCATAAGAACTTTTATATATATGCTCACATATGTATGTATATTTGTTTGTATGTATGTGTATATGGTTAGAGCCCACGCTTATCGTGTGTGCATGCATCAATCTTGAGCTGGAAACAATAAGTATGCTGACAACAAGAGCTGCTTACCTGGAAAGATAAAGAGAAAACAAAGCATGAAAACAGTGCACAATAAGCAACAGAAAAAACAAACTCTTCTTCTTTTTTTTCACACCTACGAGAAATGCAGAACAACTGTTGTTGTTGCTGTGTCCTAATTGTGGGCGTTAGTTTGTTAACAATAGATTGACTTTAAGAGCTAAATCTCGTTAGGCGCTGACCTCTGAACCACGCTGAACCCCTCTAAGCGAACGCTGCTCCAACATCCGATCCAAGATATCACAAAACTAAAACCGGAAACCCATCAACGAAATAAAACGTTAAAAGCAGCTGGCTGCTCCACATTTAAACATTTTCACATTTCCACATTTCGACATTGACTTTGATTTCGTTGTTGTTGGTATCTAGAAACACACACAAAATGCATTTAGACTTCCCATTTAACATTTCCCATTGGCATTTCCATTTCCATTTCTATGCACATTTCCACGCACTCACACACACACGCACATTTCCTCTGTTGTCTGCTTACCTGCTTACTCAGAGATCACAGCATGTGAATCCAACAAAAGCAACAACCGCTACAGCAACAACAGCAACAACAGCTGCCTTCCAGTTCGACTCGGATTTCTCATAGCGAAATTCCCACACTATCGCTATCTGTCTTTAGTTATGGGCAAGGACTGCAAGTCAGCTGCCGGCATCAAGTGCATCCACGCACACACATACACACATGCATATAAAGTTCTCATAGATGGCAACAACAAAAACAACAAGAACTATGCCATATGTGCGTTGCCAGATTGTTTTGATGCCTGAAGTATGGGTAGCCTTTTACTGTTGTTGTTGTTGTTGTTGTTCTAGTGTGTTCTTCTTGGTTTTTGGCACATTTTCCCATATGGTTTTCCATATTTCTGCGCGGTGGCAGCTGTCGCGTGGCCAACTCATAGTCATGGGAAACTTAAGAAAAAACAGTTGCATTTTCAAAAAAAAGGTATCCAATTTACCAAGAACAAGGATTAATTACATAAAATATATGGGCTATTTTATATGATAAATTTGAAATATTAAAAAAATATGTTTAAACCATTTCAAGTTAATTTTTCTATTAGTTTGTAAAGCACATCGTCCTACAAATATTTTGTACATTTTTTCAATAGAAATCTTCATCTAATTTCCTGATTACTTGTAATTATTCCATAAATGTTTTACCCTGTTCTGATTTTGATGCCAAAGTTAGTTTATACATATTGTACATATTTTCTGTTACACGTTCACATTCAGAATTCTTCTTCTTTTTACTAAGATGTAGACATCATTAAGCTGTTAACTCATCTAACAATTAGTCAACTGTTGTCTTATTCTCTCTCTTTCTCTCTTTGTCATTGCAGGTAAGCCTCAGCTTGGAATCTCATAAAGGCATCCGCAAGTTCGCAAGTCGTCAGCGACTTTTAGTGCTTGACTAACTATTTATAAGGTAATTTGAGTGTCGCTTAGCAACAACACAAACCAACAACAACAGCAGCAGCAGCAACAACAACAACAACAAGAGCAAACAAGCTGCGCCAGAGTTGTGTGGAATTCTTTAAATGACAAGACAAATAAAAATTAATAGCTAGTAGTGAGAGAGAGTGAGAGATGCGAACTTCAACTCAAACATCGCCTCCCCCTCCCCCTCTAAAAGTCTATCGTTGTTCCTTCTTCGCGTTCTTCGTTTGCGTGTTGTTGTTCGTGTGTCGTCCCTTTGGCGGCTTTTGTTTACCTTTGAGCCGAGGTTTGTCTTTGTATGCCCTTTGTTGATTTTGTGCGCACGCCGCCAACGCTACCATACATATACATACATAAATACAAACATACATACATACATACATATATAAGCATACCTGCACTGAGCAAAAGCAAAGCATACTAAAATATAATGAAAAGAATAGCATTTGTTTTTTGTAAAGAAATTTTAATGTAAAGACTGACAAGTTCCAACATTCGAACAAGGTTTTTTCTCGCCGTGTAAATAAATGTCTTTGGAAATATACTTTGCGTAATGCGAACAACGCCCAAAACTGTTGTCGTCCTTCATTTTAATAGTCTTAAATTCCAGAGTAAATAACTTGTCAGCAAATACACAACTTAAAAACTGAGTCGGGGGAGGGAAAAGAAGAACAAGAATGGTGAATGGATTACTAAATAAGGCGACTGTTTAAAGCTCTCAACTTTCTAATTTAAAACGAAAAAAGCTATATAACCGTTAAGTATATGTATATGATTATTATTTCTCTATTTGCTGTGATGAGACATTGAAATTGAGTGTAATTTGTTGTTTACTTCCCTGCTTGCTGGCATCTAATTGAATTTTCCCCATACGATGGCATTAATGTTTACATTTCCTGCTTTTCCACACACACATATATACACACAGTTACTAATACACACCCAAAAACTAATGTACCGATGTGTTTCCGAACCCAAAATGTAATTGAGCTGCCCCCCGCCCCCTCTCTCCTCTCCCTTTCCGCACCTTTGAAGGTGTGGCCAGCTCTAACGAGGCGCCGGTTCCGCTTCTCCACATTTCCAACTTGTCCAAAACTTATTAACAACCTACTTTAAGGCACATGCGACACTCAAACTCAAATCCAATTTCGATACCCTCAAAACAAAGTGAAAATTGTGATTGCTGAGAACTTAGAACTTTAAAGAAATCAGAATTGTAGGAGTTTTTAAAATGGTACAGCAGTGATTTTTAAAAAATTAAAATTATTTACTATTTTAATTGCATAATATGATTATAAAAAAAAAAAACTACAATATCTATAAGCTTATTCTGTTTGAAGGGTATCCAAAACATCTTAAACAACTTTTTTTCTTGTTTTGGGGTTGCAAATGCGATAATAGAGAAAAAGTTCAATAGGGGGTTGTGTGTCTGTGTGTGTGCTTGTGTATGTGTGTGGAGGCGTCAGCCCTTAAACCTAATATTAGTTAGGATGAGTGTTTGTGTGTGTGGGAGCCTATAATATAATCTGAGCGATTTGCCAGATTTAATGGAAGGAAGGGAGGGGGGTGGTTAAGTTAAAAGGGAGGCGCCATAAGTATTACGTGAGGCTTGACGAACAGCAATTTATGTGTGCCACACCCATGTACCACCTAAAAAATAGACGAAAAAGAAAAAAGCTGAGCGACAGTAAAAAACTTTGAGTTCAAGAAGATAAAAACACAAAAAACAAACAGAACAAACAGAAATTCCTCAAGAGGAGAAGAACCGTTATTAACTGATGCTGATTGTGATGTAATCTGTGCCTAGCATGGCAAATACCTTCCCCTTCCTTTCCCCCCGCTCCCATTATTCTATTTCCTTTATGCTGAAGGTGGCAATTTGAATGCTTAAACATTTGCAACACGCCTCGTAGCATTTTATTATTATTTCCATAGTATGTAAGTATATTTTGTTTTAGCTTCTTTTTCTGCTTTTTCTACTGCTACCGGATGCCGAATGCATTTCGAACCAGTTTTTGTCACAGCCAATACGAGACCTTCTGCTGCCCCCCCCTTGCCCCATGCCATAGAGCTGTGGGGCATAAATCATATCGAAAGAATTTATGCAGCAAGGCAAATTCCAGAGTTTTGCAGCAGTCAGACAAACATGTTTTAAGCGACGGCAACTTGCAACAAGTTGCAACTACATACTTGCAACGGAAGTGACTAGAAAACCGTCTATGCGCTCTCTCTCTCTCTCTCCCTCTCTTTCATTGTCTTTATCTTGCTTAATGAGATTTTGTGTCTTAGGAAGTGATTTCATCCAATTTGACTTCCTGTTTATCTCAAGAGTCTGTGTGTGTGTGTGTGTGTGTGTGTGTGTGTGTGTGTGTAAGTGTGTGTCGCCACGCCTAAGGATGCACTTAATTCTCAGTTGAACGCGACACGACTTTAATTGATGCTTGTCATGAATAGTATAATAGTATCTACGAGATACATTCTTAACATGTTTTTAGGTGCGTGTCTTTAATGCATGCCACATTTGTTCGTATCCGGCGTATAGTTTATCGTAATCATATGCAATTATTGGCAGAGGCACTAAATCTGAAACGTATACTCTCGGACGACCATGCAGCATGCGGCATAAACATGTGTTGCCCCCAAAACTTGACTTGAAATTTATGAGTGCCGCCAAAAAATACTTTGCGCCCCCTAAGGTATGCAATACCAAATACGACTAGCAAAGTGGGTGGGTGGGTAGAAGGTGGGGGAGGGGAGGTTTCAATTTCAAACTTGAGTTTCGCACCTACGCAAAATTTACGGCACTTTTAAAATATGCAATTTATGGATATGCTGTCAGGATAGCTGCCGTTAGCTATATATATGTGTGTGAGTGTGTGTGTAAGGAGTAGGGGGCGTGGTGATGGAGAAATTTGTGTGTTGAGCGCGCGTAGCTTTCACGATTATTGCATTTATTTTATATTCACACATATTTGGCTTTAAGTTGGCAAAAATCAAACTCAGAAAATATTGAACTTTAGCAAGCAATATTTTGAAGTTAAAATATTATTCAAGTATTTGTTCCTTAACCGAGATTTCCTTTGACTTATTTTAGCATTATTCAACAACATTTAGCGCATAGTTTAAACTTGACAGTTATTTGTAGTTGCTAATATTTAAAATTCACTTGCAAAATGGGTCATTGAAAAATGATATAACATCAATGTAAATTGACAGTTATTTTTAGTTTCGCTTTAGGAATTGCATTGAAATTGATCTAAAATAAATGCGCATAAAATTTCGCAATATATGCAAATGATTAGGTGACAAAATCTACACACCCGCACCCACGCACACCCGCACACACAAAAACAAACAACAAGGAAAAGCCGTTGCCATTTGTTGACCACAAAGTTTGTAGCTGACATTTGGCGCCCCGGGGGAGGATGCGTTGCCTAAAAGTGTGCTTTAAATAATTGCAATTTATTTGTGTTACCTCTCTTACCCCTCTCACCCCCTCTCTATCGTCACTTAATATGCTCATGTTATTAACGCCACAAAAACGCAAAATGTAACTGCAACTGCACTTTACTGTGGCTTGCTTCTGTCAGCGTTCTGTTTCCTGATTGACAGCATTCTGCTTCCATTCACACACCCCTCCACCCGCACTCTGCCCCTCTGTCGTCTCTGGTGGTTTTGTTTTTGATATCTGTCACTGGAGGCGCCACTTATGCAATTTTAACGCCAACTGCAACAGCTACAGCAACAACAACAACTGACAAACTGGCAGCACCTGTAGCCCCCCTACCTCCTTTCCCCTCTATCCACACTATCCTGTAGAATGTGCATTTTGTGTGTCGCTTGCAGTTTTATCTCACACTCTGTGCTTCTGCAATTTACAGAAACACACGCTGCGTATGCGTGATGAGTATTTTTAAGTTGCATTAATTTTGTAATCCTTACCGACTATATAATACCTACTTAGTTTATCTAGAGAATCGTTGCAAAGTTTTTTAATATGATGAACCTTTTTTTTTTAATTTTGCAAACTATTTTTAAAAATATTTAATAGAAAAATTGACTACATTTTCTTAAACTGTAAATTTGATATCAAAAATATATAAAATATTATTTATTACCATTACTTTAAAAGAAGTCATAAGAGATATATATATCACATTTAGAAAATATAACACAGTCGTTCATAACTCTGGAAGTACACAAATAAATTTTGAGGCACAAGGTATAAAAGCAATTTTCATATTCTGTAGCGACACTGCAACCCATTTTGTGGCAAGAGGCGGCCAGTTTAATGTTAATCTGCGCCGTTGTTCTGCTTAATGACAGCATATCCTAGTTGGAAATTATGGAAATGTACAGACTGCTGCTGCTGCTGATCATGGAGAAAATTGCATGCTTAGATAATGCCTTTAACTGAGAATTTTTTTTTGTATCTAAAACTCTATGGAAGCCCTAGTTTTGTTGTATTCTGTTTTAGCTGCTTTTGCATTTTAGTCATTTTCTTGGCTTCTTCTATTGTTGAGGTGCTTTTTTGATGGTTTTCTTTTACGCCACTCTTAACTTGCTTAACGCTTGCCTTGCCAGCTGTGCGCTCACCTTATTCTGCTGCACTCTATTTGTATACCCTGTAAACAAAGAGTGGGAAATGGCATCTTTCAGTCTCTTACCTTTTAAGGTTGCTTCTTAACTATGCTGCTGAATTACTATATCCCGTATTATACTATATAGCGAGCACTTTTACGGCAACCACACGTTGCACGTTGTTTTGGCTGTTGTCTACGGGGCCGCAGCTATTTTTAATGAGCAACTCTGCTGCAAAAACAATACTGCCCAGTTGGCAATGCGTTCTTAATGCCTCTTAATTTTAGCATAAAACAAAAGCACGTGCCTAGAAAATACACACTCACACACACACACTTAAGCAGTTAGTGGCTTTGTGGCTAAGCCACTTTTGAATAGCAATTAAAATGCTGTTAATCTTTGGGGTTACAAGGTCCAAAGTCTCTTTTTTGGGGACCTCTGTAAGTTCGGCCTATGCATACAATCTTATCTGTTTTGCGAGCATTTTTTAACCATAAGAAAATTCGTTTCGCATTCTAAATAAATTTCCAAACAACTAAGAACACTTTTGGAAAGCGTAACCGACTTTAAAATACTCTGTGTACACTTTTTGAAGTAATTTTCTTCTGTATAGGGTATTAAAAAGTGCTTAGAACACAAAAACATATACATTAACTTTTGCTGCTCTCGGTTACGGTCCAAGTAGTCCACAAAAAAGTTCTTTCAACAAGATTTTTTTCTTTTTTGTTTTTAGCATTTTTTACGTGTTTGTTATTGTTGGTTGTTCTTAATGCTTGGCGCTGCTTGTGGCTTTTGCGCCTTTCGCTATGCAACACTTTTTAATTGCGTACCAAATTGGCCAAGGCGGCAGGGGGCAACAGGAGGCAAAGCATTCGCCTAAGCGGATTACAAAAAAGGCCAAATGCAATCAAATTGTCTGCGTGCAAAAAAAAAAATCTTTGTAAACGAGAAAACAAAATAAAAAGAGATAGCATGGATAAATATATAAATAGTGGGCTTAAGTATGGCATTTTACGAGTGAATGCAAGTTAGTTAGTTTTTCTTTTTGTAAGATAAAAAGAAAAATAAAAAATAATAAATTGTATATCCATCCACCTTATCCTAGTAAATGTTTTGTGTTCTGTAAAAATCATAAAAAAAAATTTTTTTATATATAATAAAACTGGCAGAGTATTCAAAATTTCAACAGTTCACAATTCTTTGCACTTTTTATTTGTGTTTGTTGCATACTAAATAAGAGAATTTCTGCTTTAATCTCTGTGGCTCTGCTGGCCATTTGGTAATTGTATTTTATGACCTGCAAGCTGCACACAAAAACGAAGTACACAACTATTTATTACGAGCATGTTTCAATGCATAATTAATATACTTGCAGTTACTTTGCTTAATTGCTTAACTCGGTTTGAATTATAAATTTAAAAAGAAATTATTCATGTAATTAAATACAGTTAACAGGCTGTTGCCACTTCTGTTAGCATTTTGAGTGTGTGTCAATAAGTCAGATAAAACACCGTCATATTTTTTAAATACTTACATATTTGGATAGTGCATATTTCGCTGGCTATCAAATATTATCAGCGATTGCAATGCGATTTTATTTTTTGCAGAGCTGCGCGACTTAAAAGCTCAGAAAATTTAATTTCCCTCCAATTCAGAGATCCAAAAAGAGCCTCAATTAAATATTCAATGCCAATTATTTAACTTATGACAAAGTCATGCCTATTAATGAATTAATTCTCAAATTTATCTCTTTTTAAATAATTGGCAATGAGCTTTTGAAGTGCACTTTGAATCAAGTTCAAATTGTTCTAATTCAATCATTAAATTGCCAATTTAGTTAACTGTTGTTAGATTTTAATGATTTTTGCGAGGTCTGCTTGCTGTTTTTGGTTTTTATTGCTCTTGCTGTACTCAATATGCATTGTTCTAGCCAACTTTTGCCCCAATGTGCGCCCAACCATAGCTAAAATTTGTTTCATTTTCTTTTCTGCTTCTCGTTAATTTTTCATTTACTTCGCATTCTTAGTTGAGTGATTTTTGTTGTTTCGCTTTACGCTTAATTTATGCAAGTCTTTTTGTTGTTTATAACAATGTTGTTTCTTTAATAGATTTTGAGCTATTTTTGGTAACTGAAAAAAGAATAACCGCAAAGCTAAACGGATCATGAATGAACTCATTTGAGGTTTAAGCCATTTAATTAAATATAAGGTTTATTTGTGATTATTTATATATAACTCTGATGAATATTTGTATATTTTAATATATGAGGGTTTGGTTTTTGATTACTTTATGTTATTGCTGGGTTTTTCTTTATCTTGGGTCCAGTAATAAATTACTTAAATGTGGGTATTATATTTAAATACACATGATTCTGTCTGTATTCCATTTTGTCTTTTGAATTTTTTCATTAACTATAAAAATATAAAATGCCTTTTGGTCTCTACAATTCTTTAAAAGGGGACAGAGATGATTTCCTTGGATAACATTTGCCTTTGTCCTCCTACACTTTGGTTTTACAGTCACTGATTAATAAGGAGCAGGCGAAAAGACAACCAAATCTTATCGGGCTCAACCCAACATTTTGGGGCAAGGCAAACAAGTACAAAGAAAACAAATACAAATTGTTCCCTTTTTTTTCTTTCATTGTCAGCTCGGGTCTTAAAGTGTGTTTTGATGTTACCGTCCCCTTCAGGGGGAGGGGGTGTGGCCCCACAACAATGTGCTTAAAAATGTGGAAATGCCTAAACTTTAAGTTAGCAAGAACTTTTTCCTAGCCCTTTTGCCATATACTACCAAGAGTCCCTTTTTCAGGTCTGTTGACCATGAAAATATTTCCTTCTGTTGCCTTCCAATTTTGGTTCTGGTTCAGGTTCGGTTTCTGTTGCTGTTGCCTGTTTTTCAATCAATAATGCGTTGACATTGCGTTGTGTGTGAAAATGAAAATGATAAAGGATGCCCTGGCGGCAATTTGACAACTCACCAACTCACCGCCAAAAAGTAGAAAATCTCAGCTCTAGATTTACTTTTCGGCAGCAAACGAAGGAGCCCGGCTCAAGGACATGTTACAGTCGTAAATGTCACAGCTGTGCGCTTTTATCACACCATTCGCTGATAAATCTCAAACTTCAAATTAAAACATTCCTCACAAGTTCTCCAAATTTTGCATTCAGCATTCGTTTCGATGAGTTCCAAGTTCTCTCGACACTTCGAGAGTTCAAGCGTCGCAAAATCTGCAAGTTGTTCTTATTACTTGACTATTTTTTTTTTTTTTGTGTGTTAACAGCTTATATACTCTGTAATCGAAAAGTTGGGTCCAAAGAAACAACCTCTCAGACAATATTTATTTCCGAACACATAGACATTTAAATCATTAAAGCTATTACCTTGGTAGGGTATCTCTTAGTCCAGCCCACCCAAACTTGAACAAAACTTAGTTTTCTTTAACATGTCTCCCTTACAGTTTCCACTATTTGTTTTTTTGTTATTTTGAAATTTATGCGACTTTGCAACACTTGTCCAGACTACTTTGCAGCCAGTGTTGGTTTGAGTGTTGGCAAAAACTGCCCAATTTGACCTCTGGCATGTTGGCCATGCAATGTGTATTGTTGTATCCTTAACATAATTGGAAAAGTTCTGCTTTATCAGCGGCCGTAACATATTTCACAATGCATCAATTCAAGTTTTCTGATTATCTATAATTGCAGTAGTCATTCAGTACTTTTTCTGCTTGTGCAACTTTTAGTTAAATCAGTAAATTGCTCTTGATTTTTTGCTCTCTCTTTCTCTTTAAACTGTTGCTATCTCTTTCGCAGCACTTTTATGACCTGCCACGTGCGTGCTTTCAAATTTTATGCGATTTTTCTAATTCAATTTTATTTTAACGACATTTTTCCTTGATTTCTTGTGCTGTCTGTTTGTGACTTTCATTTTTATTTGTCAATTTTTATGCACTGTTTTTAAAAATCAACAATGGCCATATTGGGTTTGTTTGTTGTTCTGAAGTATAATTTAATATAATGACATTTTGAGTGAAATCTCAAGAGTTTTCCTTTTAAATAATTGGACAATTTTTAATTCATTAAAATCAATACGAGTATTTCCCCGAGTATTATGCCGAATATTCCTTATTTATTCCGGTTTTTTTCTTATCAATTTTTCGGACTTGCCGTGTGAAAAATTAATATATTTGATTTGCATTTCAATTTGCTGAGCGCCACTTTGCTGCCTCTTCAATCTTCTCCGGTTAGCTCATTATTCCATTTTAAATTTTAAATTGAGTTGTCTCCTCTTCAGTAATCCTCTCCTCCATCTCCATCCTCATCTCCATTTCCATCTCCGTCTCAAGTTCAGTGATTGTAAAACTGTAAGACTAACCTTGCTCAGCTGTGTTAATCGTTAATGAAGTTGCCACATCCGGCTCATTGAGGCGTATTGGCCAAAAATGTGGGCCCCCTCCCTCTCTGACCACACCTTAACCATCATATCCCTATTTTTTTTTTAAAAAAAGATTCATTGTTGGACAGGGTTGAAAATCGCTGCTGCTTGACAAATGCTGCGGCATTGAAGCATGGAACGAGATAGCGATGGTGAGAGAGATGGGGGGGGGAGAAGACAACACACTGAAGAGCCCTTAGCTGAGTGATGCTCCTCTGTGTGTGTGTGTGTGTGTGTGTGTGTGTGCGGGTGCTTGAATCGGTGATGTATTGAAATTATGAAAAGGGCACGGCTGTTCACGTCATGGAACGCGACGCGCTGACAATGAGCCATAAAAGCGAAACACTGGAAGGAGGGGGAATAGGAGGGGCGTAGGAGAGGAGGAGGGAAGATAGAGACAGAGAGAGCCTGGGGCTTGCCTAGAGCCAACCTCACATCTCATATATCTTTTTTACCCGGCCTCCCCAAACAGTGCTGACAGCTTTTAAAGCGGAAAAAAGGCTAAAAAAAGCTAACTTTATAAAAAAAATTGTATAACCAAATGAAAACTTAGAATGACAATACAAAACATTAATTTTAGTTTGTGATTATAAAATTTAAGTTTTAAATTATTTAAAATATAATTTTAAATAATTAATAAAATTATGAATGAGAATATAAAACATTACTTTTAATAAGTGATTATAAATAAAAGTTTTCTGGCATTTCAATGTAAAACAAGTCAGAACTTTTGTAATAGAAATAAAAACCGCCAAGTTTTGCAGCACTGGCCAACAGTGCGAGTCGTGCCGTATTGTAAAGTTCCATGTAAAGCGGAAGTTGCCAACGGTTCTCAACATCCGTTACCATGACTCTCATTCTTTCTCCTTCTTTCTCCTTCTTTCTCTCTCTTTCTCTGGCTTTGTGTGTGGGCATCTGGTAATTGCTGTGATGAGAGGGCAGCATATGGCAAATTTATATGCTCATACATACATACTTGCATACATGCATGGTATATATTCATTAGTTCGCTCAATTATTTGCATTAATAAGGAGCTCCACATTAATTAAAATGGTTCCAACTATTAAAAGCGAAGAGGATGAAAATTAAAAAAAAAAAAGGAATACGAAAACGATAACGAAAAGGGAAATAATGATTGCACGACTTTCGCACGATTAATTAGAATATACCAGTCAGTCAGTCAGTCAGACTCCTCACCCCCCCTTGCTGGCTGTGTGTCGGCCAAGTGGAGCAGCAAGTGAACCACAACGAAGCGAACGCAGCGTAAAATTCAAGCGTTCACTCAAGCAATGCAATGCGATACGACATCAGATGCATATATACTATATATAGTATACACAGATGGTTGTGTGGGTGTGTGGGTGTGTGGGTGTGGGAGGAGCAGCCCCCGACAATTAGCGGCAAATGTTGCAAAAGAAACTAGCGGGTCAGCTTTTTTTTGAGGCACGCATCGTTGGGCCTCGTCCAACTGACAACTGTCTTAGTTATAGTCTGATGTCTAGAATGTGGCACACACACACACACGCACACACACAACACGCTTATCAAACTCTGTTTATTTGTTACTTTACTAATCAATCTTTTCGATTTAATTCCATTGCAGATGTTGAAACACGTACAAATCTCACCATTGCGTAATCGCTCCGATTCGTTGTCGTTGCGCTCCTCCAGCAATGTTTCATCGTGCGCGAGTTCGATGTGCGGCAGTCCGGAACCTCCGCAGGATATGCAACGAACACCTTCTAGAGCGTCCAGCTATTCTAGTCTCAACGAGCAGCTGCCTCAGGTAAAGATAAACTATACTTTCCGCACTTAAACTAAAACTAATTGACTTTCTTTAATGCGCAGACAACGATTAAGGTTTACACAAACTGCTTGAAGATTGACATTGAGTACAAGACGCTGGGCATCCAGTGGGACACAACCAGCAAGGAGGTGATTGATCAGCTGCTGCGACGGTAAGAACTAAATAAGAAACCCTCAAAGGAACCTCAGCTAACTTATTCTCTTATCTAACAGCCTGAAGATGCGTCATCGCGATCCGCGTCTCTTCTATCTGTCCATGGAGGTGGCAGTGCGTCGAGCGGGTGTGAAGACCATACTCGTCCTGGACGAGGATACACGCCCAGCCATACTGCAGGCCTGCCATCCCAAGGGCGAGTCCCGCTTCTGCCTCCAACTCAAGCCAGGCGGTCTCATCCGCGTCCACACCTCAGCCCTGCAACCCAGCTCCCAGTACAAGTCGCTGGTCATCAGCGAGCAGACGAACTGCGATGAGCTGCTCCAACTGCTGCTCGGCTGCTACAGCTCGCTGGAGCCCGTGGAGAACTTCTCGCTGTACGAGGTCTGTCCGGGCCAGGAGTGCCAGCGGAAGCTGCATCCCGACGACCTGCCGCTGCGTGCTCAGGCGGAACGCTTGAGACGTGGCGAGAGCTGCCACTTTCTGGTCAGAAGGACGCCCAACTATGCGAGGCGTCGCCAGCTGCTGGCCAATCTCAACGAGGCCATCAATCAGGCTTCGGCTGCGGCTGAAACTGCTGCGGAGGATGCGGATGCTGTTAGTCTACTGGAGTTGTCACTGGAGTCCGTCTCCGAGGATCTGCGCAGCTCCGAGGAAGAGGAGGAGGAGGAGGAGGAGGAGGATGATGAATGCGCCAGCAGCTCCGGTTCATCAGATACATCCACCGAGTGCACGCTGCGTCGCAACTTCTTTCAACGTCCACACAAGCCCAAACATGCCACGCCCACACAGGCAACGCCCACACAACAGACAAGCAGTGTAACTGTGGCAGGACGTGCTTATAGCCCGGTTTATAATATACGGGAGATTCGCACAGCGACGCATTCGTTCTCCTCGCTGGGCAAGGACAAAAAACTGCTGGATATTCACATGAATGCACGATATGCTCCCTCGGGCATCTACAGTCGTCTGCTGCCCGTCGCCGAGGTGGACAATGCCCTCGATGTTAATGGCAATCCAACAGCAGCAAAAGTAACAGCAACAGCAACAGCAACAGTAACAGAAGTAGCAACAACAACAACAGCAAGCACAGAGGCTGTTAACAATAATCCAGCCAAGGGTTTGGGCCACTTTGTCTATTTGTAGCGTCAAGCCCTGGTTGCAGCATGTACATAGCATAGGATGAGAAGAGAGAGTATAACCCCAAAAAAACGAGTACCGTTTGGACCAAAGATGCATTTTATAGGTTAAGTTTCAGATATTGTATATATATAGTAAATGTAGACCTATGGACAACTTTTTGGAGTCATTCTGAAAGATGTTTAGGCGTAGGTGACACAAATGAGTCTATAGCTTAGGGTTTTAGTCGCGCAGCTAAAGCTAACATAAAGTTTAAGATCAAGTTCAAGCACCCAACAAATCTAACTTAAGTTAACATGTAGAAACCAAAAGATATTGTAACAAACTCAAACACACAAATGTATGTACAATATATAATATATAACACCAAAAACATTGAATTATGTATAAATGCCCCATTGGATGCTCTGTGCAGGGTATTTTAATGCTAGCGACATACGTGAAATAATTATAAAAGTTAATGCCAATCAGGCACATATAAATTGATTGCAATTAATGCGCCGCGCGGCCAGAAACGTAATTTGTATTTAAAAGTCAAGAGCGACAACGAGCTTAACACGAATGATTTACGGCACGTAATATACGCCAATATATATGCTACACAATATTCAATGTGGCCTCTTTCCTTAAACGAACTCTCTTAAGCTGCGTGGGGAAATTGAAGAAGCTGCGCAGTTTTTCACTTAATCAGGCAAACAGCCACTCAAATTACACACATTATCAAGATTTCGTTTGTGGGCCCCATTAGTGACCTTTTAAGGGTCTTTTTGGGGCTGCTAGAGAAAAGTAATTTATTAAGAAAGGTCGTCGTCGCTAGACTGAATTAAAAATAAACAAATTGCCTATAAAATCCAATTTGTTGCTGCCTAAAATAATAATAGCTCAGGGAAGGACACTAAAAAGTTTTAGCTTTGTGCAGCTTTTGTTTGTCCCAACGTTTCGTGTTTTGTTTATGATCCGGGGGTGGTTGGGGGGCTGAGCTTAAAAATTTGTATGCACCAACAAAATTGCACTGCGAACAGCATATCAAATATGTATGACTCTCAGATACGAAATGCGGCCAGCAAAGCGGATGTGCATGGGGGTGGAAAGTGTTTGGGGAAGTGGGGAAGCAATAACAGCTGTGCTGCGGAAACGGAAATGATAAACAGACTGTGCCGAAGTCGGCCGACTTTTTGAACATAATAACTTAAGCGCTTTTTAAGTCGCATTTAAAATTTTTGGCTACTTGCTAACTGGCGCCAGCGCTTCGCACCCCTCCCATTCTTTGCCACCTTCCATCGTCCTTGTTTAACTACAGCAGTAGACAAATTCGAAACATTTTGTGTGTTGAGCTCGAGATGTTTGTACAAATTTCACTATAATTCATTGCCTTAACATATCTGTTTGCCTGATACTTTCCTTTTTTTTTTAAATAATTCAGATTTTGTGGCCTGTCATTCTTGCAGACATCCCCAAAGGACTACATATGGGGCAAATTAATGGCATGCAATTGAGTTGCTTAAATGTGTGAGCATAAATGAACTCTTCCGACTAATCCTGTTCTGCTTGCACTTGAGATTTAAAAGCATTTTGCTTCTTTTCCGGGATATAAACACCAGGCGAGCATAAATTGTCAGTTAATTTTTGCCACTGCACGATATGCAATAACATTTTCGAAGAACTATTTATCATTGCATACGAAAGTATGCAATAATACTTTCTACGAATTACGAATGGGTTAGTGAATATTTAAATGAATGCGCACAAAAGTATGCACTACCAGAAATGCTCTCTCAATGAAAGTATGCAGAGATAATATTTGTGTGGAAATTTAATGAAGTAAGATTTACAATTTTCAGGCTGTAAAATCTGATTGGTTATTTTGTGCAGAGAATGTAGGCAAAACTGAAAAGATTTCTAGCCAATATAACCAATAATAACCAATATGTAAAGTTTTTTCCTAATGCTTGGATTAGTAGGAGCAGAACACAATACAACAAACTGATATACGACATTACATACCACGTAACTTGTATTAAAAATGAGCTTAGCTCGTTTTGTAACTCGCTCAACTAATTGCCATAATCTGTTAGGTAAAAGTTTATCTCTTTTTTGTAATTTTGTTGGCATTAGCTTTGCGTGCTTTGTTTTTACACAACTAATCGGCTTAGTACTGAGCAGGGGAGAGGGAAGAGGGAGAAGAGCATATAGCTATGCATAGTATGTATGTATGTATGTATGTAGTTGTGCCAATTGACTTCTTTGACTGGCGCGCATTTCACTTGAATGATTTTTAATCCATTAGACCAACTACCCCACCTACCCCACCCAGCCACATAAAATTTACTTCCACTTGCAGGCGAAAACTTTTTTAACATATACATATATTAAAATGGGCCACCCGCAGGCGTTTCAATTTGAATTATTATCATCAAAGAGTTGGCCAAGGGGAGGTAAAGATAATGAAACAATGAGAGAGGGGAAGGAGGAGGGAGGGTAGGAGAGTGTTGGTCATGTCCTTGTGGTATGTCCGAGGTATTACTTAATTCAACGCCATGTGGACACGTGACCAGAGCTTTACTTCAGCTCAATATACTAGCAACATTTTGCAGCAACCTTTCAATCAGTACAACAAGCACAACTACAACAACAGCTTGTGCTTCACATTTGTCGACATATGCTTGCTGCTATTGCTGTTCGCCAGCATTTTCTCACTTGCCATTTAGCTTGCACTTGACTTGTACGAAGTTAAAACTTTTCTCTTTTTATACCCTGTAAACAAAAAAATATGATTGATGGGGTGTTTTCTATTTTGTCATGTGTTTAATTAAAAGTTATAGCCTGCGTTATAGTTTTCATTTTTTTTATGGTTACAATTCAGAAATGTATTGAAAGCATTATGCTGTAACTTTTCACCTATACAAAAATCTTTTTACGTGGCATCTTTTAGGCGCGCATAATAAACATTTTCATGTGCTCGGCTTAAGGTTGTCTGTTGTACACGCACACAGAAACGCACACGCATCAACACCCACAAACACACTCACGCACTCACACACACTTTACCGTTTTACAGGCAGACACTCACACTCACACATGAGAGAGAGAGGCATTTTTCATCAGATGCAGTAAACTTTTTGGCTCAGCCTTTTTCGACACTGCCAGTCGAGCTACTGTTGTCGGCTGTTCGCCTGGTACTTGAATTTTTTAATTTCTGCCATTTTTTCGAGAATTTATTTATTTTTTATTTTACTTTTTGTTGGTATCCGGTTTGCCTTGTGGTGGGGGCTGCCTGGCTACCACCCAGAATGTATCTGGGCACATGTTGCCAGAGGCAGCGTGTACAGTGCGTATGATTGATGTTGCCTGCAACTGTTTGCATGTGTTTTATTTAGTTATTGAAAGCTGGGAGCACATACACAACCGGACACGTTTGCATTTACCATGAGAAAGTTTATCTTGAACGCCATTCGGCGGCAGTAACTATGATTTATGCCAATCCGCAGCCACTCAAGTTGCTTTTAATTATGAGAAATTGTGCGCTCAACTGAACTCAGGCTGACGGAGATCCTTTGAGGCGCCACTTGACACAATTTATGGTCACTCTTTGTATTTTTTATATTTTTTTTTTGCATAGCAAAGACCCACATAACAAATGGCCAAAAACTAACTAGAGTCTTTTTGTCATTCGCGTTTGGAATTTTAGTGTCAATTGTTTTTTAAGCATTTCTTTTACTTTATTTTTGCGCAGTGTTTTTTTTTTTTATTTTTGGTTGGGGTTTTTCATTGCGTCAAAGCCAGTCGCCTGATAATTGAGTTTTCACGGTTTCGCTTTGTGCTTTGTAGTAGCAGAGAAGAGACTCCAAGTGGATGGATGCACTGCACCAGTTGACAAATGATGAGCTCGTGTCGAGCGCCAACAACAAATTCGTGCATACAAAACGAGCCAAAAATGAAATGCATTTTAAAGCGTTCTCTCTCTTTTCCATTGGCTGCCACAGATGTGCGTTTTCTCTAGCTGAGCAGCAAAATAGTCAGTAAGTAAGTGAAATGCGTTCAAATAAATATACACGCAGACAGACACTTGTATACAAATTGCATTTTGATGCTGTTGATGATAACGAATTGAAACCCAATATAAACATCGACAAGTGGCGCTCACTTTGTTTACAGTCAGCGCGCATATTGCAATTCAGAATGCTACAGAATAAATGGGAAGTAGCTACACTGTTTGCTCCACTGATCGATTGAGAAGGGGTGGAAGGGTATTGCGGGTACATATGTACCTGTTAAACTGCTGATGGTATTGGTAATGACTTTAACTTGGCAAGTTCGATGTAATCTTCTATTGTTGCGAACAGTTTCTAGAAAGTTTTCAGAGCGGTGTTTGAAAATGTGAATGGAAATCATGGACTTTAAGTGGATTATTCACAAGATTCTTTAAATCGCATTTGAGTAAGAAAGAAAGCAAGCATGGCAAACTCTTGTTTTTACACATTTTCTACTTACCTCTTATACATTCTGCAATTTAAAAAACATTTAAATAATGACACTATTTATTGTTATTTTAGATAATTTATTCGTATTATTTGTATCACTATCAAATAGAAATATTTAAATCCAATTTACGAGCTAAGAGTATTTGCTCTAAATTCTCAAAAAGAAAGCCTGTAACGAATGCGGCTTTAATCAAAATTGGCTTAGTTCAATAATACAACTTGACAATGATTAATACATATATAGTACTATGAATAATTGTAAATTAATTTAATTATTCATTATTTTTTAATTGCTAATCCAAAGAAGCACCAGGTTCTTCTTAGAAAATCACAATGAGATTACCGCTAGCTACAACGACAATGACGATGACGAGCGGACTCCGATGGGTTTTACGAGCGACGGCCGAAGAGCTTGAAGTGTGTCTTCCAACCACTTGGCCATCATAGCTGCTCGTTGCCAATGTGCGTGGTATCCGTTGGCAGCGAATGCGTCTACAATCATACATACATACATACTTACATATATATTTAATTGATAGGGTAATGTTGATTGTTAACTCACCTGGAGGGCCTTGCGCTTGTGATGCATCGATGAGTTGGAGGATGACTTGCCCTTGCCCTTCTTCCAGGAGCAGAGCAGCAGCTCCTTCATGCCCTTGCGAAAATTGCGACTGAGGAAGGCGTACAGCAGGGGATTAACCCCCGAATTGAAGTACGTGACCAGAAAGGTGAGCGGCGTAAGGAGCGCATTAAAATTGGAATCACCGCGATATGAACGTGACCTGTAAACATACATACAAACATAATGCATATGAATAGTTAGAGTTAATGTTATTTAACGTGCTTTTAGGCTAAGCGCTTAACTATCCATCGAGTATGCTTTCTAACTTTCTAGCAGTTCCTGCAAGTTGTGCAAACATTATATCAACTACTTTTTAACTTTACGCCATCCAAAGTTTTTTCTTTTTGCCAAGTTTATCTAGTGTTTTTAGCAACTGTCTTCTAACTGTTGTCACTGCTTCTAAGGCATTTGAATAGATTTTTACCTCTGCCAAAATTGCTTGCCCTGCCAAGTGGCCAAAGTTCTACAAAGTGAAAAGCATAACAGGAAGAGGAAGGGAAGCAAAACAATATTTAAAACAGAGTCCAGTGAATACTCTGATGCTTATAGGACAGAAGAGTTTACATTTCGTGAATTTCTCAAGCTAAAAATTAATAGTTTGGTAACTTAACTAACAGATTTAAAGACAAATGAAGGCTTGGAACTTTAATGAACTTTGGAACTTTGAATTTTTTTTTTTGTCACACATCTTGCAGGGTATTTTATAGTTACGTGCAAGCTTATGTTTTCCAACTGAACAAGTGCAAACTTTAAGCCAACTGTCAAAATATTTTTTTTCGTTGTTTGTCCGTTGACAATTTGCGATGCACTTGCAAGCAAAAAGGAAAAAATACAGTGGGCGTAAAAGAGGCGTGGCCAGCTGATTGGCACTCTCACAGTTGTTGTTGGTGTCCAATTGACTTGCAAATTTAAAGTTCAGTCCGAAATGTGACTAAATTGAAAACCTTAACGGATGTTGACCAGATGCCACCGCTTGGGGCTAACGTCGATTGAGTAACTCGGCCCAATCTATGTAATAAGCCGACATTAGGCGCAATGATAATGTCAGGCAACTCCATCAGTTGCCAGCTGTGTAGTCGCCTTGCTTTCTCCAAATGGCTTCAAGGGCCAATAATGAGCACGTGCCGCACAAAACGCTGCGTGTTGCTGTCTGGCAACGTTTTAATATAAATAAAGCTTGCAATAAATTGAGGTATGACCATTACAATTGGCTACGAGTGCGACTATTGACTGTGGCAATGAAGTGAGTTTCATTCAAGCTTACTTATTCAACTGACCAGAACTGATTATTTATAAGAAAAGTTATACTCTTTTCTTGTTGAGTTTAATAATCATTTTCAACACACAATAATTTATTGTTGTTGTGTTATGAGGATTTATAAATTTACCAAGAAATAGCAATAAATCAATCAGAAATATGACATGACCATTTATTATTATCACTGTAACAAGTATTTAATTCTACTCATTCATAATCTCTTCACAGAAATAAGTAACCCAACTTATGGTCATAATTTATTATGCTTGAATATTTTATTTAAGATTTACAACGTCGCCGATTTGCTCGACGTCAGCCAGGCAATTGCTAAACCGAAATATAATTTTTAATGGATGGTGGCACAAAATAGCTGAAATGCATTTTTCGCTTGAATTTTTTCAGTCATGTACAAGCGAGCATATGAAATAAATAAATATGTATATATGCACAAATTTCAGCTAGAATTCTCGTTTTACTTGTTTGTCAGCAGAAATAATTGAGATTTATCTTGAAGGCATGCTTTGTTGATAAATGTTTACTTCTTGGCATTTTCCATTTTCTATTTCAGTTTCGTTTTTGTTTTTGATTTCCATTTAGTTCTTTAAAGCTGTGTGCGTTAAACTGTTCATATCGAATCATCTTTCCAACTGTCCAGCCAATCACCAAAGAACCATTGGTCATTGGATCTCTCTCACCTAAATGACAATAAGCTGTCAAATAATGGGCAAAATCAAACAAGTCCCAACAAAACACACAAAATAAAAGCGAGAGGCGAGCACACGCAATTGAAATGTTTGAATAGAAAGAAAGAGAGGAGCACAATGTCAAAGGAAATACCAAACAATAACAACAGCTCAAATAGCAGAGAGGGGAATGGCAGTAAAAGGAGCATCTATAAAATAGCTTTTACATTGAGTCCTTCACAAATTTTTATTAGGACATCTGACATGTGATGCTCTGACGCTTCTCTTTTTGTCCAGTGTAATTGTAGATAATAGAACAAATTCTTGACCAGCTTTAAGCTTATTACAAAAATGCAATGAGAGTAAATTTAAATATATTTAATAGCATTATTCAGTTCAGAATGAAAAGCTTTAATATATTTTAGTGCTATGTGTTTGTATTTTTGTAATAAAAAATCTAAAAATATCTTCCACCCAAAAGAATGATCTACCGTATACAACTATCTTGATATTTCACAGACTTAACCAAAGTTTAATCAGTTGCAATTCATGCTAACGAACATGCAGCAAGAAGTAAAAGGAGAGCAATTTAGAAGGCAGCTGATTGGCAATAAGTTTTGGCCCGATTGACATTTTAGTTGTTTGCGTATCGAGAATAACAAGATTTATCTGCGACAGATGGGCACTGGCTATAGCTATATGCAAATGACATAGCATAAAAAGCAGAATGAACAAACTGAAGGGAGGGAGCAGGAGGGAGGAGGAGGAGGAGGAGGAGAAACTCTTAGTTGTACTCACCAGTATTGCCACATTTTGCGCGCATGATACGGCAGATTGCAGAGCGCGAATGTCAGCACAAATATTATCAGCATGCGGACCACGCCCCGCCGAGCCCGCAGCACATTGCTCGACGAGTGTGACATGTGTGCCGCACCTCCACCGCCGCTCCCGGCACCGCCGCCCTGACGTTGATTGTGCGAGTGGGAGTGATTGTAGAAGCTCATTTTGCGACAGGCACTCACAATGGGACGATCCGCCTCCAGCGAGACCTGTAGAAGTAATGGATACATCATAGCATTAGACACATAAACTAGTACCACATATCAATTGTAAGTGTGTTTAAGCTACTAGAACGCCTTAACTACGACTAAAACTACGGCCAGACATACCCACCTTGCAATTATCAAGCTAAATTTGTATTTATTTTGACGTGGTGTGTGTGTAAGTGTTGTTGTTGTTGTGGTTTGGTAGAGAAGGCAAACAAAAGGTGTTGTTATTGGCATTAGTTGGAAAGGAAAAGAACCAAATAAAAGAAAGAGGAGAGAGAACAATTGAACGTAAAGACAGTTAAACAGTTAAACAGTTTTGTTCAAAGTCATTAAAAAGCGTTTGTTAAATATAATTCATATGCCTAAATACTCACAGAACTTAACTAAGTCACAAGAATTTTATAATTCGCTCAAAAGTATTACAGCTTAGCTTACATTATAAACCACTTTAAACGGGAATAAAACTATTTATTCTACTCCTGATGCTCGGTTTCCTTTTGACACAAACCCCAGCTAAAATACCTTTTGCCTATTCCCCCGCCGAACCACTTACAACTAGGCAAGCAAATTATGTCCATAAATCATTAGAGCACAAAGTGGATATTGGCATGGCAACTGCCGAAGTTCAATCACATTTTTCATTTGATTGCCACAACCCCCACGAACTTTGAGGGGTGGTTGGGCGCGGCAATAGATCAGCTTGATGGATGACCCATATCGAAAGTTGGTGTGGATGTAACACATAATCATTTCTTTATTTGCCATTTGCTCAAACATGCGCAACTCAATGATAAGTTCGCTGAGCAGCCGCACAATTGAGGCTAAGTGAGTGGCACCTTCAAATATTGCACATACGCAATGTGGATCGCCAGCATAAAGCATGCAGAGATGGTCAAACTATTTCACTTGAACTTCGTAACCCAAGCACTCTGAGTGAGTGGCTTTCTTAACTTTTTGGCAAAACTGCAAACTTGCTGATACTCCTAATGCGCTTTGACACCTTCTTATCCTGGCGTACTTGCAACCTGGCGTCCTCCTGGTAACGGCCAAGTTGGTCGATGTGCAATTTGTGTTTAAAGTTACGCTAGCTTTTTGGTCAACTTCAGCAAATATTAACTATTATGAGCAACAGTGAGTCACTTACTAACTTGCTACAACTGCCAGCAGCTAAAACACTGAAAGTTGCCCCGACAAAGTGCAACACAAACTGAATGCGAAATGGGCGCTGCAAAATTTGTTGCTAATGTACTTTAAAAGTGGAACTTCAAATAAATTGAGATTTTATAAGTATTTAATTGATATAATGGCAAAATGTACAGTTCTTTAGTGACTGAAATAAGTGATTTTTTTCTTTAACAAATTCGCTCAAAAGTATGCTGTAATATTTTTACCCAATTCAAGTGTTCGTCACAGTTGGCAGTTTGAATTCCCCAAGCACTTTAATTCAAACTATTTATTCAAGAGGACATTTGAATTGGTTCCTTTTGAATATATGTACATAGAGACTCAGACATACATACATATGTATGCTTGGGGACATTGTTTTGTTTGTTTTGTACACCTGTTGTGGCCAGTTGTTGTTGTTGTTGGACTTACCTGACTCTCGGTGATGCTGACACCACGCTTTTCATATTTACTGCTTTGTTTTCGTGACAAGGAGGTGGAACTGCTGCCGGAAGCGAGAGACGAGGCTCCAGCTGCCACCGCTGAAGCCGGCAGCTGCTGGTGGAGTTGAAGGTGGTGCGAGTGTGGATGCGGATGATGATGGTGATGATGATGGTACATGCTGTTGTGCATACTCATACTGTTCTCCTGGCCAGACTGATGCTGATGCTGTTGTTGATGATGGTGCTGTTGGGTCACATGCGGACTGAGGCCACGCGAACTGCGCCACAAGGCAATGGCGATTTTGCTATACAACACCTGGAAGAGTAATTATGTGATTCAAGTTAGGAAATTGTGTAATTTATCACAAAAAGGAAGACTTCTCTTTTTAATATTAAGTTTATAATTGTGCTTTAAAGACAATTGATGCGGTATCGATTTTAATTGAAAGAAGTGAGACTTTTAAAATTAATACAGTTGCGAACATGGAAGGTACGTGTCATAGTAATAAAGTACAAAAATAAATTCGGAATAAGTAAATTAAAAAAAAAACTACAGAACATAAAAATATTTAATACATTACGAAAATCAGTGTAGCATGCTAGGTTTCACGGAAAATGGTTCTGTTGAATGGAAATTACGCTACACTAAATTCAAATTCAATATTTGTATTTCATGTTAGAATTTTCACACATGTTAAGTGCAAACATTCAATAAAAGGAAACAATTGACTTATTCTAATAAAATATTGCAAGTTTTACAAAACTGTTGCAAGTATGAGATAACAATTTAAGGTATTAATGAATATTCACAGAAATAACTAGGTTTCCAAACGAAAAGCATAATTGATTGATACTTTATTGGGTAGAAGATACTTTCTTCTTATGTACCTTATTTACAGATTTTAAATGGGCTTAGTACTCACCGTCATGACGAGCAGCGGCATCACATAGAGCAGCACAAAGTTAATCATGTCGAGCAATTTGGAGTTGAACATTTCACGATCGAGCACACAGATCTCCTCCTCCTGGCCATCCTCGGTGTGTATGTTCTTGATGGTCTTGCTGAAGACAAACTTGGGCGTTGAGTAGACAGCCGATGTTATCCACACGGTGACAATGACCATCTGCAAGAGTTAACTCCTCGGTTAGACATAGTTGGCGTGTACTACAAGCACGCAAACAGTTTCTCTAATTGATGTCAAACACAAAACAGTGCAAATTGCCAGGCAGAGCGGCCATTTGGCTGTCTTTATGTCTATGTCAATGTTCATGTGTTCATGTTCCCATGCTAGAGTTTAATTGCCGCTATTAACATTAACAAACGCATATTTAGTTGCAAATAGCTTCATTGGCCCCATGGCCAATGGGCTCAAGTGCTCGCATTCATGGGCAATTATATCTGACTAAATGGGTCAATATTTATGCTTGAATCCTGGCAGAGTCCCTGATATGCTGAGTCCTTATATGGGGAAAAAGGCGCCTCTCTTCGCCACGCTCCCCGCGGCTTGGTTTTGAAAAGTTTTACTTTTTGAAAAGTTTTTGGGTGGCATGGCTTATTAAGCCCTTTGGCTCCCCCGAACCACGGCAACTTTTTTGGGCTGGCTCTCACTTTAATAAGTTCCATTAGCGTGCAAATTGCGGTCAAAATGAATGGAAAAGTTATTTAAATTAATATATTCCAATTGCCGCTGCCTACATTAATGAGCCGTAAAAAATGTCTACTTATTTTCCTATACATGCAAATAACAAAAAATATATTTGAATACTTTTTGGCACATTCATAGTCAATAGAGCAACAATCAGACTTATTTTTTGGCAAATAATTGAATAGCGAGAATACTAAAAATAATTTCATTTATTATCTATCTCTTTTAGCTGTATAAACAATATTCCTTAACTCCACAGGGCTCACTGCTTTGAAATCATTTAATATATAGCTTACTTTTAAAATGTATACAAATTTATGTATATATGATACTCATATGAACAGATAAAAACTACAAACAAGCAGTTGACAAATCTCGACTAGGAGATACCCTAAACAAGGTACCTATTGCGTAATGACATAGTTTTTGTACTCGTACTGTACTAATCCTTAATATCTCTTGTGTCCGATGTCAAAGAAATTTTCCATTTGTGTGTCGGAAACAGATAAAGTTATTGATAATACGAAATACTGCGCGTGATATTCACGAACTTAAGTTCCAAATCTAAAGTCTCTAGCTCTTAAAGTTTCCGAGATCGGCGCGTTCATACAGACGGACAGAAAGACGGACATGGCTTTATCGACCCGGCTGTTGATGCGATCAAGAATATGTATACTTTATAGGGTCGGAGATGCTTCTTTCTGCCTGTTACATGCTTTTGCACAAAACCATTACACCCTTTTCTGGGTGTTTAATTCTGGGAAGGTAAGAAAAAGTACCACAATTTTTTCACAGCTGATAGAGATAAGATTAAGCGTAAATTTCTATAGCCACTCCAAAGATTAACACAACAGCAAACCATTTCCAATAAAATATCGACGTTTGTCAGTTCATTTTAGTCAGTTGAATTTTGACAGCCGAATCGGAAAGTATCGCACATTATTATTATTTATAATGAGTAATATAGTGGTGCTATTAATGTTATGCCTGGTTTTGCAAGTTAACTCTGCAAGCTACAAGCTTAGTTCCGGATCCAATGAAGCTACAAATGAAATAGATTCTAAAGGTAAAGAAATACTTTTCAAGCTCAATATAAGCAAAAGTGATAAAGAAGGTAAAACTTGACTTCGGAGCACATGTTGTTGGGAAGAAAATAAATTGGTGAATTTAAAAATAATTTTAACACAAACTTTCTTTTACTCAAAGCACACATCTCTGACGATAAGTACGCTGAGAACTTGTTGATTATAAAACAACAGGCAAATAAAGTTCAAGAACTAACAGATAAAGTAGCTGCCTATGAGGCAAAAATCGCTGAACTAACTAACGCTGCCAAGCTAAGTCAACTGGATGATCAACTTTCAGATGCTAGGGAACAACTTGACAAATCAGTGGCTTCTAACTGTCTAGACTTTGGAAACTCCTCACAAGTCCAGACATTATATCTCTCAGGCGTTGGATATTTCTCGGCGCTCTGCGAGTCTCGGTTTCAGGGCTCCGGCTGGACAGTCATCCAACGTCGCTTTAATGGCAGTGTTGACTTTAACAGAAGCTGGGTCGAGTACCGCGATGGATTTGGTGATGTGAGGGGAGAGTTTTTTATCGGCTTGGAAAAGCTTTATAGAATGACATCAGAGCAACCGTATGAGATGATTATTTACCTAGAAAGGTATAGGCTGAATAGTAATTTTATAAAATACTCAAATTTCGTGGTTGGAAGCGAAAAGGAGCAGTATGCATTAAAGAATATAACATATAATCCTTCGAATCCATATTATGAGGGTCCCATGGAAATAAGCTACGGGCAAAAGTTCAGTACCTACGATCGAGACAACGACAACTATTGGTTTATTAACTGTGCACAAGAGTTTAAAGGCGGATGGTGGTTTGATTCATGTGAGGATGAAAAGTAAGTGTGCTAAACTAAAAGCTTGCTTAACATGTTATTGAATTATCATTATCTTTTAGTTTTTCCAATTTGAACGGAGAATATAAACGTACAGAAAGCTTTGATATCGTACCCCCTGGCGGTGGTATTTATTGGGGCGCTCGTAGTGGTGTAACCTTTAAATCGGTTCAAATGATGATTCGCCCTCAAGCTAAGAAATATAACATTACAAAGTAAATTTAGCTTTAATACTAAAGCAGGAATTGCCTTTTATGTATTGTGCTTTCAGTCAAAGTAAAAAAATAAAATAATAAAGTTTGCCATCGCTGACGTAACGCAAAACATAATCAACGTACTCTTTCTGACAACTCGTTTAATTTGGGTCAGTCGAATAATCATTAGTAGTACATTCAGTTCATTAATTTCGGTTTCTTTTGTCCACCTCTATAAAAATCAATCAAGCTAAATTAAGCTCAAATAGAAATAGATATTATGTACAAAAATGATTCGTTTCTATCTGTCTTACTGATTAAATTGGTTTTATAGCTTTTTCCATTGTTTCAAAATCAGCAACAGAACAAAAGTTACTTACCCTTAGTCGTGCCGCAGTTAGGATTTGTTTGCAGGTTATTGGATGCACAATGGCAAAGTATCGCTCCATGCAGATGACGACCAAGATGAAAATCGATGCTGTATAGCTGAGCGAGTGCACAAACTGATACATGCGACAGAGGAACTCGCCAAAGACCCAACTGCAAAGAGAACATAAAGACTTAGAAATTAATAAACATTTTATTTTTATCTTTCACGTTCAATACATAATTCACTCTAAGAGGCATCCCAAATTCGAATTATACCATATTGATTTTTGGAACAACGAAGGGTGAGTGGAGGAAGGCACATCAAATATTATGGCACGCCCACCGCAAACTAATGCCGCATTAAGGTATCATTTGTATTTGAT
The DNA here is from genome assembly GCA_018152825.1 of Scaptomyza hsui. Lineage (NCBI taxonomy): Eukaryota > Metazoa > Arthropoda > Insecta > Diptera > Drosophilidae > Scaptomyza > Scaptomyza hsui. The sequence goes on from JAECXO010000269.1 coordinate 9,795,298, forward strand.
GTTGCCAGAGATTTTCACACTTTGCCTTCGTCATTTTTTTTATTTTCTTCTTTATTTTATTATTGCATTATTCGGTCTGAAATTTCAGCCCTGGGCTCATTGTGCTTGTGGATTAACACGTAATTCTATTTTGTGCGACCTGCGCCAAGGGAAAGCAATGCTGCCTGTGGGTGGGCGGGGTATGTTGCTTTTGTCGTTTGATTTTACGTGCAATTTTTGTACCAAAGTATTAAAAATTATTACTCTTTTGGTATTTGCTTGGAGTTTCTGCTACAGGTGCGAGGCGTAAACAATGTTCAGGTACTTAAACATGTATTAGCGGCAAAGGCCTTTAATAATACTTTAGGCTTTATACAATTAAAGCCAATTTTGAGAGTCTAACTTTGAGGTGACAAAAAAATTATAAACTTATTCTCACATATTATTAAAAAAACTGTGCAAATTATTTCAAATGCTAATTTATAACAAAGCTAAAACTTGCATAGATTAATCAACAATACGAGGGTCGTTTTCATAATATGCTCAAGTTGTGCATAAATTGATGAGATTACGTTTGACCTTTTCATAAGTGTAGTAATTGAGTGACACCTGCCAAATTTATTCCAAACAGCTGTGACCGCTTTTCAATTGGATATATTAACATAATCTTTTTAATAATTACGTGCGATAAATTAATGCGTGGTCGTATGATGATTCAACAAATTCGCTTCAAACAAAAAATTATAATTTCATCGAAATATTGCAAAAGTTTTTGTTTTGATTAATTTCGAATTTTTGTATATTATTGATTTGTTTGGAGAAAATACTAACATGCATGAAATAAATGCTATTCTTATAGAAAATGTGTAAATATTTGCTAAATTTTGTTTATTGTTCGCTTTCAACTGATTATTGACTTATTCACCTAGAGCGTAAACGAGCGAGCAACACGAAATAACAAAATTCGAACAAATCCAAGCACCAAAAATAGTGAAAAAAAGAGCTTCAGCTCATATATGAGTAAATTATTATGAAATACAGAATGAAATTCTTAAAAGATATATACTAAAGGATACCTCGCAGTCAGGTTAAAGTTTAAGCAATATCAATTTAATAAAATAATCTTAGACCTCGGTTTGTTTTTAAAAATATATGTGACAATTTTAAATTTAAATTTTTTTAATCTTAAAATCAAACACATACAAGTAAATCGACTAAAAATCAGCAAAAAATACGCAAAAACATTTAAAGCATACGAAAAATTAGAAAGTGCGCATGTTAAATGGACAACGTGATGAGCTGAGTTTATTGTTACTCATACGCCATGTTGTGTCACATTTACACAAAGGAAAGTCAAGCAGCAAAGTGAGCTGCATACATACGTGCCTTATCAACTGTCAGCGGGTGCATATTAAATGTGCACTGTGCATTTTGCAAGTAGCAAGTTGCAAAGTAAAACGATAGCAAAAACGCTATACAGGGACTGTGTGAAGAACTAAACTAAAAGCAAACGTCGTTCACTTATTGCAAAGTAAACATTGGAGATGTTTATTATTTTATCTGGTATCTATGTGAATTAAGTGAATTTATTTATTCTATGGTAAATTCAAATGTCGACTTGAATAAACAGATTTTAATCGCATAAATATATATAAATAGATATTTTCTTCTTGCTGGCCAACGTTAACTCATGCAATGCTGAGATTCCCCTCTACCTACCTTATGCCATTTGTGCAAATAAAAACACTGAGTGGCTGTTACGAATGTGACCGACAGACAAGCAAACACAAATGTGTGTTGCTAAAGTATCATTTGTTTGTGTTGCGCACTTGCAAGTTGAATTTAGCATTGCATACTTTTGAGCGTGTCGCTGCTATTTTGTTAGTCAGCTGGAAAGTTGCTCAAAAGTCGAAACAATTAAACCCTACCCAAGCTTTTCAATACGAAAATGCTATAAATATTTCCTAAAACCTTTTTCTTAACATAACCTATATCTAAGAGGTAAATAAGTTTTTCTTTATCATAGCTACGAGGATATCTACCGAACGTTAACAGCATTAAAATTAAGTAAAACTCTTAAATTCGCATGTTTGCAGTACACGTGAAAGCTCTTTTATGAAGAATGTCGGCATTAATTATAAATAACCTGGTTGGCTATTCACTTACCTGTCTATAAGATAGATGGACAGATTCTGCATAACACAAAAGAGACCCACACAAAAGTCAGCAAATGCCAAGTTGGCTAAGAAAAAGTTGGTTATGGAGCGTAGGCGACGAGACAGAGTGACCACCAGTATAACAAGTAGATTGCCTGAAAGTAAAAGAACAACAGATATCTCAATGTCAATTAAATTTTTATTTTTTTGCAACATTCGCAAAACAAAAGCTAAGGCCAACTGGGAGATATTAAAAATGTTAACAAAATATTTTGGTAAGCCAAACCCCTTCCAGTCTCTCTTGTTTTCGACTATCTCTAACTTCACATAGTAGTCCAAAAAGTTTTACTCGATGGCAGCAGAAAGGCTGTCTGCACTGGGGGCAATAACTTTTAGCAGGTAGTGTACATTCTGGTTGACAATTTTTGACGCTTTCCCTCGACGCTTGGTTTAATTTTGCGTTGAAAGTTTATTTTAATTAGAGGCTTTTACTCCTCTCTCTCACTCCTTACCATCTCGATGTCTGTTAGCTATAATTAAATGGAAGCCCTGGCAAGCGAATTTAAGTGACAGCAGCCAAGGTTCCATGATATGTGCCCAACAATTGAATAGAATGTGCAGCCAGTTAAGCTAATTGCCCAAATGTCCAACTTTGTCCTACTAGCTGGAAAATTACCATATGATATGAAAAAAGTCTGTTTTAAAGTCCATGATATTTTTTAATGCAGAAGCAAGAAAATAGAGCTTAACTCTATAATACCCTGTTTTTTAAATATTTCTAATTCATTTAACTTTTATAGCTTGATTTTCTTAAATGTTTTTCTTATTGCAAAAAGTTTATTATATATTTTTTTTAATAAATTGGCTATTAAATAAGCTACTTGTAAATTACTCTAGTACACTAAAAAAAAAAAGCTCGACATCCAAAGTTATATGAACAAACAAAACATGGGCAACCATGAAACTTTGGCAACACATGTAACAAAGACGGATCTCCGGGATGGCTTTTTCAAGTCCGTGCTCTACGTTTTGATAACCCTTCTGAAATGGGGCGCTCAGCCTTGAGAACATTCTGTTCAGCTTTGTTCCGTTGCGAGTTCAGAATTGTTTGAAGTAATTAAAAAAGTTTTGCCAAAATATATATATTTTTTGTATGTCATGCGTGTGCCTGCAAACACTGCACACATATATTTGGGTATACAATAAAAAAACAAACAAAAAAATAATAATAAATACAATGGAATACATAAACAAAATATTTTGTCTCTTTTATCGTGGTTTGTGTAATGCATAATTTTCGGAAAATTTATGCGCTTTTCGCTGAGCTTTAATTAATGTTTTAGCTAGTTGCAAATTATTCCAAATTTACATTATAGTTTCAGCTCACTTTTTAATTTTTTAATGAACGCATGCCAAACCGCAATATGTACAAGCCGAGATAGTTTGGTCAAGTGTAAGAGTGTAAGGAGAGTCACAATAAAATATTACAATAATTATTTAAATTCAAGTTTTTTGCTGGACAAATTATATGAGCAAAAACCTGCCTAAATGAATTTATAAAACATATTGTTATATAATATTTCGTTCCCGCCCATTGAAAACTCTTAAATCTTAGGTAGACCTGGGCTTAGTTATCCTTTGTTAGCCATAACCACAATCACAAACATTTTGAAATGGCCTTCGCCTGAGGCTCCAGTTACCAGGCAGTTCTGGCCACAATCGTTAGCCAAACGCGTTTGGGGCCATAAAGTTTATTTGCATAGGTTGAAACTCGCTTCGCTTGCAGCGGTTTTGTGCTTAACCAGGTGACCTATGTGTGTGTGTGTGTTTTTGCGGGTGTTAAAGCCTTTGGCATTGTACCATAACTAAAGCAAAGTCTTAAAGTAGCATTCAAGAGCGAAAAGTCCAACGAATAATCTACTATCAAATTCCAAGTAATTCAATGTGTAATAAGTATTTTCATTCGCAGAAAAACAAGAAGACATTTTCCGGAAATTGGCTCGTGTAAGGGCCCCATTATAAATAATTGCATCAATTAGTCATTGGACATTTGCTTGATCTGCTCTTAATTACACACACATTAATTTGGAATGTTTTGTCGCAGTTACCCTCCCTACCCCGCCCCCTGCAACTAACCAACAACTAACGCCATATGTATGTCAAGCTGGCATTAATTATGTTTTTCGGATGTTGCTTTCAAACATTGTCTACTAAAACAATTGCGAAATGTAAGCAACATGTTTGCCGAAGCATTCAGACAGTTAGTGCGTCAGTGAGTTGGGCCAAAACATGTTAAACACTGGTCCATAAAATTAGCAAGTTGCAGTGGCTGTTGTTGTGTTTGTTGCTGCGATGACACGACACTTTATAGCCCTTTGGCTGTTGCCGTTTAACATTCACAAGCCGACGGAGACAATTTTCATCTGAATGTGGGTGTTTTTCCATTCGCCACTAATTGCTGCATCCCTGAACAGTTGCTGGTGCAGCCCTGGCCAGTCATTTATAGCGTTCGTCGCTTCGACAAACAAAACGCTTAATTTAATGTCATGGCATTTACTTTTAAGCTAAGCTGAATTAACAAAGCCAGCAATTTAAGCAAACATAAAATTGAAATCAATTAAGGAAGCTTTACCGAAGATTTAATACCCTTATGGGTATATTTGGTATACAATTATAACAAATTTTTACACTACTAATTTTTGGATGAAAGGATAAAAACCGACAAACTTACACAAAAATATCTTTGCAAGTTAAATTATAAACTATCTGTTTTAATTGTTATGGACAGAAAATAAAAGATAATAAAAAAATTAAAATAAATTAGACATAAATTGCCATTTAATAAAATAATAGTAAATTATAAAATATTGTAAATAAATTGTCACTGCGAAAAAAAAACAACGTTCTTAAAGAAAAGTATTTTCTTTTACCTGGAAGCAATAATTAAAATGGCTAAGAGTTGTGTAAACAAACCGATATAAAAGACTAACAAGAGACTAAGTTGTTAGGTATGATATACAAAGGAAACGTAAATTTAAAGGAATATTTAGTAATATTTTGACTTGCTGTTGTGTAAGAATTGATTACAAATAAGTCAGTATAAAGTTCCATGGCAAAAAGTGGATTCTATTGTTTGAATCGAAAAAAGATTTGCTGGCCACACAAGCCGCACACTGGCAACTTTTGGCTTAAGAAGTGAAAGGAGCCGCAAAAGCCACAAGCTAAAAGTCGATCAAGCGGTCAAGCCACAAAAGTGTCCTTTTGTCCCCTGCCATATCAGTGGCCATGTTTTATGGATTGCTGTAGCTTTGAGTAATTGGCAAGTGAACAGTTAACACAAACACCAAGCAGAAGAACAGAAGCGCACATAAAAGGGAAACCACAATAAACATATAACGGAACATACCCAACGGGTTGTCAGGATTGGGAGCAATGCAAGGACAAACAAGGAGCTGGTCACTAGACAGGAAAGTAGGCGGCAGCTATGTTAAAGGTAAGGGAGAGAAGGAGCTCTGAAGGTCATCTTTGTGTTTATAATTGATTAACAGGATATACATTATATAGTAAAAATGTTTAACCAGCGTGTAAACTTAATATAAAGGATAAAGTCCATGAATGAAATTTTCTAATAAGAGAAATACGAAATAAGTCATTGTGTTTATGATTGATTAACAGGATATACATTATATAATAAAAATGTTTAACCAGCGTGTAAACTTAATATAAAGGACAAACTCCATGAATGAAATTTTCTAATAAAAAAAATACGAAATAAGTCATTGAAGTAAAAATAGTTTTAAATGGGAAACAATCATATTTGAACAAAAAAAATGTATATATATATATTTGAGGCCGAAAAAAGAGAATTATGATGATTATGCACTTACCGAAAAAACAACAGCAGAAGACAATGGTGTAGAGTGTGATGAATATGATGCGAACATCGGTGCGATCAAAGATGTATTCACTGGTATTGTCGGCCTCCTCCTCCTCCTCGGTCAGCTCCAGAGCTGTGGTTGCCGTTGATGGTGATGGTGATGGTGATGGTGTTGCTGTCGTTGTTTGTTGCGTTAAAACTGCCACTAATGTCGTTGTTGTTGTCTCATTAAAGGGTAATCCGATTTCCTTGCCGCTGACATTGAGACGAGCCAGGCTCGAATCATTTCCACGCGCTGACGAGCAGCAGTCAACCAAAATAATGAGCAACAGCACAAAGTGCCACTGAAATGTGTGGCTGTGTATTCTAAGTGTGGATTGTTCACTTCGCTGTTGTAAGCCGGAAATGCTATAATTCGTTGTTGCACAGCGGCTTCTGTTGGCGTTGTTGCTCTTTTGATTATGTGGCTCATTGCAGCAGTTGTTGCTGTTATTGTTGTTGTTGTCATCATTATCGTCATTATCATCGTAAGCTGCTGATATGTTTGTGCGCTGTTGTTTATGTTCCCGCCTCGGCGCTGCTTCCGTTTCCTGTTGACGCTGCTGCTGCCTTTGCTGCCAGGACGTTGCTGTCGATGCCGACAGCCATTGCAGGCAACAAGCACTCATAATGCTAATAATGCGTTGCAGCTGCAATGAACGCCAGCTGAAAGTACAGAAACCAATTAGAGACTGAGCGAGAGAGAAAGAGAGAAAGGAAGAGGGAGAATGAGGCGATAATCAGCTGGCGGCGGAAGCAAGCGAAACCACATAGCACTTAATTGTGATTACAATTTTCTGAAGCAGCCAACGACGCCCAGCAATTTGAATTTGTGTGAAAATTACGCATACGCAGTGTGAACATTTAAAATGAGCACAGTTAATTTATTTAAAAAATAATTATAATCTAATTAGGCAATGAAAAAACCCAAGAAACGACAGTTCGACTGGATACTCTCTACTTAGTTGTGTGATGTGTGCAAAAAAAGTTCAAATATGAAAACATTTGAATATTGTACGTACACGTTTGATAATTAGTTTTTATTTGGAAAGCCACTTCAAACTTTGTCAAGAGCTAATTACGCAACTGAATTAAAAGAGTCCATAAAAAACACACACAAATCCAACTGTCAAAATAATAATGTGACAAGTGTTTATATTTATACACTTTCCAGCCAAATGTCTAATATTAACATTGAAAACATTACTATATATAGTATTTACTGAATACTATATATGGCAGCGATTCGTGCGTGTTTGATATGCATGACAATTCAACAGGGCTTTAATTACTTGATAGCTATTTGAGTTTGTGTGAGTGTTGAGTGTGTTTTTGCGAATGTGTCTACACATGTGTGTAGAAAATTACACGAGTCCTTATTAATTAGAGCACGTACACAAAAGCGGGGGACATACATGGAAGTGGGCAATAATCAAAGCATCCTTGATGCAAGGCGACACAAATAATGCAAGGCAATAGGGGTAGGGTTAGTGGAAGGGGCAATAGAGTACCTGCACTTGATGCACTCGCATAATTGGCAGTGAAACGTGTCGCATATTAAAAATAGCGAAAATGTGAAATACAAGTGGAGAAAGCAATAAAAAGAGGAGGAGTTTATTTTTAAAGTTTGAGAGGGTATTTGTAATTTTGTTTTTATTTGTGTTTGCGCTTTGTTGCTCAGATGTTTCAATTATGCTCATTATTAAAGACAGCTTAATTAAAACAAACATTCAAGTCGATGAGCAGAAGAGAGGGATAGCAACAGCAAGTGAGAGCGAGATAGCCGGTAGAAAAGTTAGATTGTTGGCTGGTCACGATTTTCCTCATCAACTTTAATTGCTTTGAGTGTAGAAATAAAAGTGAACGATGACTTTGAGATACACGAGCAACACTTTGAGAGACAGACAAGGTTATTCAATTAAACAAGCTACTATACAACTAATAAAAATAAAAGAAATCATATAGTTTGCTATCAAAGTCTAAAAATAACACTTAAAATCGCAACAGTATTGAATCAGAAATTCACAACTTTTGTTAACTTTGAATCTTTTATCATATATTATTTTGAGGCTGCTGAAAGCAATATTCCATTAACTGCAGTACAGCACTGCCAATAAAAAGCCATAAATGTTATTCAAAGTTTTTGTGCTCACGCTCAATTAAAGGCCGGTAAAGTAAAAAACGAATTAATTCAAAAACAAAAACAAACGAGAGAGAGAGAGAGAGAGAGAGAGAGAGGAAACGCAAACAAAACAAAGCCCCGAAGTGGCAATCAAATTCAGAACGAAGCGTTGCAAAACAAAGTTTTCAGCTTTACAATAGCCCTCAGTCCTGCCTTATCTGACACTCTCCCCCTTTCACTCCTGTTCTCCCCTTAAATTCTTGTCCATTTTTCAGCACTGCACTTTGTCGGCGAGTGTAAAGGCTGATTGACTAAAACTTGTGCCAATGTGTCTGCAAATGCCACACACAGGATGTGGGAAAGAAGGGGATGTGGATCAAACGATAAGAACTGCAATAAAGGTAACACCTTATTGTCGGAAATTATAATTAATGCAACCGACAAAAGTGAAATGCGTTAAAAAAAACCATAACCTCAATAAGAACAGTCCGTATCTTGCCGAAATGTACTTGGAACTTCCTTAAAAAAAAAATTTTAAAAAATTGCTTTAAGGTGGGTATCTTGAACAGCGAAAAAAAAATTTTCAATACAAAATCGTCGCAGCGGGAATTGTTTTGGCTGCGTGCGTTCTAGGTATCCAGCAACGTAGCAAAATATATATATATATATATATATTGTTGTGCCCATGGCAGCAACCAACAACATTTGTGCTACCGGTGTCGCCGTGTTCTTTGCTTTTATGGTTTTTTATGCAGTATTATATGTTGATAGACAAGAAAAAAACCAGCTTCACTTCTTAATTATGAGTGTGACCTAGTACTTTTAAGCTATTTAAGTCAAAATGCTATATTTTTACCACAAATTAGTGGACTATGGTCGCACTTTAAAATCTTGTGCCCACGCTTCCAAAATATACCACAAATTCCGGCCAGGATTTTTTAACTGTGCTGGATACGGATCTTTAGTGAAAAATCTTCAACAGCTTCCCAAAATTAATTAATTTTTGAGTGTTGATCAATCTTCATAGGCTATCGATTTTTATCGATTTTCAGGAAATGTTTAGGTTGTAAACTACTCTTTGCAGATAAAAACGATATCTAGACACATGACCTTCATTTACAGAACTTTTTCAACTAGCTCGGAAAACAATAATATCTTCCTCGGCAAGGAATGAAAGATTCTTGGAATTGAGTTGCTTAGTTTGTAGAAATATTTAAACAAATATTGGCACAATAAATGTTATTCACTCGATTGGGCCAGTTTCTATGCTTTTCAAACATAATCCGATTAAATACCATATCTGACCACATTCTCAGTCTACCTTATTTATCCTTTTGTTTATCTATTTCGAGCAGGCAAGGCAAGGCACATGCCACATGAGGATTACAATATGCTGGTTGCTATCCGGCCAATTGCCATGCCACACAGCTGCCACTGTCATCTAACAAGCATTCCAATGGCGATGCCGATGTCGATGCCAATGTCGAATTGGTGCAGTTTGTTCTTCGTCAATGTTTGGCATAAATTCAACCGCCTGATTCTCACAACAGTTCGCCCCCTTCAGCTGTATCTTTGGCAAACAAGCCGTCAACTAATGTCAAATGCAGGTGTTTTTGTGGGTGGTAAGCAGCAGGATCTAGGCACAGCATGCCACAAACTAAGGTCCTACTGCACAAGTTCCACCTGCGGCAGTTCGTTGAGGCAGAGTGTTACGGCAACTGAATGTGGCAGGCATTGGGATTAGTTTGCCATGCCTGCCACTAAGCGATTTTACATGCTGCTTGAGCTCGCATTTTCACGCCTAATGGCATTTTTTGCATACAACTTTTTCAACTGCCAACTTACACACTTGCCAAATGCAGCTTGTTGTGCAACACACATACTTTTACACTCGATGAATAGCCAGCGAATTTAATGATACACAGCACACTTTTTTACACACTTCAGACACTTCAAAACCCTTCACAATGATTCGAGTATACAGTATTTTAATAAATATAAAACACCACCAGTGAGAAATAACATGTTTTGAACTGCCTTCACTTTAATACCCTTACAAAAACATGCAAAAAACTTAAGTTTATCAATGGCTGGGAATGGAAAGGATTATAAAGAATAATATGTATGCCATTAATTTTTGCTGACGTTAATAAATGGCAAGAGATATTTAAAACAAAACAAGTAATAATTACCTATCAGTGAAAAACAGAAAAAAAAAATTTAAACAATCGTAAAAATATGCATATAGTATAAATACACAATCTGTTTTAAACGTATTTTTGTTTCCTATTTTTATTAGTATATTATTTTTTTGGCACATTTTTCACGTTTTACATAGTATGTATGTATATGCATTCCAGATGGATGCATCGTCATATTTTTGCACTTATATATTTTTATTTTGTGATGTTTTATTTTGATTGCTTTGAGTGTTGACATTTCACTTTAGTCGGCCTCCATTTTTTTTTTTGGGTTTTTTTTTCCATTTTGCTGTCTGTGTGTGTCTGTTAATGACTGTGCAAAATATTCGATTAATTGGAGCCCAATTTAGGACTTTTTTGTTTTCGTTTCTGTGTTTTTTACATTTTTCCTCTAATATTTACATATTGTTATGTGCGTCATGCTTATCTTGTTTTTCTGATCTGCCTCTTGTATGTAATATTTAAAATTTATGTATCTACATCTGTATCTGTATCTGTGAGTATGCATTCCAATTAGCTGAAATGTCAAATGTCTTTTTGTGTAATGCTTTGTTTGCTCACTCGTGTGAACTTAAACAGAAATTTGAGTTAGCCTACTTATTATTTTGATTGCGAATGCGACAAATTTGTATGTACGGATAAAAGGCTTAACCAGTGTTGGCAAATGCTACAACGAGCACCATTTCAACTAATCCCTCGCCTTGGCAAGCAGCAACAAATGTCTCAGTGAGACACTTTATTATATGTATGTATACACAAGGAGGCTGCCTGAGATGTCTTTGACAGCTACTCGAGCTGCTCTCTAAGCACCTGGCTTAGGTTAATAGTAGTTTGTCTGAAGATGATCGCCTGGCAGTGGCGACAACGGGAAATTTTTTGACGCTTTAATGAGCCAAGTCGAACAGTGTTGGTTTTATGCCTGGCAACTAAGCTGGCTCGACAAATGGAAGCTGACAGACAGTCAGCCAGTCGGCAGCGTTAAGCCAGCCAAATTGATTTGCCTGATTCCGATTTAATTAAAAAGCAGCTGCAAGTGCAATGAAAACTTTACTCAACTTGCTGCCAAACCGGCTCCCCCCGTTCGAGAGAGAGAGATAGAGAGAGAAACTGTGGCACAGATTCTGCCTTTCATGTGTACATAAGCTTGGTTGGCAAGCTCGAGTTTCGAGTGAAATGGGAGGAAGGCATTAAAGGCAAACTTACTGATGAAGACCAATTTAAAAGCAGCCTCAACAAAAGACATGCAACAACAATGAACAGCCTCTACACTGCCAGAAATCATGTACCAAGTTGTTGAGCAGTTTAAGAAAAGAATATAAACTGAATAATTCTTAAAGTCTTAAGACAACATACATTAACAAAACTGAATACTTTAAGCTTTTCCAAAACCATTTGCCACTCTCGACAATTCGCCAATTCTCACTGTAATTTTGTCGACTTTTAATGGGCAAAAATCACGCAAAAACTGTAAACCAAATGGCGCAAGACTTGGGCAATTTTCCTAAGAACGATATCCAACGAGCGAAAGAAAAAAGTCATTACAAATTGTACAAAATGTTTGGCAGTTGTTGCTGTTTAGTGTTGTTGCTCTTGTCAACCCGCCCTCCCTCCATTCAGTTCCTAGCACTGACTGCACAAAGTATCTTTTGCGTTCGCCATGTTTGCTTAAATTGTGCAGAAGTACGAGCATTAAGTGGTAATTGAGTGTTGTCTCCCTTCTTCTCTTTCCTGCGCTCTATCTCTCTTCTCTCTCTCTCTCTCTCTCTTTCTCTCTGTGCACTATGTAAAATATGCTGCCAGAAGAAAAAATGTACAAAAAATTGAAGCAGACATGTGGCCAAAAGGCAAAAATGTACTCTGGGTGAAGTTTCTCTTCCAGATAACTTGAATTTATGCTTCCTGCGATCTTTGGCTACCTACCAAAGTCCAATGCAATTGTTGGCAGTCAAAGCGGTTTAATATTTGTGTGTTTTTAATTAAGTTGACTTCAAGAGAAACACTCTAGGTGCCTTTATAAAATAAACTCAAAATCTTTAAGGCATGCTGTAAGAAAAAATGAATTCTTACAGCATTTGCTCACAACAAAAAAAAAAAATTAACAACCAATTATATTATACGTTATATTATTGTTGGAAAAACGTTTTTAGTTTGAAAGCATTTTTTCAACGAGTCGAACAATAAACTTTTGCAGCCGCATAATTTACAATTACAAATATTTTTCTGTATTTTCTGCTCATTTTTACGTTTTTCTCTCTATTGCGATTTTTTTTATTTTTGTAGCAATTTCAAAAATCGTAAAATTTGTTGTTAAAATATTTATCTGATTCGTTCTACAGAAATAATCAACGGTCTATTGTTAATGCCAAAAGCTTTTAAAAACTAAAACACCTAAAGCATTTCATTGGGCTATTCAAATATCAATTACTCAAATAAATTTTTGGCTGCTTTGCATAAATTATTGTATAATTTGACAGTTGAAGCTTTTGAGTTCGTGCCCTAAGCAGCTTAAAAGCTTTCGCAACAATGCCCATAGACCTGTCCAAAGCTACCCAGAGAAAAAAGACGCGTTGCACAGCCTTCGCACCTTAAAAAAAAATAAAGTAATGGATTGTTAGTGGCAACAATGCTCTTCAAGTTTCAAGTCGCATGTTGCACGCTGCAAATACCATTGCCACTGCAAATGCCACTGCCATTACCACTGCAATTGCAATTGCAACTGGATGCCAATTCAACCCGAGATCTTTGGACAAACAAATTGCCAAGCAGGCGAGCGGCCAATTTGTGCATTGGAATTGCAAAAAACGAAAACGCGCCAGCGGCAAACGTGGCTTGTGTTGCATATTTATGGGCGCAACGGCAATTTATATGGCTCAAATAGCAAACAGCAATTGGCAAATGTCTTTATCGGCAATTCTCATTTGATTCGCATTAGAGTTTCGTTAAAGCTGGCACAGATTTATGTGATGCCTTGCTTTCAACCCCCGAACCAAAGTTCACAAAACATAAATACTCAAAAAACTTCACTCACCATAATTTAAAATGTTATTTAAAGGTGCTCAATGTGAAATATACTGTTTATGGGTGGATGGTGTAGATAATCTGTGAAACCTTTATCGCACCCACACTCACGCAGTCTTTGAGCTGTGAATAAACCACAGCAATTAAATTGCAATTCAAGTGTAGATTTTCAAAGACCACAAAACTAAGACAGCAACAAAAACAACAACAAAAACAACAACATAAGCAACAACAATGTCGCTAGACATCTGCCACTTGGCGTTATTTGCGTAAACAAAAGGACAAGGCAAATGTCAGCAATTGTCAGTACGGTCGGGTTAAGAGCAACAAAGGGGCCAAAGAGAAGGCAAAGGCGGCTGCAATCTTTGCCTGTTGAGTGTTCAGTGTGTGTGTGTGTGTGTGTGTGTGTGTGTGTGTGTGAGTGAGTGAGAGTCATGACATTGCCCTTAGCACTCAGGCTCAGCACTCGATAATTAAAATGTAGCCCTTGGGTTGTGGGTCGGTTTGGTTCGGTCGCCTCTGACCTAGAGACTTGACCCTCATCATAAATCTTGTTGGTGGCCATGCATTTATCAAACAATAAATCTCGAATGCACTTTTCGGACTAGTCTATTCTATTCTATTTTTGTAAGCTTTTTGGCAAAAACACCGATGGGGAAATGCAGCCCGTGAATTGTAAGCCATAAACTATGCTATAAATCTCGATTCAATCTATTTGCACTGACAACTTGTGCAAGGTGCAGACCGATTTCACTTTATCGGGCAATTTAAAGAGTGCCTCAAACGAGAGTCTTGATTCTAATTGAAATACCAATGTAATGTTAAAGAGAAGTTGCTGTTTTAAACAAGAATAATGGACGCAAAATTAAACATTAACGAAAATATCTTTTTCCATGTTATATTTTGCGTTTATTCTTTTTATACCCTGAACCCATAAAATGGGTAAAAAGGGTGTAGTTGTTTTGTGCAAAAGTATGTAATCTACCCATTATTCTTTCTTCACCTTCTCATTATATCCCTTTTGTTTTGCCATCTTATTGTAGGCTATCATTTCGAAGAAAATCAAATTGCCTGTCTTTGTTTTTATTAATTGTATATATATTGCCAATTTCAGTAAAAGAATTGGTTAATCCTAAGCAAAGTATTGGGCAATATTTGAAATACTCTTCCTTAACTAAACTGAAGGTCACACATAGAATGAACGGAAGAGTTGACAGCAAGTACAGTGCCAATGTGTTGCATATTAATAGGCGAGTTGGCCACTAGAAGAAATATGTTGCTCATTAATTAGGAACAAGCAATGGCCGCAGGACCTTGAGATTTCTGAAAGGCCATTTATCAAGCTCAAGTTTCAGGTTTCGGTCAGTGCTTGAATAAATATTGTGATATAATTATGATGACAATAATGATCAGATGGGATAGTAACAATAAAAACTTTACTGCTTTTCTTTGGAATATTAATCAAATGCTTCAAGGAAAACGAAGGAGAAACGGCAGAAATAGAAATAATAAAGAACTTTTGTTGGCCATTCATTACGCGTCAAGGCGTCTGGAACTTGGCCGGCAAACTAAGCGAACTTTGACGAGACAAAAACCATAAAATCCATAACGAAGGCGTTGCCACATGAGAAATGAAGCTGGGTTGGAGAGGGGGAAAGGAGACGAAGAAGTGTTGCTGTCCTTGTTCTTGTCGCTAATCAAATTGCAAATGTCGCACATTAATGCTCAGCAATTTGCACAAAGACAATAAAGTCACGCATACGCCGTGTGCCCGCATATTTATATATAGATGCTATATGTAGATGTACATATGTAAGTGTCTGGGTCGTGCTGAAACTGTAAAGCATACATATTGTCTGTTGCCACAATGATAAGAGCAAACGCGATTGACAAGACTGTAACGTATACGTTTTTGCCCAAACGCTGACAAACAGACAGCTTTACCTCCATCCTCAGCGAGGACAAGGGTATTTAAGATCACATCGACGACAAGTTGTCACGCTCCATTTGGGCTGCTTTTCACTTCATTTTATTCAATTATTTTGGGCTTAACACCTTCAAATGATAAGCTTCTGGGCATTTTCAATGTCTCTTGCTACCTGTCTACATCCTGTCAACAGAAGGTGTATAAAAGTAAAGGGTTCATTTTATATCTAAATTTATTAGAGTTATTTCCTATTTTGTAGAATAAATTATTTTATTTCGTTCACTTTGAGATTCATGAACTTGTAGTCTGGCATTTACAAATGACAGCTTCCACTTACAAATAGGGTATCATCCTACCAATCATTGTGCTATCTTTCACCTGTCAAACGCAGCTCACAAGTCACAAGGTTTATCTGAAAAACCACACCGCATCATAGTCCCCCACCCCACCCCCACCCCCACCCAACCCATCCCAAACTCAATCTGCATTTGCCGTTTTGTGTTAGCTGCTATCTTTCATCTTACTACCATAATCTTGTGCCCTTGTGGCATATCCGTTGGCCATCACCTTTAACCATGTGCCTGGCACATCCACACACACTCACACACACACACACAATAATACTAGTGTATATTTATATATTGTACCCATAACTTTATCATTTTAACGGCATCATCTTGGAATTTTCTCTTTAACTGTTTAGCTCAACGGGCGAAAATTGATTTTGGTTCTCACCGTTCAAATACATTTTTTTTTGCAGACAGTTTCTCATTTTGTATTTTTTGTTTGTTTGTGGATATATCTTTTTTTTTGTTTGTTTATTTTTTGCACCTCAGCGTTAGATTTAATTTATGCACCAGGGACTTTTAAGCCACAGCGGAAAATGTGATTTACTCTCTCTGCTTTTATGATGGCCACTTTGTTGTTGTTGTTGTCTCTTACTAACCTAAATTTATGAGCTGGTATAAGAGCCACAAAATTTATAGCCAAACATTTGTCTCGTTTGGCAAGAAGCTTCCTCCTGTCGCAGCATTACATTTTTGCAGCTGACAACACCGAAAAGTTATTGAAGCATTTGCTTCCACAAAACCAATTTTAAAGTTTCCAGAACACATTTTGTTCTTTTAATTTTTAATTTTAGTAATTGTGGTAGCGGCCTGTCAATTGTAAGTTTTCAGCCTGTATTTAATTAAAATAGTTGTTTCAATTATTGCCCATCAATTGAAACTCTGTAAGTAGGCGCCAAAAAGTAACAGCTACATAATGCATTTTTTTATTTGATCTGTAATTGGCAAACACTTGAAAGTCTTTAATGACATATGTAATTATATTTGATTGAAGTTCAAAAGCACGGCAAATTCTATTGACTATCATTAAATGGGAAATTCCTTGTTGGGTTGGAAAAACATGTCTCAAAAGCATTAAAAATGTTCTAATTATTGCATTTATTTAAGTATGTATGTTTTGGTCATTACAATCAAATTACACTCAAAGTGTCTAATAAACTGGAGATTAGCAGCCAAAATGGACGATTTGTGAGCAACGATTAACAATGTCAACAAATCATTTAATTGGATATTTAAGATGGCGCCAAAAGACTGAGCCGTAAACTTTATGAAGTCATTGCCAGTTGATGTTTATTGTACAAATACATACAATTTGTTGAAGCTGCTTATTGTTGGCAGCAGATTAAATAGTAGACGTTCAATTGCTTAAGCTCA
The DNA here is from genome assembly GCA_018152825.1 of Scaptomyza hsui. Lineage (NCBI taxonomy): Eukaryota > Metazoa > Arthropoda > Insecta > Diptera > Drosophilidae > Scaptomyza > Scaptomyza hsui. The sequence continues at coordinate 9,812,338 of JAECXO010000269.1, forward strand.
TATATTTAAATATTAATGAAATTAAACCTTATTCGATTTAGTGATAGCAATTTCCCTTCTTTTATTCGAAATATTTTGGGAATCAATTAGATTTGATTGAAATTCGTGCCAAAAATTACAAAAATTTTGAGTGATGTTTGCCGCGCAAAAAAAAGTTTTCGCCCAATGCCAAGTTTGCTTAAAACACTTACGACCAAACGAATCTCCTTATTTGTGTGGGTGTTTCCGTTTCCGGTCGCCAACGTTTTTCGCCGGCTATCCAGCTGCCCAGGATGCTGGCACTCTGGCACTGGCATTAAGTGCAGCTCACACTCACCACAAAGTACATCCCCACCACACTCACACCCATTGGCATTCAAAAGATGTGCACAACCTTTAACAGTCTGGGGAAGAGTCGCGATAATTTGTGAAGCAGTTCGTAACACAAAGATTAAATTATTTAAAGAAAAAAAACCATTAATTTAACTCAAATTTCACTTATTTAAGTACACAAATTTAATTTTTTGTTAGCCTTTATTATGTTTTGGCAAGTGTATTGCATGATTTTGGTTGTTGGCTTTGTTCGCTTATTTAATTTTTATTTATCTTGCCAGACGTTGCCGCTTGTTTTCGAATTTTCTTTAGCACTTTGTGCCTCTTTTTCTCTCTCTTTTATTGGTTGTGTCCCGCTTGCCACGTGCTGTAATTGATTTTAACGTGCTACTTTACCTTTATTTTACCATGTAAATGAATTTTTTAATTTTGCCATTCAAGCATTTCACCTACAAGTATTTTTATACTCTGATACCGAAGGTCACATAGTATATTGGTTTTGTGCAATGTCCGTCATGGTGTCTGTCCGTCTGTCCATCCGTCCGTATGAACGCAACTTTTTTCGATACCCGTAAAGCTAGAGATTTGAAACTTTGCAGTTATGTTTATCTATAGCCGGTACAGATAAAGTGTCAAGATCGGGTTGCCACGCCTACTAGGAGGCTGGGAAATCGATAAATTCGATAACTGAAAACCGATAAAATGAAATGGAATTTGGTAGCTCCATTCAAAAATCAAATTCAGTTATCTTTCACAGTTTTTTAGCTAGAGTCACCAAATTTTATAACATGATAGCTGCCGCCTCGCATTCACCCATTGTAAGCACACTCCTAACCATCCGTTCTTTTACTGGTATCAGAGTATTCCGCTGTCGGTTGCGTCCGACTGCAACGTTTTTACTTGTTCATAAATAATTTAGAGGCTTTTGTGGGTTTTTTTTAATAATGTAAAACGATTGAGTACTGAAGCATTTTTATATATGTATTGTACTTTGTAAAAATTTTTATTATTTTATCTCACCCAAAAGAACACAAATATTTTGAGGATTTTGTTAAATCTTATAGAAAGCTTACAAAGTGCACTGCATACTTTTAAGCTGCTCTAAAATAATCCTGTACGTGCTTTCAAAAAAAAAGTTTAATTGTTGCAAACATTGCCAGACATCTCAATTAATTTTGTATGCGATTGCACGAATCTTCGGCATTCTATTTGCATTTCTGTCAAAACATCAGAAATCGCTAGTGACGTTTTACAAAATTTCAACCTCTTCCAATTCGGATTTCGGTTTGTTTTGTATATAGTATATATGTAGAATTTGCATTTGAATTCATAGAATATTTCTGTTGCTGCTTATCTGAAATGGGTTTTGAATCTGTTTTTGGTTTTTTGTTAAAGACATTTTATCTGCCGTCAGTTCAGATCTAACTGTTATGTCAATTCTTGAAAACCAATGGAATTCTTTTGATTTTAATTCTGGTTTGGGAAAAATACTATAAAAAGAAATATCAGAGATAGGCTTAAAAAACAATACATTCAAAAATATAATTTATTCAAAACAACATAAGTGCTTTACATATTCGTAATAAATTTAATATTTGATTTGCTATATCCCAAATCCCTTTACATCATTTATGGTTACTTTGCGGTTGTAGTGTCATCAACTTATTTATATATTTCATGTAATGTTCACAACGCTTAAAGTTTTGTCTTGCTGCTAACTTTTGGCAAAGTTGCAACGAGTGCCGTTACTTTTGGCCAAACAGGGAATTGCGTCATAATGTTGGCCGGAAATTGTTTTGACGTTTGTTGTGGTTGATAAACCAGTTGATTTCTCATATCCGCCACACTAACCACGTCCCTAACTTTCCTTAACTAGTTGTTGTTTTGGCACGAACTCAACTTGTGCAGTAAATTTGTTATTGCCGTTGTCTTCAATAAATTGCATTTGTGTTTTTCTCTGTGTGTTTTTCCTTTCCATTCCAATTTACTATAACTGTTGTTGTCTGTGCTTGTTGCATGTTTCACGTTGCACCACGACACTGCCACAAACCTAATTAAAGCTCGGGTGCCAGTCAAATGAAAATGAGTTGAAAAAATAAGTTTAATTAATGCATTGCGCAAACCTGATTTGACTCAGTTGACAGAAGACGCAGTCGTGACTAAAGTTAAAGGAACATCGATTTGTTGACATGACCTGCTTGAGGGTCAAGTCTTAAGCAAATGACCTTCAATCGAAGCTAACAACGCAAACGTGTTGATAATGCTTTAAATAATTAATATTAAAAAAAGCCAAGTTGTTAAATGCCACACGCTATAGTAAATAAATTGTTGTGGTTACTGAATGCCACACGTTTTTACTTGGTTTTAAAGGTAATGAAAGGAAAGCGTTAAGGCGGAAATGAGGTGATGACAATATGAGAATGTTTTTTCTATTACGATTGTGGCTGAGGAAATCAAAATTTAATTGGCTTTGATTTCGTGATTTTGTTTTTTTATTAAAGTATAGCTATTTAATGCACACAAATATTTTAACATGTACAAAGCAAAGACATATTGTAATTGTCGAAAAATACAATATACTGTTTCTCATGTTAAACACACCCACAAAGTTCAGAGAGAAACACAGGCTCGTTAATATGCAAGCAGCATAAAAACATAGCACACATTCTGGGGCTGTTGGATTCGAAGTCAGGACCCCAGTAAACCAAGCATAAAACAACATAAGCACCAACAACAATAACAACATGAATGTTTATATACATCATTATACAAACAAGCAGGCATAAGAGCAGCAAATATGATAAATTGATGATCTTTGAACCATAAATAGTCACAAAGCTTAGCTGCTTTGTAGTTGGATTGCGACAAACAATGAACCAAAAGTCACCAAAGTCGAAGCGATTTAATGCGGCGTTAAAGTCGAAAGAAAATACCGATAGATTAAGGCAAAGGTGAAAAGGACGAGAATACAGTTGGGGGTGTATCACACCCACATTACCATGCAAAACATATGCAAATCAGAACGATACATTTGTATTGCCCTTCTCTATGTACTCCTATGCATACTACTACTAGATGCATAAACTTCTCCCTAGCGTATAATTTACGACTGAAATATGCAACAGCCCCCGGCAAGTTATATGCAAAATGTTATTCTAGCTAAGCACACTCGTAAGCCAAAGAGCTCTAAGCAACCCAAATACGTATTACCTGAAAAGGGTTGAATGTATCCAAAGACTGAAAGGTTAAAATGTACTCATTTTATAATCCATTCTTACGAGTAAATTTACAGAGCTTAATTAAATTTCATACAGGATACTAATCAACATACTTAGGAGTATTTTTTGCAATTTAACATTCAACCTTTTAAACCTTCCACACTATTTTTGACTTTAAGTATTGATCACTGAAACGTCCTGTTAAGTTAAGAAAAAAGCGATTATCTTGAATCGATTTTTTTTGATTAATTTATAATAACTTTTTCAATTGTGTCTGTTCCATAAAACCGCTTATACAAAAAAAAAAAAAGGTTAAGCTACATAGTATTTAAGCAATTAATTTTATTTACTTCAATTTCATTTAAATGATTGAATTCAAATAAATAAATAGGAAAATAGCCGCCAAATAAATTATTTCTTGTTCGGCGGAGAAAACTGGTATTTTCTTATGTATGTAATGTTGTCTTAATAATAATTCATTAAAGTAAAGATAATTAGCAATTGAGTCCCTAATACCATAATGTGAAATTTATTTTTGTTAGTCCTTACAATAATATACCATAAAATTCAAACACAAAGGAACAACTCGACGAAACTTGTTTTTATAGCATACTTCTGGGCATGTTATAAGAACAATAGAGATGAGTTCAGCGAACAAGAGCAAGAAGAAGAACAAATAAAAGACAACCTGAAAGCCAAAGCAAATGCCCTTTATTGCCACAGAAATCCGAACCAAAGAGCGGAAACGGAAATGCGTTGTTATGGCTGCACTGCCATATTGACTTGTGCGGCTGCCACAGACTACAATTTTTTGGAGCTCAAAGCTTGGAACTTGTAGTTGGGATGCTCACTTGCACTGCTTCGTTTTTATTGTCAGCTTGAGTAACAAAAATATTTTTCAGTAAATTTATCTCATGGCCCTGCTGCCCCCAAACACACACACACACACAAGCAACGTACTGTATGAAACAACTTTTGGGCATTAGAGGCCAAAGAGCAGAATATTGTCCCCAGCTCTACTCGAACGAGATGTGGCGGGATTCTGGCATTGCTTGGGCCTCCAAGAGTGTAATATTAAAAATTCCACAAGTGCAACAAAACTTGTGTCGAACACAGCCACAACAGATACAATATCCAGCTGCCAGCAGCGATTCTTAGAAAATGTCCTTTTTCCGCATGTTTCGAGCTTTCTTTTGTGTAAGGTATTGCCAATTAAAATCTTTTCTTTCAATTTCCGTTATCTGAATTCTCATTGAGTTGATAACTTATGTGTGGAATTTAATCCAGCTTTATTCAAAACTAAATTGAAAATTCGAATGAAATATTTAGTAGGTTAACCAAATTGAATTACACATAAATTTGATTCCAGCCAAAACCAGATTGTGGATAATTTCTGCAATTCAATTTTCTTGAATTTATCAAGTCATTTAATTACCAACAATGACTGCTTGTAATGATAATGAACACCTACCTCCCACCCAAACTGAATTTATTATTTAATTGCTTGATCAAAATCTAAGCTTAGCATATAATTAATTACAATTTCTTTGAGCAAATTAAAACAAGTGTCATGAACTGAACTGTTACGATGGTAATTTGATTTTAACTGCCTGCGGAAATGTGCAATAACGTTAAGAGCATGGCAAAAAAAAACAAAATCTATAATGAATGAGTCAGTTATGGGTAGAATCAAGGAAGCCAAAGATAACATAACCGTAGCGGGCGTCATTAAAAGCATCCCACTCAGGAGATTGAGGTAAATCCAATCAGCGAGCGTGAATGAATGAATTGTAACTAGCAAAGTTGACAGTGTTTGTCATTTAAGTTACATTTCGATGAACACTCATCGATAATGCCTAACCGTGAAGAGGGAGGCAAGTGTCGAGGGGCTGGCAGGAAATTGTCGGAAATGTGCTCTCTGTGGTTTCAAATGGCTTTCAGTTGAAATCACTTAAACACAACATTCAATTCATGGAATTGCCATTTTCTGCTATCGACAACGTATTTTCTGATTTTCACTTGCTTCAGCAGAGGAATTCAAGCTATAAAAAAAAGCTGCTATAAAATCAGCTATAAGCTATTTATATCTCTAGCACTTAATGAATTTTCCGCCATAAAAGACAAGATATTTATCAAAACTTATTGGGCTTAGAATAACAGCCAACTGATTTGTTGGAATAAGGCACGTGTCATTTCAGCCTTTGACCTCAAATATCCATAGATAAGCTTATTTTTCAATTGGTAATAAGGGTTAGATAAAACATGCGATGGCATAGGCATGAAATTTATCTAAACAGGCAGCTGGAGACACATTGTATTTAACCCGATAAGCCACAAACTATCATCCAGCTCAAAGAGATTTGGAGACAAAAATAAAGGCTCCCAATTTGTATCGTTGTTAAGGCAACAGAACTGCTTTTGCGCATAAAATTATGCAACACCAGTATATTTATGGGCTTAAAGTATTTTATGGGTCTCAGCTTAGGACAAGTGTGGGAAAGTAAGAGATTGTGAGAGAAAAATGTATCTTAAAGACTCCGCCATAATCTGTTAACAATATAATAAAAATAGAATTCATAACCCAAATTTATTTTGAAAATTTCTTGATTGTATTAAATCTGCATATCATTCATACAGACTTAGCCAAAATAACACCTTTCCATTACTAGACAAAGTGTGAAAGTACCAGGAAAAGATGAGTTTGAGGAGACAACGAATAAGCTTAATGAACCTTCGTCTGTCTGTCTGCCTTGTGGCCTAGTCGTTCTATTTTTTGTTTCGTTGGTTACGCAAATAGCAGCAAAAATTTGCTAATCCAAACACGCACCGCCACCCAAGAAGAAGTTGCACCTGCCACATTCATTGTTTGCCCCAGAAGAAAAAAAAAATGCTGTGCAAACAGAAGGCACAGACAAAATAAACATTTTGTGTGGCAGATGATGATAATCTCGAAGTGTTCGCTTCAACAATTGAAAACGTTGTGACAGCTCTTTGAGCTCTCTCTCAGAAAGCCTCAACAAATTGAAAGCTTCACAATTCATAAAATGTCGAAAATTAATTGAAAAACGGTTGAGGTGGATGGGCTTAAGATAAGTAAGATAAAGTACAGCACTAGCACTTACCAAGTGTTTGAATTTTTATAAATAATTTTTTTCACTTTGGGCGTTTGCTGCTGCTACTGACAGTTGCAGTTGCACGCTTTAGTTGCTTGTCGAGTGCGTTTTGTAGTCGGTTGTCCTTTGTCTCTCAACGTTCTCACTTTGCATTTAGGTTAGTTTTGTCTTTTGGGGTGCCAGCATTTTGTCTTGCATGGCAGCTTCTTGGTTTCACTTTTCCTTTTTGATCTTGACACTTGGAAAGCTAGTTTTTCACATGATTTAACATGCAAAGCGCAATTCCGAATTACAGTTTTTTATGCATGACCAAACTTTTAACTTTTGCTACTGCTTTGAATTTCACTCAACTATTTTTTCTATTTCTTGATATATTTCGTTTTGGGGCTGGAATGCTTCAGGCGATTTTAGGCAGCTGCAATTGAAATGCTCTATTTAAACTAAGTACAATTATAAAATTGTAGTGCGTTTCTGTTTGATGTTACATAGTTGCACTGTGAACCGATTCACGCTTTGTTTAACTAGAATATTGCTCATACGCCAAGGTACACCACTTGTTTTTTTGCACTTGCTAGATTTATTAGCATGTTTTTCAGCAGTTTGCACGATTCATTTCTAAAAATAAACAATGGTAAAACATCAGATGAAATTTTGTTAAAATCGACCCCTCCAGCTTTATATAAGCTTAAATATGCCCGGCCGGCAGCCAAAAGCACTTACACCATTAATGCGAAATAGTTTTGTGAATTTGTTTTGCAAATTGTACTCATTCAAGTTAATTTGCATGATAACTGAAAACGCTGCGCAGTTCGCAATTGAACCTAATTTAATAGCTCACATCAAATTAACCGCACCAATTCAGGGTCTTACAAAATCGATTGAGCCAAGAAGCGCAACTGATGTTCAATGTTCAGATAACGATAAACAAATATTGATAAAAGAAAATTTTTTTTTTTTTTTATGTTTTGTTTGTTTTTTAATAATATATTTTTGTTATTTTTTAATAGGCATATTAGTACAAATCATTTGTATTTTTATTGGTACCTAAAATTGTTTTTCGCTTTTACAAATTTATATAATTTTAATATTATTTAAAAAGTATTTAATATTTTATTTTAATCTTATAACATATATGAAAATTATTCTTACTTTGGTTTTATATTTTTATTTTTATTTTTTGAATTCATACAACAGTCGATAAATATTTGAAGAAATTCCCACGCTAGTTTTAAAACTTTTGGCGTTCATTTACAATAGTTTATATGCATTTATAATATTTTTAGCTGCGATCATCACTTCACATACTGCGCAATACACACTTAAGTACCAAAAGTTTTACAACACAATGTTTTATTTATCTACAATCCGTAAACAGAATCAGATCTGATCAGCGCAACGGAAACTTTTGCACGCCTCACGTCCGTTTTGTTTGAGTTGTCGCGGCAGACTAAGCGGCTGCAGACACCTCCCAATCGGAACTGGCCACACAAAGTCCCGACTGTTACCGAAGGTGCTATGTTATCTAGCTGTAGACCGTAACAGCGCTGCTGTTAGACAACAGAAAGTGGTGCTGTTAGCAGTCGTTTTGTTGTGGTAGGTTTCGCGTTTGTTATTGCATTGAACTTGAACTAGTTAGACAGCAAGTTGTTGTTGCCGCTGCTATTTTGCTTTTGTTGTTGTTCCACATTCTGCCGGCTATGCCGTTCCCTCTGCTGTTGACGCAGGCGCACTTTTCCAGGTGGTAAATTTTTCGTAGAACAAAATGCAATGGGTTCTTATTTATTATTTAAACAAGTTATTGCAATCCTTTAGTTTTCCCAGAAAGCAAAAGCATTCTTTTCTACTGTAGAAAATATTTTACACTACAAAAAATAATATAATTTTATGCAAAAACCTTTTAAATTACATTTAACACAACAAATTCCAAAGTTTGAAGCATGAGTCATTGCCAGCTATTTTTAGTTGGAAAGAAAAATACTTTCGGGCATTGTTTCGGTTTTAGTGCAACGTGCAACAACAAGTGGCAAGTGAGTGCACCTTCAAAATCAATTTGTTGCTCGAAAACTATTAACTTGCAACGTGCAACGTGCGTTGCAGATCAACAACTACATACACACATACTGCATGCCCCAAGGGCTCAAAGTCAGCTCAGCAGAAACACACATGTCTGTCTGTCTGTCGGTCTCCCTGGGGAGGGAGGGGGTAGGGGGCATGTGAGGGGGCGTAATTAATGCAGTCGCATGTGCAGAAGTCCTGCAGAAACAAGAACGCAAGCACAACATCAACACTGAGCTGAGCTCTTATTATAGACATTGCCATTATATGAGACTCAGAGGGGCGTGTTGGGGGGGATTCGACGGTAGGGGCTTAGTTTCAGCGCGTGTTGGGGAACAACGAAACGTGTTTATTGCCAGAATGTTCATAAGCAGTTGCCTCAACAAGTTTATGTTATTTACTTTGGAAGTCTTCAAATTTTTTGATTAAAGTCCCACTTTCCTTATATATTCAATGTGTTTTATAAGCTGAAAACAAATACGAAAAGAATTACTAGGGATTAAGCTTAAAGTTTTCCATCGCACACTAGATTTCCTATCGATTGTGAGTTCCATAACGGAAATCCTTGAGTCAAGTGTCCAGCCAACGTGAACTTGACACTGAACACTTAAAAGAACAAAGAGTCCTCAAAAGTGGCGTGTAAGGCATGAATTCTCAAGAAGGATAAATGCACATATGCATGTGTGCAAAAGGGCTAGGAGAATGCTCCTCTAGTGCACAACGAGTTGCTTGCACAAAAGTTAGCAAACAAAAATCAATTGGCCTCAGAAACTGGTATACTCAGTTCACCAGCACCAACTTGACACCAAGTTGGGGCACAAGTTCAAAAAGCCCCTGCTCAACATTGTTTGACAAGTCATAAGCCGCAAACTAGCCACAACCTATTGTTAACGTTGCCTGGGTTGGAAGATAAATAAAAAAAATGCGTTTACTTCTGTTTTGCAAATAAGGTAAGAAATGCGAAAATAATTTGAAACTTCTGTTCAACTAAAGCAGTAAAGGAAATTGATTACTGTTTTTCTTACTATTAAAATAATTTTTTAAAATCTAATTTCTATTTTATTTCGACTGAAAACGCCTGAAACTCCCCTCGCATGCAATAGTCGCATTATAAAAATAAAACTGCAATACAAATCTTTTATCGTTTGTTCCAATGGTCAAGTTCAAGTAACAAAGTGGTCATAAAATCTGGGGTGGATACAATGGGTGGCACAATAAAAGGCGACCACGCATCGCTTCTATTAGAAAGTACTTTAAGTTTGTTTGTGTTTAGCTTAGGGCTTCCAATATAAAAAGCGGAAGAAGAGTGAAGGTGAGTAAGTAATACAAAAATCTTCAGCCTGTGCCTTCAACAAAAATGTAATTTTCCTCCCTGAATTTAAGCTTTTAAGTAAATTTTGCAAAAGAAGGTAAACACACACAAACACACACACATGCGCGATAAACACACCCACATATTATGGAAGCTGTTTAATTGATAAGTTGATTGCAAAAAAAAAAAACACAAATGGTTATTTTAAGCAGTCGAAAAGGGTTGTGAAAAAAGCAAAGAACCACACACATTCATACAAATATTAGGTTATGCTGTTTGTTTTATACTTAATCAAAACAGAGAAGATTTTAACATTTTTGAGGTGCAAAAACAACAAAGAACACAAACAATATCATTTAAATGAGTATTTTACATTCGCATACGTTTTTTAAGGTTAAAACACATACCATATAATTTACTATCCTACTTTAACTAAAATGCTTTAAAGCAAATACACGATAAGCTTGTAAGGATTTCACTAAAGCATAAAAAACAAATATCACGCACTTCGCTCATGTAAGACGCACTTTATGAAAACTACCAGAAGGAAAATGGCCATCAAGTGGCTCTTGAAACAAGCCAAGTTTATGAGCGAGCAAGGCTATAAAATTAATAGAAAGCATTCTTAGGTCATTCTAAGACAGCAGATATAAATTGTTATATGTTAACTAATGATTGATCAAAAGTTAAGAAAATTTAACATTTTTTAATTTAATATATATTTAAACAAGGAGGAAATACTAAACTTAAGTAAATTATTAACAAGTTATTAGCAAAAACATTCTTTAAAGCACGTTTCTGCAATAACTTTAGTTGTAAGCACAAAATTATGCTTTTGTTAAGCTACAAGTTGTCGTTGGCTCGTTAACGCCTTTCGCCCCAATTAGGGCAGGTAGTTAAATAAAGTTTGGCGCGTGAAATTGTTATGGCCAGCTTTTAGGCGTTTTGCCTAATGAAAAAGTATAGCCAAGAGTTTCATAAAAATGTCTACGCGCCGAGAGCAAACACTCTTCACTTTCAACGCTAATCAAATGCGACCTTGAGAACGACAGCATCGACAATTATACAGATGATTTGCGTGGTCCATAAAGTTTGTATTGAGCCTAAGGGAACAAGCTAGGGTAGCTTGTTATAGCAATCTCTATCTTTATATCTCTCTTTGTCTCTCTGCCTTCACCTCTGCCTCTAATGCGGTTATCCTCAATGCTCAATGATGTTTCCTCATGGCTTCTCGTAGGCTTTTCTGTGGTCTTTGTGGCACAGCCTTCATTTCAATCTGTATCGTCTGGTGGCATGCGGCATGCGCCACGTCTGCCACATTTGCTTTGATTTTGCTTTGGTATCTTTGGTTTGTGTCCCATATCCTGTGTTATTTTTGCCGCAGCTGCAGTCACCGTTGCCTCCATTCAATTGGTTTGCCAGCCCGAATAGTTCTCTACCTTTGCCACAAGGTAATTTACATTTTGCCACGAAATGTGTAGAGTATTGAAGGAGATAGTTGTGACCATTTTAGGTATGAAACATTTCAGAGTTCTTAGTGACAGTACATTCTATCAACTTTTTGCTTAATTTGTATTATACTATAGGAAACTTTTTTGTTTACAAAATTATAATATATTAATAAATATAAAACATAGACTTTTAGCTGGTACACATTGTTTGTGACCCTACTACAAGGCCGTTGGCTTATTTATAATAAAAATTTGAAAAGTTAAGTGCAAGGGTATGCTATTTTCGTCCATTGAAGATCGTCCTTTCTTTGTGTTTTTACCTTCTTTACACCCACACTAATACCCACACGCATAGATATGTTTTTGTGCATGCTTTTCGTTCATTGGCTTTGACGTTGGTGGCGGCACCGAAAACAAAAGTTGAAAGTCTGATGAACCCCTTGGCATATTGCGTTGGCAATAGCGCATCAAGCGAAACATCACACAAACACAAAGATAACCTAGTTTATGTCTGGCCATATATTCTAGTTTGCACAATGCATGTCTGTGTGTGGTTTTTTTTTTCTTAGAGGACAATATCTGTGGCAAGAAGATTAAAGCAGTATTTTAAGCTCTATGAACCACATATGAATTTAACCCCATTTAGTAACGTATAATCACTAAGCACTCATACCTGGATACCTGCTTAATGGTATAATCATCATAAAAAATGTTTAGGATATCTAATACTAATAACTAATATAAACAAATAAGAATTATCCGCGTTAGCGTTCTTCTTAAAATGGCAATTAGTTATATAAAATGCTAGTGATTTAGTTAATTATGCCACACCCACGCACAAAAGCTCCAGACTAGGCAAGTGTAACAAGAAGAACACACAAAACTTTAAGAGTTCAATCAATCGCTGGGTTAACAACATTATCAGAGCGTTTACTTTGCAGAAATAAAGAGGCGTTGCCTTCGCCTTCAGAAACAGAAACATAAGCATGTAGCCAAATCTGGCCAATTTTTCAGATTAATGCGCCATAAGTAGCTTGCTTGAGATAGCACCGTGAAAGGGGAATGCATTCATTCGCATGGCAACAGTCTGGCAAGCAGGCATTCAAGCGTACAACACCAGGGTTGCCAGAGTAAATAAATAAACTGCAAATACTAAAAAACATATAAAAATATATATATCATTATACAAATGTTATAAAATAAACCATTTACAGTACTTGAAATTAGAATTAATATTTATTAGCAATTTTATGTATTTAAGAATTCTTCACACCATTTTCTTAAACTTATATTTTGCAGCCCTGAATTTAAATAAATAAATAATTTCCAACTGAAATATGTATATTGTCACTTTCAGCTTTATTGAGCCGCATTAAAAGAGTACGCTGTTAAGCACAGCAGGACATTGTTACTAGCCAAAGTTATGGCTTATTTATGGCTCAGAGCAGCACAACATTTTTAGAGACAAACAAATATGAGAATTGTTGCCAATAGCCATCTTTGGCCATAGTTTGCGTGTCTGTAAGAGTGCGTGCATGTTGGCCATGCTCAGTCAAATTGAGATATGTTTGGCCACGCATTCTGGCAACGGAAATTGCGGAAGTTCCACTCAAAAAGAGTGAAAACCAGAAATTACTCAGACCATGCCATGCGAAATTAAATTTTGCCTTTTAGAGGGGTGAAAAACAGAGCGAAGAATGAACTTGTAGTCAATTAAACTGCTCGTTGTTAAAGAAAAGAACAAGCGCAAGATTACTATGCTTATATTATAATACAATAGAATTAGCACCGATTGTTTAGCTTTTATCTTAAGTATAATTTGACGATAAATGTTGTCTGCCTAAAAGGCAAAGCTTTCTGAGATATCCGGCAAGGAAGGATATATCATGTAAAGCTAACTTCGCACAGTATGAGAGAGAGAGAGAGAGAGAGAGTTCGTCCTTTCAACAGTAGTTCAAGTTAGTTCTAGTTAGTTTTAGCAACTTTCCGTCCATAAAATATGCGTCGATTTTCATATGTTCTTAAAAAAGTCATCCATTAATTTAGCTTACTCTTTCACTATTTATTGGGAAATTTCAACAAAGCAGCCAGCATGCAGTTTGAGAAAACGTAGACTAATAATCCACTTGCCTTAATTATAAACACCCACACTGAGTAAATTCACTCATAGCCTGAACCGTCCTTTTCCTAAGTTCAATATTTAGCAATGGCAAACAATTTAAAATTCAATTAATATTGCTACTGAGGCCCACGCGGCTTCCATTTGTAGGCAACTGGAAACTTGATAGCCATAGGAAATGTATAATTACAGTTAACTGGTTGGTTCGGGGAGGACAGGTGGGCGTGTTAGAAATTCAAACCATCCCTCAAGGCACGTCGCATGTCAATAACTTACAATTAACAAATCAGTTTTTGGGGGGGAGAGTGTAGAACGTATACGTATAACTAACAAATAGATAATAATGATGGCACAATGTCAAGTGCTATTCTTGGCAACTGCCTCTTCAAGTGGAAGAGTTCAGTGACTTTGTTTTACCGGAGGCGTGAGCATTGCATATTTTGACAGTGGCTGCCGAAAAGTAGGCAATGCTCATTTATATTCATTTAATTTGCGGTTTTCATCTGAAGTGTATGGTGGTATACTAAAGTAGACAAAATGACAACGTACATTAGAGTCAATTAATAAAAATATAATGCAGGCATCTAAGTTTAATCACAAACTGAATAACAAAACCTTTTAGATTTTTTTTAGTTAAATCAAATGAAAACAAGTAAGAACGCTCTTGTCGAGATTTCCCGACTAGGAGATATCCCGAATACTATACTTAACGCGTACAGTCATTGTATGTATACAGCTGTGACCAAACTTGAATCTTCGATATCTCCGGTGTTTGGTAATTTCAGAAAAGTTCAATCGTTACCCATTATTTCAATCCTAATTTTTACATTTTCCAAATTCGAGTTTTTTTTCAATCGATCACATGTGAATATCGGAAACCAGAAGGGTTTCGATAATTTGAAACAAACTTGTTCCGCTCATGGTATAGGAGAACTTATATTCAATATCTGAAGTCTCTAGCTCTTGTAGTCTCTGAGATCGACGCGTTCATACAGACAGACAGACAGATCGACTCGGCTGTTGTTGCTGATCAAGAATATATATACTTTATGGGGTCGGAGATGCTTCCTTCTGCCTGTTACATACTTTTGCACAAAACCATTATACCCTTTTTACCCATTTTATGGGCTCAGGGTATAATAATACACATATATTGAAAATTGCCTAAGCTATTTATTGTAAGCTTTATAGTTTTGTCTCTTGAAATCAACACAATAAAATGCGACTTATATATAAAGAAATCGTCGAAGTGAAAATTTAAGCATGTAATATATGGCGTATCTAGGCAGAAAAAAATAAATGGCTGAAAGGCAAATGGCGAGTTGACAGCTTAGGAGACGCCTTCAAGTATGCAATGCTATTTGTCAGTGTTAAGATAATAGGCATTGCCGTACTCCTAATCGCCTTCACCGCCAAGAGGCATGCAACATATTGAACTTTTCTCAGCCTGTGACTCTGTGCCTCTGTCTGCGCGTCTCTTGAGCAGGGTTCAATGCACGGCTCAAAAAAAGAACCGAAGACAAGAACAACGTTGGACTTGTGGTCTTAAGTCTTTCGGCCTCAAAGTAAAATGGTCAGCAATGGTACAAAAAGAAAAGTCAAGCATTTAACTGGTAATGTAAGTGCCAAATGCAAATTCAAAACTCTGACAGACATGAGGTAACTAGACATACATGCAAATTTGAATAATTTTCTGGCATTTGCATTTAATAACCAGACATCGGTTGAAAAGGGACTAAAATTAAGGAGGAAATAGGCACAGTCAACAAATTTTTTTTCTTTCTTAAATTTGACAGGCGAACACTTATATAAATGGATAAAAATCTTATTTAGTGACTAAGATATAGTCTGTAATAAAATAAAAAGAACTTTTATCAATTTTACCAACAATATGTTATTTTACATTGTTAAATAGAGAATAAATTAAAGACACAAACCTAATGCAAATGTTATGCCCCTTTATGATATTTTAAGAACCTAGGGTATTCTAATCAAATGTGCCAAGCTAAAATTGCCACATGAACATAAAATGGGCAAGAAAATGCCAATCAAAAAATGGTATAAAAACTTCCAAAGAATGTGTGAACAGTAACGTGCATAGTTTTTTAATTGCATAAATCGATAAATGTATGCTGATGGTTTTATCCCCAATAAGTGTTAAGAAAAGTTTAAGGATGTATCTTTAATATTCTCTTATTTTATTTATTATGCAATGTTTAGGACTTAGGCGGTGATTGCTGATTGTGTTCAGAAATGCCTTCACAGCAGCTTGTTATTTTAAAAAAAAAATTCAGAAAAAAGGATTTAATGCATGCAAATAAATGTTTTTTAAAACCACTTAAGCTGGCTTACACATTTCAAGTTATTGAAATACAAAAATAGCGACAGAATGCATCAAGAGACATATTTATGTATATCTTTTGCGCAAAAGTAGACAGACACCTGAGATGACGGCAGAAGGACGGCTGCATGAATAGCAGTTGCACTCCTGAACCCTCCCCCCAGATTGACCCTCGCCTTAACCCACGTTTGTTATTGGCCATCAAGCAGCAAGGACAGCTGTTCGAACGATTTACGAGGATGCACAGGATATGCTTCATATAACTTAAGCCACTGAACAAACTCAAGAGCTCGGCTCTCCAACTATTTGCAATGCTCCATTTATTAGTAGAGTGTATGTGTTTTGTGTGTGTGTGTGTGTGTGTGTGTATGTAGTGTGTTGAGTCGATTTCTCGATGAGTTTACAATTTCTTAGAATTCATTTGCGTCCTGGATTTCCTTTCCTTTCCTTTACATTCCTTTTTTTTAATGCCATGTGTAAATCGGTGTATCAGTTCAAGTGTTTCCTTGCAAAAAGTTACTTCTTTTTATTAGACTTCTTGTTGTCGTCCTCTGGTTCCTGCGCGGGGCAGGAGGATAAATAGCCGCCGCTTTTCATGCGATCAAAGGCATCCAAGGGATCGTAGTTTGTATAAAAGTGCTTATACTTTAGCTTTTTAGGCAAATTGTGCATAAAATACAAGCACAACGGAGCCATCAATGATAAAATGCAAGCAGTCTTCAAAATTCCCAGCGTCTTATTTAAATGCGTGTCACGTATAGGAAACTTGATTTTGGGCTTCGCAGTCTAATAAAGGAGTGAGCAAACATAAATTTAAATTTTATTTTATAAACTTGATTAATTTATTTTTTTCTACGTACATTTCCTGCCATTTTATTAAATTTTCAAGCGTACGCACAATTTTGTGTAAACTGAGAATATACAATTTTTTTGTTTAATAGGAATTGCTGTAGCACAAGACCTACTATGATTAAATTTAAAACGAGTTCATTGCTTAAAACTTAGATATAAACTTTGAGGATGGAATTGTATGGATTTATTTGCTGTAAGGCTGCAAGTCGTCGCTCAAAAATAAAAGACAATTTTGTATCAAGCTGCAATTTGCCAGTTTCTTGGCTCCCAACTGCCATTAAGTGCCGTTGGTGGGTTCAAGTCATTGCACAAATCCCTCAGCCAGCGTGATTTATTGTTGCATGCTGAGAGGCGGCCAATTTCTGCCGTCATTATGTGGGGCATGTAATTTGCCAAACTTGTAGAGAGTCAAGAGTCTAATGGGCGATGAGTAGTGGAAGATAGTTTAAGGCAGCAATTTCAAGTCAATTATTCTTAGCTAAGCGAAGGAAGCTGGCATCTTTGAGTAAGTTAGGGTTAATCAAGCTCATACTTGTTTAAGACTCACACGAAAACCGACCTAATCCAGTTAGCCAACCTGCTGAGAAAGGACAATATTTAAATGGGCATGAAGGAAAAAACACGATGCTGACAAACGAGAAACAATGCTTAGGACGCTTAACATGGTCATTTGTCTAAAACCGGTAGCGGGGTAATAAATGTTTTCTAGCAGTGTAAAAAATACGTGGCATACTTTTGGGGCACGTGTCCAAGAACATTTATGTTTACGTGGCCAACAAGCATGCAAAGTGACTCTGCGGCTGAAAAGTATGCAACAGTGGTTTCGAAATAAGCAGGATAAGAGACTACAAAAAGTTCTGTAAACCACTCAATTCGAAACTTAAGACTTCAGAGTGGGCCATTTAGCTATGTGAATAATCTCAAACAGGTTAAGTTAAATTCGTACTAATACAGATATTTATTTATATATTTAAACGCATTCTATTAAGGTAATTGAGAATCCAACTCAGTTGATTTATTTAAAGGGCATACAAAGGTCGGTGATCTGAATAATACTTATGCCAGCTGCGAGTGCCAAACAGTTCTTATTTTGTAGAGCACATTTTGTGGTTTGTAAGGTATGTTTCACTTGTAAAACCCAAGCACGTTGAGAAGCCAAAAATAAACAAAAGTTTTGCATGTGAAATGCAGTTGAAGTTCTATAAAGGCAAATTCTAAAGATACTTTTGTTTTGTGCCTTGCCTCAAGCCAAATCTTTAAGACTAAGCCGTCGTAATTGTTGTTGTTCTTGTTTTTGTTGTTGGCATCAAATGAACAAAAAACGGTATTGTAGGAGTGGCAGACGAGATGACAAAATGCAACTTGCAATAAATTTTACATTTTCCCTGACATTGCATTCTGTTTAAGGTCGCCAGACAGGAACCAAAAACCAAACCCAAACTTAAGCCCCACACACAGCTAACGTATGCTCTAGCAATGTGTCGTTCTTACCAGTTTATTGAAATTTTATGCAATTCTTGCATTTTATAGAATTGCGTGCACTTTGTATATGTGGTTTCGGTGAGGAGAGGGTGGGGGGAGATGTGGTGTGGTGGATTCGAATCGGAGAACATTTCGGTTATGCAGCAGGAATAAAGTTTGTCTTCGATGTTGTCTGCATGTTTGTTGCAACCTGTCAAAAGCTATCGCTTTTCGCGTTTGCCACAAGACCAAGAAAAGCTGTTCAGCGGAATTTTCTGAGGCTTTTCACTGGCTCTGTGTCCTCATGTTAAATGGAGGAAACACGAAAGGATTAAGGCATGCGCGTACATGAAAAAAGTTTTTGGCTTAGCGAAATGTTCAAATGCGCGATTTCTGAAATATTAATGTTCCAGATCAATGTGATTTGCAACTTGGTTTCTCTACTTATAGTATATATTACTAGGAATCCTGGTGCAAACATATGTTGCTGTCATGCTAAATTTCAATAAGTGTTCTGTATAAGACACGTAGCTGTGTTTGCAACAACTATTGCGGTTGGAATTGATGTCAAGCCAAAATGTTGCGGCTAGAGTTCCGAAATCTCCGGTTAGAGCTGCGTCTGATGCGGCTGACACATATGCTTTGACTTCAGCTGCATTTGTTGAGGCATCCTGCGTCATGATTTATTTAATTATTGAGTTTAATTTCTCTGCATTTTAAGGGTATTAAAGACATCATATAAAGCTAAATACGCAAGCAATCAACTTCAACACGTAAAATGTTCTAAATCTGAATACATATATCCAAAGACACTGAGTTCTTAAAGATAAATACTTTTTGCAATATACACAAAATGAACTCTACTCAAGGATCAGCAATCCTTGACTCCAAATACAGAATCCCAGAAGCAAAGCAAGACATTCCACAGCACTGCGCCTTACGAAAGTTCTCCAACAGATAACTTATTCCTTCTTATTAAAGACAGTTTTTGGACGGAAGCAGGCATTTGCTGGAATCTGTTTTTTAATTAATAACTACCTGCTGGACATTGTTGCTGTGATTAAATTTACATTTTTCTTTCGCTTCTCGTAATTTTTGTCATAATTTCTTAATTCGCCACTTATGTCATAAAACGAACTTGCCGTGAGGGCCAGACAGAAAAACAATAATTAAAATATGAAAATGGAGGGGAAAATTGCGACAGTTGGTGGAATGTTAAGGGAGGAAACTTTCCAACCATAATTAACATACATAATTGGATTTTCTCGCCACGATGATTTATGTATTGTGGACTTCTGGAATCTTGAATTCAAGCGAACTGTTGAGCGAAGTACGAATAAGAATAAATTAAATCGATAATGTTTACAGAATTAAATTAAGAAGATAAATTATAAAAAGCGAAAGAAGACAATCTATCGATAGTGATAGTTATATCAACTAAGACCTCTTTACTGCCTTCCATATCAAGCTTTTTGTCTATCAACCTGTATCAAGCAGCTAATTAAAGCTGACATGCAATCCATTTAAGCCATATTAAACACAACCCTTGGATTACTCTGGGGAATAGTTGGCAACTAAAACCGCAAGCAACCACGCACAAAATCTAGCTCATTTTCACACCCCTTGCGCACACTATTACACCCACACACACATACACACTTATGTAATGTTGAGGCATTCCGTTGTGGTATGAAACAAATTCTACGGTGAGATTACAGATTTTCCTCAGTGCTCGACGAGCGCAAATATCAAATGGCCTGACACCAGACAGACGAGCAGACGGCCAGGAAGATGGACAGACGGATGGATGGATGCATGGATGGTGGTTGGCTGAAAGAAACGCTTCGAATCGCTGGCAGGTCCATTGTTTAAGAGCTGCTTTTTTGGGCCGCAAGGGATATGAAGCAGCAGCGACTGCCACTGAATGCAAAATCAAGTGTTGCATGCCACATATGCTCTGTCATGAATAAATAATATGAATATGTATTCACTAAACATTCATGCGTGCTTTACAACAATCTTTTTTAACTCTTGAATGTATCAAGATGTGAGCATGCGAACATAAAAGTAATAATTTCATTATAGTTATCGAAAGCAACTCGCTAAAATCTAATATTAATTTTGTTTGAATTCAATTTTTCTTCTCAACACTGGCTGTGCTTCTAATTTGTCCTAGTATCGTACATTTATAAGGTGAAATATTAGAATAAGTATATGATGTAATTACAAGAAAAGTCTTAAGTTAACCTAAAATGATTTAAACTTGTAAAATTTAAAATGTAATATATTTTCAATGAAAATAAATCAGCTATAATTCTCGATTACTTGTAATGCAAATTCCATTTTATATTTTTAAGTATTTCAATTACTGAACGCATTGTTCAAATAAAATGAAAATGCTTTGCAGCATTGCTTCAAAACGGCGAACGGAAGGCGCAAATTTTCACGCTTTCCACGGCTTCCAGAATGTCGAACAACTGTTAAGCTGAATGTGCACGTGTAACATTGTGTGTGTGTGTGTGTGTGTATGTGTTTCATTTGGCCAGACTTGTACTATGCGGTTGCCAACGCACCTTTTGTTTGGTCTAGTCCTGTGTAATATCATGTTGCAATTTAACTGTGTGGAAAACATTTCCATGCCACATTCAAATGCGATTTTCGCATTCAAGCTGCAAACGTCAGCGTAGTGTGACCTTTGGTAACTTGTTGACCTTTAAGCCATGTTTATTTTTAGAAACTGTTTTGAAATTATTTTTATGAATTTAACGCTGCATAAAATTACATTTTATTTTGTATAATAAAGTTTAAATATAAATTTAATTGGGTTTTTTATTTTATTTTTTGGCAACTATAAATCCCTTACTGATTCATAACGATTTTTTTATTGATTGATAACAACACACAAAGTCACAAACATATTTTATTTTCCATATATATAATATGCTTTATATGCTTGCAAAAACATGCTTCAAATGTAAAAAAAAAATATTATCAGTAAATTTAATACCGTTTGCCACAATCAACTATAACAAAATTTGTTCAGCGCATTTTATAAATACACATTTCGTCACATATTTTCTTACAAGAAACAAAAGTTGGATTTTACCCCTCTTTTCAGGTTTCGCTTTGCTTTTGCTTTGTTGATTGTCTTTCTCAGTTTCTCTCGCTTAATTAACCATCTTTTCATTTATGTGTAGCTACACCTTCCATTCTACTTTATATTTTTGGTACGTGTGGTTTATCCTTCTCTCTCACTTTGCTTTCTTTTAACAAGAACACAAATATTCACGGCGTTGCTTTCTAGCTTCCAGCAGCTAGAAATAACCGTTATGTGGCCATCATGTGTCAATCAAAATGAAAGCCTGCGACATAAAACTTTATAAAGCAAAAGCCATAATGACGCCCTTCCTCCCCTCCCCTTCACAACACATTGATCCAGACGCGTAAAGTCTGAAAGCATATGCGATACTTAAAGCTGTTTCTGCAGAACAGGAAGGTGGCTTAAATTGAAAATTGTTGGTAATAGGGGTGGAGCTTTATAACATTCTGGGCTGGCAAATTTAGCGTACTGTAAGCTGTGTGTGAAGATGGATACCTCTCTTCTCCTCCCTAATTCAAGCGTTGATGTGTATTCCATTTTAAATGGCATCAGAAACCGAACCACAGTCAGATCAACAACTGCAAACAACTAGGGAACTGACAAGGGTAAGTCAAAATATTTAGTAAGCAATTTGTTTGTCCTTGCTCATCGTCTGTTTAGCGTTGACATTTGGCTTTCCGTTTACATAGGAATTTCAGTTGATGTTATGTGACTTTCGGTCTGCTTGCAAAGATGTCCTTTACAACTTTTGACAGGTGCGCTCAAGTAAGTAAAGCCAAGAGGCTAATCTAGTTGTAGTTCTAGCCATCAACCTGATTTAAATGGCTTGCACAAAACTGGCTTAACGGGTTAACTGAAAAAAAAATCATTTGAGAATTGCTTGAAGAAATTAATGAAAAATGTTGTTATCTTTGGTATAAGTAGTATTTAGTTAACGCATTAAACCAATTCAAGCATGAATTCAAAACACAACCTCAAACCGATAATTTGTAATGTGAGTTGACCAACACTGAAACTTATTTAAGCATAAATATTAAATGCGCCATAAGGTAAACATTGCTAGCTGACCTTTTTGATATGCCGAGACTTGACGTTTTGTGTAGGCTGTTCAATGAGGCGTATGCTTCATATAGTATGTGGAATGTGACTTTAAGTCAAAAAGTTTTTGCTCTGTCTTTTTGCCGACCTTCAATTCGATGCGCATTGCCTTCTTTTGGGGGCCCTATTGCCGCATTCGTTAACACATAAATCCCATATGGCAACATTCGCATACAGACACACATGTGATTCCCAGCCTAAATATCAACCACATGCCACACTCCACAACAGGGCACCTTGCCTCACCCCCCATAGCTCATGTGTCAAACTTTTGGCCAAAACTGTCTCTTTTTTAATTCCACAGAGCTTTGGGCACGATTTCTGCTGCAGCCCTCTGCTCCATTATTTTGCCAGTCATATTTTGTATTTTCTTATTTTTGTTGTATTTTCTTCCCTTTTTTCCCCCAGCATCTTTTTAGGCGCAACAGACATAAAAATGTTGGCTGTCAGCAAACTTTTAGCAGCAAACTTTAATCGAAAAGATTTTTAGAAGAATATCAATAATTTAAAATGTAACACAAAAATGAAAAGAAGTCTTGGGGAATTGATACAGGGCTATATTAACTTATGCTTAATTTATAAACACTTCACGCAAAGTTCGTCAAGTGCCATTAAAACACTTTGGAGCTGCTTTCATAAAGTTAAAAATACATTTTTTATGTGCTCTTAATTTAAAATTGAAACATTTTATTGTGTCTTCTAAATATAAATTATAAAAAAAAAAAAAAAAAAATAAAAAAAATAATATTATGAAATGAAAAACAAGGAAAGAAAATAAAAAGGTCAAATGTGAAACTTCGACAAGAAGGGAAAAGATAAGTAAACTACTGCAAAAATTGGCAGAAAATGGAAAACAGAGGGAAGGGGTAAGCGTGGGAGTTTGTGTATCGCCGGCGGGCCTGCTAAAGGGGGGGTTTTATTTGGAATTCAGCTGGCAAAACACAAAATGTACACAAAAAGAAAGAAGAATAAGTCAGCATGCTCCTGCATTTAAAAATTCAATTAAATAAAATAGATATATAAGATGTATAAAAAAAAACAAAAAACAGAAAAATTATTGATCGATTTTTAAAAAACTTTACACGAAATTCTATTCAATTTAAAAATGGACATCTCATATTGTTGCCAAGCTAAACGAAATCAAAAACTAGTTTGAAATATTAAGTATACTGATAAAATAAAAAATACTTTTTTTGTTTAAATAAACGAAAATTTCCATCAATATTTTTAAAAAGTAAACTAAAATGTGAACTTTAATTATTAGATTTAAAAAGGCTTCAGCCATGAGTTTTTAAGGCTCAGAATAAACTGTATCTATGCTTTACCCATAGTAGAAGGGAAGGTTCTAGTTATTCACAACAACAATCTTATTACCAATTCCTAACCCAAAGTTCAGCACGTGTCCAGCATATAAAGCAGTTCAGCCTCGAAAAACTTAAATAATTAAAATATGAGAAATATGAAGAATTTTGCAGGAAATAAACAAATACCGCAACGCGTGAGCCTTTCAACCACAATTTATGACATACAAACAAAGAATTTCAGTTTAACCAGGGCCTAAAAAATGCCCCAAACACAAAAAATATGAAAATAAAAATAAACAAAAACTCAAGAACGTGTCAGAGGGGAATTTATGTGTATGCTAAGGGTTTTTTGGTCGAGGGTGAGGTGCACTGAGGCTGTAATCAACAACTTGCAAGCAAAGTAAACGCGTTTTGGGAATATCAAAGAGTGGGCCAAAAGCCACACAGAAAAAATATATGAATAAAGCTGACATAAATCTGCTTTGCGTGCGTGTGGAAAGATGAATCTGAAAACGACTTGGAGTTTTTGAGTTTAGCTTTGTGAATGTGCCTCGCATTACGCATACGCCCTGTGCGGCAATGTAAGTTGATGCTTGAAACTCAAACGTTTATTGTTAATTTTAAATAAGGTCATGTTTATAACCAAAGCTAACTTTTTTGAAAACATTTTTTATTTAAAATCATGTGATAATCTTTTCTTGGAATCTATTGCATAACCCACTGAATTATCTGATGTCTCAAAGCAAAAAAAAACGGTCAATATGAGGGTTCAATTAGTCTTATAGAATGCCCGCATTTCAAGGGCGTCGGCATGTGCCAATATTACGCATACGCCACGTCTCAGCTTTGTTTGACTTGTGTTCCCAATGCTGCAAACTGCGAATTAAAGCTATTTTTAAATAGAAGCCGTCTGGCTGGGCAATTGATTTCAATACATCTCCTCTCAAAGGCTGCCACGCCTGCAATCTGTCAGTCAATCTGGCAGCCACTTTTGTGGCCAATCTGTAGCCATAACGGACTTATCTCATTCATCACATAAGCCGGCTATTGGTTTGCTGAACTTAAATTTTTGAGTATTGTGGGCATACTTTGAGCAAACTCCTTAATAACATTTTCATGACTGGTAATCAATAGCTTCACATGTATTTCAACTTACAAATGTTTGACAACATTTTTTGTTGCCTTTCTTGCATTTTTTAGTTTCTCTACTTATTGTACTTGCAAATTCTTGCATTAAGATTTATATCTTTTTAGTTTTACCTGAAAACTTTTCCCATTTTTACAGACCAAGTCGTTTGCAGCACATTTAAGTGATTTCCTGTCTGGCCAACTTGGCTTGCTGTAAGCTCAAACATTTGTGAGGATTAACACTGCAATAAAATGCTTGTTCTTGAATTTAAATATTGCAAAGTTTTCGCAAGTGGATTTCGTGTTAGACATTTGCATAACGCAATTAAATTTGCATCCAATTTCGGACATGTATATTATAATTTTAACAGCTGGCCATCCAACCTGAATCAGCTTAAGGATCTTAAGTATTCTTAAACTTTTAAGGGATCCTTTTTTTATATACAGTAAGATATATGGAACAAATTAGGAGAAAATTTTAAGCTCTTACAATCAGGACATTGACACGTAAAGCTTCTCAAACAAGTTCAAGTAAGCTTAGGAACGACAGCATATCAAAAGCAAAAAAAAAATAAAATTTATAAAGTGTAATAAATATTTTCAATAAAATAAATATGCAAAAGAAAGATATGTAAAAAAAGTTTTAAAAAAAACCTTTTAGAAGCATCTCTTTTTTTGGCAATAATTAAATATTATTTCTTAGCTATTTAAAATTTATTCCTATGAAAAACATTCATTTGTTCCTTATTTTATACCTTGGTATATTATCTAAGTAACAAGTAACATTTAAATAAATAAAAATCCCTTGGTTATAGATCTAATTACAAGTAAACGTAGTAACTAAATAAGCATAGGTGTATCTGACACTAAATAAATTAATTATTTAAATCCACTAGGATAAGAGCCAACTAAAATTGTTTTGTAATAGCTTTGAGTAATTGCAATTCCAGACTAATCGAGCATACTAATTGATTCATTTGTGTGGCTATTGCAATGGCTTATGTTGTTTTTGCATGCTGAGCACAGGACATTTCTACCGTCTGCTTCTCAATAAAAGCTTTTGTCCCTGCCAATTTATAGAAGCGAAAATCAATAAGTTTATCATCCACACATATGCTGCATGTAGGAATCTTGTTTTGATGCATCACACTGTGACTTCGATGACATTTTCATTTATTTATCTCGCAATTTTCAAATGACGCATTAAAATAAATACCTACAGCAGTCAATTAAAAATATTTACACAATAAATTCACATGCGCATAACCACATCAAAGAAGGCAAAGTTCTTTGGCCTATTTTAAAGCCACAGGCTTCTTACTGCGAAGCTAAATTACATTTTCATTATATTTTGGATGGCTGAACTTAATTGATTTATGAAGAATAAGCATTTCCTTTTACAGAATCCTTTTATTTGATATTTAAAAAGTGTGCAAACTTCTTGTTAACCTCTTGATTATTTTTTATATCCATAGAAACAGTAAGAAAATGCGCAGTTTCCGATATATAAATTACATAAATAAGAACGCATATATTTTATTGGATTTTATTAAATTTTGGTCGCAAAGTGTCTGCATGGTAATGAAGGCCTTGCATGAGACAACCGGTTATATATTGATGTTTCAAGTTCAATGCAAAGCAAAAACATTTCACGTGTCGTTCGCGGAATCTACGCAAACAAAGTCAACAAACAAATAACAGAACCAGTGAATGTTAGTTAACAGCAGCGCTGTTAATAGGTAACAGTGGCTATGTTAACGAGCAGAACTGTAAAATACTAACAGTCTGCAGGCAACTGCCGAAAGGACTCTGTAACTGTTAACAATTGAGGTGGGCGCTCAATGAAAACACTACTTTGTTTGCTCAGAAAATTGGTATGCATAATTTTCGTGTTTTGGCATCAAATTTTAATAACTTAAATGTAACTTGTTAAAATGCATAAAAAGGCAGCTTAATTTAAGTTTGATTCAATTGTCGGACTTTAAGCTTTTCTTTTTAAGAACTGACTGACAAACAAAATTAAATTAATGTAATAAAGTTATTATAATTTTCTTTATTGTTCTCAGCTGGATAAAAGTAGTACTGAGAATACAAAAAGCATTCATGTATACTGTGTATTGTTGCTTATTTCAAGTTTGCTGTTCCCCTTTGTGAAGGTTTCTTTTTATGCACACTTCCATTATGCCTCCTTGTAACTTGTAATTTACGACCCAATGCCCGGCATAGAGTTACGAGTTGTGCTTTACGACTTTATGCAGTCATAAAGTAAGATCTGCTTCCGCAGGCTGCCTTTATTGTGCCTTTAAAATCAAACCTTTGACAGCTGCAAATCAACCAAAAACTTGTAGCTAACACATCAGCTTATGTGTATGTTAAAAGTTGTGATTGTTATCTACACACATGCTTACATCTATTTGCATATAAATAGGGGCAGAACCCTATATACCCTCTTCTTTGTGCTGCTGTTAGCTCACCTGTGCATCAATCTTTTATAATAACTTGACTATTATCGTCACATTAAATCAGATGAGGTTTGTTGACTTTTCGCCCATTGTTTGCCTCAATCCGACCAACTATTTATGGTTCAAAGACCATCAATTTATCATATTTGCTGCAGCTCTTGTTCTTCTCGCCTATCTAGATAATGATGCAAATAAACATTTTGTGTTCCATGCTTGGTTAACTGAGTGCCCCAAGTCCGAGCACCCAAATATGCTGCTCGCATATTAATGAGCATATGTTCTGGTCTGTGTTAGAAACAGCAGGTATACAAATATACAAAATGTAGCAATGTTTGTAAAAGGGTTTCCGACATTTGTCTGCTTTTGTCATGGCTTGAATAGTTCTATGATTTGAACTTTAAATTAGATTGTTTTTTGTAGTTCCTTTGATAAATCTCTAAATGTATATCGAAAATTCCTCTTAAAATTAATTTCCGTATGAACAATTTGATTAACACATAATTTAAATATGACAACAAACAAACATTTAGTAATGATTTAACTTTCTAGACCTTCCTAGCATAAATCAAAACACAATTAACTTATAACCTTCGACGCTTTTATTCAATTCGCACTTTCCGTGTGTATATTTATATATTTCCGCCATAAATTGATATTTTATTGACTGCTGCTGTAACGATTTCATTTCCTTTTATTACCTTTAACTTTGGTGAATACGTGTGCATTCAACTGTGGTATTCCGTAGCCACAAGCAATTTATTCACTATTGCGTGCAGCATTTAACAATTTAGTTTGCACGGCGTATACGTAATGCAATTGCTCTGGCACAGAAAGCAACTTGCATTGTACTTACTTATTCATTTATTATTTAAGCCTTTATCAAGGCGTTGTCTGTGTTAGCCTCAACTGAAGGTCAGCTTCTCTAGCCTTGACCCTAAAGCAGGTCGAAAGTCAACGGAAGTTGACATATCTAAAATTCCTTTAACTTGAACTTCTGTCATACGATTCTGAGAATTACAGCTGGGTCAAATGAAGTGTGCGCAATGCATTCATTTAACTCATTTGCATTTGACTGGCAGTTGGGACTGCTAGCTATGATTAGGTTTGCGGCAGACTTGCGGTGCTACATGCAACGTGCAGCATGCAACAAGCAAAGACAATTGCAGTAAATGAAAAAAGGGCAAAACGGAAACAACAAATTTTCTGCACAAGTTAAGTTCGTGCCAAAACAACAACAACTAAAAAAAAAGTCAGTTTGGGGCATGGTTAAGGAAGGCGGATATGGGGAAATCAACTAGCTTATCAACCACAACAAACGTCAAAACAATTTCCGGCAGCCAAAGTCGCAAACTTTATGACGCAATTCTCTGGTCTGTTGAAAGTAACGGCATCCGCAGCAACTTTACTAAAATTTAACTACATAGAAGACTTAACTTTTGAGCAACATAGCATAAAATATGTATATCAAAATATGAGTTGATGACTCCAGAGATCCAAAGTGATTTTAAAAGACTTTGTTGTTTTCAAATGCGTTGTGAAAACAAAGTTTGAATATTAGATGGAAACTATGGGATGCTTTTATGCTAGTAAGAGATTATTTTACTTCTACAAATAGAAATGAATTCATGTCTAACACCATGCTATTCACATATACACAATTGCAATTTATTTGCCAAGCCGAAAAAGATAAAACCAAAACAATGCCACCGATTTTTCACAATAATTGACAGAACTGTCAGAGCTAAACTGGCAGCAAATCAAGTGCATTCAATTTGAATTGAGTTAAAATATGTTCACAGCAAGTCTAAGCCAAAACAAAAAACCCCTTGGGCCAAACGTTGTTTTTGGTTGCAACTTGCAACAGAGCAATATTCAATAAATTCCAATGTGTGTGGTCAACTGAACAAACAAATGAATAATAGTCTACCTGGCTTCAAATTGAAAGCGATTGGGGGCTTGGACACTAAGAATTTTAGAAATTTTGCCAGACAGACACAAAAATTTAATATTTACATACATTCTAGGGATTGCATTGAGAGCATTTCCTGCAATTGTTTGCATTTTGTAAGAAGCTTAAGTGAAGTGCAAAGGAAATGGTGCAGTAGCATGTGAGCAGCAAAAATATTTAAATTTCTTAATAAACACAAAAAGTTAAGGCAACAAAGAAAATTACCGAAAAGCTCTGTCAAATCAAAGCAGGCAAAACAAGCTCTTAAGTATGTAAATACCCACAAAAAATAAGCAAATTTGTTAAATAATAAAAAAAAAACACAGCACACAAACAGCACCCAAGAAGAGTCCACAAATTACATTTAAATGAAATGCTTCATTTGCAATATTAATAATTCATTTGACTCAACACACAAGCAGTAAAAAGAGCGCTGATAAAAACGAGAGCGACAGCAAACAACATAAAAAACGAAAAGAGAATGAATGAAATGAGACTGAAAAGGGCTGAAATCAGCAGCAACGTTTGCCAAGTTAAAATAAAATTCTATTAAATAACCTGAAATTGAAAACATAAGTAATATAAGAAAGCATTGAAGATCTGAATTGTTTATACTTTTAATATGTTTACTTGCTATATTTATTTGTACTATACCGCATAAAACAGGTTGAGCGTCTCTCGTAAATTTAATACAAAAAGTGCCAAACGGCTGTGTACAGGAATATATTTTTTTAGTATATGTATTTGTTTGCGTTGTTTTTGCACTCAATGACGCCTACAACATTGTCAGCCGGAAACGGAAACCCGCGCACACAGACAGGAGGAGCACTCACACATACAAACAGCCACCAAAAGAGATGTGCACAGTAGCCAAATAAAAGAATGCAGAAAAGAGTCGTAAATTTGTGAAACAAAACTTGACGTTGCCAAAAGCAGTAAAGTTTGGACAACAAGATTGCTGCGAGTTGGTCAATTGCTTGAAATTGGCCAGCTTGGAAGCTTTTTAAACATATGTAGGTGCTAAGACCTTAAACTGGCGTGAAGCCAAATTTTCAGCGATATTAAAGAATTTGAAACCTGCCTGCAACATTTGAACTATCTGTTCTTCTACTTTCAAAACCATTCAACTGGATAGTTTGAAATAGTTTCTCTTTTTACTTTCCCTTTCTTTTTCTCTCTCTGTTGCTTTATCTATTACTTTAAGGTGTGAACTTTTCAATTACATTTTCGTTATATATGAGTCCAATTAAAAAAAGAAAATTTTCTTTAGTTGAGACGGCAAGACTAAAAGATGCCCTTGATTCGCGTTTAAACTATAACTGTGTAAAAGTCTTAATATGTTTTGATGTTCAAAACTTAAAGACCTTACTTTACTTTGCTTTTTAGGTATATTTAAGTGTTTGGTTTACCCTTTATGCGACCATTTTTATAGCTACAGGGTATTCGAGTTCCTTATCAATAGGTTGCAGTATGTCTATAAATAAACAACACGTCGGTGCTTCCAAGAAGAACTTATAATTTTCTAGAGTTATTTTCTTGCAGCTCTTGCACTTTTATAGTTGCTGTAAAGCGAAGGTGTATTGCTATAGCAAAGTATCTTCCTTTTATCTCATTTCATTCTACTTTGTAAACTAACTCTAATTATAGAGTCAGACATAAAGAAAGCATGACATTAAAAAAGCTGTTCTCTTGGCAAAAGAAAATATATTTGTGATTAAATAAAAACATCAACAGCGTAGAAATAATAAGCGTGTGTTATAGATAAACAATAATTTAGTTGGAATTCGTTTTTTTGCACAAAAAACTTTAAAACATAGTAGAGGTTGACGAATAACAACATATTTTTATATTTTTTTCACTGCACAAACCATATTTTTCACTGAATAAATTCTAGCATTTTTAGAAAATGTTAGCAAATAACTCAAATTATTTTATTGAAATTAAATTTGATAGAATTCAGGTTTTGTTTTTTATATTTAATAGCAATTTTATTTATTTATTATTTTAACAGATTTACTCTAATTAGTAAAAAGTTTAGATATTTGATTTCCAATTAAATTTAATACAATTAAGTTTACATGTTACTAAATTAAATTTTCAACACATTTAATATCCATATGCACGAACAAATTTGTGACATATTTGCCGTATGCGCAGTTCGCACGTGCAACAATTTTCTGAGAAACGCACTCATATATTTGCATATTGTAACTTGCAATTAATCGCTATGGCTTCGCAAGTTGACTTCCCGGAAATGGCTATTGCTACCTTGTAAACTTTGGTACATTGTTTCTCTAATTGTGGAAAGTGTTTATTGTAACTCCTGCGTTTAACTTTCGTTATGAAAGTGCAAACATTTAAAAGGGGTCGTTGAGATGTTAAAGCAAGCATCAGGCGATTATTTTAAGTTACATTCAGTAATTTAACATATTTAATGGCATTGTAGTATACTACAATATGCTTATAGTGATGATTTAAAGACTTAAAAACTATTTTTACAATCGAAGAACAAAACTATTTAGCTAAATTAGCAGAGAAGTTAAGATTCCCAGTTCGTTTTCTTATACTGATTGATACAGCCCAATTACAACAACAAAGCTAACAAATAATGCTAATACCTTAAAAACATAAATGTGCTTTTCTGACATATCTTTTCTCCCAGATAATTTACTGCACTCAATCCAAGTGACATATTACTGAATTAGCTTTGGGTGTTACAACGCAAATTTCGGCAGCAGAAGAATCACAATAGCGTCCACTGGGGCAGGTGCCATTCACAGTGGAGGGTGTGGTGGCGCCAAAGCAAAAGGTGAAGGTGGTGCGGGAGGTGCAGGCAAACACATAGTTCTCATTGCAGAGGCCACAACTGTCGTTGTCGCCGCAACTGGCTGGCATCTCGGAGCGTTGGAAGCAGATTTGTGGCTTGTCCGTGCAGACCAAGCCGTCGGGGCAGGTGAAGATCTGATCCACTTGTGGGGTTCCCTTGCCCAGGCACAATTGATATGAGGTCTGATTGATGCAGGCCGCATCGTTCGTCACCTGGCACACGTTACAGCTGCCTTGAACCAAGTTCAGCTGCCAGCAGAGTGCAGCCAAAACTAAAAGCTTAAAAAAACAAAATTGAGATAAATGTTACTTTTAGTCAAAGAGCTTCTTACCAAATGACTAAAATTATACATCTTAGCGCTGCTTGCTTTGACTTCGAATTGAGAATAAAACTTAGTTTGGAGAGCATTTTTGTATCTTTATTTTGGCTTTTAGCAAACTAAACAACACCTTGGATATCTTTATCATAAGATAAGCAGCCAAAAAAAATAATGCTGCGATAAGTCAGGCAGACATAAGCCAAGTGACCTCGAATATGGACTCTAATCTTATAATATTCGAAACGTGTTGTATGAAATTAGAATTCAGAATCATCTACGAGATAAATCACAACTAACTTTCTTTTAAATTTAGTTGTAGAATTCGCTTGAAATCTAATAGTTTCGAAAATATTCTAAGATGAAAGTAAAATTACAACAAAAGATAGAGTAAGGAAAACTTCAGCTGCAGGCAGAATCATCATGCTATTCAATATGTGGGCCCATATTGATGAAGAGATGTTGTGTTTGTGTGTGTGTGTGTTCTAACATAATGACAGCGGAAATTGCACAGTCTGTTGAAATTCAACGATGACAAAAGCTGTTTGTGGGCGTTGGAAATGAAAAATAAATTTTCAATTGACCAATTGACCAGTCAAGAAAAGGTTTAGGTGTAAAGGGTAATCCGAGTGGCAGAAAAGGGGACCACACCACGCCACGCACACACACTAACCATGGCAAGCGTTGTGTGCAATCTGAGCAATCCAATGATTTGGATTCCAAACCAAATGGGTATTGTGCGGCATACGAAATGTTGCTGCAACAGCTGCAACTATACACATATATACTGTATACAAATAAAATTTTAATTGTAAAAAATTAAAATTTTTCACCAACGGATGCGCATTGTTGCCAAATCAATGGTGCGTAATGACGAACTCTTGTCACAGGTGCTTAAAAGCCCAGTGCTTTAAAGTCATTCACAAACACCTGCAAGAAAAGTGCACAAAATCATATAAATTCATATAAATTACTGCCATTTGACATACGAAGCTTTTATTCATTTACCTTTGACATTTATATTCTTTAACAGACAATAATTGTGACATAAGAAACTACAAATGAGGCACGACTAAGAAAGTTGAAAAGATTAAAGTATTAGGTGTTCCTTACTGTTCTTATTCATTTCCAAAAAGCAAGTGTGAATTGAACTCATAAAGTTGCCACAAGCAAAACAAAAATGGGCTAGTATACATTTATTGCGCATACAAATCAATGCATTTCGCTCGTCTACTCACAAATATTACATATCATGAAAAATATTTTTGAATTCTTAGTGCCAGACTGCAATTTGACTTCGTCATTAAGTGCTTTTTTACTTTTTATGTTCGAGCCAAGTTGCACAAATCCCAGAGCCAGTGTGATTTATTGTTGCCTGCCTTTGGGCGCTCGATTGGCCTTGCCCCCCATCATTATGGGCGGCATGCAATTTGTCAAACTCGTAGCAAAATCCTGTGTTTAATGAGCTCTGAGTCGAAGACACTATTTCGGGACTGCAATTAGATAAATTTGCTACGAGTTTTGGGCCACTCGAAAGCCTAAAGCTAAAAAGCTTAGTCTTCGTCAGGTTCCGACAAGATCAAAAACTTGTCTGCTTGTCTGGTAATAAAATTTGGCGCTTGTATTTACTGTTGCATAATTTAGGATAGCGAATCGGCTTTTTACTGTCCAAATGTTCATTGACGGCTATCATTTTTATGGCCCCCCAACTAAGTCTGCTGCATACGAAAGCGAAATAAGCCCAAAAGCAATGCCGAAAATTCGATAAGCTCCAGCTCTAGCCTGACACCATTCAAGGGAAAACAGTATATGGGAAGTCGTAAAATTACTGGCTATATAACATATATGTACATACACTCTTTGGCCAGTTAATGCAATTTGCACTCAAAATATAACAACAAACGCCTCAAAGGTAATTTGGCTGAAAGAAAAATTTAAAAGAGAAATTTTTGCAATTCTATATTCAGCTTTAATAACTTTTTGCCTTACAGAAACCGTGCACTCAATCAATCAATATTTTAACTTTTGAGAAATTAAAACAAAGTATATAAATAAACCATATTCCCTAATTGCAATAAAGTATTTACAACTCAAGCCATAGTTCCAGAAATAATTATTTAATATTACTATAAATGTTTTATTTAACAAAAGTCTCCTTAATGGACAGCTTATCACACTGCGCTAAAATTGTCATTAAAAACTTATATCTGTTTGACCAAAAGAAAAAAAGTTAAAAGCAAAGCTAAAAGTGAAAACTAACAAGCAACTTAGTAAACGCTAAGTATTTTCGTTTGGTCATTAATCTTAAATTTAGCTGGTAATAAATGTCAAAACTTATTTCCATAGTCAACAAAATTGAAGTTTGTCGTAGTATAACAACAAGATTGACCTCTATTGGTATACAGGTATATTTAACCTTTCCAGACATATAAATTGTTTAGCTATTTGTATAACAATTTCTTAGAATTATATTATTTTGATAGAGTTTGGCGAACAATCAATAACCTTCGTGCCATGCAATATATTTTATATACAATATACTTTCACAGACATTGCAATCGAAATTCGATTAAGCCCCTTGCTTCGAAAGCTCAATCCAATAGTTTGTTTGCTGTCGTAGGGTTGGAGGTTAGTTTATTGAAATTTTATGCACTCCCTGCATTTTATATTTAGAATTTGCTAGTGAGGGAGGGCAGATAGTGTTTAGAACAGTTTCTGCAAACGCTTTAAACTTTGTCTTCAAATTGTTGCCACAAGTTTGCAACGCTTGCGCTTGTGGCAAGAATTAGGAAACTTATGCAGCATGGTGATGGAAATTATTGAGATTTTTGTTTGTTATTAAAGTGCTTTGGTGTTAGGAATCATACATTATCTCCATACTTTTTTATATTATTAATGTTTTGACCTGAAACATACAGCAAGAATATTAAAAAAAAGTTATAATTCTTACACTGGCATAGTTATATGTAGTAAAATATATAACAAGAATAGTTCATTTAATAAACATTGCCACGTATTCATTATTTTTATAAATCACTGAACCTGCCTTCTGTTCTTTGCTTTATACCAAAACTGCATGCAACCATTCAAGTTCAAGAACCCAAAACGACCCTGTTTAACAACAAAAACTGAACCCGTTTTGCAATATTCATTAGCAGGTCCTAGCCCATAATCACCTGGGTGCGTGTGCCAAGCAAATACCGTATGTCAGCCAAATTTGACAGGTCGTCTCAAAACAAAGCAAAGCCAGCAGACAAAATTCAACAAAGATGACGCTTTAAGTTTTTCCAAGTATTAAGGTGAACCACAATTAGAGTCGAGTTGAACAAAACGCTTGTTTCAGGGGTTAAACGGCTTACGGGCCAAGCACTAAATTCAACTCAATTGATTAACATGTGTATCAGCTTATAAAGCGACAATATTTAAAGCGGAGATTATTTTAAGCCGCAAGTGTCATTTACACTTATGGGTAAACAGCTTGCAACTAATTGTTAAACATTTAAGCTGCAAAACGTACAATAAAGTCCTTGAATTAGAATTACCGACTGAAGTCGAGTGAAGTGGTGGGGAGAGGAGGGTAGGATTATGCCCTCTTTCCTATTATGGACAACGCAAATCGAGGTTGTCGCCTCTTAGCATCATACCGGACAAATTCATCTCCTTGTTACTGTTACTCTTGTTGTTGCTTTTTGTTTTTGTCGAAGATTAAGCGTACAACTAATTCTGAGTTGGGAGCTAGAAGCTGGTCTCCTAAGCTTCTTGGTGTCTCAGCAGCTTGTGCCTTGGACAGATGTCACGGGCGAAACTTTTAAATTTCTAGAATCAGCGAAGCATGAAATTTAATTTCTTATTAACATTTCTAAGTTTGAAAGCAAAAATAAACAAGAAATAACAGATAAAGGCAACAAAGAAAAAATGGCGAGAAGTTTAAAAATAGAAAGAAGTAAGAAAATACAAATTTATATTCATGTTGATTAAAAAATTACAAAAAAGTTTAAAAATTTGTATTAAAAATCAAATTAAATTTTAAATCAATAAGTATTGAATTTTTTCATATAATTAAAATTAAATTTATATTGAAGCTTTTTGCTGTTCTTCAACTTGGCAAACTTGTTCCACTCTTTGATGCCTACATCTTGTTGCATGGATTAAAGTTTGATGTTCAAAACTGTGAAGTTAAAGTTTGAGTTAAGCCGAAAACTGGTTTAACGCTTCACAACTTTTAATGGCAATCAAGGCGGTTGGTTTTTGACGCCCAAGCATCAGCGCCGTTTGCCGTTCACCGTTCACCGTTCGCCGTTTGCCGTTTTTCGGCATCAAAATGTACGCATAATGTGGCGCTTTAATGGATTCCATTGCATACATTTTAGGGGCCGCAAGCTGCGGCAGCAGCAAAAAAAATTATGCAACGCCCTCTGAAAAATCGCATCTCATGCAAATTACCAGCGAGAGCCAGAGCCATAGTGAGAGACCGTGTCCGTGCCCCCAGTCGCGTGCCATTTGTGGGGCGCCACACTGCGGCATGAGTGCGGCATGTTGGCCAGTTGTTGTGAATGAAGGAGAAGGAGAATGGGAAATTACTGTAGCTGTTGATGTGTTGTTTTAATTTTGCTAAAATGAGTTGTCAAATTGGGCAGAGCTGCTACTGAGAACTGTAGTTAATTGAGATTAAGCTCAAAGGCATTTCTGCTAAATGAGCAAACAATGAGAGATTTGTGGTAATAATTTCTGTCATTAAACAATTAAAACTACATTTACCAATGAAAACTTTAGGCAGTTCCTGAAATTTAACTTGTGCGAAACTGTCAATTTGCCGCAGCTTAAAATTAAGTGCAATTTCTGTGAATTTCCCTTAGTTCTTGGCTTCAAAAAGGTTTCACTTTCAGAAAGCGCGAACATATTTGACAACACGTCTGGGGAAAATGGAAATTTATTTCTCGGTTTGTGGCCACTCATAAAGTTAATGCACAAGAAAATCTGCCTGGCAAACAATTGGCACAAAGCTCATGCCACAATTATGGCATAATTAAAACTAATTATGCCAAAAGTCGAGGAAGTGCTGACGTTGGTATGCATTTAACACGTCTCTGAAACCATTTTCAAATAAATGTCAAAGTGTTGAAATTCTCATAAATTGCTTGCTCCAGCCAACTTTCGTTCCCATTCCTTTCTCCCCCCAATCTCTTACACACGCTCTTTGGCTGATGTCTGGGGATCGCATACATAGAAGTTTCTCATTCTCAACATAGACAGGGTTGAGAAATGTAATGAACTAGTTTATTGTATACTTCAAATCAATGAGCTATCTTTTTTTTGTAAGACTATTGATTTTCAACAAAATAACAACTATTTGCTGTGGCTTTAAGCTTAACATAGCGGCACTCAACTTTAACAGTTCATGCCTAAAAGTAGGCAGTGAATAATAAGTCTAACAAAGCCTACTTTACTAAAGACAAGTCTGCAGTGAAATGAACCGGTTCATTTAACACCTTCGGCAAAACCCATCCCTGAATAAGAGCTTATGTGATTTCTTAAGATTTTCGCGCTCAACGCATTTCCTAAATGAAATTAATGCAAATGCGACGAAGCGAGGCGACGCGGCGGTCTCTCTGAAAATGCCAAACGGAAGGCGCGAATTTTCACGCGTCTAGGCGACATGCCAAATCCCATTGTGTATGTGTGTGTGTGTGTGTGTGTGTTTTTTGTAATGTGTGTTTATTTATTTTATTATAGCTGCGCAACTTTGCGGCTGCCTCAGCGCCTTTTGTTTGTTTCCGCGGCTTTACGTCGGAAATTTAACCCATGGGCTAAAAACTATGCCGCAATTTTATTGTGTGAAAAATAGTTTGTGAAAGTGTTACATTTGCATATGTTTGTGTGTGTGTGTGTTTGTGTGTGATTACTTAGGTTAATAACTTGGAGAAAACCCTACGAAAAAACGCAAACAAATTATGAAAGCCCCAAAGCAGAGATAAAACTAATTTGATTTAAAAACTTTAATTCACAGCTATGCCATGACTTATCGGCAGCAGATAAGCTAACGCTTACAATATCAAAAGTAGTTAAAATTAATTAGCAGACTAATTCAAAGTGATAAAAAATTAAATCACTTTTCGGAGTGTATACTGATTGTTTCGTGGCATCTATGCCACCGTGGCGGATCTACGCGATTGGATATTGACAACACGTGAGGCATACGCAGATGTAGGAAGCATTCAGTTTCTGTAAGTGAATAACTTTAAAATATATCTGAAGAAAAGTTGAAGTTTATTTGTAATTGTTTTTTTTTTTTATCTGCAAAACATAATTAATCTTCTGCTGATTTTATTTATTTAAATAAATATATATTTCTTGCCTTAAATAACTAACAAAAATTGAAGAAAGTAACTGATATATTATTACAGCTATAACTGTTCATTTATAATTTAGTTTTATTTAAACATTACATTATCTTATCAGAAACTTTAATATTGCTTAGAAAAGAGATTGCTTTTATTTTGACTTCAAGCAGATATTACTTCAATATTATTTTTATAATTAGACAGATTTTAAATTTTCAGCTATTAGGCATTAGTCATAATTTATCTCAAAATATGTTTCGAAATCAATATGACAGTGATGTGACCCTCTGGAGTCCTCAGGGTCGCCTCTTCCAGGTTGAGTACGCCATGGAGGCAGTTAACCAGGGCCAAGCCATAGTTGGCTTGAAGAGTAAGGATTACGCTGTCATCCTGGGTCTGCACAAGCAAACCACCGAACTGGGCGCAATGCAGCCAAAGCTTATTACCATCGATAGTCATGTAGGCATATCTATATCGGGCCTTTCAGCCGATGCCCGCCATTTGGGCTCCTATCTGCGCTCAGAGTGCTTGGCCTATAAGCATTCCTATGATACAGTGTATCCCATTCGCAAGCTGGTCAACCATCTGGGCATCAAGATGCAGGCAAACACGCAACGCTATGATCGCAGACCCTATGGAGTGGGTCTCCTGCTAGCCGGCTATGATGAACAGGGCAGCCATATATGTCAGATAATGCCATCGGCCAATGTCTTCAACTGCAAGGCAATGGCCATGGGCAGTCGTTCCCAGGGCTCTCGCACCTATTTGGATCGCTGCAAAACGGAATTCCCATCTTGCTCCAAGGACGAACTTATTTGTCATGGCATTCAGTCCATAAGTCAAGCTGTGCCCAGTTCCGAGCAGCTGCGTGTCTCCATTGGAGTCGTCGGCAAGGATCATCCATTTAAGATACTCACTGCTGAGGAGGTGCAATCTTATCAAAGTTTCTGTAATCTTCAACAAAATCCAGAAGAGAGTATTAAAAACGCAGAACACGCTGAAAATGCATCAGAGTTCGTGGACTTAACAGACTCACCAAATCCGTCAAACCAACATTTGTAGTTTTTGGTGGAAATATATTGTATATAGAATTCTGTTAAATTGTGAACTTCTTTGGAAAAGTTTAAAAAAAATACCAATTTTAATGGTTTTGTTGTTCGTTGAAAAACCGCTAAAAAGCTTTTTTAATGGGCCATATTTGACTATTAAAATTACCGCAAGTGTTGAACAAACTCACAAACAAAATCTGCGCCATAAAACTTTATTAAGTAAATGGCGAAACCCGCCCACAGCTTTAAAGCATATGGAGCAATAAAAGTTGGGTAAAGTATTTAAGGCGAATAGAGGAGAAAGTGGAGTCAGTAGCTCAGCTGTGTCCTTGGCACGCAAATTTAGCGTGAAGTTGTTAGCTGTCTGTCTGTGTTGAACTTTGCACTGAATTTGCCTGCTCCTTTAACTTAACTACGATATAAGAGCAACAAATATCCGGGGTGAGTGAAACTATTAAGTGAGCAATTTTGTGTCCTTGTTTGTTGTCTGTTTAGCGTTGAAATTTGTTAGGGGCGGTGTGTCAGCTTCACTTCAGAGTCGTTCAGTGTCTTACACTTATATCCCTTTACATTTACTTAAAACACGCTTTTCTCTCTCTCTCTCTCTCTCTCTCTCTCTCAGAGGACATGATAGGTTTCCTTGTCTCGTTTCGCTGCTGGCTTTTAGTTAGTCGCAGGTAGAAGTAAAGACCTTGAACAACTTGTTGGAGTAAAGCGCACAACTGACAAATAATGCAAGAGAATGTTTGTTGATTTAAATTCTTGGTGTTTTCCACCACAACCACAATGTGTGACTTCATGCTACACCAAAAATTTGGTGTGTTTAATGGTGCGTATACTTTTATAATTTTTTATTAGTAAATTCCTAGTTAATATTATTTTTGCATATTTATCTAAACTTTAACTTTTTGTTAAACGTATTGTTTTTATTGCACCTTTTATTCCCAAAAGCAGGCTACAAAAAATTTGTTCTGAAAAGTTTGATGCCTTGCCAGCAAGCCGCATTCCACGCTGGCCTATCGATTGCGTGTCAAACTTCTGGCCGGCACTGTCAGTTGCCTAAATCCACAGAGGTTTCAGGCAATTGCGGCTACTGAACTGTCTCTGTATTCTTTCGTGTATTCTGTTATGGCGAATTTGATTTTTTACTGCTGTCCTTTTGGGCCCAACTAGAAGCAATCAGTGGGATAGACTTATTTGTTTCAAAATTACTTGTATTCAAGTTTCTTTGTTGTTGTTGTTGTAGCTGATATTTGTCAAAACTTAAATGTCCAATATTGTAAAAAGGTTTCAGTTAAATAAGTTTCTTACCATTTAGAATTAAAAATTTTCGCAAATACCAAACAAAGTTAACAACCGCATTTTAAAGCAACTTTGGCTTCTAATTTCATACATTAAATATTTGCAGCTCGTACATTTGCAAACCAAAAAGCATAAACAATGAGCTATGTAGCGCAGAAAATACCGTTAGATTTTATGTACATGTTTGCTATAGTAGTAACATGTATGTGTACATATACCGTTTGCGGCGGGAGCCCAACCTCAACATTGGCGAAAAAAATACTCCGTAAAAATATGAATTTAACAAAAGATCTGAACTTTCTGATATATCTATCTATGAACACAAGATGAGAAAGAAAGCCAAGATACCTTAACATATAATCATTATCAGCTGCTTAAATATTGTTATAAAACTTTTACTTTTTAAGCCTTTTTACAGGATATCTTAAAGTCCTACAATCTGTCACATACATTTATTATGATTGTTTATTTATGCGCAGCCCGTTCGCCTGATCTGCAGATTCATTTAGTCCGAAATTATGCTGCAGCATATGAATATTGAATGGACCAGAAAGGAGTGGAGTCAGTATATAGAAAAAAAAAAAAACATAAACTATAACCAAAAACCCGTTAAAATGAACTACAAATTTATTCAAGTCCAGCATCATACTTTAATGGACCGTACCAGGTGATATAGGATTGTGCGGTCCATTAAATTCAAGCAAAGTGCCGTTAAAACACTTGGCAAAGGCTCAATTTAAATTTATTTTATAGGTGTGCTCTGAAATAAACATACCTAAGTCAAAGTGATAGCCAAGTGCTCAAACATGACTCTAGGGTCCACTTGTGTTTCACTTTAGTGCAAGCGTATTTTTGGCTTACGCTCAGCTAGGAATTAAAGCTTGAAGGCATTCAACATTTGGCATTGTAAATCTTGAAATTCTTTTGAAACCTTGTGAAAATTCCAAGATTAAAGGCAATTTGTGTGCATGCTTGCAAATTTAAGAATACAAAATAGACAAGAGACCAAGTTATTCTAATTGATTCTGGGAAACGTTTACAACTGAAACATACCATCAAATGATACTGAGAAACTACTTCCTTTTATTATATTCAACTGACAATTGAGCTTAATTTAATATAAAGTGCTTACAAATAGTCAAAGTGAAACCTTGAATTGAGCTCGAAGTTAGTCCTTGAAGGTCTCAAACATTTTTGTATTTGATGTTGATATGAACCTTTCAGTGCTTACAAATTAATTTCACATATTTTTAAAACTTGAATCAACAGTGAAATTACACCTGGAATTCTAGA
This sequence comes from Scaptomyza hsui, assembly GCA_018152825.1. Classification (NCBI taxonomy): domain Eukaryota; kingdom Metazoa; phylum Arthropoda; class Insecta; order Diptera; family Drosophilidae; genus Scaptomyza; species Scaptomyza hsui. Next base: position 9,854,740 of record JAECXO010000269.1, read on the forward strand.
AATTTCTGCAAAATGGGCACTAAGACAAATTCCACGAACTCGTACGAAAATTTCGCCGCAGCCCAAAATAGTAGACAACACAATTGCACAAATTGAGTTCACGTCCCGAAAACGAACTTTAATAAAGTGCAAATATTTCGTAGTGTAGTTGACACACAATTCTATTGAAATGTGAGCCCGAATATTGGACAAGTGCTTTAATGCGGGTTAGACGAGGGCCAAAGTGTGCAACATGCCACTTGCCACAGGCTGCAAGTTGAACGCAGCACGTGCACACTCTGCGGCTACGGGTCGCTGAAGTGGAGTTTGGTTCGCCGCTGATGCTTGGGCTTAAGTTGCAATTGCTTCTTGTTCGTCTTCTTTGGCCACATGTGCAACATTTTGTCTTGATTGTGCAAATTGTTATTTTTCTCACGAAATTCAATAAAATAAAAATAAAAAAAACTTATAAAAAAGAGAGCTGAAAAATTTATTTTTGCAATTTTTATGGCCGCTGCCTAAAATGTGGTCAGCTTGCCTTTTATGAGCGCCAAGTTTTTCCGTAAAGTTTTTGCTTTGTCGGTTTTACAACTTTAAGTTTTTGTGTTCCTTTCTTTTTGTGGACAACATACATACACACATATATGTATGATGTTATAATTAAACACTTTTTGGGGTTTGTACTCACATTTGTCTTTGTTGGTTGTGTGTTGAAAACTTTTCCAAACTTCTTGGCTTATTTATGAATAGTTTAACAATTTAGTTTTGCCAGCCAATTTTGAATATGTAAATATTTGCAATTAAAGTAATTGAGTTTTAAGTTGTCTATTAAACAAGTTTCTCTCGACTGCAACAAATCATAAAACTTTTCATGCCACAAGTTTATTTGCTATATTTGTTGCATATTAGTTACAAACACTTATGGACAAACTATGGGATATTAACGAAAGTTTTTTAGAGACCACGAACTAGTTAATTTGACAGGTGTTTGGGGAACGTTGTCGAGTAAATCAACCACAATCAGGATAATTCAACATTTTTAAGGGTGCTTTGAGTTATGTGAATAAGCCGCATGTTACGCATACGCTATGTGGGCCAACATAACTGTTACACAGCGAGTGAACTTGCTACTAGGCGACACACATGACGTATGCTTATTATAAGCTATTTGTAAGCCAACGAAAACATCAAAGATTCGCATCTTGCATACACATTTTGTATCAAAAAACCATTAAAAAGAAATCGATTGATTTGCCACGATAAAAGCCAATGAACTTGACGGTGTTTAGCTGGCCAATATAAATTTAAGCTAGAGTTATGACAACAATTTCTTTACATATATCAAAGGCTTTTTTTCTCTTGATATCCTGTTGTTTCTGCTTTTTTTTTTTTTTTTGGCTTCTTCTATGTGCACTTTTGGCAGCTGTACGCAGTCTGTTGAATGGGTTGTGTTGTTTTTTTTTACACAAAAAAGTGAGTTGGAGTAGCCTTTGAGAGGGATTGAGTGATACTTAAGAGCTATAGCAATATTGTACAGCTTCAAATATGCTTCTTTTTCGTATTTCGTTGGAGTTTACAATATGGCTTTAATGTTGAGAATTCCTTTAAAAATATTTCTTTATATTAGGCACAAAAATACCCTATTAATTTATAGAACATATTTTATTGGAGTTTGCCTCAAGCATATTTCTTTGTTTCTTCTTTATTTACTGCTAAAATATTTACATATGAATGAACTCAACCCGAAAAACACATCAATAACATAACTTAATAATAATATGGAATGAGCTCAGCCACATTGTTTCCATGTATGTTTTTGTGTGTGTTTGAAAAACGTTTGATAAGAGCTATCAGAATCTGGGAGAGAGGAAAGAGTTTATTGAAATATTTGATTATTTGACCCTTGCCGCAGGCCTTAACATCGAAAACAATAAAATTCATATAAAAAAAAGCCTGCCATTATATGAGGCAAATAAATTGGCTTTTAATAAATTTAACTTGTTTTTGGCATAGTCAGTATAGTTTCCATGCATTAACGCCCAAGAAGTGTTATTGGGAAATTTGTCCATTTAAATTTTGGCTGCAATACGAATCGTATTAAAGGTTTTGTTTTTTTAACTTTTCTGCCCTGTGATTTTCACTGTTTCTTTGTTGATTTTGCGCTCTTTGTTTTATTGACTTGTTTTTCAATCTGTTGAATTTTGTGAAACGTTCTTTGCCCCGTATCCCTAAGGTGTCGCGTCAGTTATGCACCGCTGCCCCAACTTGTGGCAACACGAAAATAAAATAAAAGAAAAAACAAATCGGATACGTTTACAATGCCAATGGGCGAGTTTCGGAAATAAAGCTGCACTGTTGTTTCAGTCACTGGCTGTGGGACATTAACACAACTTTTATATTCAGCTTAATATTCACTTCTGTACACTTCACGCTTTCACAGGCTACTATACTTTTGTTGTGAAGTATGTAACGCATTGAAGAGAACTTTAAAACTATTTCAAGGCATTATATTCTTGTATGTTTCATCAGCAATTTTAAGTCTGCTAGAGTATATTTTGATCGGCCTGCTAAAAGTATATGTTTTGTTTTTGTTTTTTTAAATTAAATTGTCACTGTTGAATGGAAGCTGCGACAATAACATATTCAGTCTGCGTTTTATGTTTCCCTTGTTACTGTAGTTGTTTTTTTTTTTTGCATATTTTTTTTATTGGCACTTTATCAGCGACAATATAATTAAAATATGAGACACGTGTGCCAAAAAGAAAACAATGTATTTTTAATTTTTGTCTCTGTTTGCAACGCTTTTATTTTTTAAATTCAAACGTTCTTTCTTACTACTATTAGTGATATCACAAGAAAAAAAGTTTAAATATTTTGGTCGAGAAAGCATGATTAATATATGAAGATTATCCACAACTAAATCAAATTTTTCATCTCAACCAACAAATGTGTTTTAATAAATGCCAAAATTAAACATTTCACCACCTGCGTTAATCCAGTCATTCACATGGAGTAAGATATTTTATTTTTTCACATATTCCAATCACAATTAACATTTATTGCAGACAAATTTACATTGCTGTCCTGATTGGCCTGGCAACTGTATAAATTTAATGCTTAAACCATTTGCATGCACTTTGTGTGCTGTGTGGGGCAGAATTGTGGTTATGACTACTGAAAAATGTATTGTTTTTTAAATTGTTTATAGTTTTTTAATTTCTCTGTGGCATTGCGGTGTTCATGTGCCGTGATATGCTATCGGCCACAATTCTCTGGGCATTTTTATTGAGCATCCTGAATTTTTTATTATAGTCAACTTATAATAGATTTATTAAATGCAATCAATGCAACCATAATAAAGTATATTGTAAAATAAGAGAGCGAGTGGAATTAACTCAAAGGAATTGCACATGAATAATTAATAAGATTACGGTACTATATGGTAGCATTATAGTTTTATAAAATTAATTTAATACATTTTTAGTTGCAGGTGTGTAAAATCTTTGACAGTATCAAATAACTTTGTGCTTGTTAAAAAATCGTAAATAAAACATTAATTGACTAGAGAGGCTTTTGGCGAATGTTAGACATCATTTACATCCAAGTTAAGGCAGTTGATCCAGAAATTATCAATGGTATGATACAAATGGGGCAGTGCATTGCCAATACTATGGTTCTCATCCGTATAAGTCTACCAAACAAAGAAAGAAATACAGATTTACCTATAGTTTTAAGTTGTGAATACTCCGCTTACTTGCTCCTCGAAGGGTATATCGGCTCTTTGCAGCAGCTTGGCCAGCAGCAGTGAGTGTTGATAGTGCACATTATCATCGCCGGAGCCATGAATCAGCAAAAAGTCATGTGTCTTAAAGTTATCCAAATGAAGAAACACACTGCTCTCATTATACTTCACTTGGTTATCCTCCACCGTTGGCAGACCCATGTAACGCTCGGTGTAAATGGTATCTATAAAGAGTTGATTATTAATAATAATAATTGGGCAGAAAATACACAGCTCCTACCGTAGTACAACCAGGAAGTAACTGGCGCCACAGACACACCACACTGAAAGATGTGCTCATTATCCTGTTCGATTGTCTTGGCCGTCATATAGCCGCCATAGCTCCAACCCCAAATGCCTGTGCGTTTGGGATCAACAAAGCCAAGATAATTCTGCAGCCATTTCGTGACGAACAGTTGATCCTCAACCTCGTGATCGCCCAGATCATTGTTTACGGAGAAGAGCAGATCTTTGCCCTTGTTGCCAGTGCCACGCCCATCAATGTAGGCGTAGATGGTATCTCTTGTGGTGGTCACAAATGCCTCATAGCCCACGGTGAATCCGTTTGTCACACGCACCGAATTCGGCCCACCATAGACAACAACAATCATGGGATATTTTTTGGTATCGTCGAAGTTAGGTGGCAACGCCAGCTTCACAATGCCAGTGCTGCCATCTGCCAGAGCAACGTTTATAAATCTGTACGAAGGACGCAACTTCTTGGCCAAGTTAGCCCTATAAGCGGTATTCAGTTCCCAATCGATGACCTTCTTATGATTGGGCGTCGTGACCTGTCTGACTTCCGTATACGCCGGACCGGGTCCGCTGCAGGTGAGCGTGTAGTACGAGAAGGATTTACTAAAAGTCGCACTGGCCGAGCGACATTCAACGCCATCGACATCAACGTGATCGCAGCTCAAGCACTCATCGTTGCTATAGACATTATATAGCGCCGGATCACCCAACTGAGTGGCCTGATAGTAACTGAAAGAGAGGTCAAGAGTTCTTTTTAATCTTGAAGTTTTTAAGTTAATGTACACTTACAGCTTATCGTTGGCCTCATCATAGCCATAGACATTGAGCACCGTGAATTGACCGCGACGTTTCCAGATGTTCTCGCCCGTTTGCAGGTCCAGGTTCCACACCTGATACCAGTTATCGATGAAGTAGGCAAAGATGCAGTTGCGTCCATCCTTGAGGCACTTGGGTGTGCTCATGGCCACCCAGCCCTTGGGCTCCTCAATGCGCTTGACCTCCACACAGACGCCCAGATGGCTGCAGCTTTGCAGCGAGGCAAGATTCTGGCGACGGTTCATCCAGGTGATGAGCAGATGGCTATTATTTGACCAGACCACGTTCTGTAGAATGTGATCGGAGCTGACAATGTCAACAGGTGCATCAATGCGTTTCATGGTGGGATCATTGTTGGTCAGATCATAAACACGCAGATAGACAATTGGATTGGGTGAGCCCGATTTGGGATACTTGAGCTCCTCCTCGTGTGGATACTGAGCATAGGAGTTAGCGCTGTCGCCGTAGAGGAAATACTTGAACGTCTCCACTTTGGTATCGTCGAAGAAGCCAACTGCCAGCTTAGTGCCATCTGGCGACCACCAGAGGGCGCTGCCACTGCTCAGCACCTCCTCCTCGTAGACCCAATCGGGCACGCCATTGTACACAATACCATCCTTGCCATCCTCCGTGATGGGTATCTCCATGTTCTCCGAGAAATGTATGTGCACATTGTTTTGGTAAACATACGCCAGGCGACCCTTGAGTGGAGACCAGCCGCAGTACTGCAGCTTCTCACCCTTGTGTATCTTTATGGCCGTGTTTGTGGCAATATCGTAAACATCGTATTGTGCCACGTATGAGTGCCGGAACTTCTCCGTCAAATTGTGTCGCACCAATATTTTCGTATTGTCCGCGGAGAGCGTAAACGTGGCGCCAGTATAAGAGTTCTAAAAGTTTGAATTATAAGATACATATATTTATATCTTTTTAAGATATGTTTTTACTAAATACCAAAAATGTGGATTCCAGGAAAATTGTATCCTGATTGGTGGCTGCATTGAATTTGTGAATGGATCTATCGCTGGCAGTGTAATAGAACTCTTCATCTGTGAAAATTTCGTTAATAATGAGTCAACTTCAGTAAGAAATTAAATAAAATTATATAAGGCTCCTTATTAAAATATATGCTTATATTTTAATGGTTATTTATTAAAGCGCGTAAAAAAAAGTATCAAGAAATCATTATATTTTTTTTTCAGTAATGAAAACAAAACTTTGATATTAAACATCCGCCAATAAAAAAAAAATTCAAAATCGTATTTTATTTAAATTAATTTCAACTCCAATTCAGAAAAAAATTTTTTTAATTTTATGTAAGGAAGTCAATAAATAAGTTTGCTTTTCGTTTAGCTCATTTAATACGCTACGGATTATTCATGAATTCATATGTAAAGAATTCATCTAAACTTTAGATTATAAAGTTTCGAAACAGTAAACGGTCAGTTTGTACTTGAGAACTATACTTGTATGTGATTTACAGTTAGTCAACCTTCGCACAATCAATTGTTTTCAAAGCAAGCCAAATTACAGTTACCAAAGCTGACTTGAAGGTAAGTTAAACTAAAAAAAACAGTGATTAAAGGGGCTTGAAATAGTATAGGTACTCAAAGAACCAAAATATAATTAAATCACAACAGTTGAATCATGTTTGCGTCTTTGCGTACACTTTATATGGATTAGTAAGCCACTAAAAACACCCACTTCCCCTTTTCAGTCACAAGCAAAACAAAGCTCTTGTGAAACCTGTTTGGATGCCATTTCTGGAACATTTTGTGGATCATTAAGAATTGGAACATGAAGCCTGACATGCATCACAATAAAGACAACTGGAGAGGTGCTTATAGCCAAAAAAATTTTAAAGTTCTGACAGCAGAAAAAAGACAACAAATGTTGGCGACATGCTACATACTCTATCTTAACTTAAGATTCCAAGGCTATTATCAATAGCAATACTGTAATTCAATTAAACAAGTTCAGATAAGGCAACTGTGTGTTTGTAGATAAGATTGCTGGCTTTAGTAGAAGTATTATCGGCAATTACTACTACTTATTATTATTTAGGACCTTTAGATAGTGTATAACTCGTGATTAAAGCGGACTAAATGGAACTTTACACTTCTTACTTAAAAACACACACACACACACACGTCAATATCCAATACAAAAGAGGAATAGGGAAATGACCCCAGTGAAATTGTCTATTCAGACCACAAACGCACGGCATTGTCAGCTATGTTTATAGATTGATAAGAAAATCTCAAGCTGGGAATTACGAGCACTTATGTACATTTGAACTGTGTGGGAAAGCACAGCCGGAGGGGAATTCACAATATGATAGCACAAGTCACACAAGTTCAACATTTGGCACACTTCTCACCTGTTATCCAGGTGCCATTGAAGCCACGAAGGCCAGAGGTGCCGTATATAGCCTCGGTCAAGTCCCACGGCGTCTTTAAATCATCATCTGAAGGCAATTTGACGATCGCAGCGTGAACTAAGCAAAGGCCAGCGACCAGCAGCAGCAAATGCAATTTATCATGCATCATTTAACGGCACAATAACAAGAAGAGCGAACAACAACAACAACAACAAACACAAACAATGCTAAACTTGTAACACGGCAAATCGAAAGTGAGAAGATTTCGCTAATGCCGTTCTGCATTAAACACCAGCGTACGGCGGAACAACGAAACTTCAACTGAATTCAAAATCAATGATAATCAGCAATTAGCGTCGCTGTCGGCACGATTCCGTGACAATTGAAAACAAGTCGCGGCAACATAGAGTCGACCTGAAAGTACCCTGCACTTGCACACATGTGTTACGTGAAATTCTGAACATTAGCATCTATTACATTTACACTTAAGCTGATTTGCTTGCAGAGTATTGCGATCAACAAGTGAAACGCAGCGCGCCTAACTGTTGTTGAACAGTTACTGAGAGCGCGGTGGTGTTGGTGTACGGCATTTGTTATCGGTAGGCATTATCGACGAGTTTATCGATACCAGCTTAAACATGTAACTCAAAATGGAACGTTATTGTTAATGTGCGGTTTGCGGTCAACGCCAGTGATAATTCATCAGTCAATTTTACATTCTTTATTTAAAGGTATGCTTAGTTGTAGAAACAGAGTTCATTCATATGATAGTACTGGAGAAAACACATAGTAAGGACATGAAAATAATGCTGCCCACATTAAAACATAATCGTCTTTCCTTTGAATGCTGCTAAGGTTTACAAATTTAAATTTTTAAATGTTTTTGTTCGTCTTAAGATCTAAATTAAGTGTTTAACATAATACGCTACCGGGAGTCGGGTTATATGTTTGTCTGACAGTATGTCGATTGAAAGTGGTGTTTACTGTGGCGGCGGCTGTTGCTGCTGTGGCTGTTGTTGCTGCTGTGGCTGTGGCTGTTGTAGTTGTTGTTGCTGTTGCAGGGATGGCAATTGCATGACACGCGCCAGGATGTGCGACTGTTGCTCCAAGCACTTAGGAAAGAACGTCTGCAGTAGCTCCAACTTACGCTCCTCCAGCTCTAATCGCTGTCTCGCTATTTTCGTTTGTTCCGCCATCAGCTGATTCTTGCGACGCACCTCCTCTAAGTAAAGTGACTCCAAGGAGTCGGCGGCAGGCGGATTACTTGAACCATAGGGTCGTCCACGTTTCCTTGGAGTTGGCGCCAAGGCATTGCTATTGCTGTTGCTGCTACTACTGGCCATCGCAGGCGGCTGCATGACCGGACCTCCATTACTGTTGTTGGTGGCAACACTAATCGTGTTGTTGGTGCTGTTGATGTATGCCACGGCTGTGATGGCTTGATGATTGATGGACGAAGGAGGGGCGACATTGTTGCTGCTGCTGCTGGTGGTGGTGCTGGTGCTATTGTTGTAGTGTGTGTTGGCTCCTGCATAATTCACTACTCCCTGCTCATAGCCAGGCTGAAATTGTTGTTGCTGCTGCTGATGCTGATGATGATGTTGCTGTTGCAGTTGCTGTGGTGTTTGCAGCTCGAGCAGCTGGGTGGGCTCGGCTGGTGAATACTGTTGCAGCTGCTCCTGAAATGGCATCGAGCGATAGTCCTCGTCATCGTACTCGTGCTTGATCTCGTCGTACTGATCCGTAAACAGTTCCGTATTGAAGCTCATGGTGCTGTTATTGTTGTTTGCATTGGTGCTGTTGTTATTGTTGTTGGTGCTGTTGGTGTTGTTGGCGTTTGCGTTCTGGCTGCCGCTATTGTTGCTATTGCTGCTGTTGTTGCTATAATAATTATTGCCTACTGTTTCAGTTGTCAAGTTCAGTACCGATTGCTGTACTGGTTGTTGTTGTGGTTGTGGTTGTGTTTGCTGCTGCTGCTGCGGCTGGGGCTGCGACTGTTGTTGTTGTTGCTGTTGTTGTTGCTGTTGCTCGTCTTCGCGTGGTGGCGATACATCACGATTGTTGAGTAACACGTCGGGAGGCAAGGGTTCCGCATTTTTGGGCCTGTGCATGTTCTTTAGAATGCGATTGACAAGATCGTATTTTTTCCAGCGCACTGGAAAGCTGGAAGGATCACCCTGCAGCTGTTTTTTGACACTCCTAATATAATCACAACAAAAATACAGTTATTATACATGTGTTGCAAATATGACTGCGCAAACAACCTACCGAAATTTGGCCCTTGTCTGATTGACCTTCATTTGTATCTCCTCGGGCTTAACATCCACAGAGAAGCGTTCGCGCAGCTCCTCCGACCACTGGGCAAAGAAAATCGTATTCTTGCCGTTGCGTGTGAGACGCCAGTTCTCCCTGCCCCATATCTCGTAGAGACGCTCCTCCTCGCTGGGCATCCAGTAGCGACGCGCCTTCTCCTTGGCCTTCACCTCCAGTACCTCTTGGGTGCCGCACATATTTGCATCCGCTTCGCTAGGGTCGTGTTTTCTAATATTTACCGCATTTACTGCTGCGCCGGCCGCAGTGCTCCCTCCACCTCCTACAGCTTGATTCAGCGACAGTTTATCGTAGTCCATGCGAATGACGCCCGGTGGGGTGTTTATATTGAAGCGTAACTCACTTGGCTGAGCAATACATCACATCAGCGCATTTATACAACTCGAAATGAGATTTAATAAACAGAAGCTGCAATTTTTCGCTTAGAAAATCAACAACTAGGGATGGCTGCTAAATATCGATTAGGCAACGAAATTCGATTACAGTTGTATAGATTAGCTAAATATAAGTAGCTTTTTGGGAAGAATATTTCACGAATCAGTCGCAAAAGCTCAATTTTTTATAAATTAAGTTACGTTACCGAAACTCGTCTGATGTTAACAAACTAATGTCAGAGCGAATGTGCTCGTACATATCGATATTGTTTGAGAATAATAAACAGCGCATCCATAACAATGCTCGTACACAGGTGTGACCGACGGTATGGAAACTGTAAAATACATAAAAATACTAAAAGCAAACTATACTTCTAAATTTAAGGGATGGAAGCATTAGATTTATGAGATTTGAACAAAATATTAGAAATTATAAAAAATAGATCTAGTGAAATAACAAGAATTTAGTTTACTTAACAAATTTAAGGAAAAACCATAACAAACAAGCTAACATGCAACAAATTAATTCTCAACATTTCTCAGACAAAACTTCATAAAATAATTAAATTATACAATGCGATTTTAAACTTAATCGAAATAAATTCATAAAAATCTACATATATATAAACGAAACATTATCTTATATATTGCAATGTTTGAAGTGAACATCGCACATCTCTAATGCACAAAAGCACGCACATCTCTATAAGAGCTAATAACATATCGGCAGTTTGCCGGCTTCCGAGCACTGCAAAAAGTAAACATCGCGAAAATCCTGCGCTCCACTGGCAATGCCCATCTCTATTAGGACATTGATCCACATTTGCATGTGCACTTAAAAACAAAGTCGCCATCATGAGCGATCCGGAAAACGACTCAAAGGGAAACAAACGCGGCCCCAAACACATGCGTCTGCGCTACTACACCTCCTACGAGGAGGCAACCATTGTAAAAGTGTGGCGCGAGAATCTGCATGAGATAACTTCCTACACGGAGAACTTGACCATATTTCGTGACATTGCCTTCGGATTGCAGCAGCATCGCATCCGCCTCAATAAGCAAGAGGTGCGTCGTCGCATCAGCAGCTATCGCAACAAATACTTGTAAGTAAAATGTTGACATCCAAAAAGCGCTCTTAATACAATCCGCCTCCGTCTCAGATTGGAACGCAGCCGCTTGAACAGTGATCCGCAGTACAAATCCGAGTGGCGTCTCTACTCGCTCATCGACTGCATGTTCCAGCCAAGAACATCAGTGCCTGCAGGTCAAACGGAGATGAAACACATTGAGGCACTGGAGTCGAAAATACGCGAGGAACTAATAACCTTGCCACGCTTTAGTCGGCACGACTGCAAGACCATCAGCATTGATCAGAATCCGAATGGCTGTCCCTTCCTGGATGTGGAACAGCAGCCACAACAGCTGCCGCGTATCAAATCCGAGACACTGTACGCCTCCAGCAACGACATCAAGCCGAATATGGCAGAGATTTCCATTGCCGGCGAGAAACGCTCCCCGCTGACTGCCGCCAATCGCATCAAACTGGAGCCACAGCTGCCGTCCTCCTCATCGCCGCAACAGCCGGAGCAGCAGCCATCCAACGCAGACTTTACTCCCTACACGCGTCGCTCCCGTCGCCGGCCACTTATGCCGCGCACGGGAGCCATAACTATCGCTCAGATCGAGCGGCTGCAGAAGGAGAACGAGCTGCTGGCAGAGCAGCGGGATGCAGATCTGGCGGATCTGGAGCTGAAGGAGCGTGAGTATCAGCAGCTGGAGCAGACATTTGACTTCTGGCTGCATCAGCAGGAGACTTGGCTGGCTTGGCTGGATGAGCACGACGAAAAGTAAAAGTTTAAATCATTCCATCTGGAATGCAATTAAGTTAACCATATGGAGCCTAAACTTAATGAATGTTTAATTTAATTTTATTTTAATTTAATTTTGAGCAGCTACTAATGAAATATTGTTGATCTCCTGCGCGGACTTTATGATTTTGCGTTTTTGAAAATTAGTTACTAAATTACTAAGGCAAAGCGGCATAAGATAATTATATATATTTTTTTAATTTTGTATGTTAAGACCAAATACTACTTTATACCTTACTGAAGTTCCAAACATTAGACCTAAAGAAAGGTTTATTTTTTAATTTATTTTGCTTTGAATTTTTTCAATTTGTGAATGTCCTTTTCTTATAACTTCTATTGAAAATATGGAAAATAAATGTAAGCATGGAGAGCTAAATCCGAACTTTATTGTGTTTATATCGTTAGTCAACGACCATTACAAGTCACGTAATCAACTTTAATATAATAGTTAAGCAATATTAAGAACTTTTATTCTTAAATTGTTTTTATTGCACTTTACTGAAGAAAAAACTGTAATGCATAAATAATTCTTTGGTTAATTGAAATAACATTGACAACTCACGGGCTCCGCTCTAACTTAGCAACAAGCATCATCAGTTGGTATTATTGAGCAATTTGAAAAGTAGCATTTTCTGCAACACAAAATACGGTCACTTTGAAGAGCGTTTTAAACATTTTCTTTTGCTTGGTATATTATATATTAAAATGCGAACTAGCATAATAACAAATACAATTCGTTTGCTGCGCGCTAGCAACAGCATAAAATGGAATACACCAACCCTGACTGCAGTGCGTCAATATGGTAAGCTGGAAAAACTGGCGCGTTTCATAACAACCGACAGACACAACAACAACAAACATACACATGTCGATAATTTTTTTGCAGCCACACCGCCAAAGCGTTTCTACAAGACGACCAACGTACTGGCCTCAGATACCGGCTATGAGGTGACATTGGATCATCGCAAGCTTAAAACGCCCAATGGCACAATATTTACGGTGAAAAGTGAGCCACTAGCCATTGCAGTGGCCACCGAATTCGATAGCCAGAAGGATCACATTGAGCGCTCGCGCATGCATATGTCAGCGCTATGCTTTACGGCCATTGACAATCCCAATAAGCTTTCAAAGACCGACATGGTTAACTATCTGCTTAACTTTGCATCGACGGATACGGTGCTATTTCAGTATGATGTAAGTTAGGTTGAGTATTACTGTGCAGTATTTTGAATAGTTTGTCTTTCTAGGATGAGAAGGATCTGCATGATTTGCAGCATAATGAATGGGATCCAGTAATTGCGTGGTTTAATCAGCGATATGAAACCAATCTACAGAAGACAATGAACATAACACCGCCTCAAGTAACCGATGAGGATAAAATGAAACTTGGCAAACATTTTCAATCGTACAGCCTCGAAACGTTGCATGGTAATATCAGCATCATTATTATTTTTTTTCTTATTAAATATATTCAATGTTTATTTTTTAGGCTTCATTTTTGCTGTGGATACATTGAAATCCATTGTATTGGCTTGTGCCGTTATAGAGCAAATGATAACTGTTGAGCGAGCAGTTGCTCTCTCGCGACTGGAAGAGGAATATCAGTTGAAGTTCTGGGGACGCGTTGAGTTTGCTCATGATTTTAGTCAACAGGATCTCCAGGCACGTTTAGCTGCCGCAGTGCTTTTTGTGCATCTTAACTGTTCTGAGTACTTTGTTAAAGAAAAGTTGCTAATATAGTCATGTTGATATTAATTTAAATGCAAATGGTTTTTAAACTGTTGTCAACTATCGCAAAACCATTGCAACAATCTATCGTAATGCAGGTTATTTTCTAGCTGTCTGGCAGCCCTAAGCAAGCAGTTCGGAAACAACGTACTGCTTGAAAGGCGCCAGTTTTGAACACGCGGCAGCAGTTTGTTTGTTTTGATTCGTATTCTTATCAGCAAAGCGCTAAATTTCTTGATGCCGTGCTAAAACGTAAACAATGCTAAGCAGGCAAAGCGCACGTTACCATTGAAGAAAACTGAGTAGCAGTCCGTGTGCTTTGTATGTGATTAGCGGTTGAGACTCTTGCATTAATGTTCGCCCCCCCCTCTTTCCCACAATCTATGCTTAATTCGTTGGAGCTTTTTTCTTCAACGCATGTATGTTTGTATGTGTGTGCGTGTGCACACGACTCTCTTCTTTGTTTATGCACAGATGTACAGTTTTATTTTATTTCTTTTGGGTTGTAAGTCTTGTCACTTATCTGGTGTTTGCTTTGATTTTTATCGCAGCCTCTCCTGAAATGGATCATCATCTATAAGAAACTGACAGACAGTTAGTTCTCAGACCTTCTATTGTCAAGTCGTGGTTTAAGTTTTGTGTTAAATTATTATATTTTTGTTGTTCTTTGTTATTGTTTAAACATGAGTAGAAATGAAGATACGCCGATTGTGACGTAAGTGACGGACAGCAAAAGGGGAAACAAATAAATGCTTTGCAGTCCTAGGAAATTTGTGCAAATTCCTTAGCAAGAAAAAAAAATCACAGACAAATTAACATAAAGAACACAGGCAAGTCGCCAAATGAGCTGCTGATTTGTTAAATAGGCGTGAAAGCGCAAGACCGTGGGATCAGCGACAACTGTCTGAAAAGGTGTTTGTATGTGTGTGTAGGTGTGTTTGGTGGGAAAAGGCCTGGAAACTTGATGGAAAGAAGAGCTTAAAGTAAAGTAGCTGCAGAAAATGCGCAGACTATTTTTTCTATTCTCTTTTATTTTTTTGTGTGCTTGTTGCTGCAACTGCGTTGCAAACTTGCAGAGCAAGTAGTTTAGCGCCATTTGCACTTTTCGTAGTAAAAATTACGCGCTTCCCCCCACTCCCCTCTCTTTTCAACCTTCACACACACACATTTACAGAAAACTTATCAACGGGCACATCAAATAGACACGCACATACAAACATGTGTGTGTAAGAAAGAGAGAGAGAGAGAGAGAGCGCCCAAGCTGTTGTCGTGTGCCGCTGATGAAGGGGCGTTTACACGCGGAGGCGTGGCATTAAGAAGTAGTCGCCGTAGTTTGGGTTAAGTAACAAAACTTCAAATTGAATTTTTCGTTGCAGTTTTCCTTTTTAGCACCTATCAAAAAAACCCTTTTCATGAGCTTCGGTGTATTTTTTTTCTCTTACTTTTTATTCCCTCTGCTCATTACTTGTATTCATGCACTGGAAGGGCATGGTGTTGGGCGCAGCATGCACTCACATTGTGTTGTTTAAACATCGTACTTGGCAGCCATCAAGCGGTTTAATTCTCTTGTGCACTGTTTTTTTTTGTACACGGAAAAAGTTTAGTATTTAATCTGCCTGCAAAAAAAAAAAATACAAAATACAATTAAAAGCACAATAGTAGTATCGATACTCGATACTCTTATTCTGCTCGATCATCTATTTTACTCTCCTTCCTATTTGCAGGCGCAACCACAATTATGGGACGACACCAACGCTTCAGTCTGTGGAGCGAGGGAACAACAACAATGCGCCAACCACAACAACACCTTCGCAGATTTTCTGTTTGCATGGCCGCTCCAACAACGTTGAAGTCGAAGGTTAGTTTCTATGCAACTGAAGGGGTTGCTTGGGTTGCAACCTGCAAGGTGGCGAGGTTGTGTTGATAAACTGTGGCACTTTTCGTGTCGCTTTCAATCAGCGCACAGCAATTTGCAGTCATTCATAAATTATCAAGAAAACGCAGCAAGCAACGGCATTTTGCAATACATACTAGAGGGACAGAGAGAAAAAGAGTAAAAACAAATAAAAAAAAAAGAAGAAACAACAACAACAAGCAACAGCAAAATTAGTTTTCACAGCATTTTTCGTCAAGTTTATTATTGTATGTTGTGATTGCTCCGTTGAATTTGGAAATCGAAAAATATTTTTGTGCAATTTGTGTGTTATTACCCGGTAATGCGCGCTAATTGGCAGACGACACGGAAATGGAAATAAACGACGACGCTCGTGTATATCGACAGACGACGATGACGATGACAGAGCTACCAATTCGTGAGAAGGTTCCCCTGCCAGTTTACGGTGAGCTACACCCCAATCCCTCCCCTCACACCCACACACCAACACTGAGTGCTAGAGATGGCCGGCTGCCAGATCTCTTAAACTATCGCAAAATTTAATTTCTCCTATAAATTTTCCTGTGCGTTGTCGTGTCACGACTTTCGTCCACAAACCCAAACCAACGCCTTGTCATCAATCAGTTGATGATTTTCAACGTTCGCAAACTTGGTCGCAATTTTGTGGCAATGAATGTGTGTTGTGGGCCAGGCAGCAGCAGCAGCAGCAACAGCAGCAGCAGCAGTGGCAGTGGCAGATTGGCGCTTGGTTATAATCAAAATTTATGCTTGGACCGACCGCTGCTTGACTATTGCCACATGCCATAAATTTGGCCCGAACTGGCTCATAACTTACGTATGACAACGCTGCCAAATAAATGAACGGCTCATTTTTCTATAACGAAAATGGCCAACTACGTCCAGCTAAAAGCAACTCAACTCTCAACTTCGATCAACTCGCCAGTTTAATTTCCTTTCCAATAAGTAAACATGCTGGCAAGACGAAACCGCAGCTCGCAGCTTTTGGCTCTCTCTCTCTGCTCTGATTGGATTTATTGGCAGGCGAACGACCCTAAATGACATTACATCATGTCTAGACGGAGTCGCTCCACCCAATCCCAACCCGAAATAACTTTTAAGCATCCAATCTGTGTTCAACGTAATCATGTGTTGTGAACCCTGCTGTGCAGCTAACAAGCTTTTCCAAATAATAAGCCAAGCATGTCGCTAAACAGCTGATGAGCTGTTAGTTCTCGAAAATGTTTCCAACTAACAACTCAATCCCACTAAACGGTACACTCGTTAAACGCGTTCCAGATGCGACCAACTCGTGATTTGGAATCTTGTGACAATAGTTTCCCAAGTGCATCTCCACTGTTGTTATTGTTGAGTGCTGACAATGCTTGGATTATGTGCAACGGATTTATTCAAGCTCAAAGAGCTAAGAAAGAGTGAAGGTACACGTGATACGACTATATACCCTGTAAAATATAAAAGACAGTGTATGCCAAGTGCGCTGTAAATGTGAAAATCTTCCCCTTTTTAAATATCACCTTTCTCCGTGATTCTCACGTTTTCAATTGCTTCTGTTTAAAGGTTCTGATTTTCAATCAGGTTTAAGACTTGTGAAAGTCAACATTTTCAAAAGCCTGTTTCAATATTTATTTCCTTATAATTACGATATTGTATCGTAAGGTGGCCAGATCATAAATAATTTATAGAAAGTGCGCATTGTTGTTGTCGTTGGAGAGAGACTTTAATGAATACCAAAGCGAGGAACATGGATGGAAAGCAACGCCTTTCAAGGGTTGTTCCACCTTGCCAGATTGATGGAAGGCTGGCAAACAAGAGGACCAAGGTGGACCAATTAAAGATGCAGATGAATCGGAGTTGTTTAAATTGCAAGTATGATGATTTTTATGCATCAGCTGCAACGATGACGTTGCCACCAGGACGAAAGGATGTGTGTTGTGTGTGCGGGTCTAATAGGTGAAATGTTCATGTGGCATTGGGAATTCGTACCTGTACGCTGCTGTCCCAAGCCTTGGCTATGCACTGGAATTTAATTTTGCTGCCGGCAATGTTACTGCAGTAGGAGTTGCCGAAGACTACAACGAGGAGTGGGTGAAGCATGGAGGCAATGGCAGACGAAGGTGACGTCCTTGTGCTGAATTCAAATGAAGAAACCGCGCAACGAGCAAACTACAAGCGAACCATATGCACATTCTCTCTTCCTCTTCCTCTTACTCTTACTCTCTCTCCTCACTGGCGGAATGAACAAAGGAAAAGTGCACAACACAACGAAGTTGGTGGGAGAAAGTAGTTGTAGAAAAAAGTGTGCAAAGAAAATGCAGCGGAAATGACAAAGCATGAAATACGGCTGCGACAAATGCAATAAAGTATTTAATAGACTGCTCCTAGCCAAACGACCAAAACGGGCCAAGCCTGTCACTGACACCAAAACCAACTCGGAGCCACCAGGTCTCAGGTCCGAAGCTCACATACATATGTATGTGTGTGTGGGAAAATCAGTACAAAGTCTGCTGCGAGGCGTGGCAACCATGGTCATTACTCACGTACCATGTTTAATAAATTTAAATGCCTGTTTTGTAAATATGTAAACGGCATAACAGATGGCAAGCAGCAAGCAAAGAATGCAAGTGCCAAAAAGGAACAAGAAATGAAGGCGAGAAAGAGATAGTCAGCATTGTCCCTGGGGTCAAAAACTTGCATCTCGCATACGTCGCATGGTCCAGCGTATACATATGTACATATATGTATATATATTTTTTTTAAAATTCTTGCAGCAACAGAAAAATGAAAACACAAAAAAAAAAAAATGCATGCAGTGGCAAGAAATACGATTTTGAAATTGTCATCACTTCTTTTTGGGTCATGTGACCGTACTTTAAACTAAAAGCTAAATGCTTGGCTTATACTTTAAAGTGGAGATTGAAAAGACGTTAAAAGTGTTGCATTTTGTTAATAAAGTTCTAAAGTCCTTCAAGTGACATTGTGATTGATAAGAGATAAGATAAGATAAGATAAGAGAAATACTGAATATTTTGTCCACCAGTTTCTTAAATCTGTTGTCATTTATTCCATTCCCTTTAAGTTTATAATAGTTTAACTAGCAGTTGTACCACCAGTGCTGTCTCCTTTTCTCGTATTATAAAAAATGTTTACTCTGTTTTTTGTTTTCTTCTTTGCAGTTCGGGATCATTGTCATCGTGCTCGGAGCGAGGGTGTGGATGTTAAGGCTCGCCGTAAGCTGATCATTGCCAGCGTTTTGTGTTTGGTTTTCATGATTGCTGAAATTGTGGGTGAGTTGTGTGAGAAGGGTGGCAATAATTTATTCTGCTTTGTTTTTTGCCTGCCTTTTACTTTGATTCTGTGTTGTTGTTGCTCTCGAATTCCCCCAACTAATTTCGCTCACCTCCGAGAGCTGAGAATGTAAAGAAAAGCTTGGGTAAAATGTCAGTCAAACAAAGCAGAAGGAAAAAAAAAACAACAGCAAAAAAAAGGACGACGAGACGATTAAAAACTGAGCACCGGAAGTGCAACAATATGGCTACCGGAAGGGCTTACTGTCTGTTCGCCATCTAATGGAGTGGGCTGTTATACAATAAACATTTAATTTTCAAACTCCAGCTGCTGCTGCTGCTGTTGCTGCCAATGCGACACTGTCGTCCCCATTGTCGGTGTTGTTGCTGTTAATCGCTTTGCAATTACCTAGCCACCATTCCCTTGCCTCCTTCTTCGTGTTTGTCTCTACCACTTTTGCTTTGGCTTTAAATCGAAATTGTTGACTGTCTGAATGCGGCACCTCCTTTTTGCTGTTTTGCTAACCATTTGATGATGGCAGGGTTGGGGGTTGAAAATTGGGTAACTGTCTTTGTCCTGCACTATTTCCACACACAGATTGCAAGTTAATTTTTTTTTTCTTTACTTTTTCATTCCTTGCGCATTTATTTACTCTTTACACACTCTCTCTCTCTCTCTCTCTCTTTCTGTCTGTCCCACAGGTGGCGTTTTATCGAACAGCTTGGCCATTGCAACAGATGCTGCACACTTACTCACCGATTTTGCCAGTTTTATGATCTCACTGTTTGCCATCTGGATTGCCGGACGTCCATCCACGCAACGGTAAGTCTTTCTCCCTCTCGCTTTCCTACTGAAGGAAATCAATAAAACGTAAAAGTTTTCTTTGTTTTTTGGAGCGTGCTTTGCCAACTATTTTTTGACACGACGATCCAATTTTGTGTGTTTCTCCATGCGAAACTCAAACTCCAGTCAGTCAGACCAATGTGCGCCAGCAGTTGAACAAAATTTTTGAATGAACTACCAACAAAAAAGAAAATAAAAAGAAAAAGAGAAAAGTTGTCAGTGCTTTAAAATAGAAAGTTCTCTGAGCAGCGGAATATTTTTTAGATCCAAAATTATGCCTATTTATAAACATTTCTTTTAGAATACGTTTAGAAATGTTTGAATAGCTTTATAAAAACCTTAGTGCATAAAAGTTAACATATATTATTTTGGCATTTCCCTTTAGAGAGTATACAAGTATATGCAACAAAGACACAGGATCTTTTGCCAAGTAATCTCTCTTTTTATTTTCTTTTTCCTTCTTTTTGGCATCATTTCTGCCACTTGGTTGGCTACGTCCGCATTGTAACCTCTTGGCCCCGCAACGCCAACTCCCGTCTCCGCCTTTCGTCTAATTAGGCGAAAAGCCTGTTTCCAAATTTTCACTGCCTGCATTTGCTGTTTGTAATTTTTGCTTTTGCTTTTGCTGCTGCTGCGTACATTTGGCCATTGCACATTTTTCAATTGGTCTTTGGGAACTGCGTATCCCTAACGCCCAACCCAACCCAACTCACCTCCCCATCCCTGGTCGAAGGTCTGAGGCAAAACCATCGAGTGGGCGCTTTCCATTCACCATTCATCTTGTTCTCATTCTCTGTTCTCGTTCTTGTACTGTTTGTGTGTGTGTGTGTGTTCTCGTCGCTCTCTTCTCGTCTCTTTGCCCTGCTCGGCACGTTCTGCTCATTCATGCAAAAATCTCACTCACTCGACGACTCGACTGCAGCCACAAAGTGAATAATGAAAAACTTTTGCAATTTCAAGCGTGTTGCATGGTAATTTTGTAAATTTTCTGCCTCCGCTGCCACAGACTTTGTGCCTCCTCCTGTTGTTGTTGCTACAGCTCAAGCGCCTGGTTGCAAGCCTTGGTGTTTTCTTCTCCTTCTTCTTCTTCTGCTGCTGCTGCAGCTCCTGCTCTCACTGCGGTTCAGAGCCGTTCCCATTCCCAATGCTGTTGCTGTTGCTGCTGCTGCTGCTGCTGCTGCCGTTGCCAAGTTGACAAGCCTAATTTATCAAAACAAAACACATTTGCACAATTGCAAAGGCAAACGCAGAAACGCTGAACACAATACAACTGCACATTGGTACGCAATTAGGTAACAAATTCTAAAACTATAAAATGAGGCTGGTTAAAAGTTTTAAAAATAGAAATTGTTGAAAGAAATTCTAAACGCCTTCATATTTTTTATCATGAGAATAAATTGTTCTAAATTTATGTAAATTTATTCTGTATTTAAATTTTTCGTAGCATTGTTTGAGGTGGTTTCTTAATTGTTATAACTCTCTAAACCAGTTTGGTCATTTAAATAATAATTATAATTATATTTATACAATTTTTGTGTGCAAATTTTGTTTTTCCTTTTTCAACTTCCGAAACTTTTGGCAACAATTCCTACATTAAGTAACTGTTAGCAAGTTGTGACATTGCGCAAACTTTTTAATTGATTATAATTTCAATTACACCATAATATTTAATTGCTTGATGAGCGACCTTGAACGTTGCGAGACTTTAATTAAAATTGCTCTCTGTCGGAGAGAGTGAGAAAAAGAAGTCAACCCAATTAACATGACAATGATTATCTTTTTATGTTGAATTTTGGCTAGCATCCAGCCCAATGTGCACAGTGAATAAGGTGGCAACGCTTACACAGCAGCCAGTTTGCGTCGAGTAACCGAAACCAGGGACTCGGCAGGCGGTCATTAAGCAAATGGTTGCTGCACTTGCACAAATATATATATACCTTTATATAGTATATATATGTAGCATACACATTGACACAATCTGTTGATGGGGGGTAGAGGTTGTGAGAGGGGGGTATGAGGCAACGGATGTTTGCTGGAAATTAAATTGTATTATTATGGCGAGACATTCGTAGCTCTCATTTTTGTTGTTGTTATTGCACATACATAGTTGTTGTTGTTGGCTGCCGGTGTGTCGCATTAGTTAGCACAAAGGGAGGGTAGGGGAGGGGAGGTGCCGGGGTAACCCTAGTTGGCAGGCAGGCTGGCAAAATTGTTGGCATTTGCCATTATTTCAATTTTATAACGAGCAAGTGTGGCGCCCCCTAACGGACGGCGCTTTAATTGAACGAGCGTCGTTCCCTCTATTTTCAGGTGTTGACTTTGAAACCAACGAAAAAAAGCAAAAAAAATAAAACCAGAAAATATAACACGACATACATGCAATGCGCTCATTACATTAGGGAAACCCGAACTCAAACCCAAACCCAACCCAGATCCCCTTTCCCTTTCCCTTCCCCCATTGTCTGTCTTTGCCTTTTGGACACTCGCTGCCGCGCCCCTATAATAACCGAGACACACTCAAATTAAAATGGCATTTGACAAATTTTTGGGGCGCATTTATCAACTTATGTTAATTTTATGCCGCCCCTTCGCCCGCCCCTCATATTTAACAACATTTAAACGCGGTCCGTTGTCCATGTTCATGGAAATTGCTTTATCATTTGATTTAATGTTATGATTTTAATGAAAATGTTAACGAATAATTTCAAATTTTAGTTCTTCTTAACAAAAGTTGACTTAAAATCATGCGCCTATAAACTAATAGCTTAATTTCATGTAAAATACAACTCACAATGCAACTATATAGCATGGGAAAACATAGTAAAAAATCAAAAATGATTAAATAATTTAAAACTTGCTTAAAAAAGGTTTTTTTTCCTTTTTTTCTTTCTTTTTTCTATATTTATTCAATTTGTTTGTTGGCTAGTATAAGAGATTGAAAATATAAATTCAATTTTATACATTGCTATCAACATTATGATTAATAAACTTTAAACAAAATTTACTCATAACAAGATTGTTTTAACTTTTCATTGTAATCAATTTCATCTAGGCACACTTTTTATCTGAATATTACATTTATTTTCCATTCACAATGCCCACATCCTAGAATAATAATATCTTTTGACAACAATCTAAACTTTTCACATGAACTTTTATTGTTGGAAAGTTTTTAATCAACTCGTTTTGCATCTTTGACAGAATGTCCTTTGGCTGGTATCGTGCGGAAGTGATTGGCGCCATGGCCTCTGTGTTTATGATCTGGGTCATAACTGGAATACTGGTTTGGCTGGCAATTGGACGACTCATTAGCGGTGATTTTGAAGTGAATGCCAAGATCATGCTGATCACATCGGGCCTGGCTATTTTGGTTAATGTCATGTAAGTAGCTCTAGCTGTCTAAATCTCTTGGCTTACTGTTGTCCTGTCCATCTTGTCTGTTTGTCTGGCTGCCTGCAGTTTTGGCTAGAGCTCCCTTGGGCAGTTTTCCAATTGCAATTGCAATTGCCGCAATCAACTTGTCCGGGGCCTGGGCCAGCAAATGGGTCAACAATGCAACTATCCTGCCACACAGTGGGGCAACACATTCTTCTATACCAAGCATTCCGGCTCTTCGAGTCGTTTCCTCCGCTGCCAGTTGTTGCGGTAACTTTCTCCACACATTTTAGCGACAACTTTTCTTTCCTCTCTCTCTCCACACACACACAAAAGTTTGGAATTTTTTTGCGTCAACAAAAGGCAAAAGCGACGCCAACGATGACTGCAACTACGGCGACGATTTTTGTTTGTGTTGGGCTGCTCCCAAGTTGCAACTCTTCTTCTCCACTTACTATTTTTCGAGAAGTATAACAACTTTGCAATGTGATTTACCTGCCTTAAAACTTGTACTCTAATTGAATACACTGTGTGACAGTTTCGCTTAAGTTTCTTGTCAAGCATTTTAGCTGCTTTTATAAGATAACAAAAGTTGCAGACTCATATAAGTAGACTATAAAATTTTATTAATTGTAGTGAAGAGTATTCAATGTTCGTTTGTTATTTTAAAGGGGAAGTGGTTTGTTTTGCTTGTTTTGATTGCGTCGTATGCAGCACCTGCAACTGTAGCTGCCACCTTACCCCCTCGGCGACCCCTCAACCCCTCAGCTGCACCCACTCGTCCTTTCTATTGCTCGTTCATGTGGCTGTCGAAGCATAGTTTTTGGCGCATAAATCGAAACGTTTCAATGCTCGGCACATGCTTCTCTCTCTCTATGCATGTGTGAGAGTGTGTGTGTGTGTGTGTGTGTGTGTGTGTACGCCCTTAAGCTTTTCTTCCTCGTCTTCTTCGGCTTGTTATTGTTGTTGGTGTTGGTAGTAGCGCAAATTTTCCAGTTGACGTTGGCATTTTCAGTGTTTGCCACTTGAATTGTTTGATTACGTGAATTGATTGTGAAAAACGTGCAGCGGCAGCAGAGCAACAGCAACTTTTATCGAGGGCTTTTTCTCTCTCTTCTACTCGCGCACGCCGCCAAGGGAAAAGGAGGCGTGGCAACTGTCCACTGGTCTGGTCTGGTCAGGGAACTGAAGTTGTGTGAGCTTGTGGGTCGGTCATCTTTGCCATCAGCAGAAGAGGAAGAAAGCCAAGTCAACGCTGATGGCTTGACTTGTCCAAACGTGTTTGGCTGCACGTCGAACAGCGATATTAAATGGCCACCTTCTCCCCTTTTTTTTTTACCGTTATACGATCTGAATTGCTCGCTTTGCAACTGTTTCAATTGTTAGATGTTTCAAAGGTCCAAGAAGGCAGCTAAGATATTTATTTGCAAACATAAAAACTGAGAAAGTATTAATTTAGAAAATCATTTAATATTGTAAGAATATGCTAGCTCTATTTTCTCAAAAATATTTCATTGTGTATATATTTAATACAATCTTGTACAAAATATATTTAATTGTTTTAATTGTGTTGTGAAGTCTCTTTACTCTGAGTTTAATTTAGAAGATTAGTTTTCGTGTTTTTGAGTTCAATTAGCAAAAGCCGCCAGCAGCAAGGCAAAAAGCAAAGTTTTGCGCGCAGCTTTTGTTAGATTTACCTGAAGCCGCCGCCGAGTGGCAGCTTAAAGTGGCAATGTCGGCGACTCCACATCGTTAAAAACGGCCATTAGGAGACACACACACACACACACAAACACACATACACACAAGAGCGTGGCCAGAACGGTAAATGGCAGGTGGGACATTAGCGAAACCAGCTGAAATATGAGAATGGAATGGATGAGGGATATAAAGGGGTAAAGGGTGAAGGGAGTGCAGCGAGAGTGGTCTTTGCGCAATTTAGAGGCGAGTGTTTTAGCAGCGCGACAGTTTTGAGGATAGTTGGGATCTCAATTTGATTATAAAGCACCAAGCACTGATTACGTTGATAAAGTGAAAGTTGATAACATTCTGTTTAGATAGTATAAAAGATGTGATTTATTAAAAGAACTTTAAGTTAGGTTAGTTCAAAAGGTTTGAGAGTGTTTTAAAGGCATTTAAAAAATACAAAATGTATGAGATTTTCAAGTGTTTTACTTTCATTAAATCCAACAATTTTCCTTAAATTTTTAAATATTTCATCGCTTAACTCAATAAAGTTTTCAACTAATTAACTTTGGATTAGGTTAAGTGAGTCGCAAGCTCAAACCTCTAAATGTCTAAATATATACTTATTTATAGAAAAATAGATAGAAACCCTTTTTGTTTGTTTGATTTGTTGGCTATTGGGTTGAAGGGAGGAAGACACAGTGCGGGGCAAGTAAATAACAACACAGCACTCGGTTGTAAAATGCGCATTAAGAGGAGCATAATAAACGTGGCCCGTCGTCGGTTCCATGGGGCGACAGCTTAACGAGCTGCTCAGCCGGTTGACATGCTCCAACATCCTGCTGCTGTTCCCCTCACCCTCTGAGTCCCAGTCACATACGTTCCGAAAGGGCGAGAGAGCGAGGGGGATCAAGGGGTATGGATTGGAGACAGCCCAAGATATGCGCTAATATTTATGTTCCTGTCAATTAAATCAGGACATGTTGCCTGGCGCAAGTCGCCATCGTCGCCACGTCCTTGGTCCTTGGTCCTTGGCCCTTGCTGTTGCTGTTGCTGCTGGTGTTGGCGTTGTCATGGCTGTGCTGTCGTTTGTTGGCCACTAACGAGGCGAGTAAAGATGCCGCAAAATCAAGGGAAATGCTTCATTGCGCGCTACAAATTACAGCGACGCAGTTGGAACAACAATGGGGCGCCAAATGGGCTAAGAGCGAGACGGATAGCTACAAAATCTAGCAACAACAACAACATTGGCATTTTTTGCGCTTGAAAGGACACACACGCAGCAGGACCGGGAGGAGCAGGAGCAGAAGCATCTCACACTAAAAGCTGCAAAATGCCTTGGCAATCGGATGTTCAAAGTCAAAAAGCGTATGTGCTCGGCATTGAATCCAGCTTCAGAGCTCCGGGAGCTCCCAGATTCAGCTTCAGGACTTTTATGCAACCAATGCTGCTGCTGTTCTTGTTGTTGTTGTTGTTGTTTGTTTGTTGACCGCGTGGAGAGAGGGAGAGACTGAGAGTCATAGCTGTGAAGACCATAGAGGTAGGAGCTACATTGAGAAAAATTATAACTTATGATGTTTCGAAATTAGCAAATGTTTTTGTGGGTTTCCAAAAATTATTTGCAAAGATTCTCCTTTTTTTTTTTGTCGGCAGTCACAAGATTAGAAAATTTTTTAAAATGTTTTTCTTAATAGATTTTATGTTACCTGAGTGTAATTTTTTTATTTCAAACAGTTTTTTAGATATCTTAAATACCATTCATAAGAAATAGCCTATTTTCAAAATTATTTGGAATATAAAAAAAAACAGCTGATTTAAAAAGGCATACATTTTCATTTAGGAAAACCTGCTTTTTGAAGAATAAACCGAATTTTCTTCACCATTTTTTTCAGTGTATTCAAGTAGCAAGTGTTGCAAGAGTAACAGTAACTAAAGCCCTGCCCTGCACAATTTATTTAGTGGCCATCAACGCGTCGCTCGTTCGTGTTGCGACTGGAATCCTCTGCAACAAGACGGGGCAACATTATAAGAGGGGGATTTATATTTTTTTTTGTTTCCTCTTTTTTTATTTTTGACAAATTATGGCCGCATTTGGCGTGCCTGGCCCTAGAAATTGAAAATGGAATTGACTTGTCTGGCTAACAAGCTCAGGTTCAGAAGAAACTCTCTCTCTGCCTCTCTCTTAATTCTCAAGTGGCAGGAATTCACGAGCATATATAAATAAAGAAAGACATTCAAAAAATAGAATAAGTTTTGTTAGATGTAAAGCTGACCAACTTGAAAATCATACGAAGATTTATTATTTTAATTATTTAGTCATAATACTCACCCAATTTGTTTTCTTCCGTTGTTCAGTAGAGGAAGTATTTTAATTATATTTGTTTTAAAAGTTTGTTTCATATTATTATCTCTGTTATCTGTATTGTATTCGATTTTTGGGTTTTTCACTTTTAATTCTCGGTAGTCGTTTATTTTGATTGCCCCGCTGGTACTATCTTTGGGTCAACTGTGCCGCGTCACGTCAATTAGCTGCAAATCGACATCGTTCATGCTGTCCACAATGCTCTGCCCCTGTATGTGTGTGTGTGTGTGTTTGTGTGTGTGCTATTGGCCTGTGCGTAATTTATGCCAGTTTATTTATTGATGCCCGGCCTGAGGGAGAGGGATAAAGAGAGAGAGAGAGAGTTGCATTGTTTTCCCAAAAAGCCGGCTAAGTGCAGCCGGCGTAGAGCCATGTGTACGGACGGACGGACAGAAGCCCAGCAGCAGCAGCAGCAGCCACAACAGAGAGAATGGGGTTTTGGTCATGGCCTTTTTAGCCCGACAAAATAGAAAACCCATAAATCTGCAATGTCGGAGCATTTAAAATGAATAAAAAGTCAATGTGCCGAGCTATTAACTGCCTGATGCATGCTATCCAAACAAACAGCGGGGGGCGTGAGGGTTGGGTTTGGGATTGGGTCCACTCACAAGCACCAATATAGCTTTTGGCCGATATTCTGTGGCATGGGGCAGAGGTAGGGGAGGGGTGGGGTCGCCATTTTCGACAATACCATTGTATTTGCATGCAGCTCGGTGCATCCGGAGGGATCCACAGCAGCAGCAGCAGCAGCAGCAGCGGGTCGAGCAAACGGACGGAGGGACAGTCAGACAGACGGACGGACGGACGGACCTAGTCGAATGGGCGGTCGAGCGGCTCGCACACCTTCCGGTACACAGAGCACAAGCCCACGGCTGTGTTTACAGTGTGACCAAACCAAATATTATAGAGTTTATATGTTTATTGCAATTTTCAACTCTTTGGTTTTATATGCAATATTATCCTTAAATAAGTTGGTCAACGATTTTTAAACTGTAGAGCTTTTATATAACTACAAAAAATGTGTTAATCATTTTTTTTGACTACTTTTCCTTCCTTTATTTATTTATTTAAAGTTGACTAATAAAAGCCGGTTAGATATCAAAATAAAGTGATTCTTATTATGTATTTATTTAATTTAATTATTGTGGCAAGGATGTAGTAGATATTTTCAACGATTTTTTACACATTATTCAATTTGATTTTACTTTATTAAGCTTCTTTTGCAAGATCTGCAAATGATGTACATCTAAACTTTAGACTTTAGCAGATATTTTAAGAAGCTAAAAGAAAGCAAATATTTATAACTAAATTGATGGTGGTTACCATAAAAGAGCTTAAGATTATTAAAGTTAAAGTTATTTGTGCTTTTGTATTGTTTCCCGTTGTCTAGTCTGAATTTTATAGATGGTTTAAATTTCTAATGGAACAATTTTTTTAAAAATTTGCTGCATACATAACTTGGTTTCTTTTATATAGTATACCATGTAGACTTGTTGCCACACTGTGCACTGTGGTGCGGTTGTTTGTTTGCTCGCCTGTGCGGCTGTTGGTTTGGTACATTAAAATGCTGAAATAAAATGCCAAACAAAGCCAAAGCGTCGGCCGCATGCCCCGAAAAATATTTTTCTTTTTCTCTGTGTGTTTTTGGGGATTTTTCTTGTTGTTTTTGTGTTGCGGCCAGACTGGCGGGGCAGGTGGTGGCTAGCTGGGGGTGTGGCACGGGTATTGCAACATTTTCAAGTATATTAAATATTTGTGATAACGTTTTCAATTTCTCATGCCACATTTTCCACAGCATGGGTGTGCAGCTGCAGCATGGACACTCCCACGGCCTTGGCGGAGGCGGTGGTGGCGGGGGGCATGGTCACAGCCACGGCAGCTCGAAAAAGTCCAAGAAGCAACAAAGGAAAGCCACAGCAGCACATGTGAATGCCACATCCACCCCCTGCGCCGCCTCCCCCACGAAACGCATCGAAGGCGGCGTCGCCTTTGATCCCGAGGATGCCGAACTGCCGGGCGCCGGCCTGCCCAGCTACTCGTATCAGAATGCCAAGCTGGTGGATCCCGGCCTCGATCTGGAAATAGCCGCCGTCCTGGCGGAAACGGCACCCGGTGCCCATCATCATGGCGGCGAGTCGGGTCGAGAGGCCGTCAACATGAATGTGCGGGCCGCTTTCATACACGTAATTGGCGATGTTATCCAAAGTGTGGGCGTCTTTGTGGCCGCCGGTGTGATCTACTTTTGGCCCGAATACGCTATCGTCGATCCAATTTGTACATTCGTCTTTTCCATAATCGTCCTCTTTACCACCTTTACCATTATGAAGGATGCGCTGTTGGTGAGTTTATTTTTAAAATATTCATACCATACTTTATTGGCAAATAAGAAATTTAAAGCATCGATTTTCATACAACATTTAACGATTTGAATTTATTTCATTTGCAATGTATCAAATATCGTTTTTGATTGTTTTTATATTTTTCGGTTTATTTTTTATATCGTACTGTATCGTATTGTTATCGTACTAATTATCATTATTTTAAATTATTTTATATATTTATTTTGTTTTAAATTAAACCATGTCTTTCAACTATTTGTTTTTTAATTCGTTTCAAAACGTATTGCATTATTTTTTCTTCTTGCATATAAAAAAAATATTGGGATTTAAATGCAACTGCAATCAATAAAAATTTCGTATGTATATGTTAAAAGTGTACAGCTTACATGGTAAATCGATATTAAAGCTGAACTCATATATAAAATTTTTATACCAATTGTTGGTTAATATTAAAATGTTGATTGGTTCAAAGTTGAACAATTATAAAATACATATGATAAAATTACCATTAACTAAGTTTATTTAATGTTTATTATTTTTATTGTTTGCACATAATATATTTGCATATTTAATATAAAAACAAATAAACTAGTATAACTTTCAATTAAGTTTTTTCTACTAATGCACATTTTGGCAATTAAAATGAGTGAATACTTGTGAATTGAATTAACTTTTGTTATAATATTTGTTAAATTCGACATTTGTTTTTCCTGTAGGTTCTGATGGAGGGCACCCCGAACTATATGCATTATGATGAGGTTCTGCAGATATTTCAGCGCATTGAAGGCGTCGAGCGTGTTCACAATTTGCGCATCTGGGCGCTAAGCATTAATAAAGTGGCCCTATCTGTACATTTGGCCATTGGTGAGTAGCCTACGGCCAACAAACAAGAACAACAACAACAATTCAACTGCTGCGAGTATAAAATTGCCTACACATACATCCTTTACTATCTCTGATTGTGTGTGTGTGTGTGCCCTGCATGGTAATTATCCCAATGGATTCGCTGTTGTTGTTGGTGTTGTTGTTGTCCAGGGCAAAGCGCGTGCAATTAGCTTAATTATTTTTGAAATGGCTTTTTAAGCGTTGCCAATTTTGGGAAGAACGTTTACGGCCATCAATGTTATCAACATTTTGCTCACTTTTTTACTTTTCCCCTTTCCCTCCACCCCAAACACAGGAGCCAATGCCAATGCCAAGAGGATACTTGATGCGGCCACCTCGGCGGTTCATTTGCGCTACAACTTCTTCGAGACGACAATACAAATCGAGGAGTATACGGCCCAAATGGAGAACTGCAATCAGTGCACGGTGCCGGCAAAGTGAAAAAAAGCACTAAAGTTCATTGCCCAATAATACAAATTAGCACCTAAAGTCAATCTACAATACATATATCCAACTATCAAACTTGTACATTCGCCTACAAAAATGTATGTATGTGTGTCTATGCGATAAGCAACCCACTCTCCCCTCACCACACTGCAATGCTCCGTTTGGGCCATCAAAATTGTGTTAGGCCAGACGATGAGATAACAATCCAAAATATAATGCGTCACGTTTTCCATAACACGTCACAAAATATTAACATTTTGTCATATTTTCAAGCACAGTGGCTCCAAATACAAATTATGTACCTAAAATAAAAGTCCAAAATGACTATGTGAGAACTGTAAAAAAAAAATTGTGATTGAAAAAATAAATAAACGTGCATATTGTTATGTTTATGGAAAGCAATACAAAATTTTAATGTAATCAAATATTGTAGTATAATGATAAGATAAATGGGATACAAATCTTGCATCCTTGCAAAAACAATCTAAACACTATCGATATTGCTGCATCGATAATCCAACTTCAACTGAGTGTAAGAGAATGTTAAAAGAAGCTTTTTTTTGTTGCTATGAGTAAGTTCGTTCCTGAAGTGTCAATTTATCTTATCGCTGATTATCTTATCGAACATAGAACGTTTACTGTTGATTATGTCAGTAAACAGTTAAGTTCATCACTTGGATGACTCTTAGACCCGTTTTACACGATGAAGTTTTTGCTTCTGTTACAGAAGCCATAGGCTGTTTAGGCTTCCATTAAAACGTCCAGAACACCTTGCATGGTGGGTCGGTTGTTGGGCTCCTTATCCCAGCACTTTTGTATTAGTTCCTGTATGCGATCGGAGCATCCAGCCTCAGCCAATTTTTCTACAGAGGGCCGTAGATCTGCAAGTATTTATGTTATTTACCATCAGCGAAAACTTTGCATACAAATGTACATACTTTCCACATCGATTCTCCTTAAAAGCCATAGAACATCAATATGTTCTTTGTAGGGAATCTTACGCACTATAACTTCCCACATCGTAATGCCCATGCTGTAGACATCACACTTTCCAGTGTACCTGCGCCCATTGAAAACCTAAGCGCAATTAACAATGTTAGCTGTGAGTCATTGATATGGTATATATGTATATAGTACCTCGGGTGCCATATAAATCGGCGAGCCCCTGCGCGCAGTCATTTGGGTTTGTTCATTTCGCACAAAGCCGAAATCACAAATTTTCAAAATCTTTCGTTCAGCATCGAGCAACATATTTTGGGGTTTCACATCTCGATGGATGATGCCTCTTTCTGCCACAGAATACAGATAATTCAAACCCTGAAACAGGAAGTGAGTCAACATTCAGTCATCTTTGTATAAATTGAAACTGTACCTCAGCACCCTGGCGTAACCAGGAAACGGCTTCATCAATTGTATATAGAATATGTGTGTCCTCGTGCATTAGATGCCATAAAGATCCGCCTGCTAGATATTCCACAACCAAGTAGGTGGCATCGTTGGCAATGGAAATGCCAAACAGTTTGACAATGTTCTCATGACCATTGACCAGTGTCAGATACATGGGCTCATTCATAATATTCGGCTTTTTATCCTCAATATTGCCTAGTATTTTTTTAATAGCTACTACTCTGCCATCATATTTTCCCTTCCAGACGAGTCCAAAAGCTCCACGTCCAAGTGGCTGAAAAATAATATACGATTTATTCGAATTAAGTATTCCTTTTACTATATTCAGCAATTAGTTCCTACAGTGTCAAAAACCAGTTCACTATACTTAACGGCCGACATTCCGCGTTGAGATGTTAAAGTATACTGATTGATACAATTCAATTGCAATATAAAGCTGCTCAATGACTCAATGTTGGTTGGAATATCTAACGCATACTATTTCTACATTTGATTCATATATACATTTGTGTTTTCGCAAACGAAAGCTATTTTTAGCTCTCGATAAAGTAAGCTTATCAGGGACCGTATATAATTTACTTACAAAACAAGTAAGAAGGCTCTAGTCGAGATTTCCCGACTAGGAGATACCCCGAACCCTATACTTAACGCGTAGAGTCATTGTCTGTATGCATCTGTGACTAAACTTAAATCTTCGATATCTCTGTTGTTTCTCAACCGATTTCGATGAAATTTTCAGAAAAGTTCTATCGTTACCTATTATATCAACTAATATTTTTACATTTTCGATATTCGATATTTTAATGTTATCGATCATATGTGTATATCGGAAACGGAAATAGTTATCGAAAATCGGAAACAAACTTGTACTGCCTAGGACTTAGATGAGCCTTATGTGCAAAATCTGAAGTCTCTAGCTTTTATAGTCTTTGAGATCTACGCGTTCATACATACGGACAGACGGACATGGCTGTATCGACTCGGCTGTTGATGCTGATCAAGAATATATATACTTTATAGGGTCGGAGATGCTTCCTTCTGTCTGTTACATACTTTTGCACAAAACCATTATACCCCTTTTACCCATTTCATGGGTTCGGGGTATAAAAATGATAAGCACCAATACAGTAGACTCGCGGTAACGTGAACTATATAAAACCGAGCGTGTTCACGTTTGCGAGGGTGTTCATGTTTTCGAAGGTGTAATTCTTTAAATTTTCCAAATAAATAAGACTGTTTTTTAACTCAAATTACTATATACATATATACATATTTCTTTTATTTCGGATCCCGAGCTTAAAATGGTGGAAGGCGGCCACTGACGTCACTGTTCGCCTGATTCTATTGGCTAAATATTTAAAAGCAACGGCATTTAAAAAATGTGCGACGGTAGGACAAGGTTTCAAATTTGATATTATCTTTAAATAGCACTTAGTTCATGAATTATCTCATGAATGTCTTAGCTATTGTTATTTATTTCAAATATAGCAACCAATACCTAAATAAAACATTCCATATTTTTTACACTTATTTTTCTGCCTTTGGCTGCAACCGCCCACTGTGCACTTCATATACTGTTTTCTTCAGGGTTACCAAACAACTTAAAATTCACTAGTTTTGTTTATAAGTTGTATGGCCTACATTCTTTTTTTTTAAGAAAAACGTCATACTGTGGCAACTCTTCAAATGAAACCAGTGACGTATTATAACGGGAACACGCTCGGATGTCGCAATCTGGTCTCTATCATTCTTGAGTATACACATGAGCAATTATTTGCGGGTATGCCCCGTTTTATAAACACGATTCGCATAACCAAGATACGTAGAAAAGAAAACAACGTAGAAAAGAAAACAACGTTTTCTATGTTGAATGTATTTTAAATTTGTTCACGTTATATAAAATTCTTATCAGCGAAATATATTGTCACTATGAATTTATTGCAAAAATAATTGAATTGATTAAATAATTATAATCGTAACTTAACTGAACTGTACTTTTACTAAGATTTATATCATTTGAAAAGCAAACCGCAATCTCCTAAGCTTTATATCTGGTAGTGAGTCCGAATTTAATTTAATACCACTGTACCGGTGCTTGTGCAACATTTGTTTGTATGGGTGCTGAAAATGTTGCATCAGTTCGATGCATAGGCGATATGCAAACACGCATAAGAGTTATTAAGCTGCCGCTGGCGTTGCACAAAAATTGCAGCAGACAGGCAAACTGGGTTCCTGCCATATTGTATATGTATGTATGTAGTGTGTGAGGTTGAAACCCACTAATGCCAATTTATGAAGCGGCTGCAGTAAGCTGGCCACACCGGGTCACCTGGCTAACATCCCAACAGTCAAAAAAAAAAAAAAAACTAAAAACCAGTCCCACCACCTACTCTCCTCTTGTGAAAAGCCCATGCATAATTTGACATGCGGCCATTGAGGCTGCCGGCATTACAAATTATGCCAGAATTGTTGGCCAACAAACAAGGTTCTCTCCCACTCATACTTCCGCCCCTCGAATCCTAATCGGCGTCAATTTGTTGACAGCTTTGTATGCTTCGAGCATGGCCCGAGAAGTTGAATCTTAGCCAGCTCGCAGGCCAACTAACTTGTTGTCTTGGCCAAAAAAAAAAAAAAAACTGCAGTAATCATCATTCAGAGTCGGGAGTTAGAGGTGAGATGTCCGGCAATCTCTGACGCAGGCGCAGCTTGAAAAGTTCTAAAAAGAGAGAGAGAGAGAGAGTTCAGTTTTAGTTCATGTTGCGGCTTTCGACTGTGGCCTGCCACACTTGACCTGCAGTCGACAATTGTGTGCATCAAAGCATCCATAGTCACAGAATGCATGCGGGGCCACAAAACAGAGACGTTGTAGTCACAGCTTTAAGTTATTAACTGCCAAAGTACTCTTGGCAATAACCTTGACCCCTGACACAAATGTAATGCAATGATGTCCTTAGCAATTACAGCCGAAACAACACTTCAGCTGGCATTTCATTTGCCAACACAAATATTAAATGCCTTTAGTTAGCGTATCTCTTTCTCTTTCTAAAGAGATCGTCATTAGCCAAATAGGCGCAATGCCCGCGAGCCGTTAACACAATGCGGCCAAAGCGCATAGCGGAGGTGCACAAAGCTAAACAAGGATCAAAAGCAGCCCGCAGCGAGCTTTGCCAAAGTATGCGTATGTTCCATCTGGGTGTGTTTTAGGGTGTGTGTGTGTGTGGGTGAGTGTTGATGTTTGTGTTTAAGCGCTGCAAAAGTAAGTAATAAATAAATACCTAACATCTCAACAGCTTAAACCGAACTAACAAAAGAAAATTCGAAGATTAAATATGCACTTTTAGCTTTGCTTGAAGGGAATACTTATTTATTTTCTTTAATACAGTCGAAAAGTAAATTAAGCATTTATCATTATAAAGACAATTCAAATGAATAATTCTTTTAATAATTGCATACTTTTAGGCGGAAGACGGATTTCTTGGAATTTTCTATTTACATTTTGCGAATAATAACTTAATTAAGATGTAAACAGAAAGATTCTTAGAAGAAATACCTTGAAGGCTATTGTAATATGTCGCTTGTCGACTGAATTTGGTTTTAGGTCAAACCCTAAAAGTAGGCAACCCTTACACCCCAACCTCCGCTTCAGTTACTGTAAAACTGTATGCCGTATTTATTTACTTTGTTTCTTGCAATTAGCCAAACGGAAAATGTTTTGTGAGAAATATAAATAAGCTTATTAAACGTTTATTTGTTTAAGTTAGTTGGTAAATTTTTCTATTGTTAGTATTTATTTTTTTTTGGTTAGACATCATATGATCATTCGCACCTAGGGGTGATGAAAAATGTTAACCGGTACAGGGCTGTGAATAGCGAATATTAAGATGAAATAGATTGGTGCAACTTGTCGCTTTTCGCCAGCTAACCTCTGACCGCATGTTCTTGTTCTCTAAAAGACTTGCAAGGGAGTAGTTGTGTGCGAGTTACCAGTGAAAGAAAATTACGAGAATCGTGGTACCTTTAATTGGGCCATAAAGTCAAATAAGTGCCACTGGATCTAAATAAAGAAGATTATACATTTTCCCTGATGCAGCGCACCAGAAAATATATGCCGTAACCTGCAAAATTATATGCTTGCCAGTTCCCGACCATTTGGAATTGGCGGTTAGTTGGTTTGGTATCGCTAGTGTGTTATATCTAGTTGGTGTGCAGTATCTTCTATTCGGCCTAGGAATTGTCATTCGGGCTTGTTAGAAATAACAATAGCTGCCGCATAAAGTGCAAAATAAACTTTGCCTACAACTAAAACGGATCAGCTGTTCCCAACGACTCCAGCTACCAAGCGCTCTCTTAATCTACCTCTCCCGCATGTACATGTGGGCTTCTTACACCAGTCCGGATTTGAAGTCGTACGCAGAGCAACCCCCCCCGTGTGGAAGTTGCCTACAAAAATTAATTATGTGGTCGCAAAGAAATTAAATAGAATAATATTCTATAAAAGCCAGTCAATTGTGAAGTGGATAAGTTTTTTTTGTTTTGTTATTGTTATGTTTAATTGATTTTGGTGCCAATCAAACATAACCCAAAAAAAAAAGGTTATGCCACCTACCGGCACAGGTTTATACAAAGAGAGAGATTAATGTTTAACTTATAAGTGTAATTTGCTAATGTTGTAATATTTTGCATATTTTTTGTTGTTATTAGTGTTAATTGTTATTAACCAAATGTTAAAAAAATAATTTGCAAGTGGTGTCGAGACGCAACAAATTACATAAACAAAGAGAGAGAAAAAAAAGTATAAGTTGCTGTATCTCCGCATAAATTAAATGACAATTGCAGTTTCAAAATAAACTACAATTATCTATATAAAAAAAAAAAAAAAAAAATATGCAAAGTAATATTTAAATAAAGTTAGTGAATTGTGCAAAATCAAAAGAAAGAATAGTAAACAAAACAAGAGTATGTGTTAAGAGAGCATACCAATCAATATCTTCCCCCCCCCCTCTCTAATCCATAAACTTTTGCTTAAGCTACAGCGACGGATAAAAGCACACACCAACACAAGGAAAGATCTTTCTGCGTGGGATTATGCCGCTGTAAGTGACCGCTCTTTATCAATTCAATTTTCTTAATAATATGCACGCGAAAGCTTCTCTTCCGTGCGATAACGTAACTGAAACCAAAGCTTCTCTTAATTAACCTTGAACTCAGAACGTTTTAATGCTTTCGAACACATGTGTTTTTGCAGCATATGCAAATACACTAACTCGAAAAAGTTAACGTACCGATTTGTTTTGATTTTACTTTCGTTTGCATTCACTTATTTAAAAATGAATTAATAGTAAATTAATGCAACGCATATCATGTTATATTGTCTAATTTAAGTATATAAAAATAATCCATATGCATGATCATATTTATTTCATATTTATATATTTTAAAATTATTCGTATAACCAATTATTGTTTATTTTAGCCGCTCTAAGCACTTGCGTTTTTAGAATAGCTGTTTTAATACTAGTTATTTGGTTAATAGTTATGTTAGGTCGTTTGTACATCCCGTCAAAATATTTGTGTTAAGAATATAATAATGTCTGCTTAATTCCCTTTTGTTTTATTGGAACCATGTCTAACTTGAGCGAGATGCGATAACTGCCATAGGCGCTTTTAGGGATCCTGAATTAATATACATAGATCAGGCTATCGTCAGGATCATGGTAGGGTGGGCGTATGCACTTCAACACCTTGTGCATTTACATCAGCAGCCTTCACCATAGCCTACATTGAATTTAGATTATTTTTCAGCCGCCTCTAAACAACCCCAATTCTACTAGCTTCCCTCCTACTTCCCCCTATCTTAGTTCATTCCCCTTGCCCCTGTCCAGGTAAAAATAGTACGCGAATTTTAATGATAAAATAATGCGACTGGAGCAACGTAACACTCGGTTCATTCTTTTGGTACCCTCGACTTAGCCGACGAGCCACAGCCGTAGAAGCCAGCGCGTACTCCGTTGTCCGTTACACTTCCATCAGCTCTTCCATACTGGTACGTTAATCGTTACAGTTCTTATTAGTTATTATTTTTATTATTTGGCGCCCAGACGTGTGGCCGATTTTGGTAGACTTCTAGTACAAAGTTATTAGTACGAAGTTACTGAAAGA
This sequence comes from Scaptomyza hsui, assembly GCA_018152825.1. NCBI lineage: Eukaryota > Metazoa > Arthropoda > Insecta > Diptera > Drosophilidae > Scaptomyza > Scaptomyza hsui. The sequence goes on from JAECXO010000269.1 coordinate 9,892,951, forward strand.
TTGGCCTTGATTTTAATTTAAATCTCAAAGAAAGTCGATAACATCTAGAGACTTTATTTTTCTTCTTCTCCCAATTCCCTTGTCCTTGGCTATAAGCGTAAAACAGGCTTTAGCTAACAGGCTTGTGTGAGACATTCTGGATAAATATTAACTTCAAAATGGTTATATTTCCGAAGTCTAATTACACATAAGTGTCATCCTTTTCCTAAGTGCTATACAATTTCGTGTCTTAGTTAAGCAGGATAAGGCTAGTGGACCAGATCTACTTCCGGCCGCTAACTGAAGCATGTATTTTGGTAGTACCCTAACTCGCTCAGTAAAATTGTTTTAGGTATACGGTATTGGTAAAAAAAAAAAAAAAAAAACAAATGCTGCGGATTACCGCCGATCTCACATAGTTGGCATGCGCTACTATGCTATGTGTGATCTTGGATAAGTAACTGCAAACAAGTATTTAGTTTTGAGATCAGTTTCGTACGTTCACTCCCTTGATTAGGCGGGTTAAATCAGCAGGCCATTTCATTGTTTTGACTGGGTGTTGGTTTGACAAGCAAGGTCAAGAGTAAGGATTAGTAGTAACCGCGATCAAATATAGTTGGCATGCGCTATTATGCTATACTTGGCCATCGGTAGCTACCTTCAAGTAAATTGTAGTTTCAGATTAGTAAGCATTTCTTTTTTCTCTTAAGTTTTGTTTTGTTGCTGGATATGAGACCGTGGACTAGATCTACTACTCTCCGCGCAATTTCAAAGCTAGGGTAATAGTTTTTGAATTCCCTTTATATGTATGGTATGGTAAATGGTTATCTGATACTCAGGATGGTTTGGCATGGTATCCAATAAAAATTTCATGAATTGTTCTTTTCTATCGTTTTTGTTTGTCTATTATTTATTTACAAGTAATATCGTATGCGAGTAATATTTAGGTGTTTTTTAAAATTAAAATATTATAACTGCTTTGCAAGATAGGTAAGCGTATAGGATAAATAGTAATACCTGTTATGGTTAATTACAATGCCCTTAAGACGAAACCTTTCAAATAGTTCTGCCGTTGTAAATACCCCCGAGACAATCTGTTGTGTTTGCACTAAAGAAGTAGAGCTTCCAGCTCAATTATTCACAACACGGTGTAATCATTATTTTCATCACGAGTGTTTTGTAAGTCAAACAAACAACAGAAAAGTTTGTCCAGTTTGTCGTACGTCGCTTCGTTGTTCAGCCAATAATCTTTTCGAAGAACTAAAAGCTGCGCACTTATCCAAGCCTAATATGCCGTCGTCAGGTATAACTACTAGAGCACAGTCAAGAACGACTGCTGCAAGTTCATCAGTAAGCCTGAATCTGGAAACGTCTGCAAATCCGATGAACCCTACTAACAGTTCATCCGAGTTGCAGTCCAACATAAGTCCGACTATGCGACAGACTCAATTCGTGCAACCAGAAACTGTTGAAGGTATGGTCGATCCGAACCGAGTAGTTCAGCCAGAAAGTCAACCAAGACCGATGCAAATGGGGCAAGAAACATTGTTGGCTAACTTGCAACAATCCATTACAACAGCAATGGCCACAGTATTATTGCAACAAACACGCACGATTGCTCAAGAGATTGAGGCTGGATTTCAGAGATTGTCTGTACAAATGACCACTAATTCGGAGCCGATTCAGCCAACTAATCGAGTTTCGCCATCGGCCCAAGCACATCAAAGTTTGGAACAGTTGTTTAGAATCCCAAGTAGACCCGATAGTGAACATTTTCCTTCTGCAGGTACACCTGCTGGTTCGCAGCCAAATCGTGATTTACGACCAGATCGTATTAGTCAAATAATGTCTAATTGGAAGTTACGTTTTACCGGACATGCGTCTTTGTCAGTTGACGACTTTTTGTATCGAGTCGAAGCACTCACTCACCAGACTCTGGAGGGCAATTTTGAATTGTTAGCACGATATGCAAGCAATTTGTTCGAGGGAAGTGCCAATGAATGGTATTGGAGATTCCACCGAAGTGTCCCTGTAGTTCGCTGGTCAGAGTTGTGTGCAGCGTTGAGATCGCAATTCCAGGATGGTAGAACTGATTTAGAGATCCAAACAGCTATTGCTCAAAGGAAGCAAAAGCATAATGAAAATTTTGATAGTTTTTATGAAGCAATAGTGTGTTTAGCAGACAAGCTTAGTCTGCCGTTAAGTGAACAAGCTTTATTGGAAACACTTCGTGCAAATTTGTTGCCAGAAATACAGCACGAAATGTTATATGTACCTATTGGCAACATTGTTCAGTTGAGACACGTAGTGCGTACACGTGAGCGATTTGTGAAATCTGTAGCTCATTCAATAGTCCCTGTGCAACGATTTCAATCCAAACGTCATGTAAATGAAGTTACGGTACAAACCGAAACCGACAACGAAGACGATGAGGATTCGAATACTATTGATCTCGCGGCAATGACCCTGTCTTGTTGGAACTGTGGTAAAAATGGGCATAGGTATCAAGATTGCGTGGCAGCTCGTAACGTTTTTTGTTATGGGTGTGGTAAACGAGACACATATAAACCATCATGTTCTAGATGTGCTCTCACACCTACAAAAAACGAACACCAGCGTGCACCCTTGACAAGTGCACGCAAACTAGTGTCCAGGGGGACAAATACAGAATAGCTAGGGAGGTCACCCAAACTAGTAATTTCGCACCGGATACGACCCCAATCTCAGACTTTCCTTTAACTAAACCTAAACTCAAAATAAATGCCGAGTGCTTGCGACAGACGCGCAACAGCATTCGTCAACGTTATTTTCGCTTAAAGCAGAATCAGTCCGTAGCAGACATAAATTCCTCTATTGTAGATATGTCAGGTGACGTTAGGCCATATGCAGATGTAACCTTATTGGGTAAATCTCTAAGTGGTCTTATGGACACAGGAGCCTCAATTAGTTGTATAGGTGGTAAATTTGCATCAGAGTTGAATAGAGTTGAATATAAGCCATTGAAGCTTAATGTTCGTACCGCTGATGGGGCAAAACAAGCTATTGTGGGTAAAATCACAACAGAAATTCTGTTTAGAGGTGAGACAAAACGATTATGTTTTTATATTGTACCTTCGCTCTCACAAGAATTATATCTTGGCATTGATTTTTGGATAGCATTTGACTTGTTACCCTTGGTGTTGATGCATAAAACCCATAGCGCTAGAGTGATTGCTTTAGAAATAGCCGACCCCTTAAACATTCAACTAACGGCTCAGCAGCACAAGGAGTTGATAGCTACAATTAAATTGTTTCCTTCTTTTGCTGAAAAAGGTCTTGGCAGGACAACATGGCTTTCTCACGACATAGACGTGTCAGGCTGTACTCCCATTAAGCAGCGTCATTACGCAGTATCGCCAGCAGTCGAAAAACTAATGTACGACGAACTGGAGAGAATGCTAGCGCTAGGAGTTATAGAAGAATCCGACAGTCCTTGGTCATCACCTATAGTGTTAGTTAAAAAACCTGGCAAAGTTCGACTATGTTTGGACAGTCGCAAAGTCAATGAGGTTACTATTAAAAATGCATATCCGATGCCCCTTATTGACGGAATCTTAAGCCGATTACCCAGAGCGGAGTTTATAACTAGCATAGATTTAAAAGATGCCTATTGGCAAATACCACTTACACAGCGGGCCAGAGAAAAAACTGCTTTTACCGTACCTGGTAGACCCCTGTATCAATTTACGGTTATGCCTTTTGGGTTAACTAATGCGCCACAAACAATGTCTAGACTTATGGATAAGGTTATACCTCCACATTTACGCACAGAAGTTTTCATCTATCTAGATGATCTGCTCGTAATTTCGGAGTCGTTTGAGAAGCATTTAGCGGTGTTGAGAGAGTTAGCCGATCGCCTTAAACTGGCAGGGTTAACCATCAATGTACAAAAAAGCTGTTTTTGTCGGAAAGAGGTGAAATACTTAGGGCATGTTATTGGGCATGGAACAATACAGACCGACCCCGAAAAAGTAGCAGCTATTAAGGATTTTCCCGTGCCTAGATCAATAAAGCAAGTCCGCCGATTCTTAGGTACAACTGGGTGGTATCATAAATTTATTAACAATTATGCAGGCATTGCAGCTCCCATTTCCGACACTTTAAAAAGTCGAAAGAAATTTGTATGGACCGATGAAGCGCAGAAAGCCTTTGAAAACTTAAAAAATCAAATGTGTTCAGCGCCAGTTTTACATAGTCCAAACTTCTCCTTGCCGTTTGAGATTCACTGTGATGCTAGCCATACAGGAGTCGGAGGTGTGCTTATGCAGAAGGATAACCAGGGAAATGATGTACCCATAGCATTCATGTCGCGTAAATTGAACAAATGCCAACGCAACTATTCTGTTACCGAGCAGGAATGTTTGGCTGCGATGATGTGCGTAAAAAAATTCAGAGCGTATGTAGAAGGGCATGAATTTTCAATACACACAGATCACGCATCGTTAAAATGGCTTATGACCCAAACTGATTTAAGCACTAGATTGGCAAGATGGGCGCTCAAGTTGCAAGCTTTTGATTTTAAAATTTATCATCGAAAAGGCTCGAAAAATGTTGTGCCAGATGCGCTATCCCGAGTATACACAGAAGATGTATCAGCACTGTGCGTAGATAGCTTTATTGACCTTAAATCCGACCATTTCAGTTCAGCTGAATATGCAGAGTTAAGGAGAAAAATACAAAAACAAGCGGAAAAATTACCTGACGTTAAAGTGTTGGATAATTTTATTTATCGCCGAGCCGAGCATGCACCTGGTGAGCAGCTGGCTGATGATAGGTGTTGGAAACTATGGATACCCAATGAAATGGTGCCCGAAGTTTTAAAGCAATGTCACGAGCATCCGTTATCGTCACACAATGGCATTACCAAAACTATGGAGAGATTACGTAGATATTACTATTGGCCCAATTTGGTAAGCGATGTAAAAGCGTATGTCAACAGCTGTGCAATTTGCAAAAGTAGTAAACACCCAAATCGTCCCTTGCGACCACCCATGAGTCCACCGACGGAGGTTCAGCGAGTCTTTCAAAAGTTGTTTGTGGATTTCTTAGGACCATATCCGCGTAGCAAGTCAGGACATATTGGTATTTTTGTGGTTGTCGACCATTTGTCTAAATTTCTATTTTTAAAACCAGTTAAGAAGTTCACGGCCGATGCCATAGTCGGATTTCTCGAAGAGCAAGTTTTTCATTGTTTCGGTGTACCTGAATTCGTAGTCTCAGATAACGGAGTGCAGTTTAAGTCCCATCTGTTTAACTCACTGTTGCAGAAGTATAGTGTGCAACACCGTTATACGGCCGTATATGCTCCACAAGCAAACGCATCTGAGCGAGCAAATCGCTCTATATTGGCTGCTATTAAAGCTTATGTTAACCCTAATCAGACCAATTGGGATGCACAATTAAGTCACATAGCATGCGCGTTACGGTCCGGAGTGCATTCAGCAGTGCACAGTAGCCCATATCGTATCTTGTTTGGTCAAAATATGATAACCAGTGGGTCAACTTATCAGTTGTTGAGAAACTTGGGGCAATTGGAAGATCGAACTGCATGTTTCGACAGAGAAGACTCATTGGATATAATTCGACAGGCAGCAAAGAAAGGCATAGATCAGCAACATGTTCGAAATGAGAGGGTATATAATCTTCGTAGCCGAGAAGTGTCTTATAACGCTGGCCAAGAAGTTTATAGGCGCAATTTCCAGCCAAGCAATTTTGCAAAAGGATTCAGCTCAAAATTAGCTCCAACTTTCATTAAAGCTAGAGTAAGGAACAAACTTGGCACATGTTATTACGAGCTGGAAGATTTGCAGGGTAACCTAGTTGGAAAATATCATGCTAAAGATATTAAGCAATAATGTCGATACTGTGTGTTTTTTTTTTGTCTCCAAGCGGGTATCCCACTTTGGTCGTTTCACCGCCAAAGTGTGATTTTGGCAGGGGGGTGTGTAATATGTCGCTTGTCGACTGAATTTGGTTTTAGGTCAAACCCTAAAAGTAGGCAACCCTTACACCCCAACCTCCGCTTCAGTTACTGTAAAACTGTATGCCGTATTTATTTACTTTGTTTCTTGCAATTAGCCAAACGGAAAATGTTTTGTGAGAAATATAAATAAGCTTATTAAACGTTTATTTGTTTAAGTTAGTTGGTAAATTTTTCTATTGTTAGTATTTATTTTTTTTGGTTAGACATCATATGATCATTCGCACCTAGGGGTGATGAAAAATGTTAACCGGTACAGGGCTGTGAATAGCGAATATTAAGATGAAATAGATTGGTGCAACTTGTCGCTTTTCGCCAGCTAACCTCTGACCGCATGTTCTTGTTCTCTAAAAGACTTGCAAGGGAGTAGTTGTGTGCGAGTTACCAGTGAAAGAAAATTACGAGAATCGTGGTACCTTTAATTGGGCCATAAAGTCAAATAAGTGCCACTGGATCTAAATAAAGAAGATTATACATTTTCCCTGATGCAGCGCACCAGAAAATATATGCCGTAACCTGCAAAATTATATGCTTGCCAGTTCCCGACCATTTGGAATTGGCGGTTAGTTGGTTTGGTATCGCTAGTGTGTTATATCTAGTTGGTGTGCAGTATCTTCTATTCGGCCTAGGAATTGTCATTCGGGCTTGTTAGAAATAACAATAGCTGCCGCATAAAGTGCAAAATAAACTTTGCCTACAACTAAAACGGATCAGCTGTTCCCAACGACTCCAGCTACCAAGCGCTCTCTTAATCTACCTCTCCCGCATGTACATGTGGGCTTCTTACACCAGTCCGGATTTGAAGTCGTACGCAGAGCAACCCCCCGTGTGGAAGTTGCCTACAAAAATTAATTATGTGGTCGCAAAGAAATTAAATAGAATAATATTCTATAAAAGCCAGTCAATTGTGAAGTGGATAAGTTTTTTTTTGTTTTGTTATTGTTATGTTTAATTGATTTTGGTGCCAATCAAACATAACCCAAAAAAAAAAAGGTTATGCCACCTACCGGCACAGGTTTATACAAAGAGAGAGATTAATGTTTAACTTATAAGTGTAATTTGCTAATGTTGTAATATTTTGCATATTTTTTGTTGTTATTAGTGTTAATTGTTATTAACCAAATGTTAAAAAAATAATTTGCAAGTGGTGTCGAGACGCAACAAATTACATAAACAAAGAGAGAGAAAAAAAAGTATAAGTTGCTGTATCTCCGCATAAATTAAATGACAATTGCAGTTTCAAAATAAACTACAATTATCTATATAAAAAAAAAAAAAAAAATATGCAAAGTAATATTTAAATAAAGTTAGTGAATTGTGCAAAATCAAAAGAAAGAATAGTAAACAAAACAAGAGTATGTGTTAAGAGAGCATACCAATCAATATCTTCCCCCCCCTCTCTAATCCATAAACTTTTGCTTAAGCTACAGCGACGGATAAAAGCACACACCAACACAAGGAAAGATCTTTCTGCGTGGGATTATGCCGCTGTAAGTGACCGCTCTTTATCAATTCAATTTTCTTAATAATATGCACGCGAAAGCTTCTCTTCCGTGCGATAACGTAACTGAAACCAAAGCTTCTCTTAATTAACCTTGAACTCAGAACGTTTTAATGCTTTCGAACACATGTGTTTTTGCAGCATATGCAAATACACTAACTCGAAAAAGTTAACGTACCGATTTGTTTTGATTTTACTTTCGTTTGCATTCACTTATTTAAAAATGAATTAATAGTAAATTAATGCAACGCATATCATGTTATATTGTCTAATTTAAGTATATAAAAATAATCCATATGCATGATCATATTTATTTCATATTTATATATTTTAAAATTATTCGTATAACCAATTATTGTTTATTTTAGCCGCTCTAAGCACTTGCGTTTTTAGAATAGCTGTTTTAATACTAGTTATTTGGTTAATAGTTATGTTAGGTCGTTTGTACATCCCGTCAAAATATTTGTGTTAAGAATATAATAATGTCTGCTTAATTCCCTTTTGTTTTATTGGAACCATGTCTAACTTGAGCGAGATGCGATAACTGCCATAGGCGCTTTTAGGGATCCTGAATTAATATACATAGATCAGGCTATCGTCAGGATCATGGTAGGGTGGGCGTATGCACTTCAACACCTTGTGCATTTACATCAGCAGCCTTCACCATAGCCTACATTGAATTTAGATTATTTTTCAGCCGCCTCTAAACAACCCCAATTCTACTAGCTTCCCTCCTACTTCCCCCTATCTTAGTTCATTCCCCTTGCCCCTGTCCAGGTAAAAGTAGTACGCGAATTTTAATGATAAAATAATGCGACTGGAGCAACGTAACACTCGGTTCATTCTTTTGGTACCCTCGACTTAGCCGACGAGCCACAGCCGTAGAAGCCAGCGCGTACTCCGTTGTCCGTTACACTTCCATCAGCTCTTCCATACTGGTACGTTAATCGTTACACTATGTGCTTGTTTTTTAACTGCCTCTTAATTGATTGCCATTAATTTGGTTACGCTTAAGAGGTCGTGACGAGTAAGCTTGGTTGCCATGTTGTCCGTTCTAGATGTTCGATATGACAATTACATGGACTGCGTTGAAACAATGCGCCAAACAAAAGTTGAACCCTTTAGCGAACTGTTTTGCTCTCTGTTTTGCCATTTATCCTTTTTTCCATTCGCACTTCTTCGACGGCTTTGACTGTTTCTTATCTGCTTGCTTTACATCTGAGCAACAATTTGAGCAAGGGTTTTAATACCAACTTGCCTTAAAAGCTAAAGTTGCGTTCAACATCGTCGCTGCTCATTAAAAACTTTCAGGCTGTTCGAACTTTGCACCAGATAAGCAACAGCAACGACAGCAGCAACAACAATACTTGTATCCTAAATTATAAATGCATAAAGTCAACGAAATACCGCCAAATTTGAAATTGTGGAAAGCCTTTTATTGGCATTATTGTCCATTTTGAAAGTATCGTGCTTACCATAAATATTTCACTGTTAAGTACCATTTAAAATTATTTAAAATATGTTCCAAAACAGTTTAAAGAAGTTATTTAATAGATATATAAATTATGTGTGTTTTATATAATGGTTATCGATAGTCTGTGCCTACACATACATCCTTTACTATCTCTGATTGTGTGTGTGTGTGTGCCCTGCATGGTAATTATCCCAATGGATTCGCTGTTGTTGTTGGTGTTGTTGTTGTCCAGGGCAAAGCGCGTGCAATTAGCTTAATTATTTTTGAAATGGCTTTTTAAGCGTTGCCAATTTTGGGAAGAACGTTTACGGCCATCAATGTTATCAACATTTTGCTCACTTTTTTACTTTTCCCCTTTCCCTCCACCCCAAACACAGGAGCCAATGCCAATGCCAAGAGGATACTTGATGCGGCCACCTCGGCGGTTCATTTGCGCTACAACTTCTTCGAGACGACCATACAAATCGAGGAGTATACGGCCCAAATGGAGAACTGCAATCAGTGCACGGTGCCGGCAAAGTGAAAAAAAAGCACTAAAGTTCATTGCCCAATAATACAAATTAGCACCTAAAGTCAATCTACAATACATATATCCAACTATCAAACTTGTACATTCGCCTACAAAAATGTATGTATGTGTGTCTATGCGATAAGCAACCCACTCTCCCCTCACCACACTGCAATGCTCCGTTTGGGCCATCAAAATTGTGTTAGGCCAGACGACGAGATAACAATCCAAAATATAATGCGTCACGTTTTCCATAACACGTCACAAAATATTAACATTTTGTCATATTTTCAAGCACAGTGGCTCCAAATACAAATTATGTACCTAAAATAAAAGTCCAAAATGACTATGTGAGAACTGTAAAAAAAAAATTGTGATTGAAAAAATAAATAAACGTGCATATTGTTATGTTTATGGAAAGCAATACAAAATTTTAATGTAATCAAATATTGTAGTATAATGATAAGATAAATGGGATACAAATCTTGCATCCTTGCAAAAACAATCTAAACACTATCGATATTGCTGCATCGATAATCCAACTTCAACTGAGTGTAAGAGAATGTTAAAAGAAGCTTTTTTTTGTTGCTATGAGTAAGTTCGTTCCTGAAGTGTCAACTTATCTTATCGCTGATTATCTTATCGAACATAGAACGTTTACTGTTGATTATGTCAGTAAACAGTTAAGTTCATCACTTGGATGACTCTTAGACCCGTTTTACACGATGAAGTTTTTGCTTCTGTTACAGAAGCCATAGGCTGTTTAGGCTTCCATTAAAACGTCCAGAACACCTTGCATGGTGGGTCGGTTGTTGGGCTCCTTATCCCAGCACTTTTGTATTAGTTCCTGTATGCGATCGGAGCATCCAGCCTCAGCCAATTTTTCTACAGAGGGCCGTAGATCTGCAAGTATTTATGTTATTTACCATCAGCGAAAACTTTGCATACAAATGTACATACTTTCCACATCGATTCTCCTTAAAAGCGATAGAACATCAATATGTTCGTCATCATCAACTTTGTAGGGAATCTTACGCACTATAACTTCCCACATCGTAATGCCCATGCTGTAGACATCACACTTTCCAGTGTACCTGCGCCCATTGAAAACCTAAGCGCAATTAACAATGTTAGCTGTGAGTCATTGATATGGTATATATGTATATAGTACCTCGGGTGCCATATAAATCGGCGAGCCCCTGCGTGCAGTCATTTGGGTTTGTTCATTTCGCACAAAGCCGAAATCACAAATTTTCAAAATCTTTCGTTCAGCATCGAGCAACATATTAAGGGGTTTTACATCTCGATGGATGATGCCTCTTTCTGACACCGAATACAGATAATTCACACCCTGAAACAGGAAGTGAGTCAACATTCAGTCATCTTTGTATAAATTGAAACTGTACCTCAGCACCCTGGCGTAACCAGGAAACGGCTTCATCAATTGTATATAGAATATGTGTGTCCTCGTGCATTAGATGCCATAAAGATCCGCCTGCTAGATATTCCATAACCAAGTAGGTGGCATCGTTGGCAATGGAAATGCCAAACAGTTTGACAATGTTCCCATGACCATTGACCAGTGTCAGATACATGGGCTCATTCATAATATTACGCTTTTTATCCTCAATATTGCCTAGTATTTTTTTAATAGCTACTACTCTGCCATCATATTTTCCCTTCCAGACGACTCCAAAAGCTCCACGTCCAAGTTGCTGAAAAATAATATACGATTTATTCGAATTAAGTATTCCTTTTACTATATTCAGCAATTAGTTCCTACAGTGTCAAAAACCAGTTCACTATACTTAACGGCCGACATGGCGCGTTGAGATGTTAAAGTATACTGATTGATACAATTCAATTGCAATATAAAGCTGCTCAATGACTCAATGTTGGTTGGAATATCTAACGCATACTATTTTACATTTGATTCATATATACATTTGTGTTTTCGCAAACGATAAAGTAAGCTTATCAGGGACCGTATATAATTTACTTACAAAACAAGTAAGAAGGCTCTAGTCGAGATTTCTCGACTAGGAGATACCCCGAACCCTATACATAACGCGTAGAGTCATTGTCTGTATGCATCTGTGACTAAACTTAAATCTTCGATATCTCTGTTGTTTCTCAACCGATTTCGATGAAATTTTCAGAAAAGTTCTATCGTTACCTATTATATCAACTAATATTTTTACATTTTCGATATTCGATATTTTAATGTTATCGATCGCATGTGTATATCGGAAACGGAAATAGTTATCGAAAATCTGAAACAAACTTGTACTGCCTAGGACTTAGATGAGCTTATGTGCAAAATCTGAAGTCTTTAGCTCTTATAGTCTTTGAGATGTTCATACATACGGACAGACGGACATGGCTATATCGACTCGGCTGTTGATGCTGATCAAGAATATATATACTTTATAGGGTCGGAGATGCTTCCTTCTGTCTGTTACATACTTTTGCACAAAACCATTATACCCCTTTTACCCATTTCATGGGTTCGGGGTATAAAAATGATAAGCACCAATACAGTAGACTCGCGGTAACGTGAACTATATAAAACCGAGCGAGTTCACGTTTGCGAGGGTGTTCATGTTTTCGAAGGTGTAATTCTTTAAATTTTCCAAATAAATAAGACTGTTTTTTAACTCAAATTACTATATACATATATACATATTTCTTTTATTTCGGATCCCGAGCTTAAAATGGTGGAAGGCGGCCACTGACGTCACTGTTCGCCTGATTCTATTGGCTAAATATTTAAAAGCAACGGCATTTAAAAAATGTGCGACGGTAGGACAAGGTTTCAAATTTGATATTATCTTTAAATAGCACTTAGTTCATAAATTATCTCATGAATGTCTTAGCTATTGTTATTTATTTCAAATATAGCAACCAATACCTAAATAAAACATTCCATATTTTTTACACTTAGTTTTCTGCCTTTGGCTGCAACCGCCCACTGTGCACTTCATATACTGTTTTCTTCAGGGTTACCAAACAACTTAAAATTCACTAGTTTTGTTTTTTTAAGAAAAACGTCATACTGTGGCAACTCTTCAAATGAAACCAGTGGCGAATTATAACGGGAACACGCTCGGATGTCGCAATCTGGTCTCTATCATTCTTGAGTATACACATGAGCAATTATTTGCGGGTATGCCCCGTTTTATAAACACGATTCGCATAACCAAGATACGTAGAAAAGAAAACAACGTAGAAAAGAAAACAACGTTTTCTATGTTGAATGTATTTTAAATTTGTTCACGTTATATAAAATTCTTATCAGCGAAATATATTGTCACTATGAATTTATTGCAAAAATAATTGAATTATAATCGTAACTTAACTGAACTGTACTTTTACTAAGATTTATATCATTTGAAAAGCAAACCGCAATCTCCTAAGCTTTATATCTGGTAGTGAGTCCGAATTCAATTTAATACCACTGTACCGGTGCTTGTGCAACATTTGTTTGTATGGGTGCTGAAAATGTTGCATCAGTTCGATGCATAGGCGATATGCAAACACGCATAAGAGTTATTAAGCTGCCGCTGGCGTTGCACAAAAATTGCAGCAGACAGGCAAACTGGGTTCCTGCCATATTGTATATGTATGTATGTAGTGTGTGAGGTTGAAACCCACTAATGCCAATTTATGAAGCGGCTGCAGTAAGCTGGCCACACCGGGTCACCTGGCTAACATCCCAACAGTCAAAAAAAAAAAACAAAAACTAAAAACCAGTCCCACCACCTACTCTCCTCTTGTGAAAAGCCCATGCATAATTTGACATGCGGCCATTGAGGCTGCCGGCATTACAAATTATGCCAGAATTGTTGGCCAACAAACAAGGTTCTCTCCCACTCATACTTCCGCCCCTCGAATCCTAATCGGCGTCAATTTGTTGACAGCTTTGTATGCTTCGAGCATGGCCCGAGAAGTTGAATCTTGGCCAGCTCGCAGGCCAACTAACTTGTTGTCTTGGCCAAAAAAAAAAAAAAAAAACTGCAGTAATCATCATTCAGAGTCGGGAGTTAGAGGTGAGATGTCCGGCAATCTCTGACGCAGGCGCAGCTTAAAAAGTTCTAAAAAGAGAGAGAGAGAGAGAGAGTTCAGTTTTAGTTCATGTTGCGGCTTTCGACTGTGGCCTGCCACACTTGACCTGCAGTCGACAATTGTGTGCATCAAAGCATCCATAGTCACAGAATGCATGCGGGGCCACAAAACAGAGACGTTGTAGTCACAGCTTTAAGTTATTAACTGCCAAAGTACTCTTGGCAATAACCTTGACCCCTGACACAAATGTAATGCAATGATGTCCTTAGCAATTACAGCCGAAACAACACTTCAGCTGGCATTTCATTTGCCAACACAAATATTAAATGCCTTTAGTTAGCGTATCTCTTTCTCTTTCTAAAGAGATCGTCATTAGCCAAATAGGCGCAATGCCTGCGAGCCGTTAACACAATGCGGCCAAAGCGCATAGCGGAGGTGCACAAAGCTAAACAAGAATCAAAAGCAGCCCGCAGCGAGCTTTGCCAAAGTATGCGTATGTTCCATCTGGGTGTGTTTTAGGGTGTGTGTGTGTGGGTGAGTGTTGATGTTTGTGTTTAAGCGCTGCAAAAGTAAGTAATAAATAAATACCTAACATCTCAACAGCTTAAACCGAACTAACAAAAGAAAATTCGAAGATTAAATATGCACTTTTAGCTTTGCTTGAAGGGAATACTTATTTATTTTCTTTAATACAGTCGAAAAGTAAATTAAGCATTTATCATTATAAAGACAATTCAAATGAATAATTCTTTTAATAATTGCATACTTTTAGGCGGAAGACGGATTTCTTGGAATTTTCTATTTACATTTTGCGAATAATAACTTAATTAAGATGTAAACAGAAAGATTCTTAGAAGAAATACCTTGAAGGCTATGTGCTTGTTTTTTAACTGCCTCTTAATTGATTGCCATTAATTTGGTTACGCTTAAGAGGTCGTGACGAGTAAGCTTGGTTGCCATGTTGTCCGTTCTAGATGTTCGATATGACAATTACATGGACTGCGTTGAAACAATGCGCCAAACAAAAGTTGAACCCTTTAGCGAACTGTTTTGCTCTCTGTTTTGCCATTTATCCTTTTTTCCATTCGCACTTCTTCGACGACTTTGACTGTTTCTTATCTGCTTGCTTTACATCTGAGCAACAATTTGAGCAAGGGTTTTAATACCAACTTGCCTTAAAAGCTAAAGTTGCGTTCAACATCGTCGCTGCTCATTAAAAACTTTCAGGCTGTTCGAACTTTGCACCAGATAAGCAACAGCAACGACAGCAGCAACAACAATACTTGTATCCTAAATTATAAATGCATAAAGTCAACGAAATACCGCCAAATTTGAAATTGTGGAAAGCCTTTTATTGGCATTATTGTCCATTTTGAAAGTATTGTGCTTACCATAAATATTTCACTGTTAAGTACCATTTAAAATTATTTAAAATATGTTCCAAAACAGTTTAAAGAAGTTATTTAATAGATATATAAATTATGTGTGTTTTATATAATGGTTATCGATAGTCTAATTGAACACTGTTGCTTATTACTAGTTCATAAGAACGACAATGTTAACGTAAACATGAACTATCGATCAAAAAGATGTGCAAGACACAATTATTTTTACATATGCACATTGTAACAACTATTCATTGCTGAATATCCTCTTTGGCGAGTTTCGGCTAGCCTGTTTATGGCGCCACACTTAAAGCTAAATATTTGGTTGTTGCAATGCGTGCATTTCATTGTACGGCTATTTTGCAATTCCATTCACAGTGGCCTCTGCCCTATCCACCTACCTCCCTGCCTTCCGGGCATCCCTTTCAGAGTTGTCACGGCTTCCTTTTATAGACAAATATTGCGCGCTGGCATGTGCCTGGCGGGCTGGCTTCCACTTTCCCCAGCCAGAAATACGTTTGTGTATG
Source organism: Scaptomyza hsui (assembly GCA_018152825.1). NCBI lineage: Eukaryota > Metazoa > Arthropoda > Insecta > Diptera > Drosophilidae > Scaptomyza > Scaptomyza hsui. Next base: position 9,908,409 of record JAECXO010000269.1, read on the forward strand.
TTCTTCTTTTTATAAAATATTTCTCTACTGGTTTTTTTGAATGCCTGTCGCCCCCTAAAGGGTTTCTGGCAACTCGCCTGTGGCGCTCTTTACACTGCATGGAAATGTCGCGGCTTTCTGTCTTTCGTTTTTTGTTGTATTTTTCCCGATGCAGTTGTTGTTGTTGTTGTTGGTGCATTTTTTTTATGCCAGCGGTCAGTTACGGGTCTGGGTGCATGAGCATTCGGTTGGTTATATTGAAAAATTTGAATGCTAGTAAAAACTTTTAATTGTCGCTGGTCAACGACGCGTCTACGTCTACGTCGACGACGACGTCAGCGTCACATGTTGGCCGGGACATTTAAATGCAACGGTTGCCTGTTATTGTTAACAATATTTTGCAATGCAATTTTCCCTTGATTAAAATATGCAATGCAATGTTTTCCGGCGTTGTTCACTCGATCTCCTCTTATTTCTCTATATCTCTCGCCTACAAATTATGTGCAGAATTTAATTCTTGCGGCTTATAAACTTGGCCAAAAAGCGGCTTAAAAAGTTTCCATTCTATTTAATCAGTCGCCTCAAAATGACAGCAACTTTTTTCACTTGCTATTTGAGTTGGCAACTCATTCGCTTTAGTAATCCCTGACGGAAATATAAAATATTTAAGCTGGAAAGAGTTTAGGCTATGAGATTTTAATATAAATAAATACTCATGTACTTATTATTTATTCAAATTGTTTTTTCTTAAAATACGATTGCTCAATCAATTTTCTATGCTATTTACTTTGTAAAGTATAAAATTAATAACTGCAATCATTTTGTTTTAAGTAAACCAAACGAAGTGATTAAAAAAGTCATTGCAACAGTTTTAATCTCAAGGATTTTGTTGTTGGCTAATAAATAAATTAAATTGAGTTTCTGTTTGGTCAAGCAGTTTGTTTATCAAAAAATAATATAAAACTTACAACTAAAACGTAATTTAAGTTTTTTTTTATTAAATTATTATTTTTTCTTTTGAAACAGCTTATAATCAAACTAAAAATACATAGTTCCATATTAAGCAGCTTCTTTATGGCCATCAACTTTCGGTGCCACATTAAAGTTGTTTTGAGTATGGTGGGCGGGTGCCACGCCTATGGCAATGAATTATGTAGACTTTAATCCAAGTGCTTTTTACGGGAATCGATGGCAACACACAGCAAGGCCTTGAAGACGTTGCCAGCCAAACTGCAACAAAAAGTATTTTGGCCAAGTTTTCTAGCTGTGCTTAGGACCAGAGGATAGAAAATGGCACAATAAACACTGAACGCATATAAAAGGACATTCGAGTTCATTTGTACGTAGCGCGTTGCGGTGTACCAGGCGATGGATGCGATGGTGGGCGTGGCGTGCTGCATTGCTGCATTGTTTGTTGCTACTTTTGTCGTTGTTGGTGTTGTTGTTAAAAACAATGCCACAACGGCGGCGGCAGCACCGAAAAATAGCTGCAGCAAACTTTTGCAAAACTATACAATTGCATAAAATTGTAAAAAATTTATAGGGAATACATGCGCTCCAGGGATATACATACATGCATACATACATACATGTATGTATATACAGCGACGGCAACGCAGGACCAGTCTCTAAAAAATGAGCACAGTGCGGGAATTGAAAATAAAGAAAAAAGTAAAGACCATATGATGCCACATAGCCGACTTTGGTAGGGTGCTACCAACACTTGAGTTATGGCATCTGCTCTACATATTTTTGGCTGTACTACAATTTCAAGATATTGGTTAGGTTTGGTGTACTTTTAAGAAATTCGAATGTGTGAAGTTCCAACTGTGGGACAAACATTTAATATTTGAAAAATATGCTAACAATCCACTTTTTGAAAAAGTTAATTTTTACTAATCACATCTCGTTTGGAATACAATTTATATATTGTGGCTTCAATAATATTTATACTATAATTATATAATTATATTTTTCATGAAATACGATTCTTTTGAGTTGAAATCGTTTATGTTTTTTGTTTTTATGACAATAGAAACAACAATAATAATAACGAATATCAACAATAACAAAATTAAATAAATATCATTAACAAATTATTAAAGTTTAGATTTTGACTTTAATATCCTAAGAAAAATTTCAAAGAACATAATTTATACTGCAATTTAACTTTGCGTCTTCTTCTCTTACCGCTTAAAATTAAGTTCTTGGCTTGGCATTACCTTTTGCAAAAACTGAACCCTTTTTAAGGTCAACCAATAAGTAGTCAAGTTAAAATAAAGCCTTGCACATGCCTCGACATTAGTTAAATCTTTGGCTAACATTTTGAAGGTTATTTTCTTTCCATTCACCCCATCTGCATTGACTCAAATTACCTGCATTCGTGTTCGTGACTGCCTCGAATCGCAACATTTCTACTTTCTTCTTCTTTTTTTGTGAAAATGAACTTGGAAGCCGTCGGCTGCGTGGCGGCAGCTCACGTGGTTGTTACCCACTAGCACCTCTTGACTGCCCCTTACTTCTTGACTACACCCCTTGATTTTAGTTTCTTGTGCATGTTGGCTGGTTGGAGCTTAGTCTTAGCCACCGTATATTGTCGCTTTTCATGGCCAACCCCTCTACCCTGCCCCGCACGTTAAGCCAATATTTTGTGGCCAGCAACGCAGCTAACGCTGCTTAAAGTTATTCAAAGCTCTGTGAGCGTTTTTTATTTCGTTTTGTTTTGCATTTTTACATTCTTTGTTTTTTTTCTGTAAGTCGACAGTCAGCAAAAAACAATTAACCCGCCCAAGCTGAATTCAGCAACTGCAACCTGCTCTACTCCTCCCCCACCCAACCGCTGACCGCTCAGTTCACTGGCTCTTTCCGCATTGACTGGCCACAGATTTTCTAGTTGTTATTGTGCCCATCGGGGGTGTTATGGGCGTGGCAGCAGGCACCCGCTTAGTCCGCGAGCGCTTTACAAAGCGCTTTCCCCACTTTTTTTTCCCGCTCGGCTGCACACCATGCGGGCAATGCAATTTACCCCGCACTCAAGCACACTCACACAGAACACACGCACATAAATTGTGTGCACCGCTGACGTGGTGTCAACCATAAGGCCGCGCTGCCAAAAGAAACTCCTGCAGCTCCTGCTGCTCCAAGCGGATGCAGTGAGTCTCTCGCTTAACTGGCAGAGTCAAAGGCAGTGGGGTGTGTGTGTGTGTGTGTGGTTGGGTGTGGTGCTTTAATGACTTTGTCATAGAGTTGACAGTGTCGAGCGTAAAGCGCGTAACGACTTGGTGCGACAACATACACATAACATGTCCAAATTGTCTTTTAAAAGTAGCTTCACTTGCCTTCTTTGTTTCGGAAAATAGCTTCTTATTTACTTCTTGTTGTTTATTGAATTTCTATTACATGCACAATTTTTAAAATAAACATGTTTCACTATATGTATTTATTTTGTTTTCCCAAGTCTTAAAGTTCTTCATCAAGTACTATGTAATGTGAAAAGAAAATGCTGATCGAACTCTATGCTCAGCTTGAAAATTTTGCATTCTAAACGAAGCCTTCGTTTTGTTACAGTTATTTTTGCAATGGGATGCTTATAGCTATTTAGTAAAGTGTAAAATGTGAAACTAATATTATATGTGAAATTATCTCAATTTCTTACTTTTTGCTCCAAACTTTTTCAATTTCAAGATTAATTAAAGCGTAACATATTGTATTTCATGTTTTGTGTTAACTTTTTTACTTTTACGGCTCACTCGTTTCAAAGAAACACATTACCAACATCTTTTATTTTTGTTGCCTGATAATCCTTAAGTGACTTAAAGTGTTACTCATAATATTTTGATACTACAACCTTAGGGTAAGTAGGTAAGTAAGTAAATTCTCATGTTTGCTCTTAATTTCCTTTAATTATAATTATTTGCATACATTAATTGCAAAACACTTCAAGCCAAACACTTGAAACCTACTCTACTTACTATTCTGCCCTTGCACAAACACTTATAAAATCAACTTGCAGCATTTCTCCATTACTTTTGTTTTAAATTCATTTGATTAATATCACGCCTCATTTGCTTGGGCTGCATCTGCCTCCTCCGGAAAGTGCCTCATTAAAGCGAAACACTATATGCATCCATATGTATGTATGTATAGAAGTATATGTATTTGTATCTATGCTGTCATTCTAATGAGCTTACATGCCATATTGTAAGTAATTTAAATTGAGCCCACTTGCATGGCACTTGTGCACAAAATGAACTCGGAATGCACTTGCCATACCTATCTCTAACCACCCATCATCGTATTGAATAGAATAGTTAGTTGTGGGTAGGGTAGGGTATTCCATGTGTGTGTGTGTGTGTGTGTTTGTGTTGGCTGCTGCCGTCTGCGCTCGTTCAACTAAATGAATAAACTTTTTCCGTGCATACTCTTTTGGCGGTAAATAGTGTTAAAGTTCACACATTTGATTTGCTTTTTTTCACTTTTGTTTTTCTGTTTTTCTGTTTTTTTTTTCTTTTTTTGTTTTTTTTTGCCATTTCTGTTTTACATAGTCTGTTCTGCACCCTGCAACCCTTAGGTCGCTCTTCGCTTCTCCACTTGCTTCTTGTTGACTGTTTTTTAGCATTCACACAAAATTTTTTGACAACATTTGTGTTCCTCTCTCGCAGAAATAGTTTTTCCATTATGGCATATAGGGGGCGGCTAGGTTTGCATTTGGGGGTGTTTGAGGCGTGGCACATATATAAAGTAACCGAAACAACTAAAGTGTAAATTAGCTTTTGGCTGTTGTTGACGTTGTTGGTTTGGTTCTCGTTCTGCTTCTCTCTCTCTCTTTCTCTTTCTCTTTCCCTGGCTGTGCTGAACCGTTGTACTATCCCAGGCAAAAGTTTGTCATTTGGTTTTAATAAAAACACTTGCACACACACACTTGAATACACTCATACACTCATACACACACTCGCCATGCATTCACACGCTCTTGCAGCACTTCATTTGCGCGCAACATGAAGAAAACTTAACTGAAGGGCTTTTTCGGGGTTTCGCAGTGAGTGAAGAGTGTAGTAATGGGTGAAGTAAGGGGTGCAGTAAGGGGCTTGCTGTTTATTTTTTGTGGGCCTGCTGCTTCTGCTGCTGCTGCTCTTGACACGCCAACCAAAAAGCTTCTCAAAGTTTATTTAGAAATTAAAATTTTTGGGCCCAGGCCTGGCTTAAAAGATGCATCACTGCACTCTTCCTTCCACTCCTTCCAGCCACTTCTCGATAAATTGGCTTCTGCACCATCCAATTTATTTAACATTTCAATAATAGGCTTTAACAACATGAAAATAACTAGTGATTTTATATACTAAGAGTATTTTACACAGTTTCTGAAACATTAAAATCTGAATTGTTTTTGCCACAATGATTTGTAAATTAGTTCTCGTAACAGAAACTATCAGACCAATTGATTGTAAGTATTTCGGTTTCGGGATTTTGCATACTTACGGTAATTAGTCAGTTTGTAATTGAAATTGCATAATCATAATCCCACTCCAAGTCAAACTCCGACAGTTATGCTGTTAAACTGACAATTAGAGAGACAAGCACTGCGTTTGCGTTGGGTTGCGAGCTGGATCGAGTATAGAGAGTTGAACTTCGCAGGCATAGACAAATCACAGCTGTAAATAGACAAGCAAAAAGACGTCCGACGTTTTGGTCAGTTACAGTTACATCAATTGCCAGACACAACTCACACATCACACACACCCACTACAACCCCTTCATCCCCATCTGAGCAGACATAGGCTGACAGACAGCACGCCGCACAACAATGGACTAGGGACATGTTAGCCACACACAAACAGATTCAGTTGGAGCACACAAACAAGTCCTTACCCAACTCACTTCCCTTCCTTCCTCTGTTTGGAGTTGAGAGTTGGCGAGCTGGGTAGCAAATGAAGATTATTATCGTTTGGCTGCCAGGCAGCATTCACACTTTGATGTGCACACACACAAGCTCATGGTACACTGAAATCCTATTCATTATAATTGGTGGGCGTGGCGTTGTTGTGTGTATTATGTTTATTTGCCTGCTTATTGCGCTCTTAAAGGCCTATTCATGTCCAACATGGACAGTGAATAATATATCTATCCACTTGAGCTGCAGCCGCTACAAGCGCTAATTAAGCAAAGTGCATTTTACTTTGTTGGTGATTTATTTTTGGTTTTAACTCACATTTGAACTCAAAAATTAACAATAGTTTTTTAATTGTCACATTGACAATAGGCACACCACATGATAAGTCAAGTTGGCTGCACCTGCTCAATGCGCTGCGTTTGTTTATTAAAAGATATTAATGTTCATTTAATTTAGTTCAAAAGAAAATTATAAAATAAAATTTATAAATGCAGTAAAAATTGTTATAAAAATAATATACACAAAAAAAGCGCTCTGGAGTTAAAAATATTTTTCAGTATTTATCTTATTAATAAAAGTGCCACAGTAATCTATGGTTATATAGTATTATGTTAACAATTTGCTTAATTATCCAATTACTACAAGAACATATCTCAGAGAACTGCTGTTTGCATTTCTTGCAAATTGTATACTTTAAATTTGTGCGTCTGATTGAATGTTGTTCCTGTTGCATTTGTAAAAAGGAATAAGGAATGTAATTTGCATAGGGATGATGTCTGTCAATGATGTGGCATCAACTTAACTGAACACTCACACACAAGTTGCACCAGAGGCGGCAGACATTTATATATTTGCCCGCCAGAGCATTAAGGCAATGTCTTTCAACTTTTCATTTGACCCAATATGCCGCACACATTTGATGCATGCCCTGCAATTCACACTCGAGCATAGACGAATGTTTGGGTTGCTTGGACATGCAATATTTTGCCGGAGGGGACGCACACAATGTATATGCATACAAATAGACATATATGCTACACATGAGTGCTTGTGTGTGTATGTGTGTGTGTGTGTGAGTGCGAGTCCTGGACACATGATGCAGTCAAACCGACAATATGGAGTACATACTTGTGTAAAACAAGTTATTCCATTTTGAGGTTTCTGAATAATTAATGCAACTAAAAATGTTCAGCTCGTCCATTTGTTGTTACCGTTAAATTGCATACATATGTACAATGTATATATGCATGTATATTTCATATGTATTGTTCATGTGCGCTAGTGATGAGCATTACTTTCCCACGTATGTATCTATACAATCTCAATTATATGAAGTCGTGATTGGTATCTGAATTTGATTTGATTATTCGGAATTATTTGATAAGCATCACAAAGAGATTTGATTGGAAACTCAATTTATGGATATTTCAGTTTACTTTTGAATTGTTGTAGAAGTTTATTTAGGTGATGTTCTAATATTTAAAAATAAATAAAATTGTTAATTGTTAGTAGAGAATTTCTTTCTGATAAGTTGCTGAAACATGATCTTTTAACGGAATTATAAGCATAATCCACTAAGCAGAAAATAATATATTAAAATTAATAATAAAGCAGAAAAAAATATATAAATAATAATATTAATACTATATTATTTTCAGCTTAGTGCATAAACTTATAAAATCAAGTCGAGTCTTAAGAAATTATAGTTGTATTTGTTAAACGTTTTGAAAAGAAATTCTGTTGATACCTTTAAATCTTAAAAACAAAAACATTTTTGTGTAGTAACAAGAGTTCACTTTAAAGTAAGAAAAGTGAAAATCTAAAGGATTTAACAGCAGCTCACTATTCTGCTTTATTATAAATATTAATACATATTAAAAAAAATATATATATTTCTGGCTACTTTTTTCCCACCACTATGTTGTAGGTGTCTCTATATATACATATGTACAATATGGATGTAATACGAACATTTGCACTTATGCGTGCATGTGTGAATGATGAGTATGCTAGTGTGTGTTTGTGTGTGTATGTTTATGTCACTTATGTGTGTATATAATGCATACATTATGGCACATATTGTATTGCATTTTACGCAAGTGTCCTTTGTGTGAACTTTTTACGCAGAAATGCATGGCCAGTGTTAAGGAAAGAATTCTTTTGATTCCTTTGATCAGCAGCCAGCCATAAGCAATGGTTGTTGTCATTGTAATAATTCGCATCTCCTTGACAACTTCAGAGTCCAGCCAATTCAATTTGATGCCATCGACTGCCAGCCAGGCTAGCAGGCAGCTACTTAAGTTTTATGAAGCGTCGATATGACGACTGAAACGACTGACTATCCATAAATGGTGTCGTGGGAGAGGGAGTGGGGAGTGGAGAGGGTGGGTGAGCGGAAATTGTCGCCAATGCAACTTAATCTCTGTGTGCTGCCATGACAAATCGTCCTTATCGTTTTACGAACAACAACAAGAAAAAGGAACAAGTTTGTATGGTTAGAAATCTTCTTCATTGACTCGAAGGTGCTCCTTAATGATTTCTAAAAGTAAAACTGAACTTCAAGAAAAGTGTTTCATAAAGGAAAAATAAGGTGACACTTTAAACTCTTGATATATACATATATATACATATACAAGGCTTTATTGTTATTAATAACATGTATATATAGGTACTATAGAAGAGTTTTTACTCCAAACATACAAACAGACAGACAAATAGACATGGCCATATCGACTTGGCTGTTTATAATGATTAAGCTTTATATACTTTATTGGCTAAGACAAGCTTCCTTCTTCCTGTGACGTCACAAAATCTTTAAAAAAAATAAACATTAAGATACAAATATATTTTAAATACGAACGAGTCCTTGAAAAGCAAAGGGCAATCAATAAAACAGTAGAAAATGGTAACCGATTAAAGCATTTAAATAATAACAAGTTGAATTTAAGTAGATTTACCAATTAAATCCAAAAACATTTTCCAAAGCGCAGAAAAATGGCAGCTCTGTTTCTAGAAATAAGCCCAATGGATATCTTAAGTGGCTTAAGACGGTTGCTCTTAAAGTAACTAAAAGAGTTAATTAACTCCCGCTGTTACTAAAATATTATCTTAAATACTTTTCATTACGAATACAAACTACTTTGAAACAACCTCCTCATAAGATTTTCTTACAGGGTGTCCATATTCTATAAAAACATAAAAGCTGAAGCCAACACTAAAGTTAAGGAAAAAAAACAAGTTATAAAAACACACACACACACATAAAGGCAGGAGAGCAATACACACGCAGAACAAAAAACAGCAACAGCAAGAAATGCTGATAAAAGATGTTTGTTTTTGTTGGTGTGTGTGTGTGTGTGTGTGTGTTTGTTTGTTGTTGTCTTTTTATGACTTCAATTAACTGCGGCCCAGTTTCAGGTCCAGATACGGTTTTATATACTTCTCTCTGAGTGTGTGTGTGTGCGTGTGGATTGAAGATTTGCGTTCATAATTTTTTTTATCTCTGCTGGCTGCGTGAGCTCAAGTTGTTGTTGTTCCCTGATGATTGTTGTTGTTGTTTGTTGTCGTTGTTTGTTGTCTTTGGCATGCATCATTAGTTAGCTTAATGTAGTGTATAGCCTACATGGACCACGCCCACATTCTGGAGGGGGGCCTAGCAGGTAGTGTGTGTGTGTGTGTAACTATAGATAACAATCACAGATACACACACACACACACAGACTCACATCGGGCAATCAATTGCCCAAAATTGAACAGTCTTAACGTCTCGTTTGCGAATGCTTCGAAGATAATCGCTGGCAAAAACTGCTCCACTTATAGCCAACAACAACCGTATTCTCAATGCCCAATCTTCAGCCTTGTTGTTGTTGTTGTTGTTGTTGTTGTTTTTTGCCCTGGTAACGACTATCCCAACTAGGGTCCATTGCTAGGCCGCGGTATCGTTGGAGGGCCGCCTTTTGTGTGTTTGACGTTTATGTTAACATGTGTGTTCTCTGCCGATGCGTGTATCTCCCAGTTGTTGTTGGGTGTGTGGGTGTGTTGGTGTGTGCGTCTGAGCATCTGCGGCGTGCCAGAATCCAGCTGGAGGAGCCTTGTTGCCGTAACATTTCCCCACCCATCCGTTTTCTGTCTCTCTGTTTCTTTGTCTGTCTCTCTGTCCCTTTGTCTCTCTGCTCGCTTGGCAGCCACACGACGCTTTCTCTGCATGTGCCACAGTGCCGCAAATTGAGCGATTAAGTGAGAGACTATAACACCACTTATATCAATATTGAAGAAGTTATTGTTGAACTCAATCGATGCGTTAAATTAATTGTAATGGTAAGTTTTTATCTTGAAAATATTTTTGAATTTTTGAAAGCGATCTGAAAAATAAGGTTTAGATTTCTTTTAACGTTTCCATATTAGTTTTTAACGCTAGTTAATTCAAAAACATTTTTTTTACACTTAAAAGAATCATCTTTAATTTTTTTTTTAATTAAATCAATATTAAATAGTTACTACAAAAACTCCTTTAAATTACACATTATTTTATTTGCCTACAATTTTTTTTTTTTATAAAATTCAGCTATTAACATATGTATATGGAATATTTTTTTATACACTCAGTTTAAAAAGAAAAAAATATATAAATATTTTTACGATAAATTTCTTAAGTTTTATTTAATTGTCAGAACGAAGCTTCTAATATATAATTTCACATATTCGTTTGCTTAACAATTGTTCCACTGTGCCCTTTTGGTGGCTTTGTTTAACTTCTCTACGGCGTTGACGCTTTTGTTGCTCCTATTGTTGTTATTCTTGTTGTTGTACTGCTGTTTGTGTTGCGGGCAAACGGAGACTGGATGGGAGTTAACAAGAATAACAGGGGTAGTAAGAGATAGAGCAAGTATGGCAGGGAGGAGGAGTTGAGGGGGGTGAGGATAGCGTGCGCCATAAAAAAGCGCTCGAGGTTGTTAAATTGACAACGTTAAACACTTTGTTTGGCATTTTCTGCATTATTAGGCGAAACTGCCTGCCTGTCGTCTGTCTGTCGCTGTAATTGATGCCCCGACACAAGCACCCAACTCAAAGCAACAACACACTCTCTACACACACATCGGGGTTCACAGTCATCGCGACCCGGGCACTGATTTAAATGGCTCAAAAGTTAAGTTATCGTAACTCTAAGCGGATTAACTAATACAAGAAATGAGAAGAGTCTTCTTCATACACATGGTTGGAAGAATCTTTAATGTGGGTGGTTGGGGAAAGTAAACATTTCAGTTGATTTCACTGTCAATTTCAGATGACATTATAATATAGAAAGTTTTAATCCTTTTAAGTGGCTGCTGACGGCCGGAAGTGGCTGAAAACTGTAACTGAAACTCAACACAGCGAAAGTAAAGTGAAGTGAAGTGAAGTCAAGTGAAGTAAATGGCTGTCCGCTGCTTGTTTTATGCATAAATTCGATTAAATGCCAAAAGGTTAAATCTCAGACATCCTGTTTGAACTCCCTTCCAGCCTTATCCTTAAATTAGGCACGAGCGCACGTAAAGCTGTTGAATGTCATGTCAAAGGGCACACTCAGGACGAAGACGTCGCTCGTAAATATGCCGACTATCTCGACAAGCTTATATTTAGCTGCAGTCGTTTCTTCACTTTTTTTTATGACAAAGGCAAAGGATTATACAAGCTGCCTGGCAAATCGCATAAAATGCAAAACCTATTAAATTTGACAATAAAGCGGCTTTTTTTATGTTTATCGTATCGAATGAAGGGACAGCGAAAAAACCCTTCCTTCTTTTTAAATTTGTTGTGAAAGACGTTACACTTTAAAGCTCGTTATGCATCTTTTAGTGGCAGCAACAACAAGCAAGCGAGAAGGTCCTGTGTTTATTTGCCACTTAATTTGCCACAGTCTGTTGCAGCTTGGGCTGCTGCTTCGCTGGCTGCCTCAATTGCCGTAGCCACTGGAGTACAAAATATCCGCTCAACTGCAACTTATAACAATCTTCCCCCTACCCCCACCTCTCCACCACCCTTATACACACGTATGCATAAACACGTGTTTTCGTGTTATTATTGGCATGTTGTTGCTCCTGTTACTGCAGCACCGCACTCAAACCTGTGATTTAACACTCTTACCCTCTCTCCGTACTCCACTTTGTTATTATTTTTCTTGCACAAGTGTTTTCTGTTCCTTTAATGAAATAGCTTGCAATTTACGAGCTGACAATTGTCGTTAATCTCTAAGGTTATAGTTTCTTCTATTTGACATGATCTTTTAGTTGATATAGCCCTATAATATTTTGCTAAGATCTTTGAACTGGTTATTTAGTTCTTTTTATCACAAAATCAACGTTAAAAATGTTTGAAGACTTTTACAATTTTCAATCTCATTTGGTAGAGCATTCGACGCGTCGTTCTTTTATCGATGTAAGTTCGTGTTTACTTGCTCAGTTGTATTTTTGTGTGAGTTACGGCAACTTTCAAAGCATAAAAATTTCTTACTACTTGGCTTCAACGAAGCATAAAAACTTATGACTTGTCTATTCGACATATATATATATGAATACACACACTCACTTACACTCACACACACACACACACACACAGACTGTTGGCGGCGTTGCACTTTGTTTGTTTGTGCCGGTAATATTTCCTTAAATCGAGTAAACAAGTGGAATTCAACAAAGCGGAAACGGAAGCACAATGCGTAGCTCGTGAGAGAGTTACCTTCACACACACACACACACACACACACATAAACACCCTCATACACGTATCTCTCATACGCGATGTTGTCTCAAATATGGCGGCAAATATACTTTGCTAAAGCAGCAGCAGACTCTTCGTCTTCTCTCTGCTCTTCACTCTTCTCTCTTCTTAAGTCTACGTTTACACTAGCTCTTCTTGGCTTTCTGTTGTTTTTCTTGGAAATTGCTGTTAAAAATAACAAAGCTCCTTGCGAGTTTCTCGCTTCACGTCGCTTGCCAAGTTACTTCCTTCCTTACTTTTCTTCACTCTTCTTCCTTTCTCTTTTTCGGCTCTTGCTGCCGTTGAGCTTTTCTTGTTGTTGTTTGTCTTAGTTATGCCATAGCCCCAACCATCCCACCAATTGTAATTGAGACGCCGCGTTCGACAATTGTATTTATTTGCTCTGCTAAATGGCATTATCGAAGCCAACCCCCCACCGTTGACAGGCTTTGTGGTGCAGAGATTTTCCAAATACCAACATCAAAAGGAACAAACAAACTACGCACACACACCCACACATACACACACAGTCTGCCATGAATCCAATATTTACCTTATTAGTGTAGACATTCTTAATAGCAGTCCTATAAATAGATTTCAAGTTTGGCGCTTGACTTGATTTCAAAGTTTACTTTCTTATTGCTATTGCCAATTAGCTTTGTTGCTTTAGGTACAACTTTAAGTCCTTTGACATAAGAAAAATCTAGGATTTTTAGTATTATTTTATTTTTTATTTAAAACAAAAAAATTATTTATTAGGATGAGTATTCGGATTTATACTCAAAAACAATTAACAAATGGATTCTCTAATTTGCAGGAACAAATTTTTTTGTTTTATTTAAAAATGGACAAATAAGTAAGTAAAAGAAATGAGAAAATTAAAATTGTTATAATTGTATTTCCTAACATATTTTAATATCTTTCTTTTTATCCTCTTTTTTTTATATAAATCATTTCATATCGGATGTGTTTGTATTAAAACTTTTGTATGCAAATTGAGCAATTCCAATAACGTTTCTTTGTAATTGTATAATTTTCTAAATTTTATTATTAAAATTCACCCAAATGCAAAAACTGAAAAAGTATCCAACATTGATAAACTTTTTCTATGTGTGCGAAGTGTTTTTTAACATTTAATATTTCATACTAAACATGCCAAATCTATAAGGCACAAAACTGTTACAAAATGTATCATAAGAAAAACCTCTTTTACTATAATGAACTTTTGGTAGAAAATAGAGTTAATAATTAGGGTTTATGCAAGTAGTTGAGTACGCCAATCGATGTTTTTTTTTAAAATTCTTAAGCTATTCGGTTGTTAAGTTGACAGATTTTGTGGTTTTAAACGACAACTTCAAAGCCACGTTTGAGGACAAACTAGCACAAGAGAGAGGAATTTATTAAATTCCGCTCGCTGGGTTCTCTTGCTATTTTGCTCGTGATGTTGCTGTTGCTCTTTTGGTCTGGCTCATAAGCACCGCAACGTCTTTTGAAAATGCTCTGAGAAAATAACGCAGCTGCGTAAAGTTTTTCCTGGCATATTCAAGATGTTTGTTTCGTCTTGGTTTTTGGGAAAAGTCCTCGCATAGCTAACAAGTGAGCTGGGAGCCAAAACAAAAGTTGAAGCCTGCTGCATTTTCATTTACTTATTTTGTGTGTTACTTTAACGTCTTCAAAGGCAAAACTTACGCTCAAATTGTTTGTCATCAAATTATGTGGCCAGTAGCTGTTGTTCTTGTTGTTGACACTAGCCACAAAAATGGGCATCATTAAAATGCTGTTACCGGACGCAAAGCGAACGACGGCTCAAACCGCTTGACCAGATCCAGTCAACGAACGGACTTTGCCAAACTGGCCCGCTGTCAACACTGAGGGGCCCGGACCCGGACACGGAACCGCAACCGGATTGCTCAGGCATACCCTTTTTTAATTTGCAACATGTCATTGGCAGAAAGACAAGCAAAAAGGACGTGGCACATCGATGAGAGCCAGGGCTAACCAAAAAACTGAGCAACTAGGAAACTGGACCGACTCTGAGGAACGCCCAGCTCACGCTTTGTTGCGCCTTTTGTTGGGGCTTTCTGCCATGGCCGAATAACCGAAGCAAAAACCAAAATTAGCAGCCGCAGCAAGACTACAACGCAAAAAAATAAATAAAAATACAAGAAAAGAAAAACAAAAAAAGAAAAAGCGCAGGCAAAACAGTCGAGAGAGGGCAAATCAACAACTATTTAAGAACTACAGAAAAATGGCAAAGAACTTCTTTCCAACATACGTGTAGATGCAAAAAAACGCTACGTGAAAAGAAAGTTAAGAAACAGACAGACAGACATTTTGACCTTTTCAAACATTTGCCGAAGCTCAAAGAACTATTTGAGAGCAAAAGGCAAACGCAAAGAAAATTAACTTGCTTTTAAGTTAACTTTGTTTACATTAAACTGCAATATAAAGTTGCATATCACGATGAAGTAAAAAAAATATACCATAAGTAATATTTGAAAACTTAATTAAACAACTAATTGATTTCAGTTTAAATTAGTTAAAATTTAATAAACAAGTCTAATAAATTAAAAATAAAGAAGTTTCATTACATAATAAAATATTTGTATACTATATACAAATTAATCAAATTATTTAGAAAGAAACCATTTAGGTTAGAAAATCAATTATATAACCTCATCATAAATTATTTATATTTTCTATTAAAGTATAATCTTTTTCCCCTTTACAAAATCAGTACCTTGTTCTGTTTTAAATTTGTTTATCTCATATTATGCTGTTGTTTGGAATCTATTATGCAGCCCTCGTACACACACAAAATCATTCAATGTGATAGACGATGAAAAAAGCAAAAAGTGAATAAGGGAAAGACGAAATGGGCAGGGTTCTATGGGATGCAGAGGATTGAAGGGGGAGGTAGAGGTAGGAGGATGCCCGCCCCGAATGTCATACAAATGACCCATATTAAATTTATTACGGCACAGGGAGCAGCACAATGAAATTCAATAGCTGAAAACCTAATGGCAAACAAAACAAATCGCCGACGCCTACAACTATATATATATATATAGTATAAACACGTACATATGTATAAATATACATACATTAGGCCATTGTGCTACAAAGAGCAATACTTAGAGATACCTTAGATGTTGGGAGTTGGGTGAATTTTACTGGCTGTATCAAAATCAGCTTAAAGATGCTTGTGTGTGTGTGGGGAAGACAACTTTTTGCATTACTTGTCGTTACACTGTCATTCTGGCAGCTTTACCAAATTGATTTATAATCCTGCCTCGAATATCCTTAACTGAACAGGAGACAACACGTCGCGTCGACAACGACGCTGCCTGCCACTTGCAAAATATCACGCGCTGCTTTCAAACTTTTGACGAGTTGTTTCGCTTTAGCTTTCGCTTTTATGTTCATGTTCATGTTTTTCTTTATTTTGTTCAATTTTTGTATCCTTTCGAAGAAGAGAGATTGTAATGAGATTTTTCAATTACTTTGCAATTATATATGCGTTACAAATAATGCTGCCATTACTGCAGCAACACGCGCAGGCGTTGAGGCAACTGAGCGTAGCGACGCCTGCGTTTTTGTTTACCTCGACACGTTCTTTGGCTCCATTATCCTGCAGCTAATTAAGAAACGTGAGACAAATGACAAGCGCTAAAATATTGTTTGCCAGCACTTAAGTGCGCCAGCCGCACACACACACAAGCACA
This sequence comes from Scaptomyza hsui, assembly GCA_018152825.1. Taxonomy (NCBI): domain Eukaryota; kingdom Metazoa; phylum Arthropoda; class Insecta; order Diptera; family Drosophilidae; genus Scaptomyza; species Scaptomyza hsui. The sequence goes on from JAECXO010000269.1 coordinate 9,924,738, forward strand.
AGCACACACAGGTACGTGTGTATGTGTGCAAGGATACCAAATAAGTAGGCAGTGCTTAAGGATTGATTGACAAAACGATATCCTGTATTCATGGATTGTTCAAATTTGTGTTTGTATTTTCCAAAGCATAGTCTTAGGATGATATGTTAAATATGATTTTGTTAGTTACACATATAAATATAATTTAAAGTATTATTAAACATCATGACATTCCTATTTAAATATTTGATCATTATTTAATGTTAAATTTGAACCAATTATTTTTTTGACCCGACTGCATTTACTTGACAATAAATAAATAAATCAAAGGTCTTAACGAATATTTTACTCTCTCTTTTGTACCCTATAACAATTGTTAGTATTTTGTTATGACACTTACACAATGATTGACTTTGTTTTGACATAAGGCATTCAGTAAGAATTTGGTTGTATGTTTCAAATAATTTATGAAGCTCTGATTGTCTTTATTATTATTTAATAATTAATTGCAAACGTTTTGTTTTGAACCTCTTTTGAAAATTTTTAACCTTATTGTTACAAAAGTAAAAAATCAACAGAGTATCTTGATATTTATAAGCGAACACATGCCAATCATAAATACATATTGTTTATATATGTGTGTGTGATTGTGTATCTACAAGGCTGCTCTTAAGAAATCGCACGAAATTTATTAATTATCAAGTGGACTTTGGTTTCGACCTCGAAGCTAGCCACCACCCTACCACCCTACCACCCACCACTCACCCGCACACTGACACAAACACACATAAATATACAGAGGATTTTGCAATCACAGCCCCTTGATTGGCATTTAAAGCTCTTTAGGAAATCTGTAGCTCTTGAAGGAGCCACACTGTCTGAATGGATGGTTGGATTGCTGGCTGGCTGGGCTGACAGCAAAAATCGAAGTGAAGTGGCCGCATTGAGCCATAGCTGAGCTCCTTAACGCTGCTCCCAGTCTGACATAATCCATGCAATTGTAAATTTAATAAGACCTCTTTCTCCCCTCCCTGCATCTGGACGCTGATTTTGCGGAAGTTCGAGAGGCAAGGCAAGGCAATTAAGTAAGCCAAGTGATGGTGAATGCGGGTGAAAGTGGGCGGGAAACTGAACGTTCGTGCATCGAAAGAAAACTTTCAAGTTCCAATAGTTGTTGAAGTGAAGCAACGACTTTGAGAAGCTGAGCCTACAAAAATGAAGGTCAAATAGGGTTGTCAAGTGCTCAACAAGTTCTTCAAGATAAACTTTAATGATGATTTAATATTTATTGACCAGTTCTAAGGATTCTATATGGGAGTTACATGGAATGACGCGTGACGAGAATTACGCTGAGAGATTTGACACATGCATTGGCGTTGAATTGCAGCGATTGGATGATGGGCCAAGTCTTCTTCTGCCACATGACATGCAGCAGACACTGCCGGCTCTGGCGTTGCTTCTCGCCCAGCAACATGACCACAACGAGAATGTTGCGCAACACTTGCACGGGCAGCTGCTCGCATTGGAACAGATCACAGATGACCTCAATGGTGCTGGCATCCAGTAAAGTAGTCACGATAGGTGTGACAGAGGTGAAGAGCAATGCTGCTCAGAGTCCAGCCAGCTGAATGACGCACTTTCAGCTGCTGCTCCTGTCTGCTGGCGCTGCGCACAATCTTCTTGAGGAGACCCAGCTCCACAAAGTACTCCAGCTGGATGCAACGATTGTCGATGATGACACCTAAGAGTTGTACCACCAGAACGCGTACCTCCGGACTGCCGCCAAGAACCAAGCAGTGCAAATGCTTAAGAATACTCTTGGGATGGCAGAATAGCTGCGCCTTCTGGCGTCGATACTCCACGCATGCATTGGCCACCACAAAGATTGCCTCACGCTGCACCGCAGCCACGGGACTAAGGACGAAGCGCAGTGCTCGAGCCATCATGTTCAACGATGGCTGCATGGGTGAATGGTATTCGGTGATGAGGCGAGCCAGTTGCAAGGCTGGCACCAACAGCTCCACATCCTGCGTCGGATACAGGAGAGCGGATACCACCACAGCAATGCTTCCAATTGCATCCAGGGCTAAACCTGGCGACTTGTAGCGCAGCATTTGGTAGAGCAGCCACATTATCTGACCCTTCTCCTGTTTGCACTGGTTCCGTGTGACCAACATCTGCAGCAGTTCCTCAAGCAGGCCCGCCTCCACGACAGCATCCCGCATCCGCCAGCCAGTGACGAGGATGTTGCTGAGCAGCGCTAGGGTGCAGCATTTGATGGTGGCACGCGGGTGATCCTGCTGCAGGATTCGTTGCAGCAGCGGCAGCAGATTGGTGGTCAGCACCAGACGCTTCACGTCCACCTTGCTGCAATGGGTGGTCAACTCGTGTAGCACACGCAACGATTTCACGCACTGACGTGGCACATGCAGTGGGTCTTGCAGATGGCTGACCAGATTGTCAACTATGCCCATCTCCCAGCATCCGTTCATGTCACTGAGCAGCAAGCGTGCATAGTTAATAGCCGAATCCAGTTGATTGTCCATTGTCTCAAAGGCGAATACAAGTGGATTTGTCATGGCGTCACGATTTGACGAATCGACGAATGGAAGCACTATAGCAAACAAGTTCGAGAATGATTTTCGGAAATTTTCGTTAAGTATTTAGTTGTGTTTGATGTTAATGCCAAAAATATAATTTCTGATTTACTTGTTTTGGCTGATGCCAAAATTCATTTGCACTAAAACTAGAGGTGGGAAAATAACGAAGTTATCGATGTTTCCGAAACATCGATACTCGTTGCAGCTGACCAAAGTCGTAAAGTTTAAAGACGACGAAATATTTGATTCTTCTAAATGATTGTTCGGTTTTGTGACATATTGTGAACTTTTAACTATCTTAAATAGTATATGTAAGTACTTTAACTATTAATTGCATATTAATTGTCTATGCAATTGTATGTTAATTTTAATTATGCTAATTACACAAAGAAAAATATGTTAAAAGTAAAAGCTGACTTCATTCATTACACTATGCTAATTGAAAGTAAAGCATATCTATGTTAATGCTTATTTTATATGTATGCGTATGAGTTTAGAAAAGTGTTCGACGCATTTTTTTTGTGTTTTTGTTGTTCGGCAATTGGCAGTGCTAACGATAAAAGTTGTTGCTATCGCAGCGATTTTCAATTTGTTTTTCTCTTTTTATTCACATTTAACTTTGCCACAACTTTTTTCGTTTGTGGTGTGTGTGTGTGTTTGTGTTTGCGTGTGTTTGTTGGGTGGGTGTTGAATTTACATTTCACAAACTAATTGTATGTAAATATGTCAAATGTGTATCGTCAACACCTGCCTGTGCGGTAGTGTGTGTGTGTGTGTGTGTGTGTGCTAGTGGTATGTGTGCACATGTATTTGTATTGCATATTGACAATTTCATAAATGCGGTAACATTTTCAATTAAATATGCGCAACGCCGCAAACACAGCTGCACACCAGCCACGCCCACGCCCACGCCCAGTCCATCAATCCAACAGTAAGTCGATTGATGTGTACATATGTGTGTGGGTGTGTGTGTGTGTGTGTGCAGGTGTGCAACTTTTGGTCGGTTACAAATTGCAAATCAATCAATAAATAATTGAAATGAAAATCATTTTGCTGGTTTCAACTTATCTTCCAAACCGCCTCTCACCTCTTTTCCCACTTCCTACTGCTCTCTTGTCCGTCTCCTTCCTTCGGTTTTGGCTGCGTATGCAAATGGGCAAAAATTGTGTACATCTATCACTCGTTTCGGATCGGAATCAGAATCGAAATCGAAATCGGCAGACAGAGGCAATAGAATTGTGTGGGAGTGCAGCGAGAAGAGAGACGCAAAAAGGGATAACCGAAATTCGAGAGTCGTGAGTGCGTTTTCAGGTGTGCCGGATTAGTGATGAGACAACTGATATATCTATGCATGTATAAGGATGTGTCTCTGTGTTTGAAAGTATTCGTTTTTTTGTGCGATAACTTTAAAAGTGATTTGTTGAAGCAACTGATATTAGTTTACTCCACTTTGCTCGAGATTTTCATCAATTCAAATGCATTTTTCTTGGAAAAACGTATGAAGAAAGTTATTGCAGAACTTTGCTCTTGTAGCAAGGAATAAATTGTGTACAAAGGAACTTCGATAAAAATATAGTCATATGTAAATTCAAGTCAAAATGTTGTTATTTATATTTTTCAGCAATAAAGTTTAACTGTAAATTTTATGGATGTATGTAATATAAACCAAATTTAAAAAAAAATTAAAAGTAAATTTAATTGACAGTTTAAAGTACAAACTATAAAATATTTTTATTAAATTATCTAAATTTTTTTTTTTTTTTAAGTAGTACATTTTAGATCAAAAAAGTTATTTAATGGGACATCTCTAGTGTGTAGAATTATGCTACTTTTTTTTTTGTGAATGTGATGTATTCGTGTGGTTGCCTCAAACGGATGTGGATGTGTGTGAGTGTGTGTGTGTGTGATACATGCACACACATACATACATACATTATGTTAAATTACCAATTTCACAAATCTATTTGGCACTTTTTCAATAAAGCAACGGGATGCGCGACCAACCGAAGCGAGTGTTTTGCAATTTTTAAATTGAAAATTCTATCAAATTTGTTTGTGCCACACGCCCACTTAGCGCAAAAGAACAAAAAAAAAAGAGGGTAAGGGAAGAAAACGCTTAGCCAGGCAGTCTAGTATAGCTGTTGCTATAGCTATAAAGCGTCTCCAACTCAGACAATGCTTGCTATAGTAGAGAGCCACGGGTTAAATTTAATTTCAAAGTTCGCTTTTGTTTTTGGCTCCGCTTCGTTTTTGTCGTTATGCCCAAATCCCGCACAAATCCTTTGAGCTAGCACACGAACAGCTGCTTTGGACCAACAACAACGACGACGGCGTTGCTCACTTTAGTTGCTGTCGTTGTTGTTGTTTCAAGCGCTGCTGCTTTGGTTGCAGATTTACGCACCAGCAAATCGTAGAATTTATTGGGCTGAGTTCTGGGGGGTAGCTAAGGGCGAACGCGCCTGAAATGCGCTGGGCGTGGCGGCATTTTCAATTTTGTCGCTGCATTGCAAGCGAGAGAGAGAAACCCCAAAAAAGTGCAGTACACCCTCGCAAAACACGAAAGCCTCACCAAAACCTATCTATCGCCCCAGCACACACCACAGGCCAGACTGATCTTGATTGCATTTGCCAAATGCCAACACCAAACTTGCAGACACATATCCGTCAGTTTGGGTGACAATCTAATCAAGCCCAGCGTCCAAACGGTGGCCCCTAAAGGATTTAACTAGACGCCTGATGGGTCCTTTAGTCTTTTGCATCATACTCTATACATACATACATACATATATTGTATATGCAAAGGAAACTTTTTGCATAATTTGAAAACTATCAAATTCTGTTTGACGCATATGTTCACAAACAACATTTTATTCAAATTGATTTTTGTGCTTTTAACTTTACACCATTTTTAATTCTATTAAGTATTACTTTGCCATATGTATATTATTACTTTTCAATGTGAGCTTGTTTTGAAGGTTTTATTTGAATTTGAATTAGTAAGTTTTCGAATTGTTATATCGACTCGGCTGTTGATGTTGATCAAGAATATACATACATACATATGTACTTTATAGGGTCGGAGATGATTCATTCTATCACTTCATCATCACTTTTTTCAGTGAATAAACATTTTTGAGAATCGAGGAGTAGAGCAGAATCTCAATATTCGTTAATTTTAAAACTAACGTAAACGTAACGTAACGTAACTTAAAAGTAACGTAACGTAACGTAAAGTTAACAAATGAACAAGGGATAAGTGGAAATACTATTATTATTTTGTTTATAGCCACTTAATTTAATTATTTATTAATTATTGAGTGAAAAGTTTTATACACTGAAAAAGTGATAATGAAGCGTCTCCGAACCCATAAAGTAAATATATTCTTGATCAGCATCGTGAACTGAGTTGAGATAGCCATGTCCGTCTGTCTGTCTGTGTTTTAATGGTGAAAACCCGCTTAGATAAATTTACTATTAAAATACTCTGATACTGAAAGTATCATTGTATAATGCTTTTGCAAAGTCCGTCGTGGTGTATGTCCGTCCGTCCGTTCGTCTGTCGGTATGAACACATCTTTTTGGAAAAGGTAAAAATGGGGTTTGAAATAATGGGTAACGATAGAACTTTTCTGAAAATTTCATCGAAATCGGTTGAGAAACACCAGACATAGACAGACATGGCTTTTGTTTGCGATTCTGATCTAGAATGCATAAAAGAAAAGATAATTTCTTCTTTGACAAAATTATTATACACTTTTGCTACTGTTTATTTAACTATTAGGGAGCAAGCATCCAAAAGTTTCGTAAATAGAAAAGGCTGCTTTCAGTGATTTTGCCAAACTTTTAGTACACCACATTTAGTTGCCTTTCTAGTTTGTTTATTTTCACTTTGTCTGTGGAGTAGTTTAATAAAGTGCCAATTGAGAGACAAAGAGCCAAAGAGCTGAGTACGGAAAAGAAGACACGCCATAAAATCAATTGCAATTTGCGCGTGCCGTTTACCGTTTACCGAACCAAAGTATTGAGTGGACCAGACGGATGCAAATACAGAGGGGGTAAGTGGATAAGGGGATATGGATGCATTTGGTACACGTGCCGCACTTCATGCAATTCACATGAGTGTTTCATGATTTGGTTCCAGCTGTTGGGTAAATTTTAAGTTTGTTTTTTTTTTTTTTTAGAGGAGGGAAAAATGGTTTGTATGTAAATGAGATATTTTGCGGTTTGTGGCATGCAGGCGTTGGGGCACGTACAAATTCAAATGCGGTTGAAATCTGCATTAACTATTGCAATTAGTGCAAAATTTCGCATAAATTATGTAAAGAATAGTTTTTGGCGCACTTTTCTATGAACTGCTGTTGAAAAGCATTTTGAAATTTTGTTGCACTCCACGCCAGTCAGACAAGGGGGGGGAAGGGAGGCAGTGGATTGAGTGTTTGCGCAACATTTTAACTGCTACTTGCCAGCTGCACTATGCAATTGAATTTAACATTTAATGATGGAATTTTCATAAAACCAATTGCCTTTTATTTCGGGTATAACAACTGTGATATTTAGTTTAAGTATTTTTTGGCAAAAGAATTATAAATAAATAAAAGAAAATATAATAAAAAAAATAGTTATGTTTTATATAATTTTTAAATGTTTTAGCATGTAAAACCCCACTGACACTAATTAGTCGTAAGCACTCCACTTTGTAAAGAAAGAAGTCGATCAAAGAATAAAAAAAAATTATCGAAGCATTTAGAATGCGTAAAATAATCTGTTGTTAGAGCATTTTAGTTTCAGTGTGTTTAACTGTTTTGTATCATATTTAACTCTCTAATTGTACAATTCGCTAGATACATGTTAGATATTTTAGGTGTTCTTGTTTCAATTGGCTATGTTGTTGTTGTTGTCTATTAGTTGCCTGTTTACTGTAAATTTCGTTGAAATGCTGTATATGTATGCAATTAAATTTTAATTAGCCTGTCTCTTCTATTGCCATTTCATCTGTTTGGCTGTTTTTGTAGCATGTGGCAAATAGATCTCTCTATTTAAACATTTATCTACGCGCAGCTGTACAAAATAATACCAATCATTTGAGCCGCTTTCGCTTTTCACTCGTTGAGGTTTACAGTTCACGTCAAATGTGGTTTATTTAGTTTTGTTATTGGTACTCGTTCCACTCTTTCCACTTTTCCATGCGCCATTTAACTGTAATCAATTAATTCATTATTATTCGTATTCTGCTTTCAAAACCTGCCACTTTGCTTTATTGCATGTTGAAGTTGTTTTTCATTATTGGTTCTACCTTGTTGCGCAGCACCAGCACCAGGCACTAAAGGGGTCAAAGAGAGAGGCAAAGAGAGAAGAATTCCCATTTACTGGACGATGCTTGCTGGCTTGCTTGCAGTGCAAAAAGCAATGCAAACTTGTCGGCAAGTCCACTTATTTTTTGAGCTCTGCTTCCATTTTGGCCCAGGTCTCACGGGTCTCACGGGTAACATTCCAACCAGATAGCCAAACAACTGGGGCAAACCTTTTAACATCCACGTGAAGTGTTCCGTTCTCAAGGTTTTTTCTTTTTCCAATTTTCTTTTTTTTTTTTTTGGTTTGTGTCTTAGCTCTGGTTTATGCACGAGCGCTTACTGCAAAAACGTTTACTGCAAAACACAGAAATGTTAAAATCGCGCAATTTGCTATCAATGAACAGACTGATTCTAGTTACTGAACCAAACCAAAAATCCTGGGCTTACACAGAAATGAACTTAATCTGAATACGTATCTCACGATGCTTAAAATTCAAACTTACCTCATGCATTATTACTTATTCTCACAAATAAACTCGATCGTTAGTATTATTTACTTGAATTGTCAGTAACTTTTACCATTTTCTTTCCACCACAGACTTAATAAGCTTTTCAAAAGATTTCTGCTGAGTTTTGTTGCTCTGGGTAACCTGTACCATAAGCACATGTAAGCGCTCATCGCTTGCCATCATATCATTAGCCAGAGCTGAGGGCTGAGGGATTTGTTATTTCCCCTTTTCTCTCGTTTTCGTTGTTGCTGCTGTTGTTGTTTTGTAAGCGTTTGACTTGATTGTTGAGCTCTAAAACGCTTTGCGACCAAGAGAGAAAAAACTTTTGCCCATAAACGTCGGAAGCAACTGCACCTCCCTTTGCTAACACCCCTTACTTGGAAGGAGCACCCTCTTTCAACTACTTTCTTTTACTTATTTTTTTGTACACAATCCGCATTTGCCACATCGAATGTTGTTTTTATTGTCACTGCTGTTACAATTTTCATTACATTAACCGTTTGCCACCCTCTCCCCTCCACTCCTTCCACCTGTCTGTGCTGCAATGCGTTTCAATTGTTTTTGTTGCTGCTGTTCTTGTTATTTGTTTTTGTGTGTTCTAAGCCTCAGCTACTTTTTCTGCTGATGTTTTACAGCAAACACTGTTGATTCTGCAGTTGTTGCATCTTCTTCGGAATCAGTTCCTAATCCACGTCCACCCCCTCTTCACCTCGCCCAGCTACTTGAAAAGTTTTCGCGCAGTTGTCGTTAAAAGAAGATGAAGAAACGGGACCAAAAAAAAGCCAAAGTGAAACGAAAGCAAAAGCAAAGCAAAGCAAAGCAATCCAGCTGAGTTTGCTGAATGGCAACCAATTGCCAACTACTTCACCAGCTTCCTGCCTACACCACTCCACTTAAGTCCCTCCGTCTTCACTTCACCCCGGATCAATCAATAGGCATATGATAGGCCCAAAAGCTGAGGCCCAGACATGTGTGAAAGCAAGCAGTTCAGCAGAGGTGAAAGCGCTTTTATAAAGCTATAAAATATACACGAAACTCAGCTCAATAAACAAATAAAAATAAAAAATAAAAATAAAAAACCTGCGAACACGCACGTAACCTTTTCTCAAATCAATCGATGGGCGAGGGGTGGAAGTCTATATGTTAGCCAGGAGCCTTTCACTGTCAACGGCCTCCTGTAGGCAACCTTTTTAAGCAACTTCGCTTGCGGGGGCTGTAAGTATGGTATTATTTGGCGGAATTAATAATATGCCACACTTCGACAAGGCACAGTTTTCAGATTTGATAGTGGATGCCACATAAAAATTAATATTTTCTGAAAGCTTTTCGATTAATATACATTTATTTTGAGGCGTTTATTACCTTAAATTTCAGATAAGTTAATAAAGCATTTTTGAAAATAAAGCAATACGTACACACATTTTTATTTTATTCAATGTTGACCTACAGAAAAAAGTTTATGATGACGATCCCAATTTAAGTCAAGCTTTACTTTTGTTTTGAAACTTGTGATTAATTAAACCAAACTGCAGTGTTCTGGAAATAAATTTGTTATAAAATACATTCGGTCTATGAAGAAAAGTTTACTTGTTTAAACGACTTTTAACTTTATCTACAGAAACAAAAAACCTCAATAGGATAAGTTAAATAAAACAAAGCATAAGTTACAAGCAATATTTTCATAAACAATAATAGATAAATTACCAGCTAAAATCCATTACATAAATATTTGAAATGTTCAATTTATAACAATTTAATATTGAATAACCTTTGTGAATATATATTATAAAATGTTTTACTAACAAATAAATTTGAGTAATGAATTATGAAATGGTCTGCCTTGGAGGAACTTAATTAGTAATTTAGATATGCTTAATAAGGGATTTTGTCTTTTCATTTCCATGTCGTAACTTTTCAAACGCACCTCCTTTGAATTTGGGCCTGCTTATGTTTGGTTTATGTTATTTCGCTCTCATTCTCAGTCTCATTCTCAGTTTTAGTCTCGGTGTCGGACTGAGCCTTGGGCTTGCCCTAAAAGATTTATGTGCGTAAATTTCATGCTGACGGCATCAGGTGATTTAACACTTTAGATAACTTGGAACAGTTTATAGTCGAGCCCAACTTCCCTCACTCCCCGCACCCTCAACGCCCAACGCTTCCTGACAACAACAACAACAAAAGAACAAACAAACATGGCAAGTTTTCTGAAAGGAAGGAGGATAAAGGGAGAGTTAGCTGGACAAAAGTTGTATTTTTATTATTTTATTTTATTGCGCTTACATCTTTAAATATGTTTGTTTGCCTGCCTTGTTGCCTTTCTTTTTTCAAGTGGGTGGGGTTAGATCTGGAATTGATGTGTCTTTTGGGGTCATAAAAATTACAAAAATTTCTTTCGCCTTTTTGGGCTGATTGTGTGCGATTGAGAGCATCGGTCCGAGGTCCTTTAGATAGCCCAACGAACGATATAAATTATATTGAGCGCTTTGAATTAGTTTTTTATGTGCCACACACCCATCTACAGAGAGGGGGGAGATACGTGTGTAGAGCAGAGACTGTGATTAGAGGAAAACGTAACAAAAATCCCATACAACATTATTTATATCTGTGAACACTTAAAGATTTTCGTCGTCTACAGCAAGGCATTAAATGCTTAGCTGGTGCTGCACAATGCACCACAATTTGCAATGCCTGGAGAGTCCTTGGGGCATCCTTTGGGCTGGCCAGGGGCAACCCCTTTGGCGCACAACTTTGCAATCGAAGCACAACAATGGCAAGCAATTACCTCCCCCCCCCATCACTAAAAAGAAAAAAAAAATAGAGAAACCGCATGGAAAAAGGAAGGAAGGAAGCGATGTGGTAAGGATAAATACAGAAAAATTGAACACGAAAAGGGCAAAGCGCGAAAAGGAAGTGAAAGAGCGAAAATAACATCGAATTGTTAAGAAACTGCAAACTGCAAATCCATTAAACCACAACAAGCTAGGGGAACAACGACTGCAACCTAACACAAAAAATACCAGAAATGGGTGTGAAAAAATAAAGGAACAGAGTGTGAGGTAGAGAGGGAGAGAGTGGGAGAGAATTTTAAACCGTATTTCTTCGTGGGGAGTCCAGCTGACGCACAATTGACTGCAAATTGTTGTAGTACCAGCGAATTTGCAAATTAATCTTTGTTTGCGTGTGTTTATGTGTGTGTGTGTGTGTGTGTGTGTGTGTGTGTGTGTGTAAGCTGAAAGAAGAATTAGCCCTTAAGAATTGATAGCTTATGGGCAAGTAGTATGAAATATGCAGTAAATAGTAGAGTATATGCTTTATTACTTTATTCTTACAATAGCTGGAGTTTAATATGTTTAGATATATATTTAGTATTATAAAATTACTGTTTGAAAGTAAAAAGTTTATAATTAAGTTTGTATATTATTTATTAAATGAAATTATCGCCTAACGGGATGAAACCTTTTCGACCTATTCTCATATCTATAAAATACACAAATACAATTTCTTAGAAATCCTTTCATTAATTTTACCAAAATATATTTACGTTTTTACTTCAATTATATTGCCATATCTTACACCCTTTTTTTTCAAGTCATTTTAAGAAATACTCTTTCATAAATTTGTAACCGACCAATCCAATCAATTGCTTAAAGTCTTTAAATTTATCCTCTTAGAGCAACCTGCTTGACCAACATTGCTAACCGCAACGACTCCATTCCCTTTCCCCCCCCACCCAATTTCGATGAGGCACTACTCTATCCAAGAGTGAAAAATTTACCCTTTGCAGCATGCCATTTATTTGGCTGCTTGGCATCTTTGGCATCATATCTTAGCATGCGGTTACAAACTGTTCTCTGTTCTCTCCTTGGGAGATTGGTTAGCAACAGCTCTACTATTTCTTCTTCTTCAGCATGGCTACCTTAAAAATTAATTGAAACATCACTACCGGCTAATATTGTATATTAAAAACAGAGCAGCAACAACAATAACAGCAAATGGTTGAGCATAAAACATGCAATGACCAAAAACAGAAGCATAAACTTTATACCTACACACTCCAACGGTTCTTCTTCTTGATGGGGGTGTCATGGGGCCAAGGGGGAGGTAAAACTTGCAAATTGCTTGTGTGCGTGGCCATTTGTCAGTCTTAGTTTCAGGGGCTAGAAATGTTTTACAATAAATTCGACAAACATTCTGGGTTTCGAGTTTATTAGCTGTCGGCCGGTACCTGCGGTCAAAGGGCGCACAACAACAACAACAACAACCACAACATTGACCTACACACTCACTCCAACTCACACCCGGTTAGCACACCCACTCATTCATTCATCTTCATTGTCAAGCATCGTCAAATCACTGTCCGGTATTTTAAATTTGTTGGCACACAGCATTGCCAGGTGCAAATACTTAGCATCAGCAATTGCGCATGCTCAAGCTCTCTTTTCGATTGTTGAGCGCTCTCCGGTCGTTCTTTATAATGCTGCTCAGTGCATTTTTGGCACGTTTCAAATGTTCGTCTGTTGCGCCTAGGACAATGTTTTTCTTATTGCTCGTTCGCAATGTCTTCGTCGAGCCACCGCTTCGTGAGTGTACTAAAACTCAAGGCACGAAGCGTACAGCGAAGGTCGTCGTCGGCCATAAAATGCGCATAATGTTGTGCGGATGTGTCAGTACACGTTTGTTATTTGGCGCGACAGCACAGCGACAGAGCGACAGAGCGGCGCAGCGGTAGCGGTAGCGGCAGCGTAGTCGTCAGCACGTAAACGCGACGTACTATTTCGTCGCATGGCGGCATGGCGAGCGTAGTTTAAAATGTGAATGTGTTGGCGTTGTTGTTGTTATTGCAGCAGTTGTAACGGTTAAAGGAATCAAGCCGATGAATTTCAAAAGCCAAGCACAGAGTGATTATTCTTGTTGCTTGTTTTCTATGTGCGTGTGTTAGTGAGTGAGTGTGTGAGCGTTAAGTGCTAAAGTAAAGTGCTCTTCAAACTGTATCAGCGCATACTTAAATACTTGTACTAGATTGTAAATGCAACAACTGGAAACGGATACGCGCGTCTCGCTTTAAGCAGCTCATCATCCACCAGCGCAGCCAGCTAGATACAGTAGACAAGTAGGTAAAGCACGTTAACGTAACGTAACGTAACGTAACGTAACATTAACGTAACGCAAAATACCTCCCGCAATTCTTGCGCTCATCACTAAAAGTTCAATTTCCTGCGTTGCTTTAATTGAAGCGCAATGCACACACCCCCCACCCAATTGGATAGGGGATTGAGGATTGTGGGAGGAGGAGGAGGAGGAGGAGGGTGGTGGTGTCGTCTGTTGGGCGTTTGACTCTGGTCAGTCATTAGTCATTTGCTCATTTCCGCAAACGCAGCCGGACGTACAGCACTTGTCAGCCAATAAACAAGCGACGGCACAGACGAACAAGCTGATAGGGGTTGGAGAGGGGGATGACTCTCCCTTGTGGAAAAAAAAAAAAATGAATGAAACGCTTACATTGAACAGGATACTTTCATGTTGAGCCATCCAGCCTGGGACTGTGTATTTGTTTGTGGCTATCTTGACCCACCGTTTGCAGTGCAAAGATACATATATTGTTTTTTATATCTGATGGGTATTACTTTTAATCAGAAAACCATTTTCAGACTTTCAACACCCAGAACTTATTAACTTTTGATAAACTAATTAGCTTATTCATAATGTCTTTCCAACATTAACATTGGACTAAATACGAATAATTTTAATCCTCCATCTCTTGATTATGTTAAAGACAGTTTTGATTTGTTATTCATGACCCATATAAGATTTTCTTTAAACACTTTTAATTTATAGTTGATTTTCTTACACTGCCTTTTTTTTCTGTTGGCTCTTTTGCCTTTTTGGATAAATCTTTTTTTGATTGCTGAGAAATGTTGTCAAGTGTTGAAGCTTTAAGTTATCATCATCGAAAGTGGAACGCACCCACCCACACACATACATACATACATACATACATACATACACACTGGCAGCTGGATATGTGTCATGCATTCATTTTGGAATACAATAAGCGAGCCAAGAACAGCAGCAACAGCAACAGACACAACAACAACAAGGACAGGCGTCACATAGGTGTACGATAACAACAACAACAAAAAAAAAGAAATGCAGAACAGGTCCGGTAACAATAGAGGAGTACCTCCCACCCCTCCCCCCGTCTCTTTCAGCAACTACTCAACCTCCTCTTACTTTTTAAGCTAACCCAGTTTGTAGATGTTTCTTCACGGCCTGCCTGATGCCGTTATATATCTTTTTATGGCTTGACTGACTGCCCACAAAACGACAAAGACAAACCTCAGTGTACCCCCCCCCCCTCGAGCACCAACCCCCTGATGGCCCTACACTCAAGAGGAACCCACAAAAAGCTGGCTTTGATGGAACTTGTTTTGTAATTGTTTTTGTATGTTGAGCTGTGCAGAATTCTCCTCTTGTTGTTGCTGTTGTTGGCTATTCCTTTTTTGCTGGCCATAAGAATTCCCGTTCCCGCCGTTTTAGCCACTTTTGCAGCCCCCGGGGCCATTGTCACGTAAATCTCTGACTGAAATTAGCCTCGTTGACAAAAATATGCCTGCTTACACATTATTTGTACAAACAAATAGACAGGCTACCGAGGGTACTGCCGAGGGGCAATCTAGGGGAGGCTTACCAAGGGACGCTTGCAAAATTTGCATGGGAACTGTGACAGTTGTTATTGCTACGGTTGCTGTTGTTGTTGTTATTATTATTTTTTTTTTTGGGGTTTTGGCTTTGCTTTTGGGCCTTTGCTCCTTGCTCTTGACAATAGTTTTTCTTCCCCAAACCAATCCCAACTTTGTTTTGTTTTATTGATCTGTTTATGCTTTGGCCTCTGGACAATGAGAATGCGCCATGACAAAAAGAAATAAATAGTTGGAAAAATATGAAGTTAAAAAGAAGATTATTAAATACCCTTACAGAAACAGGAAGATAATCGAAGTTGATCAAAAAGTTGTGAGTTTATTTTTAAGTTGCAAGAAAAATGTGCTAAAAATTAAATTTTTACCTTTGCTGTCTCAAAAATAAAAGTACCCTGTTTAAGAGTATTATGGCATGATGAAGGTTGAATTGTCACTGTATTTCTTATTTTTTGTTTCTTTTGGGATGGGGGAAACTAAGCCGACACACAGAAAAGGTTACTGCTTAGACAGGCGTGAAAATTATAATAAACAAGAGTTTGCTGTGTCTATTATTATATTTTTTTTTTGTGGTAAAGAATGTAGGTACTGCTGACTTGGCCTACATGCCATTCATTCATTGTTTTAGCTGTGTGTAAAGAATTTTTTGTGCTTTTGATTCAGTCATGTTTATTGCAGCTAATTAACATTTCATAAACAAATAAATACAAGCTAGATGTCTGTCTGTTTTTGTCTGTCTGCTGCCTACAAGCTTGCCCTCGAGGCTGCCAAGCAGCAGGCATAAGGAGCTGTCAGTCAAATCTTGCTATATAGACAGACTTTGATGTCTAGAGGGCGTTTACAAAAGCCCTCAAAAAAGAAAACTCAAATGATTGAATACCTTTGGCGGTAGACCAAAATGTTAGACTTGTGATTTTTTCTAGGAAAATCTCCCATTTCTGAGTTATTGTAGATACTTAGCCATTCTTAATGTCAAGTTTAATTATGCCTAAAATATATACAAACAGGATTGACTCTTTATAACAAGAAAAAAAAGAAATGCTTATATCTTTGGCATATTAATATGTATAATAAAAACCCTAAAAGTATGCTGTATAATTTTTATTGACGGAAGTTTTGAGGATGGATAAATTTTTAAATTCTTTATTACATTTATTACTCACACGTTGCTTAGCACTATTTTTTTGAGTTTAATTTATGTTGTTGTTAATATAAAAAATTAAATATATCCCAAAAAATGATTACTAAACTCTTTGCTAACTATTTGTAAGTCAGTTCAACTTATATAAAACTGAAATTACCCAATCAGTCAGTACTTAAATGTTAATAGTATAGACAAAGCTGGTAATTTTCTTAACATGTAATTTTCCACTCAAGTGGCAGGTTAATTGAGCCATGCTAATTACTTCACAGACCATTTTCCAAATATTAGTTTGTCATTGACAAAACTCAAGTCAAGTCCAAACTCAAACCAAGTCAAATAAAGTTCGAATTGAAGCTAACCACAGACTAGCCATGTCTAGCAGCCTATCTGTTGTTCAGTATTGAACTTTATGTCACACGCTGATTGATTTTTAATTACGAATGCGACTACAACAAGTACGGCTAAGAGTTTAAGTATGGGTGTGAGCGCAACTGATTGATGGTAATCATCTTTGTGCAGTCCTAAAACTAAACGAATTCTAATTCTATTGGTTTTGTTCAATCAGTTTAAGACATTGAGTATACGTACAAAATTTCAAAGTAAAAGCCCAGTTAATGCTTTCACATTTAGTCTAACCTAAAGTTTAACTATTATAAGTTTTCAAAAGCAATACTTTGACAAATTTATAAAAAAAAAAATAAAAAAAAACTGTCCCATCCATCTTATTGCGTTTACCAAATCAATTTGGAGATAATGAAGGATATGGGGCAAAATTATAATTTTATCACTCAGGAGCAAAACCAATTTTAGAAATTTGTGCTAGAGCAAAAAAAAAAGGCGAAGAAGATGAACTGGGAAATCGAATATTATCCAGATAGTGCAAAAGATCCATTTACGTGACGCCGGAAAAGGCAAATAAAAAGCGTTTGCATTTTTTATTGAATTCGGTTAAAAGTGTTGAGGGTTGAGAGGGCTGCGGGGCGGTTGCTGGATTGTCAGACCATCTCTGCACAAACGACCCGAACCCCCCACCTCCCCCACCCCACCACGCCCACAAAGAGCAAGGGCCGAGAGTTAGACCGACACATAAATAAACCTCAACTAAGCCGTGTGTTTTGACATAGATTTAAATTGACATGCCTGTGCAAACAAAAACGCAAAACGCTAAAAGGGGCGGGGGTAGGAGAGAAGAGGGGCTTGTGTTGTGTTGGTGTTGGACTTGAGTAGGCTGCTGCCTCTCATGTGGCAAGCGCAAGCCGCACAAATGTGCGTCAAGGAATTCCAAAAACGCTCGACTTAGCCACATTCACATACATGTATTCACGTATTCACATTCACATTCGCATTCCCATTCACATTTACATTTGCCTAATGCCCAGCGCTTGGCCATTGATACGCATACAAAGACAGAAAAATAAAACAACAAGACAAAGCGACGTAGACAGAGAAGAGGGTTTAAACAAAAATAAAAATGCAAAATAGTTTGTTATTTAACATATTTCTTTAGCGGCCTCTTCTTTATGGAAATTGACCCGGCAGACGAAGGCGCTGAGGGATGACAAATGCCCGTAGGAAGAGGGGCGTAAGGGGAGTGTTGCGTATACCCCTTTTGACAATTCTGTTGCTGGCTCGTTGGCCAAAACACAAAACTGGCCTCTAAATATTTGCCAGCCAAGCGGATGGAAAAGCGACCTTGCGACTAAAGCATTATGTTCTATTAACTGGGCAAATTGAAAGGCAAACGCGCTAAAGAAAAATAACAAAAAATACACTATATATATATATGTGTACATGCTGGGATTTTTGTAGAGAAAGAAAACAGAAACCAAGTGAGAGACAACTGGATTCCCAGATGCCCTGGAGAGTGTACTGTATTCATACATTTCTTTAAAACAATCTACCCCGTTTACAAACAATTTTTTTTAACGGGCATAAACAACTTCAAAAAATGTAAGGGGAAAAGAAAACATACATGAAAAAGAAGAAGAAGAAGAAGAAGAAGTGGCGTCCGTTTCTCTCTATGAATGCCAATTGGTGCAGGGCCAATTTAAAAGGACTTACTTTTTAATGAAGCGAGCCAAGCAGGATGGATACATGAGACACAATAGCAGCTCCGAATAGTAGCATGTTGGGAAAGCTGCGAGGCAATACATGAGCTACAAACTAGACAAAAGAGTCTAGAAAGTTGAGAGGCTATCGCTGCTAAAATGAGAATACGGAATGGAAATTGAATGTTACGCGACACACAATTAGAGCGCAAGAGAATAGCTAAATTACGTTGCACGAAAAGGAGCAAAAAAAAAAAAACAAACTGTGATTCAATGTTTTATGTACGTTATAAAAGTGCAGAGAGAGTGTGATTGATCGCAGAAAGTTGAGCATACAACAGGAAAAATGACACAAAATACAAGCAGAGAATGACAAAATGTCTAAATTATTCAACCTCTGAAATATATAGATCGGCATGTAAATCATGAGTGTTATAAAGCAAGAAAAATGTTTAGCTTTCTTTAAAAATGTTTGCTAAGCATATATAATGCATAGTTGGTTAGTGAAAAAGCTATTCTTAAGCAACTTTAAATAAGCTTCAACTAGTAGCATTGTTCAGTGGCATTGCCCTTCTAAAGTGGTTAAGCTGTGTGTGTGTGTTAGCTATTTGGAACAGTCAACATTTTTTCTGTCATTTGCATTTGCATCGCTGACTTATGGAATGCCAGCTAATGAGGTTTCCGTACCAAAACGTACTTACCCTATTGCAATGGTCTCTGTCTTTGGCATAGAGTGAAACCAAATCAAATCACATAACATGTCAGCCAACGCCACCAACTAACGAATCCCAAACTAACCCCAAACAGCCAGCAAAGCAATCTACCTGTCAACAAGCCAAGCAAGCAACCCAACCCAAGCAAGTCCAACTACCTGGCGACCAACTAACCAATGCCATCCCAATCCAAGGGTTTTTCTGTTTTCTGTCCATCTATGCTAATAACGAGCATTTTCTTTTGCGTTACCTTTTTACTAGTCCCCCTGCTAGATAGTTATGCAGTTCTTCACACAACCATTCCACATTTTACATAGCATACTTCTTTGCGCCTTTCTATTTCATGCACCACACATTGCATTCTCACTTAGGTTATGGTTTTTGGTAAACACTTGTGCATTTTTCCATAGAATGGGGTAGATTGGCATGTGTGTGGATTTATGCTATTTAGAATTGCTTTATTTTTAATTTAATAGGGAATTTTTGATCAGAATAACTTAAGCTATATAATTTCTAAATACATTCCTTTTTTGTTTGTTGGACTTTCGTCTTAAAAAACGACTTCTAAGAAAGTTTATTACTTTTAGCATTAAAGAAAAGAGAAGAGTTTTAATATAATATAGATTTTGGGGATTCGAAGAAATGGAGCTGTGCTCGTTAAAGTACTTCAATCATATTTATGGCTTTGTATGTAATCAGCTTAAAGTAACATATGAATGTTTTCTTTATAGGGCAGGTAATCTTCGACCTGTCAAATGTTGCATTTTTATTCGCCCATTTTCAATATTTATTCGTATACGGATTCGCAATCGTTGTTTGTCGTCGTCGTTGTCGTTGTTGTTGTTGTTGTTGTTAACGTTGTCGTTGGCGTTGTCGTCGTCCAATATGTGTCAAATGCAAATTTAAATCTTATTGAAAAAGGGGATTAGGTGACAGCAGCAGAAGCACAGCGCACAAAACTACATACGTACTACGTAGTGTAGATAGTGAGGAGGGGTGGACAGCGCAGGGGAAGTTTGTGTGTGTGTGCGCAACAAAGCGACGTTTTACCCAGTGTTTTGTGGCATCGAAGAAGATGCTGCAAGTGGAAGGAGAGATTTCGTTGACTTTGTCGAAAACACGCTCTCATTTGCATCGTCGTGTGCAGCAGCATCATTTCATTCTTGCTTTATTTCTTATTTCCTTATTTTCGTGGCCTGGAAGTTTTAAATGGTTTTTTGTGGTTTGTGAATTGCATTCTCATAGTCGTCGTATCATTTTGGCATCATCTCAACCTAACCGGCTGTATAATAGAAATTCTGGAGCAGACCGTAGTCTAATCCCACGGCAACGTTAGACATATCAACATATGTTCAATGAGATTTCTACTTTAGCCACACACACGCGCACACACCCACACACACATCTACACACACACATTCACGGACCATACAATATCCAATACAATGCCGCAGCCATACAATTTTTTCACAATTTCAAAATGTTTTATGCTTCGACGTTTTCAAATCCATTGTGTATGAGTCAGTTCGAGTGTGTTGTGTGAGTGTGGTGTGTGTGTGTGTGTGTTTGGGAGATATTCAATATTTTCTACCCATGACTCGGTGTATATATTTCAAAGCTTTTGTTATCAATATGTCGACTGCTTATTGAAAATAATACAATAAATGTGTATGCCTCTGTGTGTGTGTGTGTGTGTGTGTGGTTTGCTTTGTTGTCTGCGCATCTTGTAGATACTTTCAGTACCCTGGCTGCGTGTATCTGTATCTGTAGCTGTGCTCAGCGCTTTGTCACCTGTCTGGTGCGCCACTTTGGCATTGATTGCTTGCGTAATTTGAACAACAACATGCAAATGCCGATGATGATCTTTTCATCATCATCATCATCATTATTATTCTCATCAATTGTATTATTATAAGCAAATGTGATTCAAAGAGCGTAGAGCTCACATCTGAGTGTATAATGTACCATCTTGACATCATATTTGGGTGTGATTATTTTAATAAAAGAAGTTAAACTAATAAAAATTCCTCTAAAGAGAAAAGAAAGATTATTTTTCCCACTTTTTACCTTTTTAGTTAACCAAATCAATAAAGAAAACACTTTGTTTTGTATTTGGTTATGAGCTTTGTCTTTATTAACACTTTATGGCCCACAATGTTTGTCTTTGATTCAATTTGTTCTTTCATTTTTGGAACAATGTTTTTGCTACATTTTTATAGGTTGAAAAGCAAACTTGTTTCAATGGAAGAATCATTTCATTTGTTGTCTGTATTTAGGCTGTAGAAATATTTGATGAGACACACAAAGATTAATTATGCCTCAAGGTAGCTTCAAGTCTAGCATTATTGCTGAGTTAAATTATAATTTCAAAACAACATTGTTATGGCTTTGATAAAATCTGTGACCCCAAGACAAACACTCACACACACACACACACACACACACACACATACACACACAGGCGTAGAGATAGTGGATAGAAATATTTGTTTATTTGAATTCAGGTGAAGTTTTGGTTATTTGTCTGTTTGTTATTGTGAACCAATTTCAATAATGGCTTGCTTCATGATCACATTAATGTATGCATGCCACAAATGCCACTGCACACTTAAGGACATGCAGGACATGCAGGACCTGCACAGGAAATATTGTGTCTGCCTGTCTGTGTGATTTTGGCCAAATGCCTTGCACGTAGCCACATAAATTCCAAACTCAAAGACGAGAGAGTGCTCCTCTTTAATACCAGACACATACATTTGTACATCTATACTACGATTAGATATATACAATGTTTTTGTACATACTATATATTACACATTCGGCGTCTTGGAATTTATGTTGGGCTTTTGTTCGCAAGGCAGCTGCCTGAATGCTGAATGGTGAATGCTGCTCAGAGCTCTAATTGAAACATGCACGTAAATACATTAAAGCCAAATAGCCCAAAATAATGAAGCTGATTAATTTAATCAGGCGAATGAGCCACGCCCCCATCATAGTCCAAATGCTGCGCCCATTTTACTCTTGTGTTCAAAGACATAGACTCAAACCTTTCAATTCCCACCAATGCAAAGGACATGTTTTCGGATACTGTTGCTGGCTCAGTTTCAACTTGAGTTGCTTTTGTGTGTTAAGTGGTTTAACACGCTAATGTGATTCCAGTTCAATGTTAAGAGCAAGCTTTCAACCACCCCTTCAGTGGATCAATGAGTGCCTAATGGCCAACCCTCAACACTACATATAAATACCATAATCACAACTAATAGTTGGGGCTTGAAGCATGCAATTTTTCAGACAATCAAACAAGCATATGTTTTACTTAAACGAATAAGACTTTGCCTAAACAGTTTGAAATTGTCTGACTAAGTGAAAGTGTGTATGCGGGAAAATGTATTTAAATAAGCGTAAGTATATAAAATCAGATTTTCATTTTGAATACAATTTTGAATGTAAGAAAAAATTGCTGTAATAAATCAGGTGGCATATTTTGCTGATATACTGATTCAATTGTACAAATTTATTGAAATGGAAATTTAATTACAAAAATAACGCAATAAATAATTTTTAAGTGCGTAAATTAGAATTGTGGTCTACAAAAGAAATTTATTTGCATTGATTTGATAGCGAGAACAATTTTTTTTCTGCTAACAAATAAACTATATTAATAATGTTTGTAAACATGCATCAATTATAAGTTTGGATCTGTAATTTAAACACACCACATTAAACCTTATTATTGAAATACTAATATATAAATAAAGCTTAACATAAATTTCTTTTAAAAGAAAGGCAATATAATTCAATCAGGAATGAACTCAAAACAGTTTTAACTCAACAATTGCAACTTAATTAAATAAAGCAACTGGCGACATAATGCAAACCGATAGTTAAACCATATCATGATTGCGCTTTTGAAACGAAAATCTGTCGACCTTGACTCTTTTAACATTATCCAGTCCATCTATCAAGGCAGCAGCGATGCTGTCAAAAGTCAAAAGTTCAGTCTACAATTTGAACATGGCATTTGTGAAGAGACGCGAGACGGAAGTGGGGAGTCGAAGGGGAAACTGGCAGACAGTGAGATAAAGACAGAAATGGGACGCGATGGCGACATATCTACTGAACCTTAAATCAAGTTGTAAAGAGGCTGGGCAATGTGTTCTGGGTATGGCAGCAGCAGCGGCAGCAGCAGTTGTTGATGAAATGCTAGCGACAATAATATAACAACAGAAACACAACAGAAAAAAAAAACACGAAATGTACACAAACAATTCCGGCAGCGACAAAAAAAAGTACAAGCCAAAATGAAGATGGGCAGCTGCGAGGCATATGTTTGTACATACATGCATATGGACCCATTTACACACACACACAGGAACACACAGAGACACACATTCAGCTATAAAAGTGACAAATGTTAAACGAAATGTAAAGAAAAACTGACAACAGGAAGACGCGACGTAATGAAGCATAAAAAGCACATTTTTCAAGACGACTGCGAACATATATACGACAAGTTCCCGGCCAAAAAAAAAATTTCACGACAACAACAACATCAACAGCAACAAATTGAAAATGAAAGCTATTTTTAAATTGTAGAGAAGTTTGAATACACTCGAAGACATACAGATGATTTTTTCACCATTAAATACAACGCTTTCAATTCAATTTGTGCAACTGTATGAACTCAGTGTATAGGGAAACAATACATATTAATTTTTGAATTTTTTTTCAATCAATCAAGCGGAAATAACTAAAAAAACAACAAACTTCTTACATTAACATTGATATCTATTTAAACAGCAATCAGTGTCAAAAAACTTCAACTTAACTCATTTACATCTCTGATTTTTTAATCTTATAAATTTGCCCTTAGGTTAATTTAATAGATCACAATATTTCAGAGTCACTGCTATTTACTCATTGAATCGTTGGCAAACCCCTTTAGAGTATCACCTCTTATCATGGAAGTTCACTGAGCAAATTCTGTATTTCCTGCGGGTGCACAAAGCCAAAAATCATAGCATACCTTGAAGCGCAGACTAACAATGATCCGCCAAACATATATATATTTATCCTTGGCTGTGGTTTGTTGCTCATCGTCGCATATTCGAAATACATTTTCACGCTTGTAATCAATGCGACGCTCTCTAGCTTCTTACCTCCCCTCAGCCGCCCTGCGCCACCCTGTTGCCAACTTATGCAAATTGTTGCCCCTGGCTGGGGCCCCCTGCCACGCCTCGTAATTGCTTAAAATTTTTGGTAAAAAAAACACAAAAGCAAGCAAAAAGAATATAATAATAGGAATAAGAATAAGAAAACGACAAACGGCAAACCGAATTTAATTTGTTTTCGCTCGTTTTGTGTGCTCAACTTTTCTTTTTCTTTTTTTTTTCGAGCTTTTTTTCAGATGTTGAATTTCCTTTTTTATTCTTTCTTGATTTCTTTTTTGCCTTTTGTTGTTGTTTGTCGTTGTAACTGTTGTAGTTGTTGTTGTTGTCTAGCTTGTAATATTTATTATCGAATTGTGTAAAAGCAGCAGCAACAGCAACAACAAGAACAACAAGAACAACAAGAACATGTACAAACCGGCAGCAGGACCACATGCCAACGCAGTGCGAGCAATTTCAGGAACTTGACTTCGCCTGTTCCAGTTCGATATCCTGTAGCGAAAAGTTTGCCACTGGGCGAGCTAAGTTTCCACAAAGCTAATGATGAAAGCAATAAATATTGCTATTCATGATAATTTATGCAATTTGTGCCATTACATTTCTTGAAACCCAAACTTCTTGGCCACAAGAATTTTATTGTTTCACAATTGACTTAACTCAAAATATTTATAGAAGTAAGTGTGTGTGAAATTTGTTGGGTATTGCTAAGTCGTTCACATATGTATGTTCTAGTTTGTAACCGGATTTCTTGTCATTTTCTTTGGTGCAGTTTTACAGAGGACAGGTTCCCCGCATAAGTTGCATTTGTAGCTACCAGTTGCGAGTTCCGTTTTAGCTTTTTAAAATGTTTGCCAACATTGCCATTGGTATGCACACGCGTGGACCTCGCATAGTTGTCCTCAACCTCGTGCTTGTGCTCAAGCTCAAGCTCATTCTGAGCGTCCTGTGCTAGTTGGAGTTGTAGTCGCAGTCATCGCTTGTCCTCGACAGGAAGTCTCTCCGGCATATGCCCTGCACGTATTGCCCTTATAAATTTTGTTGCCAAATACATATACGAAAAATACATACTACTCTTTATGGTGTGTGTGCGTGTGTTGGTGTGTCTATGGGTGACAGTTGCAATTGTGTGTTTGTTATTGCAGGTTTTTTGGTATGCACAGGACAATTTTGCTAGCAGTTGAAAACTCAAGCAAACTTTTTGCCTGGCCATGTTAACTGCCAGTCAATACGAATACGAAACAGATATGGCTTATTTGTGCCGAATGCTATTGTTGTTGTTGCTGTTGTTGTTGTTGTTTTAGTTATTGTTGTTGCTAGTGTTATTGTTGTTTGAAAAGCCAAGACCTTATGACTTATTCAGATGATGTTGGCTTTCTCTTCAATCCTGTACACTCCAATTGAGTTGAGTTCAGTTGTTTTGTGTTTTCTGTTCTGTTCTGTTATTTTCACTTCTGTTCAGGTCTGTTCATTTCTGTTTCGACTCATTCTGTGGCTCTGACTCACGTCATTAATTATACGACGCGTGCGACGTGAAGCCAATTTAATTTACGCCTTTAATGAGAGATCCGCTACAAAAACGACATACTACATACGAGGGCTACTTAGTGACTTTTCTAAACTGTTAACTCAGTTTTAAACAAAGTTGTTAAACATCTGACTACTTAAGGGCTAAGCCAATCTCTGTTTTATTCAGTATTTATTAAGTATAAAGGGGTTAAATTCGTTGGAATTTAAACCCACTTATGCTTGAAACATGAAAACATTTACACACAAAGTAGATAAATGTGTGTTTACCCTTAAAGCTATTTGGGCATCCCTCTTATGCAGCACATCTTGTGATTTTAATACATTAATTAGGTTTATAACGGCACACGCATATCACCGATGAGTTCATTGGTCTGATCTACCCTTACCCCTACCCTCAGCCCTGTTATGGCCCCAAGGGGGTCATTGACACACATACCACACAAAATTGCCTGAGGACTTTGGCTGCTTGCAATGTATCAGTTAGTTAGTTAGTTGGCTGATAACTCGACACAACTAAAGCACTCACACACACAATGTAGTCTCGTCTTTGAGTCCCAACTTTGTGCTTTCATTGAGACCCCGTTGGCGGGTCAAGTGCTTTGCATAATCAGCAGGCATCGGCGACGATGGCCCTTTTTTAATGCCCAGTTGGAAGTTCAAGTCCCCTGAAAACATTTTCACCTAGAATTATGCAATGATTTTTTTTTTTTTTTTTTTGTGTTTTCTTGTTTTAGGTTCTGTGCGTGCCCAGATATCGCCTGAGTCGCTCGCAATTTCCAATTTAATTATACACCTGGACAAAATTTGAATATTCTCATATATACGATATAGACGAAAGTACATAATACGCACACACACGCATATACAAATGTTGTTCCACATGGCATATAGTCGTAAATTAAACGCATTAAGATATTTAAATAATGCTTTTTTGCGCTCTGCTCTGCTTTATGTGTCACGTGATTAGCTGGAATCATGCCACAAATTCATAAATTTTGCGTAACACCAGCTAAGCTCAGTGCGCCTCATTTGTGTGTCAGGACACGAGTGCCGTTTCAATTTATAATGAAGTAATTGTGGCAAGCAAAGTGTTGCCACATTGAAGATGGATTTGGTTCTAAATTCACAAGAGATATTAAATCCAACAAACGTGCCAACACTTTTACTGAGATATTAAATCGCGAAACACAAAAAAGTTAATCAGATTTAAGGAAAAGAAGAAAATGCGTAATAAAAAGCTTACGTATATAAACTTTGTTATCCCATAGCTGTTGTCCAAGTTTCATTTAAGCTTAAATATCTATTTTAAACAATATGTAAAGTTTGTAGATACGAAAAATGAAAGAGCGGTTATAAATTGAAATGAATTGAATATTATATTCGTATCATCTATAATCAGTTTGTCAATGGAGTTCTAATATATGATTTTTATTTTCACGAGCATATTTCACTTATTTCACAATGCAAGATTTGCTCGTTTCTCAAGTCCATTAGCGTCTAGGGGCACGAAGATATGCGTGAAAAATACTTGCATGCATTCATCTTATTCGCTTTAAAAAGTTGGATTCTCCTGTGGCATAAATCACGACGGCTGCTCGGCTCAGTTCATTGAAGTGTCGTTTATCGTTTTGCTATTTTGGCAAACGCCTTTCTTCAACCTCTTGGCCATAAATATGCCAATTTGGCAAGCACAAACTTCACTCTCACTTCAATGAGCCCTCCTCCCTTTCTCCTTTTGACCACCTTTCGATAGTCAGTCAGCCAGTGAGTCAGATACGGAGTCAGTGCCGAACAATAAAAATAAAATTTATTACTCAAGTTTATGGCAAAGCAATAAATGTATCTTTCCTTTACTAGTGAGTGAGTGTGTGTGAATTGACTATTCCATCTATCCATAAATATGCACCCATTCGCACCTAGACGGGCCGTCCAGGCCACATGTGGCGCTCCCTACCTACCTCCCTCCCGCTCTCTCCTCATGGTTGCCTGCTGTTAAAATGATTATGTTGTTACCCGTTTGAGCCACTCAACCACACACACATGGCTCACAGCAACCAACAACCCTTGATTCAAATCCCATAAAGTTGTCCGACTTGTTGTTGTTGCTGTGATAGTTACCGTTTATATGGCTCTGGCAATTGCCGCATCATTAATCTTACTCACGGAAACGGCGCTTAGGTCAAAGTTTTGAGTTTGGGTAATTTATCTTCCCAGTTTCTGCCGCCGCAATTATGTGCCGAAACGGTAAAAACCTTAAACGAAACTAAGCAACTGCGCCACCCTTGAAAACACACACACACACACACACCTGAATTCAACTCAACTAAGCCCTGGCCTAGGCAAAATGTTAATAGCCGGCACACACACCCAGGGTGCTCAAAAGTGCTTTGGCCGCGGTTCGAGTCCCCACTCTAATAATTCTTTGCCTTAATAATTGAGCAGCAATTTCGCACCCGCGGCACTAAAATTAAATTGAACTGTTTACAAACACATGAATTGCTTATGAGCGACAGCCAAAGCGACAAACTATGCACCACACACATAGTGGCTGATGCCGGTTTGCTCCTGATGCCGGGTGTCGGGTGCCAGTTGCTGCTGCTGCTGATGGTACTGGGTACTAGGGGGCAGGGTGGCAGGGTGGGCGTGTCAGGCTGTGTCGTGTTGCACGCGGGGCGTGGCCGGACGTGTGAGTGAGTGTGTGTGTGTGTGTGTGGTTGTGTATGTGGAATGCTTATCAAGCAAATGACAGCGCACAACTGAAGTTGAGAACGCCAAACAGATGATGACCAAGCAACCCGATCGCACAGTGGTCCCAAACTAAAACAAAGCAAACATAAATTCGTTTCAAATTATAAGCAAACACATAAAACTTGAATACTTGATCTATTGTGAATACAACTTATGTTTGCTTAAAGTAACATCCAAAAAACTTTTGTGCGAAAAAATGATTATATTAACAACTAGATTCGCTCAAAAGCTTTATTTTAATAAAATATAAAATATATTTTTAAGACTTTTAATATATACATATTTTTTTTAAACAAAGAACCACTTATGTTTTCCAATGGACTAATATAAAGTAAATCAAAAATTGTAGTTAATGCAAAAATGAATACATTATAAATAAAATAAATTACTTTAGACAATATGGTTTGTGTCAAAACGAAAACGACATTTTTTTTCCAAAAAGGTGTATAGATTTTTTTAAAATAAAATTTACTGAATATGTTTACTGCCATATGTTAATGAAGATCAAAATTTTTTATGCAAAATTACTTTATTGTGACGTACTATTTACATATTTGTATTTTGATTCAAGCTGAAATTCAAGAGGAACCAATATTTTGTTGTTTAACAACCAGGCCCATTTAAATCAATTTTATTTTTTCTTTTATTGGAATATGTTCCGTTTAGTGATATATTTTAGACACTGTGCAAACGCAGTGTTTGGCCGCACAATTAATTGCGTAAACAAAACGCAATGACTGTGGCAAGAGAGCTGAGCATTGAATTATTCAAATCGTCTATAATTACAGATGGCAAACGGCGCGGCGCCTGTTGAAGCGTTGCCAGCCTGACGCATTTATCAATTAAATGCGAATGCGGCAAATCGAGCAATTGAAACTGAAACAGAAACAGCAACAACGGCAACAATTTTGCCGTGGGGCAGAGGCAATTAAATTATTAAAAGTTTGTCATAAATAAAGGCAGCAACTTGACAATTATTAAAACGAATTACATGCAAGGTTGTGAGACCAGAAAATGATGACCTACGGCCTACAGGGCTAAAAGCAATGAGCCAGGTCAAAATAAAAAAAGGATTTGCGGGCGGGGCGCTGGACAAAAGGGCAAAACGATATATGAGCCTTTAAATTTATGCGTTGCTTTATGGACACACACACATATACACACATCTGTATGTGTTGGTGTGTGTGTGTGTGTCCTGCGGGTTTATGAAATGCCAAGCGGCTGCTTTTTTGAACTGTTTAATCTCAATTACCAGTGCGAAATATGCAATAAATCTGTTATTGTTTGTTGCTGTTATGTGTACACACACATATATGTTATTGTTGCTGTTGGTGTTGGTGTGGTTGGTGTTCCTGCTGTCAGCCGTTTTGGGTTCAAGTGCCTGCCGCAGTTGTTTCAAATTGCGCCTCTGTCGACTTCAATTTTTTTTGCCTCCGGTTTTTTTTATGATTGTTTTCGTGTATTGCGCAATAAAAACAAAAATAATGGCAGCAGTGGCAAAAAAAAGAAGATAAATATGTACGTACAACAAATGGTGGCAAGAGGTAACATACGCAATTTGTGCTGCGTTTGGGGGCATACACTGCAACAATATTGCCATTTTGACTTTGTGTATGGGGATTTTTGTATTTTGTTTGGCTAAGTTAAAGCCTTTAAGCACATAATTTCAATTGCTGTACATAACACAAATGGATTAACTTTGATTTTGACATATGATTTGTTGTTGGTGTGGGTGAGAGTTTGTGTGTATGTGTGTGGCTATAAAAACAATGGCATGCTAGGGTTTGTGGATTTAATGCCTGCCAGCGTGTAAATTACCAAAGCCAAATACATGAAAATACAAAATCCAGCTAAACGCAGACTTTTTGGTATTTTGTGGCCTTTCCTCTAGAAAACAATGCTATCCATTCAGTGCGTTGTGGCATTGAAAGCCTATTGTGAGTGTGTTCTTTAGATTCAATTTCTAAACTTGGAAAATGTAATTAAGAGCCAGCTAATACGATTTTTCGCCTTAAATCGAACGTACCAAAAATATAAAAAATTTTAGTAATCAACTCATTGTTCAAAATTAAAAATAATTTGGAATAATTAGAAAATAAATGAATGCAAATTACATTTTATATATATTTACAAAAAAGTTAATTGTGTGGCTAAAAAAAAATTTAATTTTATATCAATTTTGTTCACAATAATTTCAATCACATGTTTCAAGTGACCGCAAACAATAAAAGCTCATCACCAATTATAAAATAAATCAACATTTTATTGTATCGTGTACAAAGTAGAGCACAAAAAAAAGTATTAGCACCGCAAGGTAATAATATAATTTAAAAGTATTATACCACAGTCGTGTCACATTATTAAATATTAATTTATTTCATATTTTTTCATGTCAGGTAAAACAGATTTGATGCGGTTAAAGTGTTAATAATTTATGCAACTGCAAATTGCAAAGGCAACAAATTCACACCCACAACAATGACACACAAAACCGATTAAATGAGCAGAATATTTATTCGTTTGACTGGGACTAAGAAAGTTTGAGTTATTGGTTCAGTTTCACTTTTTTGGGACTCTTGTCAAATAAAGCAGATTATAAATCTTAGTCGGCTCTCAAAACTCTTTGATGAACTGCCTTTGGTGGAAAGAACACGCCCAAGAAAAAACAAACTAAAAACGAAACAATTTCCATGAACTTTGAGCCACTCCTAATTGACTTTGAAGTGCTTTTACGACGATTAACTCGAATGTATCTCACAGATACACGATGCTGCTAACACCTTCATACGTGTCTTCCTTCCTTGCCTTCCTGTTTCCTTGGCTGCTGTCTGCTCACGGTGCTAAATACACTCGCACACACCCATACACACACAAACATAAACATACTTTTTGTAAGTTCGTTTAAAGTTCTGAGCCGTGTCTGAAAGTCGGCTTTAAATTGTTTTTTCGCCACGCTCTGCCTTCATGCAGTCAGCAGCTTATGGGGCTGAATTTAAAACCAGCATGCTATTACACACACACACACACATTCAAACTTGTTACAAGCAACTTACATATGTTATTATCACACAAACTCGCAAATTTTCACCAGAGCTGCGCAACGACTCCCAAATGTATGCTACGCTTTTTCAGCTTTTTACTTGCTGCGCTGCGCTTCACTCTTCTCTGCTCTGCTGCGCTGCGCTGCTCTGCGTTGCGTTGCTGCCCCCAATGGACGCTCATCCTTAAAAATATTTATGCTAGTGACTGGCTGACTGGTCTGGCCAGGACTTGGCTGCTGTTTGTTTTGCAGCTCGTTGACATTTGATGTCACTGTGTCACCGGCATAAAAAATTAAAAGTATAAAAATGATGCAGAGAACCCCCTTCACGGAGTGAGTGAATGGGGCAAATCGCTGGCATTATATGCGTAATCGTCCTCCTGCCACCTGCTTCCTGCCTCCAGTTGACCTTTTCGTGGCACTTTCAACGCCCAACTGCCAAGTGGAGCTGCCCGAAAGAGAAGGGCCAGTTTATTGTGCTGTTTGCGCTTTGCCAGCTGCCTGTTATATATATATATATATATATACCCTTTAAACAATGGGGTACTCCTGTTAAGGTACTTGTTTTGAAAACAAAAGTGAGCAGTTGCCTTAGAGTCTGAAGTTACAGAACAAATATAAATTGTTTAGCCAAAATGAGCTCTCATATTTAGTGCATACAATAATCGGCTTAATTCACGAGCACATTGTAATTTTTGTGTTTTTAAAGTTTCCACTCAAGCCGGCGAGAGGGCGGGGAGAACAGTTGGCGCCCGCATTGGGGCAACTGGCGGTCTGTGCGTGACAGACGTTGTTCGCCTGTCACTCGCTCCTCACCCGCTTTCTTTGTTTTACTTCTCTCTCTCTCTATCTCTCCTTCGCTCTGTCTTTTTTGTGCTGTACCTGCTGGCTATGGGCATTAGGTCTGACGGTGTGTCCTTTTGGCTGTCTGTCAGTCAACAAGTTAGTCATTTGCTGTATCAAAAATAAAACGCAAATAAAAACTTTTACGACATATTTATCTTTTCTGGCGTAACTCTCAACCGTCCTTCCTTACTGACTTTGTGTTTGTCTGTTTGAGCAGAAATTTATTTGAAGGTGCATAAATGTTGATAAGACAGCAGAAGGGCAGAAATGAGAGACACCCACACACACACACAGTGAACTGTGTGATGTATCGTTTGGTTTTACATGGTCAGCCCAAATGTTGCAAGAGGCAGATTCGATTTGTCACCATCAACATAATGAAAAACAATCAGCAAAAGTGCCAGAAGACAATTGAAGATTGATATTGATTTTGCTGAGCAAAGCTAAATATCATTGAGCCGACATATGAGAGAGCTGATGATTAACTTAACAGCATCGGAATTTCTTTGAAAAGTCTAAAACAATTTAATAAAAACCAAATATGGCACTAAGGCAAGCAAACTTTGATTCAATTAACACAAATGAAACATAATTTGCAAATAAATGGAAATGTATTTGCAACTTAATTTGCTGTAATAATATAAATCTAAAGTGCCTTGGGATAAAGTAAACATATTGACAAATAATAATAATTCACAAAGCAACAATCAAGATAAGGTTAATTTGTAAATAATTGCTATGAATTCTATTCACAAGTAATTTAGCTTGAATTCAATATAATCCCACTCAAGATTCAACACAAATTGGGTTGCGGTAAATCAAATAAAGGCAACTAATAAAAACGTGTCATAAACAAAATATTTACAAGGAATTACGTTTCTTAATCAAATAACAGGAAGAACAAATAGTTTCACAAGAATATCTCAAGCAATTCAATTGTTATTTAAATGCCATTCTAAGGGCCCATTTAAAAGCATCTCTCACAGTATTGTCACCGCATAAAAATGTATCTCTGCTCCTTTTTTTCTAGTCTCTGTTAGATTTCTTGTTGGCTTTGTTGTCTGAAGGTTACGCAATTTCTGGAGCTCCTTTGCTGTCATCATCAGGTTGCATACTTTAGTTCTTAGGAATCTGGACAGCGGGTTCAGGTTGCCTTGGCTGGCGCTGTTTCAAATAACTCGGCGCAAAGTAGTGAGTTCGCTTATAGTGACTGTATCTTTCCTGTTCCTGCTGCTTGGGTAACACAAAGTTCTTATAGTATTGCTCTGCGGTTTAAATGAGCAGCTGTTAGCTAAGTCTCCGTGAGTTTCTTGAGAATTTTACTTACCTAGCGTTAAACTCATTGCAAGCGTTTTGAATCTTTGCTGAGACTGAATCCGAGTTGAATCAGGCAACACATATTCCTCATAATAAGCGTCTATATACAATATATAAGTTATAATATTTAATATTTAAATGGTTATTTTATATTTACCAAGCGACATGGATAACTTTTTGTCTTTTAATACTTGCAACTCTTTAGCAGTTGCTTGTGGAGCCATTTTACTGTACTTGGAAGAACTATCAACTTTATTGACGAGTTTATTCTGAAATTTTACTATTTTTAATCAACTTTGACAGTCATAGCAGTTTTCAGTATAGAACTGAACATATCGAAAGTATTTTAAGTAAATTTATCGATGTTTCTCTTGAAACTAAAGCATATGTTTTACTTATCCCAAAATCTAAGCCGACTTAAGTAACGCAGGACGTCACCTTTACTCTCCTTCCGTTTTGCTTCCGTAGTACCTACCTATCAGTAGATGGATATATATATATTTTTTTTTGGCTCTAGTTTTATGGGCTTTTGTAATGTGCGCTGAGGTACCCAAACCTTCGAAGCCTTAAAGCTCAACAATCGTGCTAATGGGCCGTACTCGTCGTCATCGTCCTTGTCAGGGTCCTCTCAGTCGACGTCACCGTAGTCGTCGTTGACGTCTGGTATGCCAAAGTTTTTATTTGTTATTATATACTTTGGCGTGTCAAATAAACATCACACATCTACCATATATGAAACATGTTTTATATGCCAGCGCTCTATGAAAACTCCTGTGCCTCCATTCAATTGTGTGTGTGTGTGTGTGTATGTGTGTATACGTGCTGTGGTTGCGCACTTTTTTGAAGGTTCGAGGTTCATGAGAATGCCTCAATGTGCGAGGGTGTGAAAGTCGGAGCTCGTGTGTGACTGCGGCTCATTTGCATGAATTGTCGCAAGCTTTTAGGCGAACTTCACCGTTAGCTGAGTTGAGGAGTTGCACACACAGGCGACAATGTGTGCACAGTGTAACTAAACTGATTAGAGAATATACGAAAAAGCTTACACATATTCAGAAATTGAAACTTAACATTATATTTTCAACATATTTAATATAGACCAACAATTTCAGTCAAAGTATACGCAACATTTTGTCCCACTGTGCCATTGAGTTGCGTCTTTTAATGGTTGCCCTCATGCTCAGGGGCGGGAGTACCGTTAATTTTATGCCATTCTATTCATTCTAACGTGCGATTTATGCTAAGCAGCGACAAATAAATAAATGCCTAGACCGAAGGTGTCTAATACAGCCATCCTAATGAGCGTCTTTATATGCCATGGCCCATTTATTCAAACGGCTCCAAGCGGGCCAACATTTTAAAAATATTTTATATTATATGAGCCTTATTAGTTCGGGATCTATATAAATATTTTTTGTTTTAACAACGGGCGCAACGTGCAATTTTCATTTAATGGCTAAAGTAACGTAAAATATTGAAAATTTTGCTGCAGACGAGTATTTATTTTCCTTACTGCAACGTTGAGCCAGGCAGCAATTGTAATACATATTTGAATATTTACATACCTGCACCTCGTTATATATATATTTTTTTTGGTTTTGGGTATTCATTTTTGATGGAGCTTTTAGCTTGTGTGTGTGTGCTACTAAGTGCTGGTATTTTCTTTTTTTTTTTTGTGTAAACAAAATATATTTAAATTTTGGCTGTTTGTAAAATGCTTATAAGTTGTATCTTTCAATTGCCATTTTTTGTAAGCCTAAATGCGCTGCTTTTAAAAAGTAATACTTTTTCAGAAAGCATCAAACAACAAATATTTACTGCGGGAATGAGAAATTTTTTGTGAAGCCCTTTTGAACCGAACTTTAGTTCCATTTAATGAAAGCAAAAATATTATGAAATAAATCATACATTAATTTTTGTGCAAAGTTTTTTATGCGTTTTGTTATTTGTATTTTTAGTTGGTTAAACTTTAGTTAATTACAGGAAATGTTTTTTAGTTTGACCGCCTTTTTAAGTAGTTAATAATAATGAGGCAATGGTTTTGCGGTCTTTACAATACAGTTCATTAATTTTAAAAAATATTCGATATAGATTATATAAATTTGCAACCCTACTTTTACTAATAAAAATATAAATTATCATTTTGTTAATTATTATAAATAATTCGTGGGACCTTTTATGACCTTAAATAAAAATGATATACATATATTTTATTGTTTTATTTATTTTCTTTAATTTGTGTAACCCATTTTTACTCTAAATACGTACATACATATATGTATCTTGATTTTAAGTTAAAGTGAAGTTACGATGTATTTTTCAGCAAAAATTGTCCTTTATATCAAGTACAACACTTCCTTAATGTACCAAACTTTCAACTTAAATCTTGTTCTCCCTCTCTCTATTTATCTTATTTGCAGTATGCACCTGTATCTAGCGCTAATCTCTTGCCTTGTCTGCACCGCCCACTGCTGGCAGTTCGATGGTGGTGGAGGTGGTGGTGGCCATGGGGGCTCGGTATGGAGGCAGCTACAGCGCACCGCTAGAAATACAGCACGTGCATTGGCACGCGGTCCGCCGCCAGGACGAGGATCGGCAGCGCTGTTGGGCAGCCAGCAGCAGGATGTTCTGTACGCCTGCCCTTTGAACTCGATGTGCCAGTGTGCTGGACTGCCCAACGAGACGTCCACGCTGATTGAGATTAATTGCAACGAGGTGGCGCTCTACAAGTTTCCAGGTAAGCACCATACACATTTGTATGTTCATTGGGCCGTGGTTGTCAATATGTTCTGGGCCAGAGCTTGTCTCGCTTTTATTTATGTGGCAAATATTTTTGTTGGGCTGAATAACCGCAAGCATCGACAATATTCCAGTTGCCAATTGCTTCTTTTTCACAGACATTTCTCGTTTTCTCCCTTTCCACTCATTTTGTTCTTTGTAATTTTCTTGTGGTTCGCCCGCCTGCAGGGCAATGTAATTTTTTAATGAAGCTTCAAACGGCTTTGTCCTGTGCTTCGAACAACATGCCGAGTGCTGCTCTCTTGCTACCCACAACAAAATTAAATCTTACATTTAAGTTTGCCAATTAGTTGTAAAAATAAAGTTTTTTCGGTTGTGTCCTGCCTCGGATCCGAGTCTTCGAGTTTCCGAGTCTTGCGACTGGCATAAAACTTTTTAACGATTGCTGTGGCAAATTCAACGCTAATTTTGTAGTTTTTATGTAATGAATGGCAAGTTTTGTGTGCTTCATTGTCATTTCGTTAGCAATGCGCATTCTACGCCCCCTTCTCCCTTCCTGTGTATTGTATTTTTGTTGTCTTGTGCCACACAAATATTACCATTACCTCGAACAGTGTCTGCAAAATGCAAACAACAGCCATGACTGCCCGCCGCCTTTCTCTTCAGGTTGCGGCATAAAGTTGCACAAGCCCAAAAAACTGTTGACTGGCAACACACACACACACACACACACCATAACGAATTGACAGCACTCGAATGGCCAGGCAGCTGTCAGATATGAGGGTTTTGAAGGCATTGAAAAGTTTTCTTGGCTTACGAAATTGCCCTGGGTTTGCTTCCCTGCCCCTCCATGCTGCTGTTGTTATCCGCATTGCCAATTTATCTGCCACAATGTTCGAAGTATTTTAAAAATTACTTGCAATATTTGTATTCGTGTTGTTTTATTTTTCTTACAAATTTACATTTATTGAATTGGTGTGTAAGAGCAATATGGCTTATTATACACCGAATTTCTAATAGTTGCAACATTATTTGAACTTGCCAAAATAAAGTTATTGCCAGAGTTCAAAACATAATTTAATGTAAAATGTACCTAAAATATGTAATGAAACTTTTAACAAGTTTTTTTCTTAAAAACCATATCAATTAGAGCTATTCTTTTTAATAGCTAAAAATAATACGTTTAAATCAAGCTGGATATAAGCTTTAAAAGATTTTCAGCATCTTTTTTACCTACAATTTAGAATTAATTTTAATTTATAGGTCTTCTTTAATTGAAGGTTAAAATAATTTTAATTTGTGTGCACAGAACCAAACCCTGGAAACATAATTTGTATTTAAATGCAATAAAAGATTTATGTTTTATTCAATATTTCAGTGGAGAAAGTCATATGAATTTGAATATATAAGGAAGCGCTGACGCATTTGTCTACCCAATTGCATCTCTTGATTAGCAATCTAGCAAATTTATGCTGACTGCTCGGACAAACACTCCTGACACTCCATGTGGCAAGCTTTTCGCTTTCACTTTCTCTCCCTCCTTCTCTTTCTCTCGTTTTTTGAGTGTGCATTTTACAACAATTACAATCTGCTCCCTTCAAAATATATTCAAACAAATGTCTCACTTGAATGCAATTTATGTCTTCCACGTCGCTAGATTGCATTGAAGAAATGCAGAAATGCCAAAAACTTTTGGCAATTAGCAATTCTAATGTGGAAAAAAAACAAGCTGAGGGTTGAGGGGTGGGTTGGTTGTGAAAACACTCTGCTTGACAGTCTGGCTAATTGCGTGCCACGCCCGCAAAAATCGCCACCCGCAGCCCTCCCTAAAACTAGCTGCAGCAGCAGCAGCAGCATCAGCAGCTAGCTACATTGTGTTAGTTTTGGTTTTGGCCAGAGCCACTGGAATTCCTGGCTGCAGGACACAGTACGACGAACACAGCAGACGTTGCATACTTTTTAGCGCACACGCAAAAGTACACAAAAATATGCAACTGAGGGTTTGGGGGACAGCAGGGGAATTGCAATGACGATGACAACGACTTGAAATTCATTAAAAATTCCAAAATTTGTGTTGCCAAAAATATGTGACATTGGCAGCCAGGCAACTGGCCAGGCCAAAAAGAAAATGTGTCCATAGCGACCGCAAAAATAAAAGAACAAATATATTAAATAGTAGAATAGAAGAGACAAGAATATGTCGAATATTTAATACGCTTGCATATGTACGACAATCAGTGTTTTTATTGCTAGTTTTTCGATTCTAGTCAATAAGTCAACGTTTAACTAAAATATCATTCCAAATTTTGAGTTTCTTTACTTCTTATTTATTTATGAGAAAAATGTTAAATACTCGTAAAGTGTATTAAATAAAGAGATCATAAACCATATTCTGTCCACTTTGTGAGCAATTTAAAGTCAAATTTTCATTGTGCTACGGTTCGTAAATGATATTTAAGCCCGAAAATGTGCAATTTAGATTTATATTTAATGTTTTCTGGTCATTTTCACGCTTGGCCTGCGCTGCTGATGCGCCCCCAGGGCATCTGCTCCACACACATGCAACAGCAGCAGCAACAACAGACGCTTCATATTCGATTCGGGCACAATTTTCATGCCGAAACTATTTCTTAACTGTAACAAAATGAACGGACCAAAGCGAAGCGAAGCAAACAACAAGAAAGGCAAGTAAGGCAAGCAGGGCAGGCAAGCAGGGAAAAGCAAGCAGGGCAGCAGGCAGTTCGCACAGCTGCCGCATGTTTCCTGCTCGTGTCATGCTTTTGGCCACTGCCGCTGCTGCTGCTGCTGCTGCGGCACAGGACACAAAAGTATATGGATATAAATGAAGCTCACACTTTCTCACTTTCTTCGTGCCTTGCTTGGCTTGCTTGCCTCAATGAATGCCCAACCAAAACAATAACTTTTCAGCTGACGTAATCTTCATCAGCACATACGTTGCGAGGTCAAAGGCCAGAGCAGGAGGCATTTGCTGCCTTTTCCTGCCGCTTCTGCTGCACTACTCAAAGGGGCCTATAAGTTTTTTAAAAGCACTCAAATTGAAACTTTTCTGCTGTTTGCCAGACGATAGCGTTACAATGAAAAATTGCCATGTGCGCCTGTCTACCTGAAGCTGTGTTGCAACAAAAAAAAATACTTCCACCAAAATATAGTTATTTTCAATACGAATATTTTCAATGATCATTATTTATCTTAACAAAATCGAAAAAAAAAAATGTTTTTATGTTTATAAGCTTTGCCTTTAAAGCATACTCAAACTGTTATACCTAACAAATTTATAATCAATTTAATTCTGACTCTAAGCTATGCTAATTACCAAATTTTATTTCAACTTAATTCTTGTCACTTAACAAATTGAAACGTATTTTTGGAGACAAAGCATAATCAAAATAATTTGCATTTGTACAACAATTTATTTATTATTTGTTGCCAAAACAAAACATTTTTGATTATATTGATTATATTATAATTTGGTATCAGTCTTTGTGAATTGATTTCGATTGTGCCGCAAATAAATGAACAAAAATTGAGCAAAACCATTCGATTAAAATGCATAAATAATTATATTTAATATATTAGCAACAGCACGCTTTGCTCAATTCCAGTTGTCACAGACAGCCGCAAAACATATTTAAATATTAATTTGCAATAGTTTCACCAGCCCCCTGTCTTGTGTGTGTGTGTGTGCTATATACCCATATACAATTATTTGTTTCTGCAGCGTATATGTCCTTTGCAGATTGTCCTGGCCACATACATATGTACGTAACTGGGTTGTTGTTGCTAGTTTGTTGTTCTTTATTTATTACGTTTTTTTTTTTATGTTATTGTTTGCTTGCTTTTGGCAAGTTGAATAAACACTTGCCAAGTGACACAAACGAGTGCCAAGTGGGGTGAGAGGTGTAGGGGTGTAGCGGGAGACTTGGACACTGAAATGGAAATGGCGACGTTGGCAGCTAAAGTAAATAAATAAATATGCTCGCCATTTGTCAGAGAATTGACTTGAGGCCATAAAATACAACAAGCCAACATACAACAACGATGGACGCACACAACTCAACTCCCCCCGTATCAACACTGCCCCCGCCCCCTTAGGCCTGCTGGCAACAGCAAGAAGTTTATTAACGCCATATGTTGTGTGTTGTGTGTTGTCCACTCATAACAACAACAGCAACAGTGGCAATATTAACAACAGCGTCAACATCAGCCATGTACTACAAAGCTTAGATATACATATATACAAACCTACACACACACACACACACACACACACACACAGACCATGTCATGCATGGCCAATGCGTTTGTGTTGGCCACGTTTCTTGGCTGTTGCGCGTGTCAACAGGGCGTATGATTAATATTGTATTAATATGCGATATGTAATTAAGATGTAAGCTGTTTGCGTATATCGTCGTTTATTGCGCGTGCAAAAGGTGTGTGTGTGTGTGTGTGCGTGTGCGAGCTTAGTTTAACCACATAGAAGATATTTAAAGATATTTTTCGGTTTCAAACTAAGCACAAAATGCATTAATAACAGATGTGACATGAATAAATAATTTTTAATAACTGCATTTGCAGAGCTAAAACATCAAATTTAACTCCATTTTCGAATTTATTATGCAATTTTCAATTTCAAACAAATTGATGGCTAACCAAAATGCACAAAACAAAATCTTTTGTCCTGACCAGCTAACTGCAAATCTTAAAAGCTGAGTTTTATTTTAATTGTTGCTTTGAGATGATTACTAATCTATTCCACTTAAGCTTAAGAGTTTTAATCGAATTGCTTAAAAGCACTTATTCGTGCCAAGTTTAAACTAGATATTTAAATAAAATGGGTTTAAAGGAATTTTAAATTAAATATCGATTTGGTACAGACAATCGTTGGCTTATATATTTATTCTCTTTATACATATATATATAATTGTCCATTAATTGTTTAAGTGCAGTCAACTGTACGAATTGCTGTTGAAATGTTCATGGCCAAATCAATGACAATCCCGACAATCTGCACACACTTTTCACTTTGACTTTAGTCCCATCCATGCGCTAGATATACACACATGCATTTTGCATGTGTCCTGCCATTTGGCAATGCATGCCAAACGTGTGTGTGTTTGTGTGTGTGTGAAAGTATTTTGAAAGCTGTCAGGCAAAAGCTGCTAACTAAAAATAGACCGAAAAATGGCAATAAAAGAGGCAAGTTTGTCACAAACCAAACGAAACCAAACCAAACGAAGCGTAACCAACAAAAAAAAAAAAAAAAGAAAGACATATGACAATTCACGTAAAAAATTTTCAATTAAAAGCGAAAAGTGCATTTTCATGTTGCACGTCAGTTTTCTGGCCGCTGTTGCTGCCACTGCTACGACTACGGCTACTGCTCATTCCTCATCTCGCAATGCCATATCACCGACACTCGAAAAAAAATGTTTGTGCTCGTGTTTGTGTGCATTTGTGTCTATTTGCGATGAGACTGCTGGCTTTAGGCGTGGCCAGGCCAAGCCGCATTGCTTAGGCTAAGGCTGTGGCCCAGCCATAATTTAAGCTGACAGGCATGACATGAAAATTCCCTTTGGAGAGCACATTTCGTGTTATAATCAGGCTAAGAACACATGGTCACAAGGCGCCTCTACGGCCGCTCCTCGGAGAGTGAAGAGCAAGAGACCGCGAGAGAACGGAGAGAGAGAGCGAGAGAAAGTGCCGTTGGTGCACT
Source organism: Scaptomyza hsui (assembly GCA_018152825.1). Lineage (NCBI taxonomy): Eukaryota > Metazoa > Arthropoda > Insecta > Diptera > Drosophilidae > Scaptomyza > Scaptomyza hsui. Next base: position 9,966,833 of record JAECXO010000269.1, read on the forward strand.
CCAAGGACCTTGTCGCCATTGTTAATTAACACATGCTCAACGAATCGCAAATTAATTGCGACACTCACTTCTCCCCCAGGTGCAAGTACCAGTTATGGCACCCATTAAAACTACACGTAATCATCGCTTGCCCTGCTCGACCTGCGAAATGACTGAATATCGTTACGCACTCGAACGCAAGATCAAAAAATGTTAAATATGTGTGTTAAATAGCTCTACATTAATTTTAACTATAATTGTTTAATGGCTTAGCAATACTTGCAAAAAATGATGCATACTTTCAGGCATATGGTTTTAATATAGTTAGCATTAGTAAAGGCTTTTCATAGTTCAGAATGAGTTTTGGGGTAGTCAGTCAGTCCTATAGTTGCATTTAAAATAAGATTATAAATAAATAGTATGATTTCTTATGAATCTAACTCAATCTCCTATCTCAAAATGGATCTTTTAATATTTGCCCAGTTATCTTATCAATTTTTCTAACTTAACGTTATAAACATTTTATGCATTCCCCACTTTTCCTCCCCACCCACAGGCCATGCATAGCAATCACGTCAAGCGCTCTACGCGAGTTGTTTGTTATGGCAAGGATGTTAAGGATGTCAAGGATGTCACTCTTCCAATATATCTAAAGTGCCTTTTTAAATTGCTTTGGTCGTTGTCCTATTATGCTGGGGCATACAGAAACCGGAAAAAGCGCATAAAAATCAAAGTCCTGGCCTCCAGCTTTCTTCGGCTATTCGCCATTCGCCATTTGCCATTTCACTTTTTGTTTACCCTCCCTTCTCCCATTGTATGAGCCAATGGCTCGCTGATGACCCATTTGCTTTAACGCGCCTGCTATCAAACTGCCAAAACAAAAGCCATCATCGTTAGCCCCAGTCACCCCATCCCCGCGGACAGCGCATCGAGGGGGGATTGAGCTGTTCCCTGCGGGTTATGGGAAACGCTTCGAATGCCGTTTAAAATCAATTTGAATGATGAACTGGCGGGCAATGCTGGCTGGCAGCGTCACACTTAGCTACACCAATATATATGTATATACAGCTTTTAACTGACTGTGTTTTTATTTTTGCCTCTCTCTCTCACCTCTCTCTCTCTGTCTCTCTTTGCCAGAATTCATACACAGCAGCGTGCGCTACATCGAGATGTCTAACACACATCTGCAGAGTGTCGACGATGAAACGTTTCAGGGACTCCGGCTGAAGACTCTAAAGCTAATCGACAACGAGCTGCAGGACATATCGGAGCGCAGTTTCAGGTGAGTCAAAGTCAACACCTTCGAGTTGAAGGGTTCTAAACAGGGCCAGAGGAGTTAACGTGTATATAGGCATTTGGGATTAGGGTCTTAACATAAGTGCTGAGCCATGATGATGCACTCTGGCTCCCTAAAAACACAAACACACACACACATTTGTACAAGTTGTATATTTCATATGTTCTGATGATGCGACAGTTTTCCAAGGCCTATTTATATGACCGCTGTGCGGCAGTTTTTCACGGCTTTCCTTCTTCTTTTTTTTTTTTAGCATTTTTGTGTGTTTATGTGTGTTTGTAGTGCACACACACACGCATACACATAAAAAAAAAACTACGTGCATATATTTTTCAACATAAAACTGCAAGTTGTAAAAAAGGCGTAAAATTAAGTTTAACAAACGACTGGCAAAAGCAACAAGGCAAAAGGGGGGAGGGAAATTGTGCAGAGTATGCACTGTTTGGGAGTGTTTCATAGAGCACTCAGGCTGAAAATGCAGGCAGGAAATGCAAACTCACATGGCACACACTCACACACACACACACACGGCGAGGCAAAAGAAAAACTTTCAAGCGCTATTTGTTTGAGTGTAAATAATCACAAAAAAGAACGAAGCAGATGCAAAAGTGTAAAAAAAAGTAAATAAATACACTATAACGAAAATTTAATGCTCTAGGAAAACAAAGTGCATTTACGAAAAACAATGTAATCTTGATTAACGTATCTTTCATCTTTGTACAACAACAAAAAAACATTTTAATCACTTTAATACACTTGCGATAAATTGTGGATGTTTTTGGCCGTGTTAATTGTAGGCAATTTAAAAGTCATTTGTGTCTCATAAGTGTTTTAATATAAACAAGAAGAAACATTGTAGACAAAATATATTATTTTTTTCAACATAGATTCAAGAGAAAACAAACAGATATTCTACTACCTTATTTTACTCAAGAAAAGTATTCGCCATGTTCGACTATTCCTCAATTATGTAGTTCGGCGGAAACAATGCTCTTTGAAGGGTTATAAACCAAAAAGCGAGTGAAAAACGGACTCGATATATGCATGTACCAGTGTTGAACAACGTATACAAGCACATATTTCGTCAGCTTTTTTATGGGCCCACACACACACACACACACAGAACACAACACATCACATCAAACATGTGACTGCCTCCATCTTTCTCGCTATCGCTATAGCCATCTCTCTCTTTCTGTGGCTTTCTCTTTTTCTCTCCATCACTCGACCGCATTTGGCAGTTGTTTGTGTATTTTGTTTATTTTTTGTGCTGCTGCTTTTTATTTTTTTTTTTTGGTCGGCATGAAATGAAACGCGAAAATTTTTTAACAAGCACAAAGAACCAGCCACGCCCCCGCCTATCAGCGTGCTCGCCGCAAAAACCAGTAACCGAATCCCCTCCCTGCTCCGTACATTTGCCAAAGTTAAATGGACGCACTTTAACAGTTTGCGCAGTTTTTAAACCCCCCCCTGCCCACACACAAAGGTAAATACAGGGAGAGGGGTTAAGGGGGCAGGGTTGAATGTGCTGGCAAATAGACAGAAACTCTCTCGTCATTAGCAGGCCACATCTCAACTTAAATCAAACTAATTAATGTGCACAAACCTGGCAAAGTGTGGCTAAAAATGATCCCCCATCCGCCCAGCACGACTTTTCTCTACGGATTACCCATTCCCCTACTCCCTATCACTCTATATTTGTGTGAGTGTGTGTGTGTGTAGCTTTTGGCAAAGGGCAAAGAACAATCTATAAATATGATAATATGCCACAGATAGTAAAGTACAGCATAAATATATATTTTCATATTGAATAATGAATATTTACTCATCCAAATATATTCGCTGTCAACATAATTCGATTAAATATAACTTTATCACAATCAGTTAACGCTTTTTAATGACGGGACTTAAAGAGTTAGTTAAGTTTTTCATTGATATCTCAACTTTTGGATATAAAACAATGTAATAGTAATGTAATGTAATAGTAATTTTGTTAGCTTATAAGCAATGAATTTGAAGAATCAACGCAACAATAAACGCTATTCATATATGTACATTTATATATATTATTATTTTTTTTCTCTTATTACATATATGTAAATATGACGTTGACCCATATGATTACTTAATACTATATATTGTATAATCGTTACTCACTCTCGCTTTTAGTTTATCAGTAATTTTTAAAAGAAGTCTAATGCATGTTTGGCGTTCAGTTGAGTTTTGATCGTGCTGCTTAACAAATGTGCGACGACAGTCAAAGAATAATAAAGAGTCATGTACAAAAATCTTCACCAAAAGGGGCGTGCCTTGCTTTTTTGCTCGTTCCTAGTGCTGATAACGTGTTCGGCCCAAGCGCCTGATAAGGAATTTCCGCCCGAAATGTTGAATTGTACAAGCACATGCCAATGCTGGTTTCTGAATGATACCTCCGGAAATGCGCTCAGACCATCAAATTGTATAGAGTTTTGTTCGGATGATCATACAAAGCCCTGCTTGGATTGGACCAAATGTCGACTGGTTTATCAGAAATGTGATCTATCTTGCAGTGGTTCAATATATAATTGTATATCAAAAAACACTTATATTGGAGCTGCTCACAGTACCTCTAGTCTATTAACATGGTTATCGTGTATAGGTAGTACTTTAATTGTTGTGTTGTGTGTTTTAGCTATAGTTTTTCTTATTAAGAAGAACGTAATAAAGATATAAGTTTTATTGGGACGGTTTTAGTTCAAAATATTACAAAAATTACACAAACACACACATTAAAAGAACTGAGCTTATTATGTTGCATGTTTCTTGCGTATTGAGATGTGAATGCCTTTTAAATGTGCACATTGCTTTGTTTTATGCTTTGCTACACATATTTATGCAAAGCTAGATATGTACATTCGAGGGTTGCCAGACTGAAATACTTATAAATAAATAGAAACGTAATTGTTTTGATTTCTTGATAAGCCTAATTCGTAATAATTCAACCTTTGAAGATTGGCTTTTATGATTATGCACATGATTTTTAACGAATTTATAAGTTTGCTCACAATGAATAATGCTCAAGCGAGGGTAGCTCAATATCTTTTTTCAAGTCAAATTGTTATTACATTTTCATGATTTAGTTAGTTTATTTATTGTGTGTGTTAAGAATTTTATAGTAAATTATACAAATAAATATTATTAGACTTTGTTCTGCGATAAGCCAAGTCAAAGGATAAATAATAATGCCTTTTCTTTCTTTCGATAGTAAAACGACAATATAATCTAAAAATAAATTAAAATAGTTGTTGCATCATTATTTGCTTCAATCTACAATATGTTTTGAATGTATTTGTTTGGTTTATTCCTTGAACTGCCCTCAGTCTGTGCTCATGCATATGTATGTATGCTTGAGTAAGCAGCGAAGCTGCCATATTTACATGAGAGCCTTTTGATGACAAACGCAGTCACTCACGCACACACGCACTCTCTTTCTCTCTCGCACACAAGCCCACACATACACACATACACACTCACACGCAACTTTAACGAGCGACCACAAGAAAAACAACAACAGCGACAAGAGCCTGGCAACGAACAACGAACCGGCAAACGGTAAATGGCAACCGAAACGCAAACCGATAACAGTCACCGGCAACATCAACAACAAGAACAGCTTAGATGCGTTGGCGAAGGGGGAGAAGGTAAAGGAGCCGGCAAAAGCTAGAGAGAGAGAGAGAAGCGAGTGCTAACGGAGCCACAAAAATTTGGTTTGCGTTTTGCGTTTGATTCTTCGTCGCATGAGCAGCGTTTCAGCAACTAAAACAATAACAATAACAAAACACAAAGGCGCAGCGAAGCGACGTCGGCTTAGGCAGAGGCTGATGCTTGTTTGGAAAACCTCGTGGTTTTCATAATTGAGGTCGCACTTCTTCTCATTCTCTCTTTCTCTCTACTGTTTGTAGTGCGTGTAAGCGTAACTATTAATGGAGTGCAGCAGGTGCTGGGCGAAAGGAAGGGCAGGCGGCAAAGAGGAGATGGGCCAGGGCTGGGTATATGGTAGGTCACATGGCTCGTCGTCGGGTCTGCGGTGCGTTAATTAAGTTTAAATATTTGTTTTCCGACTGTGAGTCAGTGTGTGCGAGTGTGTGTGTGTGTGTGTGTGTGTGTGTTGGACATGTCAAAAGGCAGGCGCCACCTCAATAGCCATAGGGGCGTGACTGCGGGGTGGCGGACGGCATAACCAACCGAGCTTAGTTTAGCAAATTTAGAAACAACTTTTAGGTATTATAAACGAATTTAAACACATGCAAATGTCAACATTTAAATATGGATTACCCTACTTAATGTCTGATATAAATTCCCTCTTCTCTCTCTTTCTAGCACCATGACTTACTCATTGATGACACTGGACATATCGGGCAACAAGATGCAGCAGCTTCCATTGGAGGCACTCCAAAGATTGCATTCGCTGACGAGACTTGTGGCACAACGGTAAGTAAATTAAATTCATTTCGATAAAAATCGATAAGTGAGAAGCAACTGCAATTAATTAATTAATTCACTTCGTTATCTTGTTCTCTACCTCGCATAGCAATCATATATCTAGCTTGGATGGCAACTGGGAGGCACAGCATGATACATTGCGATCCCTTCACTTATCTGGCAATGATATCACAGAAGTGGCGCCAGGTGGCGCTGTAGATTCGTTAGCAAATCCCGGCGATACCAACAGCTCACAACAGCCAAGTAGTCTGGCTGCGAGTGCCGTGCAGAATCGCCTGGATTCGGGAAATATGCTGCACTCAGCCAATCCTCTGGGATCTGGAGATCGGTATGGCGGTCTCCCCTTCGAGCAGCTGCAGAAGTTGCTGTGGCTGGACTTGTCCAACAATCGGATAACACATGTGTCTGCCAACCATCTGCCACGCTCCCTGGTCACCATGGATCTGTCCAGCAATCTCTTGGCCGTCTTTCCTCAGCAGCTGTTTGAGCACTTGCCCGAGCTGAGGATTGTCAGCTTGCGGGATAATCTTCTGCGCAGTGTGCAGTGGAAGGAGAAGGAGCTGCTGTTGCGTCCACTGCGCATGCATCTGGAGAAGCTGGATCTGGGGCAGAATTGCATTGAGCAACTGGAGTCGGATTACTTTCAGCAAAACTATTCGGACGTCCACATACGGGCACTCAACATGGAGCAGAACTATGTTGCCCAGCTGCCGGCGGAGGTCTTTCGAGCGACGGGAATTGTGCATCTGGTGCTGGCATTCAATGTCATCAGTCGTGTGCATCCGGCGGCTTTCGAGGGTCTGACGGATACGCTGGAGTATCTGGATTTGGAACGCAATCATTTGACCACTGTGCCGGTGGCAATATCCACACTGCATCGCTTGCGTTACCTCTATCTGACCTCCAATCAGATCAATCAGCTCAGCAATTTACCGAGCTTCACAGAGAATCTGAAAGTGCTTAGTTTAAGTGGCAATAATTTCACAATGATACCCGTCTTGGGTTTGAAAAACTATACACAGCTATCGTATCTGAACATGGGCTATAATTCCATAGCAGATATACCGGAAGGCATCTTTGCTGTGGATGGTTGGGGCTCCAATTTGCAGACGATCCTCTTGAGGAACAATAAGATAACGCATCTGCATTTGGGATCGTTTGCGGGTCTCGACCAAATACAGGAGATCAGTCTGAGCTTTAATGATATAACCATCCATCATCCGCTGGTGTTTGAGAATGTTTCGCACACCTTGAAGATCCTGGAGCTCTCTTTTGCCGTCTTTCCCGCCAGAAGCTTGGAGTCCTTAGATCCCTTGGATGCTTTGCTGCCACTGTCGCAGCTCATTTGGCTTGGACTGGATAATAATAACTTGAAGACAATTTCGAATGAATCGTTTGCCCAAATGCGAGAGTTGAGCTACATAAATCTGAGCTTCAATCAGCTCAAATCACTGCCACATGGTCTCTTCCTGCCGGACGCCCACAGTCATCTCGTCGAGATTGAGCTCTCCTACAATGCGCTGGAGCGTCTGGAGCCGCAAACCTTTCACAATCTCGGAGATTTGCAGACACTGAACTTGCAATCGAATCGTTTGCGAAGCATTGCTCGACACGCCTTTCACAATCTGGAGTTCCTACGCTATATAGATCTGTCGCACAATCGTCTGGGTAATATATCGCATGCCGCATTCACCGTGCTGCCTAATTTGGCTGCTCTGGATCTGATGCACAATCAGCTGTGTGCATTGTCCCTGAAGTCCTTCCATTATGTTTCGAATGCAACAACGCCGTTGCGTCTTAATCTTAGTCACAATCACATCTCGAGCTTTGACGATGAGCTGAGCAGTTATATGTACATCTACCAGCTGGACATCAGTCACAATCATGTGGCCAAATCGGATAGCTTTACGAACTTGGCCAATACGCTGCGCTTCCTCAATCTCGCACACAACTCTTTGGGTGCATTGCAAAGTCACGCCTTTGGGGACTTAGAGTTCCTGGAGATCCTGAACCTATCGCATAACAATCTCAGCTCGTTGCGTCGTCGCAGCTTTCAGGGCTTGAATAGTCTGCAGGAGCTGGATCTCAGTCACAATCAGCTGGATCAGCTGCAGGTGGAACAGTTCTCTAATTTGCGCAAACTGCGAATCCTAAGGATCTGCTCGAACAGGTTGCGTGCTCTACCACGGGAGGTTTTCATGAATACTCGGCTAGAGTTTCTCGACATATCAGACAATCAGCTGAGTGTTTGGCCCGTTCCAGCTTTTACGGACATTGGGTTCACATTGAGATCGATACAAATGTCACGCAATAATCTGGAGTATCTGGATGCATCGATGTTTGTCAACTCACAGTTCCTCTACGACATAAGTCTGGCACGAAATCGCATTACCATCTTGCCGGACAATACGTTTAGTTTCCTCAACAATCTGACCAATCTGGATCTATCCGAGAACCCTTTAGTAACCACCAACTTGAGAGAGGTCTTCGTGCACACTCCACGTGTCCGCAAACTGATCCTTCATCACATGGGGCTCTATGTCCTTCCGACTCTTAAGCTTCCACTACTTTCCTACCTGGATGTCAGCGGCAACTATCTGCAGGAGCTCTCCCCCCTGGGCGCCCTGCGTCATCTAAGACACGTAAACGTCTCCCACAACAAACTCATCAACGCCAGCTGCGCTGTGGAACACCTTCCGCAATCGGTTCGAGTGTTGGATCTTGCTCACAATCCATTGCGTCGGATCACTTTGCACGATCTGCTGAGCCTGCGGCATCTGTCCGAGCTCAATCTGCTGGACGTGAAAGTGGCCAATCCGCAGGCATTCTCCAAGCTGCGCTCCCTGCGCAAACTGCATGCCAGTTCACATTCGAATCTTGGAGATTTGGTGGCCCGGCTGCCAGGTCTGCAGGAGTTGCGCGTCCATTGCCTGGATCCCAATATTGGAGGTCAACTGTTGCAGAAGCTGACCAACAATACCAAACTGCAGCTGGTGGAACTATATGGCAGCAATGTGCAGACAATCTCACCGGATGCCTTCACAGGTCTCGCCCGCAATCAGCGGCTGCAGGTGAAGATCTCGCATACTCGCATTTCCGACTTGCCACCCGGTATATTCTATGGATTGCGGGAAGTTCCTCACCTGTCCATCGATATATCGCATAATCGCATCAATGCACTGGCTGCCGATAGCTTCTATCCCAACAAGAGCTACTGGGATGCGGTCGGTACTCGCAGCATTAGGGGCGGACTGATCACCTCGCACAATCCGCTCGAGTGCGAGTGCGGACTGGTCTGGTTCGGTCACTGGCTGCGACGCTGGCTACGCGAATCTGCGCAGATCAAGGTCATCCAAAAGGATGACCTCAAGCGCATGGTGCAGGTGGGTACCGAAATGACGATACGTCTTTGTTTCTTTCTTTTTCTGCTTTTAAATATACATACAAATATTTTAATTCTTGAATTATTTCCCGCACAAAAGTTACCCCTATCGGTTGCCGATATGCGCGTAAGCTTTTCTTTCTTTTGTTTCTCTTTAACTTCTTGGTATACACACTGCAGAGAATTATCTGGAAATTTACAATCAAAATAAGCTTAACTAACTTGAAACATTTCCTGCAAATGTTCACATCCAAAACTTATATTTGTTAGCAGAAGAGCTTAACAGATCTTCCTTTTGATGTTAAAATCTAACATTTCAAAGGCATATCTTAATATTTGTGTTCTATTGAACAGATCTACTTTTCAAATATTTCTCTGCAGTCTCTATAGGCAATGTACTTAAAAATATTTTTAACTTCAACAGCTTAATAATGTTTTCACCCTTTATCAACAGCGTGCCCGTGCGAATACCTGCCATGATCCAACATCGGGACGTCATCTGCCCATACTGGAGATCTTTCCCGAGGATCTGCTGTGTCAGGCGAGTGCTTTGAGCAGTTCGGGTCAGCGCATCTTTCTGTTATCGTTTGCAGCAGCGTTAACGTTGCCCCTCTTTACCATATCCCTTTGATGTTGGCTCTAATAGTTGCTGGAGTTGGTCAAATTGTGAGTTGGCAGCCTGTTGGATAATGATGATATATGTATATGTATGATATTGTATATAAAGTTGAAAATAATGCATATGTACTAAACGTAGCCTGAGTTTTGTGGCGCACTTGGAATTAGCTAACGAATCCAAACAATAACGAAAAAACAGCAAATCGGTTTATGTCCACTCGTAAAATATAAGTTTTATATAAATAATTAAAGTAGGACTACAAATATATATATAAAATGTAAGCAGCGAAAAGTTGTCGCAGTTTTTAACGCCAAGCGGTTGGAGTTTCAATATTATTTTGTAGGGTTTATTATTTTGTGGCATTGATAAATGGCTTCCCTAAACAGTTCCTACTAGACTCATTACTCGAACTTTCTCTTTAGTGTTTATGGAAAAAAAACCATAACATCATCAAGTTTAATAAACCATTTTCGATACTAATTAGTTTTGTAACTGTTTCTGATTTGTTTACTATCCGATACTGTTTGCAATTATCTATTGTATAATCATTTCCTTAATCACCATCAAAAGACCATTAGATAATTTAAGGGCACTTCCCTCTTGTTTCCTTACCGCTTGGCGCTGTGTCTTGGCCAACTTAATAGTAATTAATGCAATTGATTACATAAACACAAACAATTACACAGACGCATCAGCAGACATATGATGATTCCTAATAACTGAAAAAGACACACACACAAGCCCACACTCCCACCCACAAACACACACACACACACACAATTAGAGCGTAGTACGATAAACACTTTTGCATCTCTAGATTTAATAGAGAAATAAGTTGTTAATAGTAGTTAATATAAAGTATAAAATATACATATATGGATATTTTTAAAAGCTGAATACGATTCTAGTAACAAATATGGAATACAACTTAGCAGCAAGGCCAATAAGTACATTATAAATATATTAATAAATAAACAAAAATATAAATAGTACATAAATAAATCATAATGATTACGCATCATGATATAAACGATCAATTGGATAGCAATTAAAATGGTTTTTTAATGAACGTAGCAAACGCCGTATTGCACAATTGTGCCGTATTGCACAATTATTACTAAAAAAAATAATTTATATATATATAATATATGAAAGACTACTTAAATGGGTTTACGAACTTTTGCGGCAGTCAATTTTTAAATACACACTATATATGAGTACATATCAGTTTTGGCAAAAAGTTATATAAAAGGTCATAATAAAACATAATGAAAAGCGCAAACATTTACAGAGTGCAAAAACACACATGAATACAAAATAAATGGAATAAATTATCAAAACATTTTAAATTTGTTCGACCTTTTTACATTTGTGTTGTTGTTTTCAAAATGACGAAAAAAATAAGGTCTTTTATTATTGAGTGTGTGTGTGTATGTGAGTTTTTTATGATTTCTGTTACAACAATGACAATCGTGATACTAATTGTAGTTGTTTACACGACGATGATGCAAAATGCACAAGTATAATAATAATATTAAATAAATAAATAAACTATTCAATATGAAAACAAATGAATAAATCAATTATAATACCCCTGAAATCCAAATGCAAATGCAAATTCAAATTTGAATTTCACTGCTGCTGGCCATGAATTGTTGCCATAAACTCCTTTTGTATTTTTTATTGAGGCACCGTTTTTTTTCACAAGCGGATGAATTTAGTAAAAATTAAAATATATCAGATTGTATATACTAATATTTGTAAAGGCAGCGTATATTAAAATATATGGCATTGCATTAAGGTTTTTTTTTATATATTTTTCTTTTATTTTCATTTAATGCTCAAAAGCAAAAGCAAATTCAAAGTAGTGAAATTACAGAAAAAAAGACGAAAAACAAAAACCATATCAATACAAATGAAATTGAATATAAAATAAATAAAAATGCTAGAAATATTAACACGCTGTTTTGCCTAATGGAAAATCGACTCTAAAAGCATTTTAATTAAAATGCTTTTTTATATGATACACCTACATCCTTTCTTATCCCCCCCGATCAGTATCAACTTAACTTTGGCTTCTTGTGAATTTTCCCACCCATCGGAAAGTCCCAAAAACACTTTTGTTTAGTTGAGCGTTTACGTGTATTAAATAACAAGCACAGTGCGCTAAACGGAGCAAATAGGTATACCGCACAACACACACCTGTCTACCCCCCTCCCCGCTCTCCCTCTCTATCTGATAACACACTGGGACTGCGGTAAACCTCAGACATTAGCCCCTAGCTGGCGTCTTGGCAGCTGCTTGGGTTCAGGTTGCGACCCTTTTTATGCTACATACGTTTTAGTGTTTTGGCCAATGTAACTTGATAATAACGCGAGCAGCCCGCAAAGCCAGCAGGCAAATAAACTGGCTAAAATTATGTGAGAGACGCGCGCACGCCAGCCATTCCCAACCTTACTTTCCTCCTTCTTCTCCTTTTGCACCTTTAGCCATCAACAAAAAGAAATAGAGCGACAGCCAACAAGCGACCCTTGGCCAGGCTGCCAGGCTGCCAGAATGCCGGGTTGGTGGGCCATAGCCATAATTGGATTATCGGCACGCTGAAGAGCTCTGACGAGTGCTCCACTTGTGCACTAGATGCACTTGGCTTGGCTCTGATAGCCCGACTAAAATAAAAGTAAAAGTGCGAGATACCTAAAGTGCTCCAAAAACTGAAGGGCGAAGTTAAGGGCAGGAAGAGAAGGCCTCCGACAAACACTGCGGACTCCAGCTAGTATTCATGTTCGTGTAATCTTAAAGTCCCCGTTAAATGTGAATTTACATTTTATAAAACTGGCTGTAACATACTTTTTGGAGCAGCATTCATTTTGGTCTTAAGATTACATCTACATGTTAACGTTATTTATTTGGTTTTAAGGAACTATCACCTTTTTTTTTAAGTTTTTAAATCTCCAGGTAAGTGTTAAGAGAAAATAATTTCCGATCGCTTCAAAATATATTTGAAAATCCCCTCGTAGTTTTTTTTCACTTCTAAAGATTTTTTGTTTTTTCTCATACATTTTTCACTTATAACGACAGCATATATTTATCGACTAAATACATGAATAAAATTCAGGTCATGGATTATATTATGGATTTATTATTCATTTACTCTTTATGCATTTTAAATTTGTTTCAATGAGTAAATATTAAAGATTTTTTAACTAACCAGTGATTTATTGAAACTTTAATCAGTAAATAAATGAAATAATTTTCTTTAGTCTTTAAGTTTTTGTTAATTTTGTTTTTTTGTTAGACAACAACTAAATTTTATACTTATTTCACAAAAAAAAATTTGAAGTTATTTTTCAAAGTCTTAAAAGCTTTTTTTCTCACACTTTATTTTTCTTTGGCACTTTATATGTTTTTCTCTTCTGCTTTCTTGGAGTATAACTGATACGTTTCAGTGCTTTTAGAGCTTTCACAGTGTAAATGCTACTAGAAACTGTTGCAAGTTGCCTTCGATGGTGGTGCTGGCTGGCTGGTGGTGCATGTTGTGTAGTCGTATGTGTGTTCTCTCCTCGTCCTGCCGGAGATTGCATGTCGATGAGACTTAATTGCATTTCAGACAGCGCTGGCAAACGAGCCGTTTGCCTGTTTGTCCGTGTTGAGCGGAAGGAAACGCCGCTAAGTACAAGTTGTCGGTACAGTACAGGGAGGGGGAAGTAACTGCGGGCCAGTTGCTGCCACATGTAACGGTATGTTTAGCCAACGGCTCAAACGAAAGCGAAAGCAAAAACAAAGGTATGTTGTTCTCCTGGGCCGTATATGAATGGCTCCCAGCTGTGCCGTGTAAAGTGGTGCAGTTTAATAGCCACTAAGGAGCGCTGCAGTTGCAAGTTGCAGTTGAAGAAGACGAAAACTAAACGCCAAGTTTACGTGCAACACATAGACACACACACTGATGACAGTGGGTGGTTTGGTTAGTTGGGTAAATGCAACGGCTGTCAAAGCTACAGCCAAATCCAAATCCAAATCCAAATCCACCCAATTTGCGCAGTACTCGCCACCATTCACCGCCACTCACCATTACTAATGCAGATGCCAACTATCAGCAGTGGCAACAACAACGAAAGCTAGGTATATGGCAGTAATGGCAAAAACCGCCGACAAATCTGCTGCATTGCCACTGCCCGGCTTAAAGGGGAGGCGGGGAGGGGAAACGGACGAGAGGGCCATCGAGCCGGCGGGCAAACTAACAGAGTGCTTATTTTAACGAAGTTACAACAACTTTTGCAATACAAACAGTAATGCCAGGCAGATTCACACTCGGCACAACAGACACACACACACATAGACGCCAATCTAGCATATACAAATTGTAAAATCGCAGTGCTCCAGAAAGTATGCAACAGTCGGTGAAGTTGCTTAAGGTAACAGCGAACTTCAAATGCTCTTAAATGCTAATAATTGTGATGTGTGTTCCTCTTAAAGAAAGTTTTGTAGTTCTTTGCAGTACCTTTTTTTTAAAATACAATGTTCATGGATAACTGAATACCAATACCTTTGAAGCTATAAAATCATGTATAAAATTCTCGAAACATTTGAATGTCTTCGTTTTTGCATTGCGAACTCAATGTGAAAATGATAGTGCTTCAGAATGATGTAATCATCTAGTCGGTATCGCAGTGTGCATGGAGCTGCTGTTCAGTTGGTGCACCCTCTGTGCTGCAACTACTGCCTGAAGGAGATTGAAGGGGAGCGGGTGAAGAAGGTTGGTAAAAGCTTGGGGTCTGTGCACCACTAGAAACTTTACGACATGCAAAAATTGTGAGCAGAGAGCGGATATAATTGTCGGTCTTCTCCTAACTTTGCCGTGGGGAGTAGATTAGTTGATTTGTACGTACACACACACACACACACACACATATATATATATAGTAGTTGAATGGTTTTCGTATGTAACAAACCAACGTTGGCGGCGTCGAGTAAAACGAATCCTTTTAACCAAATGATATGCGCTGAACAATTGTTCACTGCTGCAGTTTCCATTTGTATCTGTGTGTTAGTGTGTGTTAGTGTGTGTTTGGCCAAATGTGTAATGTGGGGCAGTAAGCAATAGTTTGTTGTTGCTGCCTGGCTCACTGTACTGGGCATTTGCTAACTTTTCTACCACATCGCAATTTAATTTTATAGTCGAAAACACACAGCGGCCGCCTCTGTGGCTCAGCGGTTGCTGCTTCTGCTGCTGCTTCAGCATTGTGGCTCCAGTCCATACAAAACAGAAATAGAAACAGCAAAAAAAACCAGGGAGAGAAATAACTAAAAGTTGCCGAGTTTAGCAATAGTAGCTACCATTTCCCCTACCACTTGTACTACTCGGACTACTCTGCGCTCCGCTCTGATTTATGAACAATTCTGGGGGCTAAACAAATCAAAAACTAAATCATAAACGATTAGCTCACTGGTCGACTACACTGATTAAAACAAATAGACAAGCCACTCACTCGTTCCTTCATTCGTTGGGCGAGTCCCTTCAACCCTCTCTCTCTTCTTCTCTTATTTTTTTCAATACCATCAAGCTTCCCTGAGGGGCACCAGCTCAAATCAGTTGCTAAACGCATACATGACTGAGCAATGCAGATGAAGAGCTTAAGAGGAGCTCGGTGCTGGTAATTTGATTTTTTAAGCTAGAGCGAGAAACGTTGTAATTAATTTAACAGAATGCTCTGAGAGCTCATACACCATTAAATGATTAGATCATGAAAAGTCAATTGGAAATGCACAAACTTGCACGAGTGCTTTCTGACTGACCGACCGAACAGTGTTGTAAGTGATGAAAATACGCCACTTCAGTCTGTAGACACAGAATCCATTAAAAAGTTTTTTATTGCTGGGTAAGCGGACAGTGACAAATGTTGGATGGTTACATTAATGATGACTCTGTAAAGAATTATAAATAAAGTGTTAATTTACAGTTAATTAAGTTACTGCCTTATTATCAAACTGTAAACTGTGATTTGGAAATCATCATCAGCGGATGCAGGGTTGCCATGAAGCCACCAGATACATGACGCTGCTAGTTTGAATTTGCGAACTAATCAAGTGCAGTGCCCAGATACCAGATATGACCACCCTCCAACCACAGCGGCGTAGTAGTAAGCACACGTTCAATCATTTCACAATCCGTACCCTATTGCCCCCCTTACTGTCGTTGCTAACGTTGCGGCCATTTCAATTTCGGAGCGTTTTTGCCAGGTATAAATTTGTGCAGCCGGCAAACAGCAATAACCCGAAACCGTCCTCTGCTTTGTATCAATACGACTAGTCAGCCACCTCCAATCCCTCACGAACGGTGCAGTCGTAACAGTGGGATGTGGGCGTGGACACGCCCACCAAAATGACCAACCAGCTCGGTGCTCATTGAAATGGAATCTAATCGGCTTTTGATTTTACAAGTCCTTTTCACAAAGTTTGTCGGTGGCTGCCGCTTCACTCGATGTATGTGTATATGTAAATATACATATATGTATTTAAACATCAACGTTTTTGTATGTATGTATGTATGTATGTATGTATTTGGTGTCTGGCGCAGCCCGTTGCCATTTGGCACTCAGCATAAGTATGCAATATCCGTTTCCGTTCGTTACGTTTGTTACAGGCTCAGACTTGACTCCAAGCTGGACGAGGGGGTGGCCCGCAAGAGGGGGTGCCATAGAGACTGAAGGACCTGACTGGCAGGTGGCAACGAGAACGTCGCATTTTGTAATAAGCATGAGTCAAAGTGCAATTTCTTTACAAACTTTGACAGTATAGAAAATACACAGATTACAAGGGCAGCTTCAAAAGATTGTGAATCTTATGCATATAGAGTTGAGAGAATATATAAAACACACCTCGCAAGCATAGCGTTTGAAAGAAAGAAAAGCTGCCAGGAAGAAGAGAGGGAAAGGAGAGAGCGTAAGCTAAGCCTTTTGGCCTATGGCGCCAAATAATGTCCAGGAAGTGATAATATCAGAGCGCTCAAAAGAGCCAAAGAGTACTCGAACTGAGCAACCCTACCTCCACCCACCCTCCTCGACTCTCCCTCAGAATCCGGCACCCGCTGCGCATTCAATTGGAATACAAGCGCATTGAGAGACTTGGCCTCAGCTCTAAGCTCTAAGTTTCGAATGCTTGGCGTTGTCGTTGTCGTTGTCGTTCTGGATGTCAGCCTCGTTTTATCAAGCATCAGACATTTTATTATGAAGGCAGAGGAGGCAGCCCAGAGCTCGAGAGTTGAGGCTTTTTGGACCTTGGACCGCACACGTCAATTGGAAAGCGGAAATTGCCGTCTGTCTGCCATGAATTTGTGTGTTGTGTGTGTGTGTGTGTGTGTGTCCTGTGTAGTGCAGTTTATTACGTTTGCTGATTGATTTGTCACCTCTTGACCCCGTACTATACTCGCCTCACTGACTGCCTGCCGCATTTCCATGGCCTCATTCTGTGTGGCACTTGAAGCTGGGATCCTTGAAGCAGCAACAACAACAAGCAGCCACCACAACCATAGTTAACGCAATGTTATTTAATATTTAATTGGTTTGCCATAATTAGGTAAAAACATTAATATATCTTTTATTTATGAGAGAATCCCTTATATCTCCTTTCCCCCTGTTGAGAGCCGAGCTGAGCTGCGTTGAGTTGAGTTTAGTTGAGTTTAGTTTAGTTTCCACTTATTTTTGTTAAACAGCATAGCACAGTTTCGGCAGCCATGGGAAACTGTGTCCTGTATCCCTGCCAGCCAGGTCCCTATGCCAGCGCCAACGCCCTCTCTTTCTCTCTCTTTATGCATTATACATTAATTATTTAAAATGTCAGAGCAACTAGGCTAGAAGCTGGTTGCGAATGAAAATGGGTATCAACGTTTGTGGCTTGGCTTACTTTACAGTTCAAATGGCTAAAGTGGAGCAAGTCAGAAATCCATAACAACATCATTTCACACCAAAAAGAGATTCTCCATTTAATAACATTGTATGTTTAAGTATATAAATCACCAAAATTTATCATAATTATGTTTAAATTATTATTTTTGCTTGTGGAATTTTTTGAGCTTACAAATTTTCTTGGAACTTGTCACACACGAGTTTTACGAGTAGTTCAAAGTTAACTTAGCGTAAAGCAGCTGGGGAATTGAGAAATGTGGGCGGGAAGGGGGGGGGACGGGATGGTAGTTATGCCATCAACTCAACTAACTGTATAAATATGCACATACGACTAAAGCTTTTGGCTACCTTCTGTTACTCCTGCTTCCCGCAACAATGACGACCGTTATTTTCGGACTCTGAACTCTGCCACCGAAGCTGCTGCTGCTGCTGCTGCTGCTGCTGCTCAGGTGCAGTCAGTCGTTATTCTTCTTCTGCTGCTGCTGCTGATGCTGCTGCTGATGTCGTCCTTCTCATCATAACCCAAACGAAACGAGGTTAATTAATGAATTGTTAATATCATTTGCGACCACACGTCGCCACATACACATCACATGATATCCCCACCAGCTACACTATAAAAAAAAATTCTGACTTTTTTAAGGGAATGTCTGCTTGCTATATATATTTTCTAAGGATTCCTTCATATTAGAAATGTTGATCCACAATTGTCTTCATTAATAATGTAGCATACTTTAATGCTTTTCAGAAATATTTTGTTCCATTAACATTAAGGTTATATTAAAAACGCTTTTTAAGCTGTTGAATTCGTCCAATTAAATATTTAAATCTATTTTATTGGTCTTACTAAGCGGAGCTGTGTTAGTCTTGCGCAAAAAAAAAAAAAAAACAGAACATAATAAGAAAAGCTGATAAAAAAGTTCCTTCTGAGTCTTAGAAAAATCAACATTGGAATTATGAAATGACAAATCTGACATTTCACTAAATGTCAAGCGATTTATTTTCCGAGTGTATACGCTGCAGTCCTTCTGCGGCAATACCCCCCTGATCCCCCTCCCTTTAGCTCCATGTTGCCTGCTCTCTGCTAAGCAAACAGTTGCAGCTACGATCTTTGCGCCTTGGCAGCTGCTACATAATATTATTATGTTGGCATATGCGGGTGTGTGGGTGGCTTGAATAGGCAGGGGGGGGTTCGGCTAGGGGGCCATATGTATATATATATTTTTGTTTCTTTTCCTTTGGCAAACGCCAGCTGCAATCCAATTTTTAGCTGAACAATGTGTGTGAGTGTGTGGGGGTGTGTGTGTGTTTGTGTGTAGACATGTGCTGCTAAAATAATAAAGCAACACACGCACACACAGCTACCGAGTGAGTGAGTGTGTGTTTGTGTGTGTGCTGCTCATTATTATTAAAATTTGTAGAATTTTTGGGTTGCAACTAAGCTGCATATAAATTCAGCTGCTTGCAGCTTTCAAAATTTTGCAACTGTTGTGTAAAAAGGATGCCAGCCAAGCGGCTGCCACTGCTCCTGTTGCCACATCCTGCACCACCCACCCACTCACCCTGCACCTCCTGCAAGCTGCATAATTCAAAGCGCAACCGCAACTTGACAATTTGCAAGCGTATGGCAGCAGCTGCTGCAACTCGAGCCAAGGAGCTGTAAACAATGCCAAGAACTACAATTTAACCCACTTTTTACGCCCATAGACATAACTCTAAGCAAGGAAGAAGAAAAAAATAGAAGGGAACTCAAGCGATTTGCAGAGATTATCGCTGCCATCTTCGGGCGCAAACTTCATATTTTAGAAGAACTTTGTCCTGCATTCTCTGATTAATGATGATAAATAATCTACTCGAGCTGTTTTGCGTTCAAGATTCTTGGCCCTTACACACACTTACAGTAAATAAACTAAAACAGTAAACAGTAAACTGTATATTTAATAAAACTATATACGGAAACTCAAATTAAATTTTTTTGTTGAATTTTTTGATTTTTAGCGCTTGTTTAGTTATAATGAAAATTGCCTGGGGAATGTTTAATGCAAATCAAAAACCGAATATTTTAAAACGTTATTTTGTTAAATAAAAACGTGAATATTGCCGCTGGCCTAAAACAATTAAATTGTGGAAAGCTCTAAAATATCAAATATTTGAATATTTTATTTATGGCTTATAAAGATCCCAGGGCGTAAATTGAAAAATGTTATTGATAATATGTTCATAAAACGAAAGCAACGTAAAAAAATAATACACTGAGAATGTTTTAAGTAAAGTTTAGTGTTTATTTGAGTTGTTTTTTTAGAATTCAACAACTTCCTTTTAAAATCTATCAATGGATTAAGCCATTTGCTCCAAACAACTTATTCACAAACAGATTTGGATATTTAGTGCCACGAAATACTTCGATACTTTTATTGCTTTTACGCAGTTTGTCAATTGAATTATCATTTTCTTTCACAACGAGCCTTTATTAGCACGTGATGAAAATATTCATTTTTGAATCACTGGCAAAGAAATTGAATTGAGTACGTGTCGCAATATGCGGCCTTTAACTTTCCACCAAGCAAATAGTTTCGAAATTAAAGCAACCCAAAGCAACTGCTTTTGGCCCTGGCTCGACTCGGTTTGACTCGGATCTGGCTCTGGCTATATGGAGCACTATGGAGCCAAAGCTGAAAATCCATCAACCATAAAATTCGCAGTCAAGCGTACAAAGCGAGACGCTGCAGGCAAGAGGCAGGGGCGGGGAGGCAGGGGGGGGCGGGCGGGGAGGCAGAGGCAGAGGCAGAGACGTTGCCTCCGCAGATGGGGCAAGCTGCGCAGCTTTCAGAGCCTCCACAGAATGCGGCTGCTTTAAGGCTATTAATCTTCAATGAAAGGCGTTTAATTTATTTGGTTTTAATTTAAATTTTGGCGCTACGATTTATAGGCCAAACTTTGACGTGGCCATACCAAATGGGCTCAATACAATTGTTGTTATTGTTGTTTCTGTTATTGTCGGTGTTGTTGTTGTTGGCTAATTATAATGTGGAACACGCAACGCTCAGTTAAAGATACACACGCACTGTAAATAACTTGTCAATGTTATAATTGAATTCAGTTCGAACTGATTTGTGCCCTACAACAGCAACTTGCGATCAATAAAAATGTTTCCCTTCTATGTTTTAAAGCTTTAACTCACTTAAAAGTACTCGTTAGTAATTACCCAACAAAAGGAATTGTAGAAAGAAAAGTTTTTAAATAATTAAATGATTTATACCCTATATATATACTCTCTCTCTCTCTCTCTAGCTCTGTAATAATCGTACCCATTCTATAAATAGATAGCTCGCGTTCAATCGAGCTCGCATGCTGCACAAAAGGAAATCCGCCAGTCACTTGGCCACATTAAGCATACGCCCCATATATAAGCATTGCAAGCATGAATGTATGTATTGTGTGTGTATTGGCCTGGCTTATTGTTAGCTTACGTTAAATATAAATATCAATTTCGCTTCGCTTGGCCTATCAAAACTAAATGTGAGCATTGTGCTTTCTGGCTCGATTGCCAGATCAATTGCCAAAATAAAACCACGTTAGCAACTATGTGTGAGGCAGCCAGTAATTGGGTGGGAGGGGCAGGTAAGTGGGCGACGGCAAGAAGCCGGAAACAATCCCACATTGCCTCCACCCGCCAATAATTGTGCCCCAAGCGCGCCACAACGCCCTCAAACAAAACACAAGTTGGCGCTGCTTATCTCCAGGCCACGATTTGTGCAGGGGACGGGGGGTGGCAGGCATGTGGATGTGGATATGAATGGATGGTGGCACAGTTCCCACTTTTGGCAGCACTGCCAAGTTGTTGCCCCCACCACCATACCACCACCACCCTCATCCACATCGTTGTGGTTATAATTTTGTGGTCTTTTTCATTTTGCGGTCAACTCCAATTGGGATTTAATTTGTACTTCTTTGTTGTCGTTCGTTCGTATTTTATTGTATGCCATGCCATACCAGTTTCAATAGCAACAACTACAACAACAACAACGACAATAACAATCCACATGACAACAACAACAATGCGCCTTCGATGCTTGCCATCATTTTGTGGGTTTCCCCTTCCACCCCCCGCAAAACAACACAAACGCGATTTTCAGTTTGAGCCTCGAACTGAAATTCAATTTTTGTTAGGAAGCGCCCACTGTGTGTTAGTGTGTGTGTGTGTGTGTGTGTGTGTGTGTGTGTGTGAGTGTTAGGCTCTCCATGTGGAAATGCAAACCGAGTTTATCCACTCGAACTCGTTAATGGGCATTTTGTATTTTATTTAATGTGAAAAGTTTCTGTTGAATATTTTTGGCCTTCCTCTACAATTTGGTTCATTTTGGTTGCTATCGCTGCTGCTAAATCTCAGTGTGAGAGAGAGAGAGAGACGCTACAGAAAAAAGTTTAGATTGTAATATTTTAATATTGTTGGCTTGTAATTCAAGCGATTTAATTAGCCATTAGAGTAGGCATTGTTTGCCCTTGTTTTCCTCATTGTTGCTATTGCTGCTGAAGATTGCTGCACTTAGAAACAAATTAGAGCAATATTCTTTTCAAATTCGATCGAAGGCTGTTTCTAAAGCATTGAGAGAATGTGCTAATTGAAGATAATTAGAGGGTGAAGCAGATGCTTTAAATGAATTAACAAGGATGCAAGATATGATGCTTTTATATTCTTAAAACGCTTTATAAACAAGTAAAAACGTTGCAGTCGGACGCAACCGACTGCGGAATACTCTGATAACAGTAAAAGAACGGACGGTTAGGAGTGTGCTTACAATGGGTGAATGCGAGGCGGCAGCTATCTTGTTATAAAATTTGGTGACTCTAGCTAAAAAACTATGAAAGATAGCTGAATTTCCGATTTTAAAAGGTTGGCGGCAATGGTGATGCAGTTTTTGGGATATCTTCTTTACCTATCTTGACACAAAGATATGTGGCTCTATCCCAAAAACTGTGAAAGCTATAGGCGTTTCCAATTTCAAGGAGCAGTACGGATGGGGGCGGAAGGAGTGGACGTGGCATCCAAAATTTGGATGCAGTTTTTTGAGGGATGTGACTAGCTATCTTCGTGCAAAATTTGGTAGCTCCAGCTGTAGAAATCTGAGAAATATGTAATTTTATCGGTTTTCAGTTATCGAATCTATCGTTTTCCCAGCCTCCTAGTAGGCGTGCCAACCCGATCTTGACACTTTATCTGTACCGGCATATATAACTGCAAAGTTTCAATTCTCTAGCTTTACGGGTGTCGAAAAAAGTTGCGTTCATACGGACGGACGGACAGACGGACAGACACCATGACGGACATTGCACAAAACCAATATACTATGAGACCTTCGGTATCAGAGTATAAAAAGCTGTATTTAAAGCTTACATTCACATAAAAAAAAAGTTGTAAATATGCGAAAATTTTCATTGATTGATTAATATTTTAGCGGCAGATGATGAACTCAAATCTGTCAAAACTGTAAATATGGCTATAATACATAAAAAGTTTAAGTTAAATAGAAAGATTACGACTTAGGACTTAAAATTTGTACGTATTGCTGCTTCTTCAAACTTTACAAAAACTTTTTAATTAATATCTAACCAACTTATGTTTTTCCATGCAAGAGAATTTTGTGTTACTATTAAAATAATTGCAAATCCTCGAGTGTGTGTGTGTGTGTAAGCATAAGTGTTTTCAATATATGACCACAGATTTGCCAACTGTCAACCTGTGAAAGTTTACCAGCAAATTTTGACTGCTTAAGGTTGACAAAGCAGTTTCGTGACAGAGGGAAAAGTTTTGCGGCAGGGGCTGGGAGGGATGGAGGCAAAGGGATAAATGGGGGAGCCAAGTGAGTGTTAAAGGCGTGTGCCAACAAAAATGCAGCCATGTGTATCAGCCAGTCAGGCTGGCAAGCAGCTTGGCAGCCAGCTAGGCAGGCAGGCAAATCAAACATTAACTACTTGTTGGGTAATCCCGAATGTCGCCTTGTCTGCCACGCCCATCTCAATGCTGCTGGCTGTCGCTGACTTACAGGCAAATGAACACGCTGAAATTTTAATAAGCCAGCCTAAAAGCAACAGCAACGGCATTTGCCAGCCAATTTGCAAGCTGCAGTTGACGAAGACGAAGCAGATGAGAATGAGGATGAGAAAGAGAAGGAGGCTTTGGGTTTAGGTTTAGGATGTGGCCACGTTGTCAACGCTGCGAGCAGCATTGCCTCCAACTTCAGGCAGGCTCAGCTGCAAGCGGGGCGCTTTTAATAAGGTGGCAGCCACAAATTTTCGCGACGACTTCGTTGCATGCAGTGTGCCAGAGAGTCCAAATTAGAAAAGTCGCAAAGAAAGGCAACGCAAACACACGCTGCCAGCATGGCACAAGAGAAATGCCAGAGAAGAAAGGAGGAAGGGGGAAGTGGAGAGTAGTAGGAAGTGGTAGTTGGCTGAAAGGGAACTGGGAACTGCGCCGGAAATCAAGTGTCACGTGATACATGCAATGCAACAACCACGTGCGGCTATAAATTGCATGTTGCCTCGGCAGCAGCAGCAGCAGCAGCAGCAACAGCAACAAGAGCTGCTAGTATGTGTGTGTGTGTGTGTGTTATGTTACTAATTATCTGACGGATTAGCTTAATTGGTAACAAGTGCACTTGCAGCCACACTTCACAGCGACTCTGCGGCCAACAACTCGAAAGTGGCATTAGCCTACTTTTTGGGGCCAACTCTCTGTCCCACTCTCTCTCTCTCTCTCTTCTTCTTTCTCTGCACAATTTTGGACCCAGTATGAGTTTAAAAGTGTGTGTGAGTATATGAGTATGCATGGATTGCTTGTGTGCAGTATGTGGTTAGTTGGCGCTGCAACTTCGCTTCGGCTTACCAACTGACTGCCAGTTATAATTTTCAAGTGAAATGGGCTTAAAAACTTCTGCGGTCAGGTCGACAAATCGGAACTGGTCAGCGGAGCTACCACTTATACACTCCACAAAA
The DNA here is from genome assembly GCA_018152825.1 of Scaptomyza hsui. Lineage (NCBI taxonomy): Eukaryota > Metazoa > Arthropoda > Insecta > Diptera > Drosophilidae > Scaptomyza > Scaptomyza hsui. The sequence goes on from JAECXO010000269.1 coordinate 9,991,490, forward strand.
AATCACATTGATTGTCTTTTGATATTCACTTAAGATATGGTTGCAAGTTAATATTTTTTTAATTTTTAAAATGGATGTGTTTTGCTTATAAAACTAAAAAATTAAGATCTTGTACACCTATTTTATTTAATGACGAATTTTGTTCATGTGTAATTATAGAGAAAAAAAACCGTTAATTTAACATGCTTATCACAGCTATTTTGAAAGTGTTTTAATAAAAGCTTTGGAAAAACCTACTCCATTTAAATTTAAACTTTTAAACCTTAGTATTAACGTTGAATAATTATATTATATTTTTGGCTTTTTCTGTGTTGACTAATCTTAATCGACCTAAAACAACTTAGTAAATTTATTTATTTTCACAAGGCTGAATTTAAGTAAATATTGTTTGTGTGTCTTAAACTGTTTAAAATGTTGTTTTTATTTAACAATAAACAAAATATTTCTTAAATTTTTTTAATATTTTAAGGTACATATTGATTGATAGTTTCCTTTTTTAACTTCAAAAATGTAATATGTATTTAAATTCTTAACGTTATAAATAGTTTATTTTACTAAAAATCTTTATTTTAAAAATTGACAAAATTGCTTTTAGTTACTTCCGATATTTTTTATTATAATGTATAAAAAATCAAAAAAAAAAATTGGGGTGTTATTTCACTTTTGAAAAATTTGGGGCATTATTTAATTTTTATTGGGGCCTTATTTCATCGCCATACGGCCCTTATTTCATTTTCTAAATTGGGGTGTTATATCATAATGATAGTTCATTTTACCTTTTGGGGCCTTATTTCCCGCACCCTATTTCAAAACTTTCATGGTTTTTAAGTCTTTTTTGTTTTAGAAACATTTCTTATATTATTTTCAGTGTGCACAATGTAATTTCCAAGCATAAATTTATTGAATTTTTTTGTGCATAACTTTTAATGCGTGAAACAATACTAATAATATTTAAATCTTATCGATTTCTTCCTATTTTTCAAAGTTATCGGAAAGGCCCATTTGTTTCACGAAAGCCATCAAGGAAAATGCAAACTTGGCAACCTAAAAATATTCAAAGTTAAAAACTATGATATGTACATACTTTTTTTTTTACTAACTTACCCGCAAATTAGTATTCAAGCATATGGGAAAAAAACCTCCACCCAAAAATATAATCGGTTGTTGAACATTATGTAGATAATTTCTTAAAGCCAATGTATAAGGACGACTGGCACCAATCCAATTCGAATAAAAGACTTCCAATGCCAAATTCTCACAGTCCTCGACAATAAGATCGCAAGTATAGGTAAACGGAAATGTTTGAAATAAAGTGCCTGTCATATAAATGACGGTAGAGATGCCCGAATAAAGATCCGCAAAAAAAACCACATGTATTAACCCCGAGGCCAGAACCAACGCGACGACCAAAAACTGAACAAACATCGTGGTGGAGATTAAAGGTCGCATATTATCGCAGTACCTTGACACGGAACCATTTGAATCTTTAAAGAAAAATGTTATTTCTTTTACTTACTCGAGAATTAGCTTGTGATCCTGGATGCATAGAACGAGTTCCTCATAGTTTTCCTCCTCGTTCATGCTGGTATTATTCCTTAATCTTTTAATTCTCCCCCGGAGCCACTTAATCTGAGCACGTACCGTCAATGCAAAGACCACAGGAGCTCCATCCAAGACAACACAAGCATAAATGGCACTCATTTGTAGAATATACTCCAGAAAACAGACAATCAATAGCTGGCTTGTACCATCATGCCAGTCAATAAAGGGATTATATAGGGTCAAAGGAGGTCTTTCATTGTATATAGCACAGCACAGATTCAGTGTCGTCGGTATAAAGTATAAGATGTGATATAAAACAATTATGAAATTGCAACGTGTCACAACTCGATGAACATCAACGCGTTCCTCGTACGTAATACTCCTTTTATACATAACATCCAATAGTTCCTTGGCCTTATCCACACGCCAATTATTCCGGAACATTATCAAACTTTTGACGGTATAAGCCGGAGCATTAAAAAATACCTCCAAGGTGGTAAAAAGTGTATCAGCATGTGAAATGTCTATGGTCCACATCAGAGACTGTATGAAAAGTACAGGTACATAAACTGAAAATCCCACTGAAATCGCAGTCCACAGATTATATAATCTCTTTCTCAGATAACTTTTTCCTTCGGTTGAACCCCAACCATAATTATCCATAACATATTCAGTATATGTATAGGCGTATCGAGGTTCCAGAAGATTCTCTCCATCTGGTTCCCGAAGAAATTTAAAATATTTGTTCAAAATTCTTCTCATCTGAGGCTTTTTTTTTTTAATATCTGTAATGAAAACTCTTCTAAGACAAGAATTAAACTGTTGGATATTATTTGCTATTGCTTTTATTTATAGGTTTTAAGCTTTGAACGACGTGTTCTTTGATTATTTTTTTCCCATCGGTAGGCGGAGTTTTAATTCTAAACGTGTTAATGCATTTAAAATTTTCAGAACCATTAAATTGTACATCAAAATACAGTGGTAGACAAAAGTATTTACACAACACTTAAAGTTAAATCTACCCATAACTTGAACTTACTTTATGTAAAGTATGGTATCAATGGAAAGGTCATTTAATTTCCGATTGAATGATACAATACTTTTTTTTAACCCCTTAAGTAAGCATTGAAGGTTTTCAACTCTTGTAATAGTCTACTTTTGAAACTTTTTTCCCCGGGCTTAAAAATAAAATGTTTTGATGCATAAAGTTCCTTCAAAATTCTAATAGTGACTCAAAAACTTTTTTTTTCTAAAATCTCTTCGCTATAAATATTTTTTTATGATTTTTTGAAAATTGCGAAAAATTACTATTTTACCCACTTTTCATTCAAAATAATCATTACATAAAGTAAGTTCAAGTTGTGGGTTAGATTTAACTTTAAGTGCTGTGTAAATACTTTTGACTACCCCTGTACTTATTATAATACATTTTTAATTTACTTTACTGCTTTTTTATGTTCAGAAGACAAACTTTTTTTATTTTCTTATTAAACTTGACCTTTATTAATATTAAAATAAAACAAATGAAAACGTTGCAGTCGGACGCAACCGACTGCGGAATACTTTGATACCAGTAAAAGAACGGATGGTAAGGAGTCTGCTAGCCCAAAAAATGTGAAAACTATAGACGTTTCCAATTTCAAGGAGCAGGGAGGATAGGGGCGGAAGGCAGGGAGGAGTGGGTGTCAGTCAAGAAAACGAGAAAAATGTTCGTAATCAAGTGACTTACTGAATGAAGTCTAAATAAGTCTAATTGAGAAGGATTCATACCATGCTCACAACGTTAAAGCCAGGTGTGAATTTTAAGCCAACATTAGTCCAGTTAACAAGGTCTCATTCAATGCTCAGAAGGCTAGAACCAGTTGTGAATTTTTAGTCAAAATATTAAATAGATTGATAGATAGTCATTCTGTTAAAAGAGAAAATCCGTTGCGTAAATGGCTGAAATGGGAACTTAAAACGCGTTTTTCTCGAAACTACGTTTTGCGAAACTGTGAATTTGACTTTGCCAGTTCTTTTGATCCGTGAGGAATTGGTCTTAAGCTATTGGTCTTAAACTATGCAGTTCTGCCATAACGGGGGCAGCCAATTTACAAACCTACCTTAGCTGCCACCGACTCCAAAAATAACAATAGTTCTTACTACTTGTAGAAGAAAATTCAATTCCTTTTTTACTTTTTGGGCATTTTAGTTATTTTGAAGTTGGTTTTCTTTTTTGTTAAAATTGTTGTTTATATATGCTTGTATTTAATTGTAAGTCATATTTACGCAGTGCACAATCCAACAATTTTAAATTTTAATTCATTTTAATTATTTGTTCACGTATCACCTATTTTTATTGTCAAATTATATTGTCCAAACAAAAATGCAGTTTTCAACAGCAATAAATCAAATACGTATTAGTTGAGAAGAACAAATCGCAAGCTTTTCACTGACCCACAGTAATCAAAAACAGAACTCATTGAGGGAAAAGACCTTCAGAAACCTTTTAGCAGAATCCTTCATCAACTTGGCTCAGCTCAACGGTAGCCGAGACCATAAACATGAGCTGACCAGCTCTCCTTGAGCATTCATTGCAAATGGGGCACATTTTCGGAATCTGTTTTACCTGTTTCGTTTACTGTTGTAAGTACTGAATTTGCTGCACACTCCCTTCATTTTGTTTTTTTTTTTAGGCCAAATTCGTTTATTGACACTTTGTTATGTGCTGCAAGTGACATTCAAGACACATGGACAGGCCAACTGGCTTACTGTAAGTGGTAAAAGGTACTGGAATATTATCTAGAGACGAGGCGTATGACAACTTTTTTGGAGCAAGACGTATAAGTATTTCTTGGTATCTCTTATCATTAAAGTATCTCAAATACACAATTAAAAAACACGAAATTACAAAATGAGAAAAAAGTCTTATTAATCTAGTTCTTTTTATAAACTTTCAAAAGCTAAGTATCGTGACAATATCACATTGATCTAATTTTCGTGCTTACTTTCTCACCACCTACACACATTACACGATGACCTTCGTCTGCAGTCCAGAGTTATGTTTGTGTTCGTGTCACGAAGCTGAACCTAATACTTCTGGGCCAGCTCAAGTGCAGGATGAATTTCCATTTAGCAGCCTTTTGGCAAATTGCTAACATCGTTGGCCGAACTCACACACACACACACACACACACACATTTATCCACTCAAAAGTGGAAAACATGGAGATGCATTGCAACTGACTTGAACTGCATTCGAAATTCAAATGCTAAGGCTCTTTGCATAGTAGTTGTTGTTGTTGTTGTTGTTGTTGCATGGAACTATTTCCTGTTTTTGAGGGCAGAGTTGCCTAGCAATAATCCAGACCAAATTAATTGATCACAATACTTATGATTGATGACATTTGGCAGACTGCGTTTTCAATCATTTATTAACGAATCTCTTCCTCTTTCTCTTTTTCTGTCTCCCTATCTTTCTAAATCTCTGTCGAGCACTGTGTGTGTGTGTGTTATATATTTTCGTGCCTTTGGCCAAGCTTTTTCAGGGGCGCTGATTCCTTTATTATTCATTCTCGTTGCTTGGACTGGCTTTTCATGTGCTTTGCTTTTCATTGTTTGCAGTTTTCTTTTGCACACGCCATGGCTTAGCATGAATAGTAAATAGCCTCCACCGTCCAATCACACCCCTTCTTCACCCCTCCATCCTTTCCCTCCATGTTGGGTCAATCTAGGGCGTTGTTTCGACGGCTTGGACAGCGGTCCACAAAAAACTAAACTTCAAATTCTATACCCTTCTGCCGCTTTTCGTCTACTTCTTGTCTTCGTTTACTCTTCTACTTCTATTCTTTTTTTCCGTCTACTTTCTCGTCTTCTGCTGTACATTTTCTATATTTTTTGCCCGGCAGCGCTTTTGCTTTGATGAAATATTGATTGCGGTATCGCTGCATCTCCATCTAATGCTCGACATGCGTATCAGTCTGCCGCCCACTAATTCCCCCTCCGACTTACCACCTCACCTGCCTACTCTATCGCTGTCTCCTGCTCCTCCTCTTATCCTGTTACTCAGACATTCTGTTAGACTAGCTTCTATTCCATCAGCAGCTTCATTCGGCTTATTGTCTGCGGGTTTTTACACCATCAGCATCAGCATCAGCAACACTTGCAACAGCAGCAGCAGTTGGTGCTACAATAGCAACTGCAACAGCTGCAACTTCAACTTTCTTTCCTTGAAACTTAACTTTAGTTTCAATGGCAACCAAAAAACAAAAATCAGCGAAATTAACCCTACAAAAACTAGCATGCTTAAAAATACCCAAAAACCAAACGATTTATCTTATTTGTTATATTTTAGAGCTATTTTATTAAATTGTTCTTATTAAAATTATTAGCCAATTTAAGAAAATTAAGTACTGGGAATAATTGATTGAAAATTATTTACTACGAGTACGTACAATTTCTGGTAACCCAAAAAAATAATCTAAAATTTTAAATAAAAACTCATAAAAATAAATTAAAATCATGCAATTTTTTATTAGAAATTTCAACTAAACTTTATTGAAGCTGTCTCAATTTGTTTCAACAACTTTGTTTGGAGAAGACGAAAAACTAGAAACTAAATCTCTAAGTAGCGCTTAAGCAAATGTAATTAAATTTTAGAATCACTTGTTAAATTGTACGCCGCTGGGTTAAAATACCAAACGCAGAAATTGCTTACCTTTAAAAAGCTAGTACACCACAAGCTCTCTCACACACACATACACACACATAAAGAAGGAAAGACAGCGCACACAGAGAAAAACAATGAGTATGATGCGACGCACGCACGCACGCAACGCAGCACAAAACGCGTGGAACGCGTCGCGTTGCGGTGCGCTGCAAAAACAGCACCCGGGTGGATTTGACTGTGAGGTGGAATACGGAGGATACGAAGGATACGATCCTGATGCTGTCAGGCACTGCTACAGTTGTTGCTGCTTCTGCTGCTGCAGTAGCTGGCAGGCTTATGTTTTTGGTAGAAGCCAACGTCAATTTCATACATATTCAGCTCCTGAGCAGAGTTGCTGCTGCGTCAACTGGGCCCGTTGACTGCTGCTGGGATTTTGCGGCAATTTCAAATACAAATTGCACTGTTTTTATGGCTACAAATGCCTTTTTGTCATTTCTTTTTGCTGCTGCCGTCGTTGTTTTTGCTGTTGTTGTTGTTGCTGTTGATTCCATTTTTTTTTTATTGTTGTTGTAAGGTTGTTGTTGCTGGTGTTGCTGTAAGCAGCGACAGTTTGTACAAGGGTCTCAACGTTGTCGGCGATACACGAACGGATTTCATTTTAACAGTTTCAGGCTACGTTAATCCCCAATACCCAAATGCAATCGGTTCTCGCTGTCTCTCTCTCCCTCCATGTTTGTGTGTGTCGACCCCTAAGGCCTCAACCATGGGGCTGGGATTTATGGGTAAGCATTGGCTTCAACAACAAAACCCAAAAAACATATGCAGCCGTATAACTGCCGGTGACTGAGCCCCAAACTCTAGTTCTGTATGAAATTCGTTCCGAGCTTAACGCTTAAGCCTCAACTTTCAATGAGTATTTTTGGTCATTAAAAGTTGGAATATAGTTGAGTCCTCATATACAGTATGAAAAGTGATATAACTTTTTTTTGTGTGCACCCCGTGTGTGCCAGTAAATAGGGGTATATATAAAACTGTTTTGAAAAAAGAGATGATGAATTTATGGTGATTGCAAATTCAAAGAATTGCGAATATATCCGATATGATTTCAAGATTGTAAATTTAACATTTTCGGTTTAAATTTAAAAATTGCTTTAATGTTAAAAAAAAAAAAAAATATGATAAGTAAATAATGAGGAGAATTTGTAAATCAAAATTAAGCGTACAAATAATGCACTTATGCAACAACAATGAATAATCTATTGTATTAAGTGTAAATAACAATGCACATTATAAGAATTAAATGAGTTTAAAAAAAACTCATGTAGATTAAATCGTTTGAGTTTTCTCCAATATTGTTCAATACAAATTATTTTCACCGTAAAAGTATGCAAGAATATATATTTATGTATGTTTCAAAAGTTTCTCTCACATCCAACAGTTGCAAAACTATATTAGTTAAGCACATATCAAAATTGGTACATTCTGCAGCACTTTAATTGACTTTTAATTACACAAAATTTGTACGTAAATTTAATAGACGGCCAGTGTGTGTTTTCCGGCTGCTGTTTTAGTTCGTGTTAGTTTCGGTTGGCCAACACGTCAACACGAAAACAGCCCGCATACCAAAATGATTGCTGGCCAAAAGTTCTACAGTCTCGATTAAGACGACAAACGAACCACAGCAGCCAGTTGGAAGCCTTTCGCAATCATGATAATGATAATGTGCATAATCATGTTCTTGATAACGACAGTAATAATCATGTAGGCAGAGAATTTGTTAAAATTCCCGAACTACAACACAATGCTGCCTGTTCTAATGATGATGATGTTGATGACAATGACTGTTGCCCATGGTGATGACAATAAAGGCATTCTGTTATTTTGGATTAGAGATGAGCGAAAACAAACTTTGATAAATGTCGGATGAAGATCAATATATATGAGTGAAACAAATATGATCACTTAAATGGTATAAAGTCAGTGAAAGAAAAATATTATGGCTATAAGAAACTCAATTTTACTTTAAATAATTCATAAATTCTACAAGTGAAATTACTGAATAAATTAATATTCAAGTGTATTCGAATCACATTCACTCACAGCTGTCGCACATCTCTAAACTGTCGCTCGCTCAATGCTGAATGCATACTTCTGTTACCCGCCTCCCTTCCGCCCCACCATTCCACACAATCTTCACCCTCTTGTGTGCATACTGCTTGCATTTGCATATTCTCTAATTTGGCTAGTTTGGCAATTGCGGCCGATTTTGCAAAACGTTATTTGCCAGAGGCGACTACTGGTTTGGGTAGTATGTGACAACGTGTACACCATCCCTCCCATCACCTCGCATCAATCGCCTGTTTTTGAATGTGCTCACAAGTATTTAGTCTATAACTAGCCGAGTGGTTTGAAGTGTTTCAACCAGTGTGTCCCAGCCACACAGAGACCTATCATCCAACCAGCCAAAGGAGAAGAAGAAGGAGAAGGAGAAGAGACTGTTCCTCTGTTGATTCTATGCCTGTGACTTTGGCTCGTGTCGTGTGAATTTGTTTAGCTTGAAGTGGTGGCAAATGGCAGAGGGTAAAGTTTATACATCTCTTGCTTGCTTGCAACTGGCCTGGGCTGGGCAGCCGGTCGCTCACCTGTTCTGTCTATAAATCGTTCGACTTTGTCGTTGATTTGTGGTTGCCTGCTCCTTTGATATATGGCTTTTTATTAGAACGTAACGTAACGTAACGTAACCTAACGTTGCGAAGCCGTATCGGGCATTTCGAGCAATTGTTCAGCCAGGCCAATCACATTATGAAGGCAACCAATTTTAATTACGACCATTACAACAAAAACTCTTACACAAAAACAACAACAACAACCAACAAAAAAAATATAAACGCCGCAACAACAAGCATTTAATGGGCAAAGTGTCAGCTAATGCCTGAGCCAAAAACTCATTTACCCAGCGTTAAAGTAATTACAATTTATAGGCCACAAAAATCCGTAACACAACATAAATCCAAATGAACGCGCAATGTGACCACACCCCCCACCACCCCCTTTATCCAATACCACAGTTAAAAATTTTAACCACATACACAAAAGTCACAGAGCAAGCGACACCTGCCCTCTTCTACGCCCACCCTCCCAGCCACGCCCCTTAATATTGTGTCTTTATTACAGGGACAAAGGCAACGCGCGCGCGATAAATAAATAAATAAATGCCGCCTAACAAGCCACAGGCAGGCGAAATTTGTTGCAATTCATTGACTTGGCGCACAAGCGCAAACATAAATTCCGATGCCATCTCCCAATCCTCCCCACACCTCACTCTTTTTCCCCGACTTTCCTACGGAGTCTGTAAAATATCGACAGCAGCAGCTACAGCAACAATTTGTAAATGTATTGGACTGGCAGTGGCTCTTGGGGGTTACAGGGTTACAGAGTGACGGGATGACATGAGCCAAGCAATGTTTTTGCCAATGAGCTCAGCAAAATGAGCGCAAAAGAACATTGCCTACATATGGGCGCAGCATTTGGCATTGCAATAAGAAGCAAACCAAAATAAGTACAAATAATATAAATAAAAACAAATACATCGCCACATTTGTAAATGTAGATTCAAATTGATAGGACTAACAAATGCTCTCAAAGAAGAAAAAAATATGTTCTTGTAGCACCTTAGAGTATTTGTACACCACAAATGATTTTAAAATTATCGATAGCTACGTTAGACATCTAATTAAACAAAATATTTTACAACTAAACAAACGCGCATTTAGTTAAAAATAAGCAAAACGAATTAAAACGTATAACCTTAAAAGGATTTTTCAATTAATTCAACATATATGTTTGTATATGGCCAGCAACATGCTAATTAACTAGCTTTAATATAAACACATACCTAAGTCCAAAGAGTGCTTTCAACAATATTATTTATGTATAAATGAGGGTTAGTTTTTTTGTGTCAGAAGTCTTTCTCTTGTTTTTGTTAACTACACTTTGTTGTTTTTCTTAATACGCATTTTAGCTAAGTCTTAGTCCAGCACGCAGCTAATCTACCCACTTTAAGCGTTTTATGTGTGACATGAAGTGTATGAAAAAAAGAAGGTAGCTAACTGACAGCTTCTCAAGGGCAGCTGTCGGCTTTTCTTTTTTTGTTTGTGTGCATGTTGTCGCCTCTGCGATAGAAGAAGGCAAAGAGAGAGAAAGAGAGAGAGAGAGGGAGAGAGAGAGAGAGAGAGAGATCAGATGCCCTGTCAGACCGTCTCAGACCTTTGAGACACGCTGTGTAAGGGGGTGGCACTTTAACTATTTATCTGCCAGACAACTGGCAACTGCAAATTGAAGGCCGTTTTGTTGCAGCGTCCAATGGTCAACAAATCACTCGACTTTAACTGTTTATCCTAGCAAGGATGCAAATTGAAAAATCTATCTGAGAGAGCTTAATCGACTGTCCGACCACCCGCTCAGATTTATCTTGTACACTCAAAAAAAAATGAATTTCTGTATTGGTTAAGTAAACTTATAGTTTCGATTCATTTTAAATCCAATTTTCTTTCGAGTGTAACTACTGCTTACGCTTTAGCTTCTTCTCTTGCTTATCTGCTGGTGCTTCACCAGCACCCACACCTGCATAACTGGCTGGGCATGCACAAACCAAGGAGCTGGACCGCCCGCCGTCAAGCAAAATGCTTTGCTCGTTGTTCCTGAGCACAGTTGACATGCTCACCGAAGACTAGTTTCTAAACTTTTCTCTTGCCCATTGTTCAAAGTTTTACCGTCGCTGCCTTCGCTGCTGCTTGTGCTGGCGAATTCAGAGATTAGTCTTCCACTTGGCTAAATCTGCAGAAGTGGGAAAAAGTTATGGCCATGGCAGGCCCCATGGCCAGTTATGGCATAAAGCAAGCGACCAGTCGCCTTCCCCCCTATTACCACTTTACATTCTCTATCTCTATCTGTGTCTGTGTCTGTGTTTTCTGTCTGTGGCTGGCTTTGCCTTTGGGGCCTTGCCTGTATTTGTGTCACTTTATTTGTATTAACGGCACTTGCGCATCCTGCGGCGCGGCTACAATAAGTAATATGATCGAGTGCCGAATGGAGCACCACGCAATGCGGCCGTATTCTGCTATTCCCCTTCCCTATCAGTCGGCGATTGCATCGCCTTTGCATTGTGCAACGAGCTGGACCAAACAACGAAATGAATTTTTTAGAAATTCAAGACACAAGCAAATGCGACTACGCAAATACACTGCAATAAACTGAATGATAACTGTGTATATGGAATTTATATATAGAGAGTTTTGAGCTTTTATGTTACTTTGTTTAAAAGGCCTCTATGTGCAAGTTGTGCAAAGCTCATCTCATAGTTTATATACCCACCATTGATGTAATTTAACACGATTACCACCCATTAAAAAAAGCCAAACGATGCCCCAGCTGGTAACTGTGACTGCAACTGCGACTTCTTCTCTGCAAGTGGATCCTGTGCTCAAAATGGTTGCAGCCTCTGGTTGGATAAGGTAAGAGAAGGGCAGTCGAGCGCAAAGGATTAAACACTCTAGATTTTATTAGATAAAACCCAGTGAACAGAAAACGAAACGACATTGTTGTTGTCGCTCTTATTGCTACCCCCCTCTCCGCCCACTTCCTCCCTTGCCACTTGCCACTCATGCTGTGCACGGCACTTATATCATAAATTCGGTGACAAATGCAGGTAGAAAGTTTTGTTAGCCAGAGCTAGGAGCGTGTATGTGTGTGTGTGTGTGTGTGTGTGCCGAATGCCCGAAAAGCCCACAAGGCTAATTGCAAAACTTTAAGCCCGCTCATATGTACGTCTGTCGTTGTTAATGCCAATTGATTCGACACGAACACGAATACGAATACGAATTTTGCATTAAGTTGTCAGGCTTTTTGGTTGCGGACACTTGATTAGCCTTCATTATTTGGCTTTAATGCAGTCAAGAGTGACACAAAGAGGGGAAAAGCGTTGTTTGCTCAATTTCCGCCTTGTTTGTCCCTGCATAATATTTTCAGTAAAGTGCGTCAGTTGCGAGAACAAGTGGCTTGAGCTGGTTTTGTTATTGAAATGAGAAACTCACACACACACACACACACACACACGCAGTGACAGCGACTTACATTCGTAGATACAAGTACAGAGATACAGCTGCACACACACACACATACATACATTTATACATAGAATCACACGCGACCAACACTCGCACGCATGCATAAGTAAACAAACATAAACATTTGCTCCAACACGCTGGTTATAAAATGGCATAACAAGCAGCAACCACAAAAGCAACAACAAGGATCACAAAACAAAGTAAAGCTGAATGAAGCTATACCCTGGATAGTCAAAAAGAAATAAAGCTAAGACTCATATTCATGACCACAATATTGCTTGTATATATATTAAAGTCGGTTGTAAAATGGGTTAAGCAGTGAGACAGAATAATTTTATAAACATAATTTTTAAATGTGGTGGACAGAATTAAAAGGAAATTTATAAAACAAAAATTAAAGTTACAAATAAATGTACGTAAATGTATTCCTTAATATATATTTTATCATTAAATTATTATTTCCTTAAGTTTCAAAGCAAAACACCCTAATTAATTACCAAAATTACTAATATATAGGATATTTCAAAACCGCCACAAAATTTGCTGCTGCGCTTTGCTAAAGCTGCTGCTGCTGATGTTGGTGTTGGTGTTGCTGCGGCTGCCATCATCTTTGCCTTATTACCGCATCTTTTCTTTTGTGAACCGTTCGCCGTTTTTTGGCACCTTAACGAGCTGTTGCCAGGTGCAAGGAACTCAGCAGCAGCAGCGGGAGCAGCAGCGGCCGTGGCTCGAAAAATAAAAGAAATCTAGCACGAACTTCTTTTTGGCTGGCCATGCAATTAAATTGCAAGTTGCGCATTTCGACGTTGGCGTTAAGCAATTGACAGGCTGCCACTTGAAGGTTGACATGTAACACAAATACTAAATTTACACACACACACACACACACACACACCCACACAGTCAGTTGAGTGCACATGCAATCAATTAAATTCGTTGTAAATTCACCGGCTTATCTGCCGTAATCAATCTTAATTTTCCACTTGACATGCAGCGCCGAGGCAAAAGCTACATAAAACGAACTACGCCCGCCCCCCCTACCCTTCCGCACCTCTCACTTACACCGATATCAGCACCTCGGAGACGTTCGCTTACTCCCTCACATGCTGAAAGAGTACTGGGCTCACATTACGTATACGCAATGCGAACGCTTTACGCATTTAAAATCAAAATGCATTTCCGGCTGACCCACAAAGTATACGCAAAATACAATTTATTGGCAAAGTAAAAGTATCAAAGCACTTTAAGCCCCCAGTTCTTGCTACCAATTGCCAGTTGAATCCACAGGACGTGATTATATAATTGAGAGCGGAAAGAGTATGCTGAATCTACTGTGCAATCTACCAGGTTGCAATAGTCATTGTGGGTTGAGCTGCTGAGCTAGCTTAAAGACAAATAAAGCAACAAGAACAACAGCAACAATGTGCTGGCTATTAATTAATTTTCAAAAAACTATGTATTTGATATAGTGTTCAGCTATTATAGTTGAAGCCCTAGCAGCTCCTAAAGCTGTTCACTCAGTTCTATGCAAAAATTTTCTCTCTTATTCGTTTCTACAGACTTTTCATGTTAATTTCATTAAACTTTGGCAGCTCAATAGGGCAAGAGTAAAACAAATATTAAAGAATTTTGTTTTTCAGCTTTAGAGATATTTCATTTCTTGAATATTATTGCTTTTACCTTTTTTGTAGCATAAGTCTAACTAAAATTCAATGATTTTGAAATGTATAAGCATCTTTTAGCTGGAGGTAAGCTTGGTTATTTTTAACAACAATATTTGGTAGAATCAATCAGCCCGAGTATAAAATTAAATTTGAGCTCATCTTCAAAACATGTGCATTATTAATTATTAGCAATATTTATGTACATTATTAATTATGCTAAGTTGAATTTAGTACATTTTGCAATATTTTGGGTTCAAATGCATAAATAGTTGGTTCACATATGAGTTCATTCATTTAAGGTTGATAGGAGCGCAATAATCGCTTATGCAAACGAGGCCATTGAATCCTTAGCTAAGCAAGGGAAATGTTATTGCAATTTGTCTAGTTAGTGCTAGCGTTGACCGCTGCACACTTATCACACACCCACACACTCCTGGCAGTTACCGGTAGTATTACTTAATATGTGTAAATTGTGTGGCATCAACTATTATGCATTGTATGTTATCTGCTAGCTATCAGAACGGCTGCTCCATCTTCCGCTTGCAACATGCTAATGCACACCCCCGCACACCTCTCCTACACACTGCACAAACACACTTTTTACACGATGCACAGTAAAAAAAGATGTAAACAACAAAGCAATATGAAAGCATGAAATTTCTAAAAAAAAAAAAAAAAAAAAAAAACTGTTAATTCGTTGCCCACTTTTAGGCATGAATGAAAATGCGTGTTCAGGTGGAAATTCTTTAAAAACTAATATGCTTTCACTTGCTTTGGAGAAATTTAATTTTTCTTCAGTGTACTACCTACTCTTCTGCATACTTTAATAGCGTTGCCTGCCCCACCGCCAGGTCGTGTCTTGAACAATTTATCATTTGAGCATGACGCACGCACAACGAACAAACACGCACACACACATGCACACGCATGACGAACGAACACACACATACCAATGCGTTTTGCCATTGAGCTCATCAGTGTGGGCCGCAGGCTAGGGAATTTAACATGCAGTTTATGTTTGCCACAAGATCTATTACAGGAAATTCACATATGCCGGCATACGTACGCATTGCTATGTTGAGGCGTTGGCCAGCCACGCCCCCTTTCCCCTACCTCCCTACCCCCATACCCTTTAACCACCACAATCGAGCGTGTAGGCGCACAAATTGCTGTTTGTGGGCATGGCCGCATGCGGCATATATCCAAATCGAGCAGCAAAACAAAACTTGATTATTTTCTGCGGTCTCTGTGGTCTGAGGTCTGAGTGTTGAGCGTTGAGCGTTGAGCACTGAGAGTTGACGGTTGCCGAAGTTGAGGTTTTCTCAAACCCTCGAGAAATAGGCATAGGCAAGGGCATAGGTATATGTATAGGTATAGGCTTTGCATTAAATATTGCAAGCCCAAAAGCCGCACACTTAACAAATATGACGCCTGCGAATTATGCATGCTGCATGCAGCCTTCAAGCTCTTTGCACACCCAGCTTAGTTTATTGATCGGCTCGTGAGAGTTTAGTTCAGTTTGATGGCTCAGCCCCAAAAATCCAATCAAGCGCAACACATTTGCAATAACTTTAATTAGACATTAAGCACATCTATACACATATATATTGTGTATAATGTGTTAATAAATTCTCTTTTAGTAATTATTTAGTGTTGTCAAACGGAATGTTTAAGCACGCTTAAAACTAAATATGATGTGGCTGCAGGTCTTGGTGCAATATTAAAAAGAGTTAAGTAAAAACTAACATAAAATATGATTGGCTATCTTGGCAATTATACAATTTTTAACTATTAATGGAGTTCATATAATAGAGTGGTTGGTTTCGTATTAAATGTTAGGAATGAAAACAGCAGAGCAAACAAAATAAATACTATGTGTATTAACTATTTTAAACTATGTATGTTTAAACTTTGGTGTTTAAAAATAAATATTTGGTAAAATTAATGAGAAATAAATATTTTACTGAAACAAAGTTTTTTCCTAATTTTTTCCGATTGTGAAATCGATCAAAAACAAAAATTTTCAATTTTCTTCAAATCTAACAGATAGTTTTTTTTTTATATATCCTTATTTGGTGAAAACCTGGGCTCAGTTTTACCCTTTTAGCCATAATTATTCTAGTTCAAATAGTTGTTGGAAATATTTCATAAATTGCCACATGAAAAACAAAAATGTTATCTATTATTTTAATATATCTGGTGGATTAGTTTAAAATTATTACATACACAATAAAGTTTTTATAACTTTTGCTTTTTAAATAAATACGGATGTGGATAAACAAATTGAAAATCTAATTGTTAAGGCAATCCAATTTGCATATATGTATATATATTTTATTTGTAATAACTTTAATTACTATAGTGCTGCCCACATAAAACACAAACAACACACAGCACAAACGAAAACAAAAACAAAAGCAACAAAAGCAACAAAAGCAGCAATGTCACTTGGCAATCAAATGAGTTAAAACGCTTGCTGTGCGGAAGGGGGAAGGGGTGTGTGGGTTGTGTGGCAGCCTCAAAATCAGCTCTCAATATAATGCGGCGGAAGCTTTTGTGAAATCCTTACGTCCAACTTTTTAATACGAAAACTTTTGCTCGAGTTTAGTATAAAGGCAACACACAGCAGCACAGCAAAGGACAACAACAACAATAACAAGAACAACAACAACAACAAAAGCAATTGCAACAGTCACTTGGTGGACTTGTTGTGGGCAAACGACAGCCACATCTACAGCTACAGCTACAGCTACAGCAACAGCCGATGCCAATGCCAATGAAGACGAAGAACCAGGTCCAGGTCCAGCCAACATATTGCCGCCTGATGCCCTGATGTCCTAGCTACTGCAGCAGCAGCTGCAACTCCCCCAACACTCTGGCAACTCTGCCAGTTGGGAACTGTGGGCGACCAAAGCCACTTGAGCAGCAGAGAAAACTAACTTAATCTTGTTTACATTCTATGACGAGTTATGAAAATGAAAGGATTAAGCGAGCCACAAACAAACGCACCAACAAACCGAGCAACCAACTAATACACACGCACACACTCACACACACACACACACACGCTCAGACGCACAAACTCTGGGTTGCCACACATGCTTAAACGTAGATTATACATACAAAGCTTACGCATGGAAAACCCAAAGAGAGAAAGAGAGAGAGAGAGAGGAGAGAGAGAATAGTGCCAACAGCAAAAACAACAACAGCAAACAACAACTAGTTAGGCCAAAGTGTAATTTGGCAAGTGCCAAAGCCGAAGACAATAATGCCCTAGGAAAGGCTTTCATTTCAATCTCTGCCGTAGTCAGGTGAAATCAAATTCCAGGCAACAGCTAACGATAATTCCAGACTAACACAGTTAAAAACAAGAAACTTGCTTACTGCAGGCACAGTTAGCTTATTGCAAATCAGTTTGGCCAGCAAGTAGAAATTTTCGAGATCTTTTAGAAAAATTACACAAACAACATATTTTTATGGAACAAGAAGTTTATTTATTTAATGAATTAAGAACTTGGAATAAACTTTTTTTTAGATAGCTGCTTGCAGGATTAACTTTTGGTTGGTTTTGAATGGTTTTTGACCGAGTGGATACGCAATCTAAAGCAATCTTAAGCCGCCCCGCGAGTTGATTCCGCCTTAGGTTTAACCATATTGAATGTTATGTTCAATATTTCCTTCTGTGATTTGTTGAAGGTTAGTTTTGAATAGAACTTTTTGGAACGCTTTTTCTTTATTGAAACAAATGCTGAGTTAAACGTTTACCATGTGAACTTTTTGTAGTATAATTCCAATGCCAACTTTGTTGGCTTTATGAGTGTGTTTAAGCACACCCTATTACTAGGGTATACAAGCGGCTAAAACCAACCAACAATAACAACAACAGCAGCAACAACAAAACAATAAAAGCCACAACCAACTGTAACTGTAACTATTATAACTGTTGGCACACCCAGCCATAGTTATTACCGCCCACTTTTGTCCTTGCAAATTAGTTGCATTTTGAGTTTTATTTTCTGGTTTAAGTTGCTCTACGCTGTTGTATTCATTTCATAAAAAGCCAAACGAAATAACCACATCAACCTCTTACCTCTTACCCCCACTGTGCGCTAGGTGGCGCCACACACACACACACAGCTTTTACGTTTGTTTATAAATTTCTCATTTGTGTGTCAGCCACAATGTTCCGTTAGCTCGGTTTGTTTATTTGTTGTTTGTTGTTTTACTGCCTCTGTCGGCGACACCGCCAGTTGTTGCCCTATAATTTGGAGGTGTAAAAAATATTTTGCATTGCGGTTGCCGACACGTGCGCATCACATCCATCAATGCTTCCACTGTCTGGCAACGCCCCTCCAATCAACTAGCCACCAAAGCCCCCCCCCCACACACACACCCGTTTCGTCATAGAGTGCACTGTCCACTCGAAATTTAATTTGCCCATCATCGATAAACAGTCGACGCATAAGAGTGGCAGGTTTTGTCAGGGGTCGGCATGCGTCAGTCTGGCAACGTGCGAGGCATATTTATTATGTGTGTTCCGAGTATCTGTGTGTGTTTGTGTGTTGTGTGGGCCAGTCAACTCTTTGGCCAAGTGCTAACTAAAGTTCGTAAGTACTGCATATGAATATTGAATACGCTTCAGCGCACTTTTCAGCTAGCTGAGTTTATCTTTTTTTTTGGCTCTATTGTGGAAGCAGAAATGCAACATGTTTACCATGTTTAAGTCTAGTTAACTTTCTTCTTGTTGTTGTCAAACTTTGAGCTTTATGCCACAATTTTTGTACTTGTTACTGATTTTGGAAACTATCTCAAAATGGACAGCAACTCAGTTTAGACAACTAGTTTTATGTGCGTAAACTTAAGGTTATTTTATATTCAGCTGTATTAACAACGTAAATTCTTACAAAAATTATATGTTTTGTTTCCAGTATAATGCAAGGAATTAAGGGAGATCGAACCTGACTCTACCTCTTATTAATCAACTTTTCAATTTTTTAAATGCAAATTCTTTCAAAAATTTCAAAATTTTATTTCTGTTCCAAATTATTTTTATTACAGAAAACTAAATTATTACTATAGCATTAAATTTCCAACTTAAATAAAATCAACCAATTCAAATACGTATACAAAGACATTTAAAAAGTTCATTAGCCAGTTCACTTTTTCTCATTCGTATACTCAACTTTTTAAGCAATTTTATAGTATTGTTTTGTCGTTTAACCATTAAATTCGTTTTTAAAAGTCCTTAAGCGGCGTTACGTTATTCTCATATGCATAAATTGTGGTAAGCATTTGATGTTGTTAATTTAAATTTGCCACTTGGCAAATGCAAATTGGCACGCAAATGCCACATGTTGCATATGCCACTGAAACAAGAGAATGCGGTAATGTTGCGCAAGCAGTTATTGTTCCTGTTGGAGAAGTTTGGTGTCAATAGAATGATTTCATTCATAAATAAAGTTTCAGCTTTAAAGTAGTTAGGTAAATAGATATAAAAAACTGTAAGCTTTCAATCATCAATCTGTCTTAAAATCAGTTCAATTCAAAAAAAAAAAGTGTGGGATGAAAATACCTTATACAGATACACCAAATGTTTTTCATTGACCCAAAAATTTGTGTTTCAATAAAAAATATAAATGAAATGCCCGTGAATATGGAAATATGTCCATTAAAAATAGATGTGCGGCCGTTATGCGAATTGCAAAAACGCTTTTCAAGGCAGCGCGCCTGTAAATACTATATAGTATTCCCGATATGCTGTACCAGCCAACCCAAGTGCCACGCCCACACGGAAAGCGTACTCATCGCCCAAGTTGGCCAGACTCGCACGCACATTTGCGGTTCATAATTTGCGTACCATTTTTGTTTGTTGATGGACAGAATCAACACATCCAACGACAACAAAAGCAACAAAACAAATTCAAAAAGCAAGCAGCGAGTTTGATTCGAAGATACCCTGTAACAGA
Organism: Scaptomyza hsui; assembly: GCA_018152825.1. Taxonomy (NCBI): domain Eukaryota; kingdom Metazoa; phylum Arthropoda; class Insecta; order Diptera; family Drosophilidae; genus Scaptomyza; species Scaptomyza hsui. Next base: position 10,011,434 of record JAECXO010000269.1, read on the forward strand.
TCTATACGTCAATTTTATAACTTCAGTGTGTGTTTAGAAGAAAAAATCAAAGTTTGGTTATTAGTTACACATTATTTTTTAATGTTTCCTTCAGATGTTTTAGAACTTTATAAAACCGAGTATACATACTCGATGTAGTAATTTTTTATGGGTGCAGGGTATGTAAAGTGCGGTTTTAAAATTGAATTTAAATTAAAATGCAAACGCGTTGAAGGCAAATTAATGGCGACCAACTATAAATAAATATACATAGTCATACATAAATACATAAGTATGTATTAAAACCTATATAAAGAATGAATATTTAAATATACAAAATATATATATACATACATGCACTTTATATAGACGATAAATATTGATTGTACGGTCACGTTAATTTCTACCAATTATGACCGCTTCACACAGACAGAAACATACACACACACACTGACAATTACTCCCGCTTATGGTCACACCTACTTATGCACACTTATGTAATAAAAAAGTATGGTTGTAAATATGTACGTGTGTGAATATAAAGCACATGCGGCCTTTTGTCTGTGGAGCTTTTTTTACTGCTTGTTATTATTACATCCATACATACCAAAGCACACACACATGCATATGTTCCGATAATTATCGAACCCCTTTGCAATTGTCGTCGTCCGAGGCAGATGTTTAAATGGCCCATGGGGAAAATATCTCAATTTGGCTACAGACATTTTTACCGGAAAATAAATAAGTTTTTTTTAAATATTAAAGTTACATTTACAAACAAATATTGGTAATTATAGACTTTTTTATATCTACTAAAAAATAGGTTACGTTTTAACTAACATTTTTGTTATATACAAAAAATGAATTTAAATCAACAGTTAAATATTTATTTTAAATTCTTTAAATAAGCTTTTAACAAAATATGACAAATCAACAAATGTTAAATAAAAAACCTGGAAAAAGTTAATACCATGGAAGTTAATAGCTTTAAAGGTTGTTCCTCTAACTCAAATAAATATATTTAAAGCTGTGAAGCTGAAACTTGCAGCACATCCATTGATTTGCAACTCGTTGCGCTTTTACTAGTTCTTTCCCACAATTTACACTTTTTACGTGTTGTGCATCTTTATACCCTCCCCCTATGCCATCTTTTGTATAGCATATGTGAGGTCGTTTCGCTTTGTATCTTTGTGTGTGTGTGTGTGTGTATCTTATGTGCCAAACCGCTTGTTTTCGTATCTGGGCTGCGTTTCCTTAAACTTTCCGCTGACATCCGGCGCTGGCTACGGGATTCTCTGCGTTTGCTTGCCTGCTTGGCAATTATGAAAGGCAAAATAAAAATCGCATTTTTAGCGCTGTGTGGCAAGTTTCTTGGGCCAGCAAACTTTAACCAAAAAATATAAAAATAAAATTTTATATAGCTTTTATGAGAACGAAAAAAATAAGAAGAGAGCGAAATGTAAAAGAAGAGGAGTAGAGCAAAGGGCGTCTATAGATTTTGTGTACGTTGTAAGTTGGGTTACTTTGGGAACGGCGACGTCGTTTTGCAAATGACAAAAAATTTTTAGTGTAATTATCTTTTGAATAATTAAAGAAAAACGTTGGCAGAGCTTAACAAGAAGCAGAGCGCTGCAAAAATAGCACAAAAACTGTGCCAGCCAACAGGACCAACACCAGGACGACAACACACACACACACACAGCATCTAAAGAGAGAGGCAGCTGATAACTAAAGCTTACGCCCTGTTCCTAACTCAGGCCCACCCACAGCCTGGACGTATTTTTAAGTTTCTTACTGCTTCGCCGCATCTCCTTTTGCCTAATGCCTTAAGGCATCTGCTTGGCGTTCGAAGCACACGCTCTGTAATTTGCGTCAAGTTATGCTCATTATGCGCCAATTATTTATGTCAAATGAGAAAAAACTCTGCCAAATTTGAATGTGCCACGAATATTTTTTGTAGGTCGATTCCACACGGAGAAACTCAAAGTGCAGGTGCATAGGGAAAACAAGTAAAAGCACTTGACAATGGATTTGTGAGAAAATCGATCCAAAAATAAGTAAATTTTGCTTTCTAACTGAAGTTTTAAACTATTTATAATATTTATTTCTCTGTTTAATAAAAAAAATCAAATAAAAAAACAATGCTAATGCATATTATTTTACAGTTAATTAAGCGTTTAAGCTGCAGCTATTAAAAGTGCAAAAGCTACAATTAGTTTTTTGCCATGCTCTTTGACATTTAAAAAATATAAATGCATTTTCACTCATTTTTTTTACGTGGCTAAAGATAAATAATAGTTTGCGCAGTTATAAATTTCTTTTTCACATTTTTCTCTCCAACTAAAAAACTGGATGATTCCCTTAGCTTTATAACAACGATTTGCATTTTTAACAGTTATATTAGTGTTTTCGTCTAAAAAAAAAAAACGCGCTGCGCTTGATATAAATAGTTGAACATCACTGGCACGAAATTTTCGCATCCTTAAGCTGAGAATTGTTTTGAGTGCTTAAGAAGCGAAAGCATAGAAAAGTAGTTGGGATGCTCGGGAACTTAATACACATATTTTCTTAAGAATGCTTTCTTCGCCACTGTTCATAGTTTGTGTTTAATTTCCTGAAGCGTTCACACTGAGCAAAATGGGTTAAGAGCCGTGCACATTTCGCACACAGTCGGGATCTGATGCCATGGGGAACTGCCGCCTGTCTCCAGTTACTGCTACACTCAAGTACTAGTTGTAGGAGCAGCTGCTGCTGCTGCTGCTGCTGCTGCTGTCGCCGTCTTGGGGGCCGTCCCAAGCAGTCCCTGCAAGTTGATGCCTTCGCGCGGCTCTGTTGACATGCCATTACTGCAGCTAATTAGAGGAGCGACCCGGCGGAGTAAGAGACAGACAGAAGCTGTTAAGACCGGCTTACACGCATTGGCAATATTGCCATTTTATTTATTCATATAATTTGCATTTTTAATTTTTTGCTGTTGTGAAAAAGTCTGGCTTTAAAAATTATTTTCGATTACAAATTATTGCCAGATGTTTTCGCTTAAGCTACAGCATTGCCACCTGGCAGAACAGAACATCAGCCATATTGCCAGAGCGTGTAAACTCTACCCTAACTGTCTGTTGCTGTGTTGAGCTGTCATGTGACATTGTTGACGCCTCGCATGTTTGTCGTGTTGCTTTGTAGCCCTGCAGCACTGCATGGGGCAGTCAGTGCCCCAGTCAGTCATCCAACTCAGGCAGCTTCCTGCCACTCTTCCAGGTCTCATTTGTGTGGCATTTCCGGTACAATGGCGGGACACAATGGCGGGAAGCGCGCACTCGACTTGTTTGGCTGACGACGTTTCGCTTTCCGCCGCAACTAAATCATTTGTGGAGAAACTGTCGCCAACGTTGCCATCACCAGACGCCTCAGTTGTCCCAACACGAGTCCTCTTGCCTGCTTTCCTCTGCTTTCCTTCTGCTTGTAGACTGCAATTGTAATTGTCTTTCTTTTCAAATAGTTTCGTGCGCTAGCCAGGAGCCAAAAGTTAGCACAGTTAATTCATGAGATTTCACGGTTTATCTCACCAAGCTACTACCAACTCTCTCACTCTCTCTCTCTCGCTCTCTCTGCCTGTCTTTCTCTCTTTAATTTCTCCTGTGTTGCTGCTGTGCGTCTTTTCTGTGCTCGCGCATAGTTCATAGTTAATTAGAAAACTATTCCGCGTGCGGCGCTTTGCCAACTTTTGAACTCTCCACTCGACTCGACTCCATGGCAAGCAAGTCAACTCGATAGAGCAGCATCGTTTAATTATAGTTTCCAGAAAAAGTTATGTTTATCCTTAATATATGCATAACCTTGGTCATTTTATACAGCTTGTTTGTTTGGGTTATTGATCAGGGAAAGTTATGTACAATAAGCTTTTCATAACTATTTTTTGTTTGACAATCTTGATATGAATCTCTTACTGTTTTGGTTGTTAAGGAAACTTTTAAAATTGTAATGGTTGGCTGCTTGAATTATTTACAAAACGCTAGAGAGTTTCATAATTTAAAATAATCATATTTACATGATAGGCTGAAACTTGTTATAGAACGCAGTCACGCCATTTATACCAGATGCCCACCCTTTCCTTCTTCACTTTGGCTATTTTTATAAAAGCTGAACAATTTGTAAACAAATTTTACACGCACTTTACAAAAAGTCGCCCAATCAATTTTGTTGTTTGTCGCTTCAACCGCAAAGTGTTTTCTGTACCTTTTTTTTATTTTTTGTATTTTCATTTGGAATTTATTGCATGCAGCAACTGATTTGATTAGAAACGCCCATTGCTAGTACGCAGCCCATATACCCGCCCACTCTTCCCTCCTCTGCCCATTGGCTTTGCCTTCAGTTCAACGCTTTTGAGGGCCGCCTGCCCAAAAGCAATCTCTTAATTTGTTTACAAGCTCTGCTTTTGGCTTTCTTTGCCGTACGACTGTCCGCCCACGTCGTTCTTCCGCCGCCCAGTTGTGTGCTAGTTTTGCCGCACTTTTCAAAACCTCAAAAAATATGTAAAAAGCCAAAGACTCAACGTCGACGTTGACTCGTTTGCAACATTTGCGGGCAACGTCGAGGCTGATAGAGATCTTGCTTTTATTTGTTACTTAGCATATTTTCACCTTGAGGGCAAACATTCTCCCACTAGACACAAGCACACCAGCACACACACACACACACACACACACATACACATACACATAGCTAGCGACCGGCAGAGTAATAAATATTTTTTCTGCAGCTTTTCGCTTGGGCGCCTTAGCTCAAAACATTTTCATCTTTCTTTTCATTTCTATTTTTTTTTTTGAAGCCGCAGCAACGCAGCTCAGATTTTGCCCTTTTGATGCACTCGCAATGTGTAACAGGATACCATAATTTCAGTGCGAAATTGGTAACAGTTTTTTTTATGAAACAGGACATTGATAAAGAATCGCTTTAATATTTGGTAGAGTATTGGGTAAAACCTTTTATTTAGTTAACTGCTAGGCACAATGAAATCTTAAAGAGCTCTTAAGCTAAATTTTAATTATAAATAAAAGAAATAATTATATACATACATTTTCATAAATCACCGACTTTCATGTATGCATTTTTAATTTTTTCCTTTTTTTTAAATCCGACTTTTACAGACTTTGTATTAAGCAGACAAAATTTTAAACTTTAACACATTTGCAAACAAGTATGAAAATCGTTTTCTTAAGCCTTGCACCTTAGGGTATTGGAATCTTCTTTTCCTAAGTAAATGCTTATAGATAATAATTTCTTTATACAATCGTCGGCCGTTGACTTTGGTAAACAATATGTACATAAGTAACTTAACAAAAATGTATGTCTATTTTTATTTTTAACATTTCGTATAAGTATATTTATGTGTATTTTGAATTTAAATGATTGAATTGGCGTATGCTTGAGCGAAAAAATAAACAGAAAGAGATGGAGAATGCTGCCAGGCAGCCATTTGCAAAAATATGAAAATTACCTTTAATATGAAAAGGCAGACAGAAAGTCAAACATTTTTTCACATTGCCAAGCACTGCCATCTAGATAGGCCGTCTACAGAGCGAGAGAGAGAGAGAGAGAGAGAGACAGACAGGCGGACAAAGAGACAGACAAAGAGGCAAGCAGGCGTTCTATTTTATTTTGCTTTATGCCTTTATATTCTGTTTTGTGTTTACATAAAAGTGAAGTGAGGCAGATTGCGCTCGAGTGCGTTAATCAGCGCTTCTGGGCAGGGATACGGACCACGGACACAGATAGGCAGAGGGAGGGAGGGAGGTAGGGGTGTACAGCAGGTGGAACGGGCGTTTTAAATCAACTTTAGCTGGCAACTTTTGCGTTGACTTTTTTTACTGCTGCTGCTGCTGCTGCTGCTGCTGTTGGTCAGGGCACTGACAAAACAGATTATACTGATTTCATGCTGGCAAAATCAAAAAATGAACGTGCGGCAATTTACATACTTAAGTTTTGTACCAAATCTCCAGCCTACTGCCTCCTGTCCCCTAATGTGACCCTGCGGCGTGGGATGCTCACGAATTTATTGGCCACATGTTTTGTGCTACCTTCGTGAGTTGTAAAATTTGCCTTTTGACAATATGTATACATACTTTTCTTTTAGATTCTTTTTTGCTGTTGCTGAGGGGTTTGGGATTACAAGGAATTTCCGGGGATTCCATTTTAATTGAATTTCTTTCGGCTGTTTATTGTCATTGTTGCTGTTGTTGGTGTAGCTGCTTTGCATTTTATGCTTGCGTACTTTTTAGGCCACGCCAGATAATTAAAATGACCATAGGGCAAATCGACAACAATAACAAAAAAAATTCGAAGCATACATTTAAGGGCTAGTCGAAAGTTCGCTCTTTGCTTGCCGGTTGTTCTGATTGTTGAGCGCAGCGAACTGTCTGTTTACACTCGATAATTTCCATAATAGGGCGCAAGCAAAAGCAACATTAATAATCATATTATAAGAAGCTGAGCCAACGTCACGCCCCTCCCTCAGCCGCCGTAACTCAAGTGGAGCAAGAAAATGGCAGCGAGAAAAACGAACGAAGGAACGAATGAACGAATAAGAGTTACAGCCAAACAGACAGAGCTGCATTAGAACACTTAAACACTTAGCTACGCGGGCCAGATGCATTTTACCAGCAGCAGCAGCGCAAGAAATTATTGCTTATCCCCTGCCCTCCTCCTGTCACCATCTCAACTCTATTGGAGATTGTAGCTTTTTGCCTAACATGTTCCTATGCTAGGCACGATCCAAAAATCAATTTCAACGCTTTTTAAGCCACGTTTCATCGTTATGTATTTACGCTCATAAATAAATCCATATTTATTTGATTTTCTTGGAAATTCAGCTGAATTTCTGCGAAACATATTTTTGGGGACATATTAATAAGCATAATTGAATGACAACTTTTGCCTTTTATCACGATAAATTTCTTATTGTGTGTACAAATTTGACGCAACAAAAGAAAGAAAAATAATAACAGCTTTAATTGATTTTTTAAGTTGATTAAAAATTTAATGAGGCTGTAGTAATTAAATATGTTGCAGTAAAACAATATTTTATATTTTGTGCAACATAAAAATTTTGTATGAAAAGTAATTTAAGACAATTTTTTGTTTACTAATTACCTAAATTAAGTTTCGTATACCTTTAAGGTTCAAAAGGTTCAACTTGTATTACTTTGTTTAATGTTAATACCAATAAAAACTATTCTATTGAAATATATGAATATGTTTAAGAGAAACTTTATTCCTTACTATATATACATACATACATTGCTAGCATTTACAATATATTTTTTACAATTTTTTTGTTTGCTGTTCCTGGAACAGCTTCCATTGAAAATACATATGGGAGTTGCAGCTGTCTCTGCCTCTGTCTGTGTGAATGCGTCTGTGTGTGTGTGTATTGCAGATTTCTTGTATATGTACTCGGCATGTCTGCTGACTTTGTGAGTGTATGTGTGTGTGTGTGTGTGTGTTGGTATAGTCGCTCTTGTTATTTTTATTGTAACTCTGATTCGCGCTTTATTGCATTATAATTGAATCTTGAAGCGCACAACTAACGCAGGAAACGTTGCCTGACTGCCTGCTTTTCCCGTTTCTCGCACCACCTCCTCACCACTGCCCCTTCGGTCACCCTCTGCAACCGCTTCGCTTGCCCACAGCTGCTGCACTTAATGCCAAGTGTTTAAAAAAGGAAAAAAAAAAACAAAAAAGAGAAAAAGAAACTAAGTAATATTTACTTACACATCCCCCCTCAACCCCAACCAGCTGGCCATCTATCCAAGTAACGAGTCATTGCACCACCCACCCACCACCCCCCATTCAGCATTCAGCGTTCAGCCGCCATTCACCATCTCCACGTCGCTGTTCTCCGCTCATTCTGCTCATTGCCAGCGAAATGCAATAAAAATTGTTTTCCCATAGACGACGACGGCGACGACGGCGAGCTGGCTAAGCAAATGTTGTTGGAAATGAGCTATAAAAACGGGAAATTGTATTTTACAGTAAATTTTGTGCTACACACAAACTAGCTAGAGTCCTCGATGCCACCGCACACACCCCCTTTCCCACACCACCTGCACTACTTGCACGTCAACGCCTTTCAGCCTTTCATGGGTCTGTCGCAGATAATCCGCTGCTGAGTTGGCTTGTCTTGACTTGGCTTGACATTGGCTTTGGGTCGACGTTCCCGTACCGATCCAGTACCCTTTACACCCCTCTCCACCATCTGTTCATTTCATCTCATGCTGCCACGCCCTTGCTTTGGTCTTGACTACGTCAAACGTGGCTTATAAGCTGCCAATATTAAAATGATGACAAGTTTATGGCAAGAAAAAAATATAAGTGAAGAGGAAAGGGAAGCGAAAATGCAATTCATGGCAATACTGATGTCTAAGGCTGCGGCTTTATTTTTACTCCACTCACAGTACACAAAATTGAAGCAATGCGAATACTTCAGTATTTGCTTGCTTGCCTTAAATGATAAAAGATAAGAAAAAGAGAAAGAGGAAGAGAAATTCTTAAAACTGACTCGAATATCGTTAAAAAATTGTATTCATTTTTCTTCTTTTCGAAGCAGAGCTAAAGTTCTTTGTGTGTAATTATTTTTTATTATTTATTAATTATTTTATTTTAATTAAAAACAAAAAGTTTTAAGAATGTTTTAGTACTGATTTAGTTTATTAAATAGAGTCTTAATAATGTCCAAGAGAGAAGCCAAAAAACATACATTTTACCTTTTTAAAATGTTCTAAGCATTTTAATTGATGCCAAATGACAAAAATTCTGAAAAAATAAAGCTTTCAAGCATCTTTAACCAGGTTATTTAGGTTCAGTTTATATATTGTATGTTGACTTTCGTAAATTGTTTCGATCTTAAAACCAAACTGTTCACAAATTGTTTTAGCTTTATTTGAATTCCACAACGTCAAATACCTTTTGCTCCACTTGCCTCAGTTGCAAGCCCCATTTCGCAGCCCTGGCTGAGAGCTGAGTGAGAAGAGGCTATGAAATAAGAAGAAGCAGCATAAAGAAATAAAAAAAACATAAATAACTGTGCAGTGTTTGTGCCATTTTGGTTGCCACATTTGAATAAAATATGAATAAAAACCGAAATGCATTTAGTTTGGCCAAGGACCAAGAGAGGATGAGGGGCTATATGCATAGACAGACACATACATATATATATATATAGACATCGTTGGACGTGCAAGGGGTAAGGCACATCACTCGTATTACACTCGAATGCCCCCACCGCACCGCACCGCACCGCACAGCTCGGCCAGTTTGTCACCTTTTCGCTTTTTGAAAAGGTCTCTTCCTTTTCGTTGTGGCATACAGATACGATAATATTTGCATTCGGTTGTGCCTGCCGTCAGCCTTCTCGTTGCACCAGCTCCTTCTTCTTCTCGGAAAAGTGTATTTTTACAGGAAGATATTCTTATTTTTGTCTTGAATTGTGTAACGTATTTTTTATATTTTGTATGAACATCAATTGACAAGTTCAAGTTTCTGTTTATATTTAGAAGGAGTATCTCAGTTTTAAACTTTAAAAACTACGGCTATATTATTAGTTCGTGCATAAATGAAATCATAATTTTTTTTCATAGATAGATCAATCCATTTTTTGTTAATATGAACAAATTCACACTTAGGGTATTTAACCTGCGGCATGCCTGGGAAAGCGATTTTATCTTGTTTTTATTTTGTCGTCAAAACGTCAGCGATGACGGCAGTGCAGTCGTTCTGCTTGTCCTGGTTGTCCTGGCTGTCCTGTTTGTCTCCGTCTGGAGTTCGTTCCGGCGCAGCGTTCGCTTGGCTTAATTTTGGACTAGGGAAAAAGTGCATAAAAAATCTGCGGCGAATTTGCAATTTGAATTCGACTGTGTCTGCTGTCTCCTTGTGTGTGTGTGTGTGTGTGTCGCCTTTATTGGATCCAGAACATGAATTGGGCTGCAAGTCTGCTCTCTGCTCTTCCCTTCTCTTCTACTACCAACATTTTGGCAGCGTCTTGACAGCCAGTCAGGCGGCTATTTAGGAAGTAATTTTCGCGCTTTCATCGCAACTTTTCTTTAGTTTCTTGCTCATTTTTTTTTTTGGTCTGTCTATTTGACTGTCAGTCTGTCGGTTTGTCTGCCTTGCTATCTGTCGGTCGGTCTTTGGCTGCCTTTTTGGGTACGTTATTCACGTTAGACCCGTTATTTGAGCGGCTTCCGCTGCTGCACGCGCCTTTAATGCATTTTTTAAAAAGCCAAATGCGCAAATTGAATGCGCCTCGTTCCGACATTGCTGCGGTCTCCTGTCTCCCTGCCTGCCTGCCTGTCCCTGCTGTCCTGGTTGTGCTCATGGCTCACGTCCGCTGCTTGCCAGGACACTTATACTAGTCAGCAGCAGCTAGCCACAATATTCGTGGCCTGGCCGCAGAACGACACGCAGGCATAATTTCTGCACGCTGCACTCAGGCCTAATGAATATTTTAACAGTCATACCCTCTCTCTTTACCTCTCTATCTCTCATCCATACATAAATACATAATACACATGCTTTTTTTTCATACATTCAACCCCATACTTTTGTGCCTTTGCATCAGTTAAATGTCAAGCTAAATGAGCATTCAACTGTCGTCAAGTTTGCATTCGTTCATTGGTACTTATTTTTTAGGAAGGGTATTTAAAATGTTGCAAGTTTAATCAACAAGTTCCGCTTTTAGCTGTCCAACAACGCAATGTAATTGCACATTAATAAATAAAACTACTGATTAAGGTTGAAATTCTACACTTCAATTTGTTTGCTTTCTTCTTTGTCCATTTAAAACCAAAATGATATAATGTACAGATAAGTTTCGGTTTTTTCTGGTCGTATAACATTTGCTTGATGCCAACTTCTAATTAAAATTGCACCTCACATCAGATGTAGCCCCCTTCCGCCCGCCTGCCTTGATGAGCTCAGCACAACTGACCCAAAATGAACTCTTTCGGCATTACTCGAACAACGAATTCCCCTCCCCTTCAACAACCCACACCTTACACCCACTCCCTTCGTTGCTGTACACCCCTCAAGTACCCCAGCGACTGGCAACCACAATTTAATCTCTGTGGCATTATGCACCAACTCCCCCAACTGCCTGCCCCTTCCAAAAAAAAATGGCTCAATTCACCGACCGACTGTATGTCTTGAGACCTGCTTCCCTGCTCCCTTCCCTCACTCTCCTCATTACCGCTGTGCGTGGGTTTGTGTTTTTTTTCTTCTGTGCCATGCTCCCTTTGTATTTGTTAATAAACTCGGAGGCAGACTAAATTCAAATTACGCACACATCTTAAGGGGAACGCAACTAAGATGGAGAGATGTAGATGTAAACTGGGATATAGACGAATACGACGACGACGACGACGACGTCGACTGCGACTGCGACGCGTTGGCAGCCATTTCGCTTATAGGCGGCTCATTATGTCAGGTCTATATTCATATACTACATACGTCTCATCCTCCTCACTTATCTCCCCTCTACCGGCGCGCCATCCACATTTGGCTTATGCGTGAGTGCGTTCGAGACTGGAGCTCCATTGGATGACTCCGCCTTTTGACTTGGCCCTGTCGTAACATTTCATCTTTATTTCGGCATTATTCCCATGGCAGCGCTTATTGTTTTGCCGTGAAAATGGCAACGGCAACGGCAACAAATTAGAAGCGTGCCCAACGCCCAAAACGAACTTAGCAGGAGCAGAAGGCGGAGCTGCCTAGTTGTCTAGTCTAATTGGGAATAGCAAGTAGTCAACTCTCGGGGCTTTCTAGAGTGCTATGACAAACTGCAATTAACAAATGGACATTCGGAAGACACACATAGTACATATTTATAATGTCCAAACACAAATTTGTAGAAGTTTTCTCTTTTTTTTAAATCTGTAAACACGAAAAAAAAAACTTTAAAATATATGTATAAAAAATTGTAAGATAAGTAAAATACTTGCTTAAAACTTTGAATACGAAATTAAAAAAAAAAAAATTAATCATGCCAGTGCCAAAAAATGTTTTGATTTGGGAGAAACAATATACGAAATACTTTACATTTTTAAATACTTAACAAAAATCAACCAAAGATGTCTTTGATCTGGTGTTTCATTCGATATACATATAAATTTATTTTTAATTTTATTTGTTTTGGTAAATTACTTGATTAAAACTTGTAGAATTCCTTGACAAAGGACGCAATTCATTATGAAAAAATAAATCTGTTTGTGATTGGGTAAATGGTGTGTGTCCCAGCTTTGTTTATCGAAGACACATTTGTCAAAACAAAATTTAATTTTTAGCAAATATAGCTACCACCAGCACATGTGGAAGCTGTTTAGCAAGTACCACAACCAAAATATTGCATTGATATTGAAGCTAAGAACACAATCACAGGTTTTTCATAGACAAATAAACCTTAAGCCATGAATGTTCTAGTCAGAAAAATCTTGACTAGGAGATACCCTTTACCCTATATATAAAGCGAAACATACATAAAGACAGATGGATGCACATGGCTATATCGGCTTGGTTGTTTATAAGGAATGTATTTATTAGTGTTTGGTAATTTAATAAATATAGATAAGTATTTAAATACCAAATAACGATAATTTTAGCGTTAGTTAAAGTTCTATTTACTATGTTTATTTAATTAGAAACGCGATAACTAATTGCCAAAACACAAGTAAACAAATATTATGTATGCCATATTGCGCAAAGTTCATGCAAAGTTATGCTACCCTCCTATCTAGGGTAGCAGCAACGAGATTGAAGCAAAACTCTGAAATTGCTAAACTCAATTTCTGTAACAACAACAAGAGAAATGAAGGAGGGCAACGTTTAATTATGTCTTACGCATCGCACCATTTGCAATCAAAAAAAGCCAAAACAATAATGGCCGACTTTTGTTTACTATCCAGCCTTATCCATTTATCCAGCACCAGCTGATCGTAAGCAAACCTGAACAGTAGATAAGAAGCGTTTTTCGTTAAGTGTTACTTTTCCTTAACCGAGCTGGTTTTCAGCGTTTTTCATTTTCTGTTAAAGTTACCGGCGCTTATTACATATCTGTGTTAGAATTATTAATCTATGAGGTTTTTAACTATAGGAATTCCTATACCTTTCTTAATGATCCCGTTAACGATATCAAAATCTGCTATAAATTAATTTAAAGAATTTCTTTCTTTTTTAATATGACCTGCTGTATGTCTTGATTGCTTTTAAAATATCCAAAGATGTTTAAGGTTAGAATTGTTTAAAGTTTAAGCACTCTACTATTTTTTAAAATCTTTTAAGGCTCATGGTTTTCTTAAGTAAGTTAATTAATGTAATAATAGTTATCCAAACCATCTTAAAATTAGTTTGGTTATCAACAACTATAAACAAATCGAAAAGAAGTGTAAGTAAAGCAAAGGTTTAGGTGTTTAAAGTCCATTTTATTAACAAAGAGTTCGCAAACTAATTTTTATTCAAATAAAATGAGTCTTTTATTCATTGCTTTTTTACTTGTTTATTATTCTGTATACGCAACGTAATCAAAGGATTCAGCTCCACATAAATTCTTCATACAACAGTTGAAAGTTGATTAACAGTTTTTTTTTTTTTCCTTCTTTCATTTTTAATAGTTTATGCACTTCGTTCTGCTCTCGATTGATTTGGTATATCCTACATCCAATTTGTTAACATTGTCCGTGCCACAAATGATTCACAGACTTTTCACAAAATAATTCAGTAATGTTCAGGCTCGTTCAAAAAGAATAAATATGTATAAGTTCTGTGTTTAAATGTTGCAAAATGTGTCTCTTCTTGTGTATTGTCCAGTATAAACGGATGAAATGTAATGGGCACCTTCTCCACCTCCTCCTCCTCCTGCTACTTTTTAAGGCCCCAGGCATTGTTGCTGGGCACCGGGACGCGACGTTGACCGGATTCGCGTGCAAGGACCTCCATAACGCTAGTGGCGGGCAACCAGCACTAAATTTAAGGAAATTACACAAAAGTGGATTAATTTCGTACTCTAGTTTTCTTTCTAATTGCATTTTACTCACGCGTTCCTTGTGCGCTGTGGCGACTACGTTGCGATTGGGCTCCTTATCGTAGGACACGGACTCCACGCCAAACACTTCGCACAGCTCGTGCACCATTTGACGCTTCTCCCGATTCATGGTGGGAAACGAGTGACTGCGCGACTTTTGCTTGCTCTCCTTGGCCAGCTTGACCAAATCGGTAAGTGTTTCATAGACACTCTTGGTGAGTGCCGGATTGCGCTTGGCAAAGCCGCGCATGAATTCTGAATATTTGGTCAGCGACTTTAGCTGTGTATCCGGATTCCGTGACTGCAGTCCAATAGCTAAGCGCCGATTGCGCTCCAACAGACGACACTCATCATTGCAGTCCAAGCTAAAATACAAAAGAGAAGAAAAGATCAAGTACATAATGCGTTAATTATAACTGGACGACTTACGTCTTATTGGATTTGTTGGTTTTGGTGGGTGCGAGGATTTCGCTGAGTTCCATGTAGTTACCACGCGACATCTCCGCCATGGAGGAGGCCAGCTGTGCGGTGGCAATGCGACTGTGCTCCCGCGCAAGTTCCTGGCAGCTGCGGTTCTGCTTGCGATTGCCGCACTCGCACTGCACCTCGACGAGCTCCTTGCACGGTGTCTCCGGACAGGCGCCCTCATGGCAGGCAGCGGCACATTTGTGGCCGCACAGCAAGCGCGGCTTGGTGCAGCTCTGGCGGCACAGATCGCCCGCCTGCTGCGGACACTCGCCCTCGTGGCAGGGCCGGATGCACTTATGACGACCGCAGGCTAGCGGCTTGCCGCAGGCAAAGCCACAGCTGAAGCTCTCCTGGGAGCAGGGTATCGTCTTGCGCTGCTCATGATTGCCATGACACCACTTGGTGGTGAACATCATGCAGGGCGGACAGACGGACGCCGCATGGCAACTATGCTGTGGCACATGCTCACAGCCGTGGGTGCGCGAACAGGGACGCTTGCAGGGCGGACGCTTGGTGCCACACGGCACCGGCGGATAGATGACCTCCGCCCCACACTCACAGTACAGCTCCTCGAAGCTGCTGCGATAGCAGGGCGGGCAATTGCCGCGATGGCACGGCTGATCGCACTTGTGCTTGCCACAGCTGAGGGTCCGATTGCAGGGCAGCGGGCAGGCATGGTCTATATCGATGCAGCATTCCGCATTGCATTTGTGTTTGCCGCAGCTGCGCTTCTTGGTGCAGCGACGCTTGCAGCGCGCATCGTCCACGCGCGACGACAGCTGCCGGCACTTGATCAGCTGGTCCATGTGCCCGCAGCGGCACTTGACGGCCGTCTGCTTGGGACAGGGCGGACACTGGCCCAGGTGACATTTGCTGGCGCATTGATGCGGATGAGCTGGCTTGCCGCAGCGCAGCGTCTTGCCGCAGACGCCCTCGCAGGTGGGCACTGGGTCCAGGCAGCTGGTGCGCTGCGTGGGCGGCACGGCCAGCTTGCCGCAGGGGCAGCTGGTGATCTGCTGTGGACTCAGCTTGCAGGGACGACAGGCGGCGGCATGGCAGGAATCCTTGCACTTGTGGTTGCCGCAGGGCAGCGGCTTGCAGCAGCACTCCTTGCAGGAGTAGCTGCGCTTATCCTGACTCTCCTTGGTGCAGAGCACCTCGCGCCGCTGCTTGCCACAGTGGCAGTGTTGCTCCACCTGCTCCGCACACGGCTCACATTTGCCGGCATGGCAGAGCTGCTGGCAGCGATGCTCGCCGCAGTTGAGCGGCCTATCGCAGATGGAGGCGCATTGGAGCTGCTGCTTCATGGCGCACTGCATCATCTTGGAGGTGCGTCCGCAGCCGCAGCTGCGACTCACGTTCGCCTGGCATGGCGGACACGGACCGGGATGACACAGAAGCGTGCACGCATGAGTGCATCCCTCGACGCGACAGCAGAGCTCGCCGCAGGTGTGGGCCAGCTCGTTGCGTGTTAGTGGCGGATTCTTGAGCTTGCCGCAGAAGCAGAAATATTCGCGAGGCACCTCCTCCAGCACGTTCTGGCAGGCGGGACAGCGCCAGCCCTCCGCAGACTTGGAGCTGCTCGCCCACGTGATGGTGCACTTGAGATGCAGCACATGATGGCAGTTGTGGCAGGACCAGGTGCCATGATGCGCCTTGATCTGTTCCACACACACCAAACACTCCAGACGTCGCTGCTCAATGTCGCGCATTAGCTTCTCCCGCTGCGATAGCTTCTCATTATCCGGCGCACGTCGTGGCGAGATTTGTTGCGGCTGCGGTTGCTTCTCCGGCGAGGCTTGGGCGCTGTCGTTGCTGTTGCTGGTGTCCAGTTCCTCGGCGGCACGTGGATAGCCATTGATGCGATCCCGATTGCGATTCCAGTCGTCGCGCCGTTTGTTGCTGCGATGATTGTCGTAGCGCTGTTGCTTTTGCGGTTTCTTTGCGCGCTCATACCGATCCTCGTGCCGATCCTGGCGATCCTCGCGGTAGTCCTGACGTCGCTGCTGCTGGCGACTGTTGTTGCTGGCCAGCGGTTTCGGATGCCGCTGCTGAGGATTGCTGCTGGCTGCTGCTGGCTCATTGGCCAGATTCTCCGGCTGTGTGGCAGTGTTGTTGCTATTGCTATTGGTATTGTTATTGTTGTTGTTGTTGGTTTTGTTGGTCGTCGTCGTCAGGCTGAGCTTGGCAAAATTGGGCACGAATTCGGGCGCCGTTGCTTGCAGCTTGGAAGCGCTAAAATCAAAACCACCACCAGGGGCAGCAAATGGATTATTGCCGAAAGGTGAGTACAAATTGGGATGGGCGACGCTTCCTCCTCCTCCTCCTCCTCCCTGATAATGCTGGCCTCCATCGCCGTTCTGATAGCCAAATAAAGGCGGCACATATTGCTGTAAGAGATACGAGTGTAATTAAAAACCAATTAAATATTTAGGAGCTTAGTCCTTGCAATGCTATTGTTACTTTAAAAATCATTAAGCAATTAACTGTTTATTTAATTTCTATGGAACGGAACTTCCAGTAACTGGAACTACTTGCATTTCGACCGCTTCTCAATTCCAAATAATATAGTAGTGTTGAATAATATTTACAGTTAACATTTACAAATGTATTTGCAGTCAGATTTAGATGTTGTTGTGGTTAATCATCAACAATAAAACAAATGTATTTCTAAATAAAACATTTAAGTTCTGCCACTTACTGCGATGCCAAAGCTGGAGGAGTTGCTGCCGCTGTTGGCAACACTGCCGCTGGTGCTGCTGTTGTTGGGCGTCAGGCCAAAGGCGCCGCCACCGCCGCCAATGTTGTAGTTGAGGTTGGAGCTGTGTAAATTATGTTGCGTGATGAACTGATTGAAATTAACATAGTTGTTGTTTGTGTGGCCGCCGCTGGAAGCGCCGTTGCAGGCAGCGCTAGAGCTAGAGCCCTCGGCAGCGGCTGAGTCATTGCGCGCTGACGCTCCATTTGTCAGCTGCTGCTGCTGAGACGCTGACGGCTGCTGTTGTTGTTGCTGCCAATATTCGGCCATGGCAAACGCTAGATTTGCGCTTTGCTCGGCTCCAGGCAGCGTGTTTGTCTTCTTTACTTTTCGCTTGCCCACGCTGGCGAAAAGTTGATCCGATTTGTGGTGTTTGTTGTGTGTTTTTTGTTCCTGAGCCTGCAAGATAATGCGTTATAAATGTTTAGCAGTTCGTTAGTCAATTATAATCATTAAATTTCACAACAAATTGTAACATTTACACGAATTTTGGTAATTTGTCTCCGCTGAAAAAAAAAAAAAAAACAACTGAAAGGCACACTACGTGCGCGTGTGTGCAAATGTGACAGCTATATGTAGTGTGAGTGTTGCTGACGTGCAACGTTAACATTTACAGGTATTTTTGCCGAATTAGCGAGTCTTTGACTGTTAAGTGTGGAGTAAATTAGTTTAAATTGGCGAGTACAGTATGTTAAATGTGGAGCGTGCTGTTATCGTCATTAACAGCGTGATAGTCTGTTAATTTATTACATTTCGAGCTATGTGGCAACTTTAGCAAAACATTCATCGTAAAGCCGTTAAAAATTATTTAAATTATTCAATTTGATCACAACATTTATTGCTTTGATATGATCTTTATATTTTTTTACTTTTCGAAAACTTGTATTGCAGCCCTGAGCGCAGTTATTAAAAAATCGTAGAATTTACATTGTTGACATTTTGATGAATAATAAAAAGCTTATTTTTGAAGCAACAATTTATTGAATTGGCATCGATTTAATATAGAAAATCTTCTAAACATCCTTGGTATACATATAAATCGCCACAATCATGCCATACAGGCCCAGGACTTCAGCGAATATGAGAACGAGAATCATTCCGATAAAAAGTCGGGGCTGCTGAGCCGTATTGCGAACACCAACATCGCCCACAATTCCAATCGTATAGCCGGATGCCAGTCCGCACATGCCCACCGACAATCCAGCAGCCAGATGCACATATCCCTTGGTTATCGAATAATTATTGGCACTGTCTAGTACGCCTGCGATAAGCACCGACACAACGAGTCCATATATGGCAATAATGCCCGCCATCACAACAGGTATTATGGACTTTATGATCAGCTCCGGTCGCATAACAGCAGTTGCCGCTATTCCAGTGCCCGCCACAGCCGTTCCATAGGCTGCGCCAATCGATGAGAAGACTATGGAGGCGACCACACCCATAATGCCATAGAATGGACCGTAGGCCGGATATTGGTTAATCTCACTGATTTCATCCCTAGGGACCAACTTCTCGGAACGCCAACCATGAGCAATCCTATCTGATGTCTGGTGAACCATTGTAAATATCACTTAGCTATTTTTATTAATTATTTTATTTTATTTTTTGAAAATCTGTTTCTTTTTTTTGACTTAAATCACAAACAAATGCGAAGTTTGCGTTGTAGCAACTGAATGAACAATAACACAAAAGGCTCAGAATATATTTACAGGGTGTGCTACGTTTTTGATTTGCAATTAACAATTTTGTTGGGGTATTATTTTAAATCACAAACTTTAATACTAAATATATGTTGGGCTTAAAAAAAAAAAACTATAACAGTGTACAAATTGATTTCAAATTTCTCTCCTTTTTTTATCTTATGCGAGAAATTTTTAAAGTTAATTTTGTAGATTTAAAAAATAATAATAAAAAGAAAAATGGATTTTTAAGATACATAAACTCTAATAGTTGTAGTTGTGAAAAGAACAAATTCATGAAGTTTGGGGACATTTTGTGCATTTAATCAAAAGCACATTTCTATTTTTTCTAAAGTAAAAATAAATTAAATAAAAAGATTTCCGAAACTTAACTCGTAAACATTGCTAAATTTTGTTCGCTTATTTTCTTTAAGTAAAATATAAACATCTTATTACTAATGCTTGCACTTTGGATATAATTTTTACTCTTTCAGATCTATTGTCTATATCGCTTAGAATGTTCTCAAGTTACTTAACAGCGTTTGCTGTGCTGGCGGAAACGCGGATGAAGTTGCAGCATTGGAAAACGTTGTCGGTGGCATAATATAACTTGGAGCTGTTGTTATGGGCAGCGATTGCTGTTGTTGTTGTGGATGCTGCTGCTGCTTGGAAGGCGGCATGGGATAGGGCGAAACACCGTCTAGTGGTCGGTATTGGCACTTCTTGGCATGAGTGCGCATATTACTGGACTGGGTGAAGGCCTGGTTGCAGTTGGGATGCGGACAAACGTAGGGTTTGCAGCCCGTGTGATAGTTGAGGTGAGTCTTCAAATGATGCTTCTTGGTGAATGCCTTGGGGCACAGGGGGCAGCTGAATGGCTTGATGCCCGAGTGCAGGCGATGATGCAGGGTCATGTTGCTGCGATCCGCAAAGGATTTGCCGCAGACGGAGCACTGATACGGCTTCTCGCCGCTGTGGGTGCGCATGTGCTGCTTGAGGAGCATCTTGCGAGAGAAGCGCTTGCCACATTCGGCGCACTTGTGCGGCTTGACGCCTGTGTGGATGCGAACGTGCATGTTGAAGGCGACACGCTGATTGAAGGACTTGGGGCAGTAGGGACACTCGTACTCCTTGCGATTGCGATGAATCTTCATGTGACTGCTCAGATAGCCCTTGTCATTGAAGGTCTTGCCACATTCCGGACACTCGGCCGCAAACTCCTTTGTGCCACGATGCACGGACAGATGATATTTATAGTTGCGCAGTTGTGAAAAACCTTTGCCACAGTCCGTGCATTCGTACCGCGGCGATTTGTGCGTCTTTTCGTGCGCCTTTAAAAAGAGAGGAAATAGAGGAAAAGAGATATTAATATTGATTTAAATATGTATAGGTAAATTATTAAAAGCTTTGAGTTTAAATAAGTTTGTATTGTTAATTTTTCCATTTGCTACTTATTTAATTATTTCGCTTTTAAAATGTTTTACTTTGATCAGGAGATTCCAAATGTAATGCATTAATTTAAAGACTTGACTCTTTTGTAGATAATTCAGCTTGATGTTGTGGATTGCATTCGTGAGAGTGAAAGAAAGAGATGAGAAATGCTGTTGCCTATTGGCTGGCAACCATTTTGTTAAACAGAGCTCTCAATTGCGCTCTCTTTCTAATGCCTTCAGCATGTGTATGGGTGTGTGTGCTCTCTTCTGCTGGCAGCTTGCACCCATGCGTAAAACCAGTTCTCAGTTCGCTTCTGTTTTGGGCGCCACCATTTTTAACGATCTTCAGCTACTTTAACAACATTTGCATAAGCAACAAAGCCCCCTTGCTCCCCATACATTGCCTCATTTTCTTTTCCCCCTACTCTTCTCTTAGCTAATGCTCCGCCTTCTTTTTTTTAGACTCCGCCCATTTTATACCTTGCCTTGGGCCTCTTTGAAAACATGTTTGTATTGAGACTTGCTAAATACATTTGAAAAAAGACGCCCCTGCTGCCTTTGAAAGCTTTTTGAGTGTTTATGGATGTATTTTTAGAGGTGAGCATTAAATTTTCTATGTTGATTAAAACCTTTTTAACAACTTTTCATTTGTCAAAGCCATTTATATTTAAGTTTAAATATTCCTTGGCTTAAAACTTAAAAAATATGGTATAATATATAATTCTTTCAAAATTAAATCTGATATTTTAAATATTTGGTGTATTTTTTGTTTTTAAAATGAACTGCATTTAAAAAAAAATCCGTTAATATTATTTAAGTTCAGTTTATCTTTAAATTGAATATACAAAATTAGTACGTATTCAAAAGAAACCCTATTTTTGCTATTTTATTATATTTATTTAATATTAAAGATAAATATCTTTAGAGTTTTTACCGACGGTTGTTTTGCAGTGACAGAGCCTTGTTAAAGGTTTAATTTTTCGAAGTTTTGACCATCAATTGGTAAGCGTCCATTTAAAGAAATTCCAATTGAAAGAACTGATTTTATTAAGAGCTGCAAATATTTACTTTAGATTTGTTAAGAACTTTACAGAATATTCAACAAGATTGCGAAGCAACTTTTTCCAAAACATTAACTAGCTTTGAATTTTTTTCAAGTGGGTATTTTTTAAGTTCTTAGAGCTTTTGTTCGTCAAGTAAAGGTTTTAATTTATACGATAATTGGATAGTTATGAATACTCTGAATACCTATATATGGGTATAAAATTTGTGAAAATGTGTGATTCGTTTGATTACAGTGTTTTGTATCATTTTAATCGAAAACCTAACCAATTGACCAACTTATCTGTAAGAAAATTCTACACCCATAAATTTGTCGATGACTAATTAAATAACTTTAAGACTTTTTGTTCCCAACTCATAAAATCAAGCGCTTGCAATGTCTTTAAATTTGACTCACCTGGAGTGTTTCGGAGCATCCGAAGACTTTGTCGCAAATGCGACACTTGTAGCTTATCTCTTCAGCCGTTGTTGTATTGTTGGCAACTAACTTGGTCAACGCTAATGTTGTTGTTGCTGCTGCTGGCGGTGCTGCCGATGTTGCTGCCGTTGGGTTTAGATTCAGATTTGTCACTGTGGTGAAGGAGATGTTTGTGGTGCTGTTGTTGGTGTCCCTGGCAAGCCTTGTGCTGCTCGAGCTGCTCACCGAAGAAGCCGCCGGTGAAATCAACGGCGTCGGCTTATAGCCAGCACCAAATTGTTTGTAGTAGTCCAAGCATTCCAAGCAATCCGCACGGGTGCACACACGACTCGGACTCTGCCTGTTGATCACATAAGGAGCAAAGTAACGTTTCTGCTGCTGTTGTTGCTGCTGGTAGGGTGAGGTGGGTGGTGTTGTCAGGCCGGCGGCAGCTGCTGCCGCTGCATAGGCGGGCAGCAAGTGTGGAAAGAACTGTGCATAGAATTTGGTGGCGCTGGCCATGGCCAACAAATCCGGTGGCAACATGCCTGCATAGCCATAAGCGGAAGCTATTGGTGGCGCTGAAGCAGCAACTGTTGCTGCTGCCAACTGCAGTTGCTGTTGTTGTTGCTGACTGCTCTTGGAGAGATCCAGAATACTGTTGTCTGTCTTCTTCTTAGCGCCTGGATCCTTATCCTTTTTGGGCGCGTTGCCCAGAATGCGACTTATGCTAAAATCCGTAACTTGTTGCGGCGCCACGGCAGCCGGACCAGGAGATGCGGCAAGTTCATAGTTGCGTTGCAGCATTGCATGCTTGAAGCCCATACTTCCTCTTCTTCTGTTTACTCTCGTTGCGGGTGTTGCGTTCATAGACACACTAACTGTTTATTTGTTTTGACTTGTTTTGGTTTGTTTGTTTGTTTGTTAAGAGCCAACTGTCGCGCTACGCGTCGAAACACGAAATGTGCGCTTAAAAGTGCTGCCAACGGCCCACAACGTCTTTTTGGCCAACAGTTTAGCTACAGCATTTAATTGGTCAAGAAACGGGTTTCCAGCTGCTGCGATCTCTCTGCACATTTCTCTCTCACTCTCTCTCGCTCTCTCTCTCTCTCTCCCGCTGCCTGTCAATTAGGCAGCCAGAGTCGCGCCTCCAATTACGAGCGAAGCTGGCAACGAGAACTATTTGGTAGTAGTAGCATTTAACTAGTCACATCTATCATAACCTCTTATCATCACACACATCTTGCGCTTTAGTCGCTCATTCTCTTCCTCTCTTTCTCTCTCTCGCTCTCGCTCTCAGTCAGTTTGGCTCTCTCGCTGCTCCATCTGATCTGAGAATGCCAGTGACTTAAGATTTCTTTCTGTGCGTTGTTTTTGTTGTAATTAATTGCGGTAATAAAATGTGAGCATCGTTAAATTTTTAAAATGTATTTCTCCAGTTCTTCTTGGGCATGTGTGAATCTTACGGTTATGCACATACACACCTGGACCCCTTTTTTCATCACGTTATCTGTTTCTGTGTGTGTGGGGGGTAAAAAGGTAAAGGGAACTAGGAAACTATGACATAATCAGTTGTCCAGGCTTATGTAATGGCCTAAAACAGGAGCTACTGTGCCTGGGGTAACTAAGATTGAAAGTTTATAGTTCAGCATAGGAAAGTTGGGCATACCAGAGTTGAATATCTGAAGACGCATCTTATACTGTCTGAATTATGTATTCATATTTACATAGGGTATGTATTTATAAGAATTGTTAGTACTGTTTTGATCAGCTTCTTCTTTTTATTGCTTCTGGTAAAGTTGTGTATTTAGACAACTTCTGCAAGGCTCTCTCGCCCATGCAGCTTGGACTCGCTTGCATAGCATCAGTAGCGCCCATAAAAATGTGCAAAACAAAACTCCCAACTTGATTTGTATGAATCGAACGGCACATAAATCTAAAGGACATACGAACAAAATGCTGACACAGACTCGACTGGAAGAAAATTCAAGGAACTGCTCGATATATTTATGTATGTAAATGAAGTGGTATACATTTACAGCTACAAGAATGTGAGTCAACAGGGAGAGCAAGGAGCGCATCCAATTAGAGAGCAGCTACCAGGTCTATCGTCTAATGCAAGCTTATCATGTACACGATTTGTTTAGGCTCACATACAAAGCGATCCATATCGCTGGCCAAACGGTGGCAGAGGATTAAGCGTGCCCATGCCGGAGAATAGACCGATCTTGAGGCAATCCTAGACTGATTGATGAGGTTGCTGGCTGTCGACAAGCGATTGCCCTGATCTGCATAAATTATAATTATAAACGAAAACTACATAGTATAAGCTAAACAAATAAAACACTCTACAAGCGAGACAAAAACTTGTTCATTTATTTCGTGGAATTCCGCACAATGATCATTTACATACGAGTCTTATACGAGCGAAAGAAACTTTAAATTTTAATTACACTCACTAAATCATCGAGCCGAACCAAAAGGTTCTCTCTTGCTCTGTGTTTTTAAGGTCGCATGACTAATGTTTATTAGCTGCTAATGGTTTGTTTTACAAAAGCTACGTGGCTCGCTCAGAGCCTGAGCCTGGAGTCTGGAGAAGACTCCCAAACTCCACAAAGACAACAAACTGTTTCACCCGTTGACATTTTGACAAATTCCCGGCTGCTCACTACCGTCATTTGGGGGTCTAAGGAGGGGGCTCCAATGTAAGCTGATACCTATCTCAGATGCTTATATCTTTTCGTATATGTGTGTGCCTTACTGCTATTATCTCGCTTTCTCACTCGCTCTTATCTCTAGCTATCGCTTTCGCTCTCTCGTTTATTCTTTATGCCGATCTTCGTTCACACTATTAATTTTCCGCTCGTTTTTCGCCCCACCTGTTGGAGCTTGATGTGGTCATTGTCATCGTTGTCATTGCTCTTCTTCTTCTTCATCTTCTTCTCCTTGCCGTTGTTGTTGTTGTTTTGTATTCATGGGGTGGTCGGCATTTATCACATTTTGTGTGCGTTTAAACTCTTTTCACTTTGTTTGAACCTTTAATGTCATGTGTTATCGGTTAATGATCAGCCGTTGCCAAGTGATTTTCTGTCAGCGGGTGTTCACCCATTTGCTCTTCTTCTTCTTCCTCTCTCTCCTGTTTGTTTCGGTTTAACGGTTCTCCGTGTGTTTCATTTTCGGTTTCTTAACGTTCGGCTTGACAAATGTGTTGATTTGCGAAAGAGATTTAAGAGTGGTTTCCTTTTATTATATAAAGATTCGTAAAGGATTTAGGCGGAAAAAATTGGGAAAGAAATAAATAAATCTAATCAAATCTAACCTCTTCTAAACTCACATTATTTATTATACATTTTCTATAAAAATATTTTGAGATGTGGGATTGCAAAAAAAAAAACATGTTTGACATATGACAAAGCTTAATAGGAATCTTAATGCTGTGTAAAGTCAGTTGTGATTTATGTATAAAATTCAATTTGAAAGATAATAAAGTCTTTTTGTTTAACATTTTAGCGGAGAACTTCAAAAAGATGCAGCTTTCCCAAAACAGTAAAGTACCATTCCTGAAAACATATGCAAATTCAACGAAAACGCCCACAACAGGCAAATTAAATTTGATGTATTTGTCAACGCTGCCATTAGACATTAAAAACAAATAAATAAAAACAATAATACAGCTCTCTAAAAGTTCAAAAAGTGTCTGGCAACGCTTGCGGAACCATTTAGGAGGTGTTATACTATTGTGTGTGCCGTATAATTTATACGCATCTTAAAAACAAACCGAAAAAAGACGAACAAAGACACGTGAACATTAACATACAGGCCAACAAAGCGATATTCATAAATTATATATACATGGCTGTAGGTATACAAAGTTTCAACTATATATAGGTCTGTGTAGTATGCTTGCCGAGTCGTGTTGTAGATCACAATCATTTCAATTAATTCGAATATAAAATACGAAAATACGCTCGAAATGAGGTAGACGGGCGGCTTCGCAAAATCAACCGCATGCTTAAATATATCAAATTTCAATATAAATGAGCCACAAACATAAATCAAGACGAACCCCCAACGACAACAGAAACGAACGAAAGTGTACAAAAAACACACACAAACAACACTCTCAAATGGACCGAATTTCAGTTTTAATGTATCTTAAAAACAAACACCTGAATTTAATGATCTGACGAATAGCTGTCAATACCGCCTCTTAACGCTCCGCAAGGCAACTTTCTTTGCTAGTAAAATGTAATTTATTTTATTTTTACAATTCAACCAGAAAAAAAACCAAACAAAAAACAATAACACTAACTTTAATTCCACGTTAATTATGCTAATGAAAACACATTTAAAATGCAAGAATTAAAATCCAATTTTTCAATTTAAATTCGATCGCATCGCATTTACCATTTTTATCGAAAAACACATTTCATTGGAATCGCGTGCGAAAGAGCAAGCAACAACCTGCAAGAGAGCGAGAGCAACAGAGCTGGCATACGAGTTAGGATCTTGTTTGCTTATTGAGAAACTTTATGGAGCGCCCCATAAATCCCCCACATACAATGTATGTTAACATGTCGGCAAACGTAGGCAAGGTTTTAGTAATCCAGTTGTTGTTGCTGTTGTTTTAACTATTGCTGTTGTTGTGTGCCAGAAAATGAGCGATTAACAACAAATATGTGTCTAGATTAGACCTTATTCAGCACTGGTAAAAATGATTTAAAAGTTTTATTAAACGAAAGTTGTTGTTTAGTAAATGAACCAAAATTATTCCGTTTTGATTCATACCTTGCAATAATATACAATTTATACCATTTATTTGTCTAAATCTTACATGAATCATTACTTTTTTCTTTTATTTCCAGCACTATAGATTCACTTTGGGGGCTGGAAATTATTTGAACTGTTACTTATAAAATTGCTTTAGTTAATATAGGTAGATATGATAAACTGAAGAGAAACTAATTTCAAATTTAATATTCAAAAAAAAGCTTGTGATTGCAAAGAAAATTTGTTATACTTTAAGAAAGTCATAATGTACAAAATTATTTTATTATGTAAACTTAATGTTAAATACTTGACATCAATTGAAAATTGTTTCGAGTGTAGTTCATCTGGCGAGTTGACACTTGAGGCAAGGTAAAACGTTACCCAAAAGTTTTCGCTTTGCGACACTTGAATCATTTTAATGGTCAACACATTTGAATGAGCTACATTCTCATTAAGATCTTGCCCAAACTGTGGGGCACAGCCCAATGTGTGTTTGGCTTCCTGACTGCTGCTGCTAATGTGGAGCAAAATCAATCAAATTTAACGATGTGCCTCCAGCTCTGCCTTTGTCTCGAATGAGGCGTTAACTGGGCGATATTCGCCATTAAGCCACACTACACATTAAGTGTTGCTCATGGTGTTGGTTTATTGTCTTACGTGTCGGTTTTGAAGATGCCGCCCAAAGAGAGCGTGCAAATTTGCATAATTTAATTATGAGTTCTTTCTGTTTGTGTGTGTGTGGCAACTATTTGGGTGGCTCAATCGCGATAAGATGTACGACCATTTCTTAGCGATTTATGTATTTCGTATTGCCCTAGATCAGGAAGTTTGTCGCTATTGCCTAGTTAACATTTCTGGGTAATTCTCTGTGCCAGATAACACTCAGAATTGTTCACACAATTAAAGACAGATTGTATGTTTCATTCATAAGAAGTTTTTATGATCGAACTTAGCGAGTTAAGTTTTCTCAGTGATATTGTGAGATCTTTATTTTCCGATTTTCACTTTTTCTTTCGTCTTTCGCTAATCAGCGCTCATAAATCTCTTGAGCACCCAGTTGCCTTTTTCATAACTTTTCATTTAATAAACTCCAGCGACCGTCCGCCAAGCCACAAATCCCAAGCGGGCAGTTAACTAATTATCTAAATGACAATTATTATTAAAGTGCGAGCATAAAAAAAAAAATAGTTCCTCAAGACATGACACAATGGCCCACAATTATCACAAATGACCATAATTATTATCAACAGATAATAAAAAATACAGAGAGTACTAAATGACAGTAAAAGGATAATAAAAAAGTCAGTCTTCTTAGTAGCATCTACGGATATGTATTTAATGATGCTCAGGAAGTGTACACACACTTGAAAAAGAAAAAGGTAGTTTAAATGCTAGCACAAACCAAAATTAAAGAAAATCTCAGCGTACACTCAAAAAAAAATATTTAAACAAATATCCTAACTTTCTTGGATTTGTTTTTTTGGTTTGAATGAAAATTAATTAATAATCAAAAACAAAAAATAAAGGTAACTAAACCTTAAGCTAGATCAAAAAAGGTTTTCTGTGTTAATCTATGATTTTTAATAGAAAGAATATATTATAAAGAAATAAAATATTAAACGCAATTTATTTTATTTTTTCAATCTATTGATTGAAGTGATTAAACTATTATTTTTTCAGAATTAAAAACAAAACATCTTACACCAGCCCTAAAAACAAACTACTTTTAGAGCAATTAGGTACGAATTGTGTTGGGTTTGAAGTTCCACAAAGATAGCAACTTGGCCTTCCCATGATTGACATAAAAATGCTTAAAGTTTACCTTAAAACAATGATAGAAATGTTGCTTGGATGTGCGTTGTATTTAGTCGGACTGTGCCAGCCATCATATCAGAGTGGAGATTGAGAGTTGTTGCACAGAGATCTGTGGTAAGGTTGAAGCAACACCTGTCGTCCATTGTGGCGGCATGATGCTGTTGGTGTTGTTGTTGTTGTTGCTGTTGTAAGTTTGTTCATTAAAAACTCGGCTTCTGTGTAAAACATTTTTTCATAAATATTACAAAATGGGAGCTGCACAAAAACCAAAATCGTTTACAGGAAAAACAATTAAACTAAACACAAAAGCAACAACAACAGACGAAGAAAAAACAAAGCTACGCAGCTAAAGACCCTAAAAAATGTCAACTGCCGCTCACCGCTAAAACAACAAACCAACAAGCAGCAAAGTAGCAACCTGGAGTCTGTGGCTTGGGTGCCACATCGGCTACACAGACATAGAAATCTCGCATCTTGGGGCACCACACATTTTCCAACTCTTGTCGACTGTCATAAAACAATTAAGTTTAATTTTGTCACCGTGCCCAGCTAGGCACCCAGCTGGAACCCGAGCTAGGCTCAAATCATTGAAGTAGGGGCATCAGGCTTAGTGCTGCACGCAATTAACGCATGCTTTTTAGTTGTTGCTGCTGCTGTTTGTTAATTGTGCACCTGTTGCCGCCTTTTGTGTCCATTGCAATCGCATAGACAACAAATTGCATGCCACAGATGCTGTACGTCCAGCGTTTTGGTGCAACAGTTGTTTAAAAAATCATCTAATTGGTTCACTTGAATTTTGATTCAGCCCAAAGACAATGCAATATTTGAAGGTTTTTAAGCTTTTCAGTACAGCTTTAAGATCTCATTAATTTAATTTCTACTCAAATCTTGTATTATTCTTACAGTGCCTTGAAGTTTGTCTATTCCGCAAAGTCTGCAGCCAGAAACTTTATTTAAGTAACAACTTAATCCTAAATATTGTACAATAAAATTCATGGAATCTTATTGTAAAAATATATTATATGTACAAGGTAAATAGTTAAATTTATACTATTTAGAACTTTCCTTAACCATTTTATACAAGAAGCTTTAATTTGGATCGATTTCTTACTCAATATTTGGTAAAAACTTTTTTAAAATATGTTACAATTATGGTACATTAAGTATATTAATGGAATAAGTTGTCTTTATAATTTGTTTTAAGAAATAACTATTTTATTATACTTACATACATATGTAAAACACAAAAAAATTTATTTAAGATATTTGAATTTTACACTTTTCATGATACAAAATCTGTTGAAATGTTGGCCTCGCCCATTTTACAATTCAAGCTGACATATAAAACCTCAAGCAATTTTTATCATCAATGTAAGCTAATGAAAGTCACAAGTCACAGTTTTTATAGCCATGCTATGTCTATTGATATTCACAATTACCTCAATTCCACAGCATTTACACCAGCCGCTTGCTTTGCATAATTGAAAGCTGAAAATTTGTGGAATTCGAGTAGCTTTAGTTCCGGCTACTCATGCGGCTCATCCCAAATAACTAAGTCAAACAAATTAAATCATAAAACACAGCACTCGAATAAGGTGTTAATTGTATATGTCACAAAGCCCTCAACTCAACAATGAAAACGCTTTGTCTGCAAACAGACCATTTTGTAGATAGAGATTGAGAGCGCACCCACAACAAACGGTAGCCTCTTCGATCAAATGAAATATTGCTACACAATATACGTTTTGTGGTCTGCTTTTATGGCCACGTTAATGAAAATGTCTGGCAAGTAGAAGATACGAATACATCGCATTGTTAAACCAGCCAACTAGTAAATCTCCGCACGGGGCTGTAAAACATAAATAAATAAATTCAAGACTCGTGACATTTGTAGATTGTTTTAGCAAATCAATAAACCCAATTTCACGGCTAGCACTTCAATCGCATCGCATCGCCTCAACTTATGTGATAATTGACAACTAATTGCACAATTCAATTCTCACAACTCGCTGGACATCCCCAAGACAGGACCGCAGCAAACAAGACGCACGTCCATCATCAACATTTTCCCTTTACCTTCAGGTTTCTTTTTTTTTGTCTGTTCCGCATTTTTGCGCAGGCGCCCGATTTAGTTCGGATTCGTTTTGGATTCTCCCCAGCTGCTGGCCGTCTCGCCTCTTTGATTGATGGCGAAAATGTAACCGTCACTGGTTACATGCCGTTGGGGAAGTCACCTGGGTATGGTGACTCTGGTCAGTCCATTCCGGATGTGGTGTGCCGTGAGGATGTTGACGTTTAACTGTCTGCCGCTAATTGGCCGATTTTTGCTTTATGCTGCTACCTTTTGACAAATGACAAACCATCCGATAAAATATTGTCGAACACATTTAACTGGCATTCGACGAAGCGCTGCGGTGGTTCCAACTATTATACAGTTGCACTTCCTATAACGCATAGCGGTAAAAGAGGTTAAACAGCATTCCAAAAATTCCATAAACTGTTTAAGATACTCCTTTTATCTAAGCGTTTAGCCAAAGAAATTGTAGGTCAACTTATGTAATGGAAGTTGTCAGACTCTGTTTAATCTTTTTTTTCCTTAATTCAAACAAGTTAACATTTAAAATGTTGTTAAAAACTTACAGTGCCAAAAATAAACAAAAACTGACAGCATGCATTTGTTTAAAAGCAAATCAAAAATGTATTTAAAGCTTGTAAGCAAATAGGTATTTAGTTTAGTCACATTAATAATCCAGTGACAAAATGTTAACGTTCCCCTAACTGAAAACGACTTTTCACAAGCTTTGCGTGTTAAATGGAACTTGTTTGGCTTAAAGTCTCAAAAGCGAGCGTCAAGAATGCTTTTATGTGTAATTAAATTTAATTGTATCTAATAGTCAGACAAAAATAAAAAAAACAAACAGTCGTAAAGTGCAAGTCAAGACCCGATCTAAGCTATGAATTGTAGAACTCTCAGCTAGGGACAAATTCTGACACAGTTTTTGTTCTAACATTTAGGTTTTTAACTCTTGTGGATACTGTTATTTTTACTCATAATAAAATAAATATGTTATCCGAAGAGCGGATAAAATCTTTATATATAAAACTGGAAATATGTTTTGCATTAGTAGAGTGAACTTTAATACCTCATATATTTTGACAAAATAGCTTACAAATTCCTGTGACAATTTCCACCTTTAAGCTTATTATAAAAACATGATTTTAATCATGATTTAGGTACATACATTTTTTTTAACAAAAGCAACAAATGCATTTTGGATCGAACTATCTTTATCGATAACCGTATAAGCTTTACAATTTTGCTAATAGTTTTTGACTAAGCGAATTTAAGGTTTATCAACTAACAACTACAACTACAACTGTTTTTTTCTGGCTATTATTATTTTGTGTGGCATTCGTATAACCAAAACGTCTGTATAGCTGAGTTAAGATCTTCATTTGAGGCGCGCACGCTGAAAATTGTGAGCAATTTTGATGAAAATAATTGGCCAAATGTGGGCTGTGGGCGACGACCGATGGGGCGATGACGATCCAATTAAGGTGGCGACAAAATGCGTACGTGTTCATAAATATTGTCAATTAGCGGTGCTTGAGCCAACGATGGCAGCCGAACGGCTAATTGCGAACGAACAACCAACAAACAAAAAGGAACAACAAGTTACGCAACAATGATTGCAAGGCCCAGGTCGAAGCAACATCATCGACAGCGACTCATCAATGGTCAATGGAATGGAATGGATGGATGGATGGGGATTGAGTTACATTTACGAGCTCCAGTTGTGGCACAGTTTGGCCCGTTTGGCGGCTGTTTGATTGATCAAACGGTGACAATATGGCACTTACGGGTGCAATCAACCAGCTGCCACCCTTTAAGCCACAATCTTTCTGCTGCCTCCCCCCCTCTCATTATTTTATAAAGCGTGCGGACTGCATAGCAAAGCGTTGCCATTGCCTGCATGCCGCTTGATTAGGCCACAGTCTTCTCTCCCTCCTCCAGTGATGATGGTCACTCTTTGCAATTTTGATGGTCTCCTTAATTCACATGGCATTTCTTTCCATTTGCGCTCCGTTGGGTGTCGTTTTGTGTTGTGTAATCCTTAAGTTAATTAAATTAATTAAATGAGCGCATTGGCACTTCGGGGATTTCAAAAGCGTCTAAATTATGTGTGTGGTGAGTGCATAAAGTGTCTGAAGTACTTTAACTTTTGTTGCTTTGTTAAAAAGTTAGTAGATTTTGTTAGAACTAGCTGCTTTTGGATTTTTAAAAATTGGTTCAAGAGGAGAGAAGAATCCTCTAGCAACCTTCACCTTACTAAAAATGATAGAGATGAAAATATATTAACAAAAAAATCAGTTTAACCAAAGACAAATATGTGTAAATAACGAATAAGTGTATATTTAAGTTTTGTGGTATTTGTTGTCTCTTAAATAACACAGATTTCCTTGTTGTTGATACGTCCACAAGTAGTCGCTTATATGCTAACTGACCTTAATTATGTGAGCCTGATCATATCAGCTGATTTCAACTAATTGTTGTTTTAATTGAAACACACCCAAGTTGGATCTCTAGGCCAAATCTTTGGAAGCGGCAAACAAGCTCAAATCAAATAGAGCTTCTCTTTAATTTGCCTAGGTGAATAACGTATCGATCTTTGTTGCCTGAGAACGTTGACGTTGCTCTAAGTACACATTTCGTTTGAAATTCAATTAAAATACCGCATTTGACCTTTAAACGTTCCATTCTCGAACGGTAGACACAATTAACGAACGGGTGGCACATTAAAGCGATTTCTCAGCTACTTTTCGACTACTGCATGGTCAGGCAGTCAGTTTTGTCAGTGAAGTCAGTTTTATGATCGCTGCGGATAAACGAAAATTTAAATTATAAAGCAATTAAAGAGCACAAATAATAAAAATAAAACTAAACTGGAACTTTTTGGAATTTTACATACTCTTTAGTTAGCTTAAAGATAACAATTTGTTTATACTTTTACGTAAAGAACTTTTTTTAAAAAGATTCCTAAAAAAATTGATTTTGGTAAAATTGATACGCGAATGTTACAGTTAACCTTCTTAAGAATCTAAGAAATTCTGCGACAGACATAAGTATCTAGATGTATGTATATTACCCTTATACTTAAATTTTTAATGGGTATAGAATATATAAAAAAAAAACATAAATCAAACAAAGGCAACAATAGCCGTCGAAACGGCAACTTAAATGGCCCAGCTCATTTTTTTTTGGAGAGTGGTGTGGATGGGAAGGGGAGACTGGTAATTAAATGTAATTAATTTTCACATGCCACAAAATTAAATGCATTTAAATCGGAGCTCAAAAGCGGAGAGTGTGAGCTTTATAAATAGCGCATGTTTTAATAGTCCGACGTTTGTTAAAATGCGATTTAAAAAGTTTCATTAAGATAAAAAAAAAACACAAAGCAGCAACAACAGCTTCGTGTATGGGCAATAAAAAAGCCACAGTAAGACAAACACAAGAGTTATTGCAATTTTAATTTTTAATTTTAATTTCAAGTCGACTATGACGACAGGTGAATAAACCATGGGTCAAGTCAACAACACAACAAAATAAAACACTTGAAAAGGCAACATTTGAGCCATTTACCGTTGCGCCCTCGAGGCGTGGCCATGTTTCATTTTTGAGGGCAAAATTACTGTTTGCCGACAACAAAAACCAAAAAGCCAACAACAAAGTGTTGCTTTAATGTTTGCTACTGAAAGCTGATGCTGTGGCTCCATCCGTTCATTAGCCATCTCGCTCTCTCTTGTGCGCTGGCTCGCTTAACGATCACAAAATTCAACGGAAAAATGGCGTTTAACTGTAACTGGGCGATGTGAAACATTTTCGGGTCAGGTGCTGCCAACGAGATTTCACCAAACAGCCAGCCAACGCCCCACATCATTTCATTATCTTACGGTAATATCGCTCATAAAGCTTTGACTTTTGTTGTATGCTGTTTCATCATCATCATCATCATCGTGATCATCATCATCACGATTATTTGGTCAGCCTTTGGTCATCTTGTGCTGATCTCTAGACACAACATTCATATAGCAACGTCAGCTCGTTATGGTTTCCTACATGGTTTGTCTTCTCTTGGCCTGCTTGCTAATATTATATTATCTACACGGTCGCCTTTTGCTGTTTCTTTGTTTCTTTTTATTTTATTTTTTGTGTTACTTTTTCGTTTGGTTATTGCGCAGATTTATCTTGGAGTTTGCTCTTTTCATTGGTACGTTGTGTACAGTTTTTATTGCCCGTCGTTTATTTTGCTGGGTCAACTGTTCACTGCAATTTCCGGTGAACAGGGTGCCGAAAAATAAGTTTATAATACAAATGCCATTTTGTGTCGGTTTAAATCAAATAAGAGAAAGAGATGCTGTGACGAACGTAAAGCTATTTAGTTGAAGTACAAAGATTTAAAATATTTGAAAGTTTTTTTTTATACTTTTGACCTTAATTGTTCAAGATCAAATCGAAAGATATCTTAACCCTGTTTTTACATTTTCCAAAGGTGCTTAAGTACAAAATGTTCTATATTCAGTGAAATTCCGTTAAACAAATCATAGCTCTGATAACCGATAAGACCTGCTGTAAAATTCCGATGCTGAAATGAACAAGCGTTTTTAATTACCAACTGTGAATAATGCCGGCCTATTAAAATGACACATAGTACTATGTTGAAGCTCCAGAGGGTCAAGGATAACGATTGGGGCCAGTTGAAAGTTTTCCAGAAGGCAGCAACAGCACAACAACAACAAATTGATTGCACACGCACTACGGCTGCGGTTTAATCATTACGTTTAAATCTAATAGAGCATCCAGTGTCATAGTACTAGTACATACCCGAACCCAGCAGATTATTTATCGTCTCTGTGTCTTTGTACCCTCAAGAAACAAACAGATGAAAGCATCTTCTTCTTAGAATCAAAGGCTGAATAGATCCAGATTTAAATATCATATTTACTTTAGTTTATTGACAGCTTTATAAATATAAGGATACAACGAACACTCTCGCAAAGTAATTGGTAAAGGGTATATTGCAGTCTAGATCACTTTCGACATAAGCATTCTTAATGGTTTTAATTATATTTGTGCAACAACATTTCTCATTTTGTTTTATAGTCAAGTGGAATATACTGGGGAAACACTGGGGTCAAACTTGCACACTTGAAGCGCTCTCATCAACAGCAACAGCAAACACATGTCATTGTTACAGGTGAGTTGTCCGCCTGTCTGCAGATTTGAATATGTTGATAACACAACGCGATCTCTGCTGCAGAGCGTTAAGTGCCTGGCAATGCCCCCAGTTCCAAGTGCCAGCTCCAGGCCAATTTCATTTCGAGCGCCTGACAAAACGCACTCCGCACGTACCGCTAATTAGCAAGCGTTTTAAGGCCCCAAGAAGGCAGGCAGGCATGCAGGCTGGAAGGCGCACGAGTCGACGGCCATTACAAATATGTACATACATACATATATAATGCACATTATGGTATGAGTTAGTGCGTCATCTTAGTGGTTGAGACTGAATGGCATGTTTGTTATACTATATATGACAAATACTTGACATGAACATTCGAATTAAAAATTCTACATTACTCGATGTGATTTTTAAAACTCTTTAAAACTACCCAATTGTAAAACAAAGGAAATCTGTTAAAATAAAAACCTAAATCAGAAACTTAAGATATTAAGCTTAGTACATTTAAAATGTGTTTCTTTTGTCATACAAATTTTGTTTGTTAAAATTTAAAATAAACAGTATTGTTATAAAAAAATTTGATCGGATTTTTTAAATATCTGTAGGGGAAGCAGAATTGTACAGAGTATAAAAAGTCTACTGTCGTTATCCAATTTCCAAAAGTGGACCGGATTTGAATAACACCACAGAAAAACTTCCATGATGTAATCATAAAAATTTAATAATGTTTGTTTGAACATCATCCAAAGTATGCATAACAATTAATTTTTGTTTTCTCAAGATGAAACATGTTTCCTTTAACAGGAATCCGTACATTTAATTATCAAATTCTTATATCTGGAGAGCTTTTATTTAATAGATATTGTCCTTTGCACTGATGTCAAATCTGATTTTTTGGAGGTTTTGTTGGAGGATTAGTTTTTTTTTTTGTATTTTTTATTTTAATACCAAATTTATACGCATCTTGTCCATTGCATTGTTATTCGTTATTCATAGTTTTCAATATGGGGCAAAGTTTAAGGAAATTATAAATCAAAACAAACGGTTGGGTGCCAGTTTTGTTTATTATTTATTATATTGAACCCGTACTTTTTTATTGTTGAAAGTGCCAATTTTTAAAATCCCAAAAATTTAAATACAAAATTGGCGCAATTTTAAGTCCCAATAATTGACGAATTCATTGAACTCAATAAAGTTATGATATATTTAAAGAAAATACTGAATAAATAAATTATTAAAATAAAACCGTTAAATTTTTTTACGCTTTTTTTTCCAAGTATTTGCGCTTTTTTGTTCTGGTTTAAAGCCAAGAACATCTTTTCTTCGTCCTCAAAAGTTGACTTAAACGAACGCTTAACGCGAACTTAAAAGAACGAGCTTAACGCTTAACGCGAACATAAAAAGTTTGTTCTAGCGATGTTCACGTTGGCGTCGTCACATGGGCTCAAATTGGCGTTGGAGTGTGTGTGACAGTCGAAAGCTCCTTTACTACGACTCTCTTCACTATCAAAACGCATTGTGCCCCAGCGCCCACGTTAAACATCCAGCAGGGAGCAGGAGGGGAAACGTGTGCTCAACACCAGTCAGTCAGAAGCTTAAAAAAACGAATCAACAACCAAAGAAACCAAACCAAACAGAGCCACCCAACTACCTCACCACCCAATCCACCTACTCAAAAATATTAAAATTAAATTAAAAAACTTTTATTTGCAATCGTTGTTTTGTGGTATTGATTGACGTTGTTGACGAATTTTGGCAAACAAATGTGTTTTAATTAATTAGTCACACACATTTTTGAACGAAAAAAATCACTTATAATGTATTTGAGCTCCTAAGAGTATGCCATACAGTCAATCAAATGTGTAGCTAGTTCTTAAAAAAAATCAGCTCCTAAAACCAGGCTATTCAATTCTTGTAGCAACACAGCTCTAAATTTGACTTAAAAAACCGACATCTTTCGCCTATTAATAGAAGCACACTGATGTGATAATATCCTTTGGAACTTAATTAACGTTATCTTTATATTTGAGTGTTTTCAGCGCCTCCTGAAAGTATGCCATAGATCCGTTAGTTGATTTAGTTTATCTGTAGGATAAAAGCCAGCCAAAAAGAATACCACATAAAATATTTTGGAAAACTTCTAATTTTTGTCAAATATATTAATTAAGTTTCGTTTCCAACACAAGGTCACATATAATTTAAACTTTTTTGTATGTCGTGTAAATTTCTCGTTGACACTTAAATGCTAAATATTATTTACAAATATCCATCGGTAGAGTTTTGTGTGTTAGTGGGTGTGTGTGTGTGGTTGGTTGTCGTCTTGTATGTGTATAGCTTATAATATACTAGTATAATTACTTGTGATTTGCTCAAGCAGTTAACAAATAAAAATAGTAACACCAAGCTGTAAGCAAACTTTTGCTGTATTCGAATTTTTGTAAATAGAGATTTATTTCAATTTTGAAGCGAGTGCGGCGATTATTCCTTGTAATATCCTTATACTTTGTCTGTCTTTACATTTTCATATGGAAGGAACAATGGACGACATATGCGAACACAGTTTTGTCGTTGTATATGTAAATGTGTGTTTGTCTGTCTTTAATTATTTAAATAATAGAGAGTACTGCAATGGGTATTAAAAGCGTATGCGCATCAGTGTATATAACTGAACAGTCAAAAGCGTGCTTTTATTACGTTAAAAATATAGTTAATACTCATTGCAGTTTATGACTAAATAAGTAATTGCTTACTGGCAACATAAATGCAAAACGTAACATCAACTTTTAACAAATTGGATTTTTTTTCTAATTTTTTAACTTTTCAGCTTTATGCTAACAACATTATCTACTCAAAAAACATTTAACGACTAAAACGCTAAACAAAATTCGTTAAATATTTATTTGACTAACATTTATGCGGTTTGCGAGTGTGTTGAAAAAACATTTCAAGAGCCTAAAAACACTTTTTTCGATTGTGATTTAAGCCATAGAATGAAATGGTAATGTTTAAATGTTTTCTTAATTACTATTTCGTTAGTTAGTTGTGTTTGTGAATATATCTTAATATGTATAAGTTATTTTGTTGCTTCCAACTCTGGACAAGACACACATTCAGCAAATTGCTCATATCATCAATATGTTATGTTTAGTTTAGAGAAAGATCGTTTAAAACTGGACCAGTTGGGTTTGTGTGCATAGAAAAAACTATTTACAATGTGCGCTGGGTTTTGCTACGATATTTTTTTTTTTGTAGAGTTTGTTAAGCTTTAGTTATCCGTGTGATAGTATTGTTGCTGTTGCAAAGAGCCGGCTTGTGTGGACGATGAGGTCGATGATGTTGTTGCTGTTGTTGAAGGCCTGCTCATCGTTGGCATGATATCCTCAATTTGTATAAGCTGCTCGATGGGTATTAGGGACAATTCACCGCCAACGGGCTGAGGCATTGGCAGCTTCGCCAGAGCCTGTAAAATACAAGAGATTTATTTAAACATATTTTAAAGTCATGATATTTCTCATTTCTCTGCTTACCTTGGCATGCTCCACAGCAATCGTTGCCGCCTTTTCTGCCTCGCGCTGTCTTCGCTCCTTCAGCTTAAGTGAGAATATGGCCACAGAGCGGGCGCTTTTTACCAGTTTCTGCTTAAGCCGCGATTTCTTGGCCGCCAGTTCAGCAGCTAGAAGTTAACAATGATTCGTTAAACTCTTAATGATTACGAGATTTATTACTTTTCGAGATTTATTAGACTCACCCTTTGTTTCATCGTCTGCAGTGACGGCTGCCGCTGATGTGGATGCAGCAGCTGCTTGTGCCTGTGCCTGCTCCTGATCCCGTTCTCTTTCTCGTTCCTTTTCTCGTTCCTTTTCTCGTTCCTTTTCTCGTTCCCGCTCCTCCTTCGCCTGCTGCTTCTGCTGTTGCTGCTGCTGCTTGTGTGATGAGCTCGAGGAGGAGTTCGATAAAGCGCCCACACTGGGTCTTGACTGTGAAATGCTGATGCTGCTGCCACTGGCTATTGGACCGGCGCCACTAGGACTGAAAACACTGCCCCCGCCGCCCGATGAGGATGATGAAGAGGCGACAATATGATGTTGTTGTTGTTGATGGTGGGCGCCTGGCGGTGTGGCAAGCATCATACTGCTCGTTGCACCTGTTTTGAGCGCCACATTGCTCCAAGAGGGCGCCGGCTTTAAAACATCCGTGTTTTCTGCACTGCTGCCGAGTTCCTTAAGATATAAAAGTATAATAAAATAATGTTACTTAAACCAAAGACAATGAAAAAAGTTTATATATTTTTAAGTTTAAAGTTTCACACTACACACACAACACACACATTTAAGGCTGGTTCATGCATATGATATAAATGGGTTTTTGTGGGTGTGTTTGAAGCCAGCGTGAAATTATTTATACATTTAGTATGTATGTATGTGTGATATCAAGCAATTGCCATGCCAAGTTTGAGTCTTTAGAGTGATTAATATACTATGAGGCACATTTCTACTGCCTAACCAATTGCCAATAGATTTGACGTGTACACACATTGAAGCTGCAACTGGAATACGTTGAGAACAATATTTAAGTCATATGTATATTTATAAAGTGGTTATATGTATAAGGCACAATCAAAACCCATATCGATTAATATATATATTTTATAGTGTTTTATGTCAGTTAACTCTTCACTACCTTGGCAATACAATCTATGCTTCTATGCAGGTTTGCACTTTCGTTGACCTTTAAACGGGACATCCATTCAGGTGCGTGGAGTTTAATATGTAGTTTATCCTTTAAACAGGAGAACGTTGTTAAAGTCACTTTTGGATTGTTTTGATTGTGTTTGTGTAAACCTTGTAACATTTAAACCCTTAATAGTGTGTTCTTTCCTTTTTTATAATAATATACTTGTGTTTTGCACTATTTGAACTTTAAAACGAATTACTCAGGATTATATATTTATATACAAAAGAGAATGCAATCAAATAAATTGTTTGCTTGTACACTCAGAAAAAACTAAGCACAATAGTTTTAAATTTCAGATATTATATAAAACGTTGCAAATATTGAGAAGTATGATTAAAATAATATCTTAAATCTGTTCATTTTCGTTTTCTAGACGATTTTTTATGAGAAACAAATTTCAACTATCTTAATTTTTTAGTTGCTAATAAAAGCTCCACTTTTTTATAAGTGGGATCTTGTTTTATTAAAGACATTATTATTTAAATTCATGTTGGATATTGTATTAGCAATTAAGCTTAATTTTAATAAAGCAGTGCCAAGATAAATTGGTAAATTAAGACTCTATAAAAGTACTCAGTATAAAAGTTTTTTTGGGTTGTCTACATAATACAAGCTAGCTTTAAGTATTTAGGGTTTTGCTACGCACAATGGAAAGGTGTTTGAGTTGTGTTCAGTCAGTTAACTGACTTTCTATGTAAGTGTATGTATCTAGTAAAAATTGGCATAGTGGTATAAATGTTGATCTATGATGTCTTACGCTCATTTGCAATTGTGATGCACTTTCCGCAGATATTTTTCGCGCCTTGCTGAATGGCGGAATCTCAGGGATTTTAGTTGCCTGTTGTGGTTGCTGTTGCTGCTGCTGCTGCTGCTGGTGGGTTGACTGTTGTTGTAGCTGTTGAAGTTGCAAGTGTCGCATCGAGGCACGCTGTGGACTGCTGCCCGTGCTGCTGCCAGTGTGATCAGCCGAATCGCTGGATTTCTTGCGGAACGGCGGTATATCTTGTATAAGCATCGTTTGCATGCGCTGAGCGTAGCTGGCAGCGGCAGAGTTCAAGGCAAGCGTGCTTGCTGAAGCGCTGTCAAGTGCCAAATGAGCAAGCGAGACAAAAAGAGAGAGAGAGAGTTCAAAAAAGAGTGTAAAGAAATGTAGAAAAAGTTGAAGAAAAAACATTAAGCACTTGGATGAAGTTGGTTTTCCAGTAATGAAAAATTTAGCACTAGACAACAACTTCATCATAGTATAAGTATTATAGCAGCAGTAATATAGTCATAAAATTATATATATTTATTTACAAAACAAGTACCAAATAGAAGCAGCTTGTAAAGTTAAGAGCTTTGCCAATTGAAGAAGAATTTTGCATCACAAATTTTGATTTTCGGAAAGCGAATAGATCAACAACACACAGAAAAAAATATGAGAACACAGTACATTCAACTATCAGTTGTTTTTTTTTTAGGCACATATGTACATCTAAGTACTGCAGCTATTGATATAGACGATTTACCCGTTAGTCAGCTGTAGCTGTAGTTGTTGTTGTGATGACAGAGCGCTTAAATTGCGCACCGAACATCCAAGAAATGGCGGTATTTCCGGTATGAAGAATAGCGATTTTTGCCTACAACTTTTACAAGCGCTATAAAAAATTAACATTTTTGGAAAGAAATATGCATTTTGTGTCCAAGGCAATAAAAAGTGCCCATTATACAAAAAATAAAGCAAAAATTAAACCGAGACTTGAAGGAAGTGTTTGTTTGTATGTAGTGTCGTATGTTTGTGTGTGTTGAATTTAATGGAGCTTGCGTGTGTAGAAAAGTACTTAACATTTAATAGTAATTCTTTGCCTTACCCATTGCCATCAAGATGCAAACTAGTCAGCGAGGCGCCACCGTGGGGCGGCGTTGATTCATGCAGCGGCCGTATGAGTATTGTGCTCGTCTGTGCAACAGTTGAACAAAACGTGGAAATTATTCATCGCGTCCATTTTAATGGTTAACACACTTTACACGCACCTGAGATGGCGGCGAGTCGGGCGAGGAGTCGCGACTCTCATAAATATTAACATCCGCCTCAATGCTGCTACGGCCATAGTAGAGCAGCATATCCTCGGCCAGCTGACTCTCCATGGACGACTGATCGTGCGTGGCATTGCTGGGCGTGCCCTCCTGCTCCGGCTGTGTGGATGTGGTTGATGGTGGCGTCGGTGGAGTGGGACGTGGCGAGGTGCCCTTGCACTGCATCTCACGGCGACAGTGCTCGGCTCGCGCTATCTCCGCTGCCAGCCAGGAGGGCAGCTCCGGCAGCAGCCAGGTCAATGCCTGCCGTAGTCCCAGCATGATGTGCTGCAAAACGAGAACAGTGTGAGTGAAAATGCAGAATTACTAAGTTAAAACTTACCTCCAGTGTTACAATCAGTATTATGGTCTGTGCTGTGGTCAGTCCTGGCCAGAGTCGGGACACCTGACCAGAGAGACCAATCAGCGCACAGTTCACAATTACGGCGGCCAGTGAAAGAATACTCAATGCATTCTGCCAGGTGCCAATGTTGGCCACACGCTGCCCAAACGGACGTTGATGGACATGCGCCAGCTTGAATGCATCCGAACGTATCTCCATGAGGTTGTTGATCAGCGCACAAATGCCCGCCAGGGGAAAGGCAGCGGAGAAAAGCACCACGTAGCCCATCTGCACCAGCATCTCCAAGTGATCCGAAAACGTGCCATCGTACTGTAACAATATTTGTAATATTATAACAAATGTTTAACATTATTCATGGATCCCTTACCTTATACAAAGAGCTCTCAATCTCCGCTTGTCCAATGTTGCGTTTGCTTGTCGATTGCTGCTGTTCCTGCATTCCCGCTGCTTCAGCCTTAAGCTTTTCCTCGGCGGTGGCCAGTTCCTCGGCCAGACTGCGGTTCACATGCTGGGTGGGACTGAGAGCGCCCCACATATTGAAGCTTAGCTTGGCTAGTTTATATTGTTCCAGGAAATAGGGTATGGCCGATTCGCGTAAGTTGCCAATGATTTGACGCGAAATGAGCAAGCCAGCTAGTTGCTAAAAATGGTAAGAGTTTATTAACTGATGGTTAAAATAAACTATGGTTTAACAAACCTCTTTAAGCTTTTCCTCATCACGCAAATAAAATGCAATGTAGAAGAGCGATAGAAACGAGTTGACGAATTGAAAGAGCGCAACTTTGGCGATCAAATGGTTCTCATACTTTGATTGCAGTCGATAGTTTTCTACAAAAAAGTATATTTATAGATTATTGTGTGCAAGCAGTTATGTAATTAGGTTTTACCTCGATCGTTGAGCCAAACAGCTAGCTTAAAGTAAGCCTCATCCATCAAGGTAATCGCACCAGCCAGCAGCACTTTGGGTATCACACTTAGACAGCACAGAACACTCTCCTCCGGCAGCTTGGAGTCCCACCAATCCTACAGAGAAAGCAAATAAAACTAATGAGTGCATATTTACACAAATTAACTAGCAATATATACACACAGAATAAAAAGGAGGGAAAAAAGAGCGAGAAAGGGGCAGCTAGTCAATGTGAGCACATTACTCAACATTTTTACAGGTTAAACCCTGCACCCCAACCATTTAATATCGGTCAATTAATACACACGCACTTCATTGACCATATTGAAGCTTTGGTTACATTAAGATATTTCCGTTTTGACGTGGCTTGCTTGGGGAAGTTGGTTGGTTATTAAACGTTTTGTTTACAAATGCGGTTCTGGGTGAGAGTTCAAACTGGCATTCACAGTCTCCTGGGGAAATTCGAAACAATTAAAGTACATTTCAATTGCTACAGCAAAATCATAAATATGCTAAATTATAAAATACCCTCTTAATGATAAACACCTATCGTTTGAAAAAGGTTTAAAACCAAAAGAAGTTATTATTAACGGTGATGAAATTTCTTTGCATTATCTTAAAGTTTTTCGTACTTGCAACGAACATACCCGCCAGACTAACATTTTTACTGAGTATTAAGAACAACAATAAAATCATTGGCTACAAGCCGTCGCCCATTTTGTGGCAAGAACAAAAGCAGTTTGCGCTTTTTAAACTGCCACTGTTGACAAGTGTGTGTAAGTGTGTATATGTGTATAGGTGTGTGTGTGTAAGTGCTTCTCTCTATTGTGTTGTTGCA
Source organism: Scaptomyza hsui (assembly GCA_018152825.1). Taxonomy (NCBI): domain Eukaryota; kingdom Metazoa; phylum Arthropoda; class Insecta; order Diptera; family Drosophilidae; genus Scaptomyza; species Scaptomyza hsui. The sequence continues at coordinate 10,055,999 of JAECXO010000269.1, forward strand.
TCATTTTCAACTTAATTAGCAGCTTGTTGGGCCAAGGTAGTTAGCTTAACTGCCAGCTGAATTTCATAGTTTACGCAACTCGTTGTCAAAAGCAGCACCGGACAAAGAACAGGTCATAATGAATGATGATGACGGCAAAGTGTTTGCGGGCGTTTTTAATAATGTGGCATTATGTGAAAAGTTAATATGTCTAGCGAAAATTGTGCGCTGGAGCTTAAAATAAATTTTTTCTTTTATCAGAAGTGTTAAGAAACGTTTAAAAATATTCTTTAAACAGCTTTTTCCGTCTCTATAACTGTAGGAAGTTTATTATAATTATATTAATAATAATATATTAGTTTTATACAGAATAAATTGGTTTAAAATAAATTGTTACTAGGTTTTAGTGATTTAGTTGCATTTGTTTTCAACAGCTAGCCTAAAAGTAGGCAGCGAATTTGTAGTCTTTGCTCTTGGTATAGCAACATGGGCATCTCACATTTCCATTAGCAGCTTAGGAGCTGCGCGTTTACGCCACACCCAGAATTTAGTTAGCTGCCACTTGACCACACGGGTACTTAGCTCTTTTACAACCCTGGTCAGCTGGGCAACTGGCCAACCTTCTGTAGTTGACAGGACCACACACACACAGGTTCACACATAAGCTCTGCCATGGCTCATTACTGCAACATTTAAGCTCTTTTAAGCCAAAATGCATTGTTTGTGTTTCAGTTTTCAGGCTTTTATGAGTTTATATCCTCAAAACCCATTAAATGAAGGAAAAAGGTTAACATAAAGTTGTACAAAGGTCTAAAACAGACAGCATGACTCATATCATTTATACATTTTTACACATGAGTTTGTTCCATTTAAATTTACTATTTGAAGGGTACACGGTAAGGGTTAGAGTATTATTTGGTCAAATTCTCGTTTCTAAAGTGTATAGAGTCCATGTCGATGCATAAATGTGCAATAACTGCAACAAAGTACATTAAAGACGGCGGCTGCAGTTGTTAGTAACGTGTCCACAAGGTATTACCGACTTTGCAAACTCAATTTAAATTCAATCTGCTTAACAGATATTAAATCAATGCTTAAAAGTTTGTACTTTTAAAGCAAACTTATGTATTTTATGTAATAAAATAAGTTATAAAAGCAGTTGGTATCGCAAATGTTTTTTTATACCCTCAACGTAATAATAATAATTATGCCTTTCATCAAAGTTAATAAGTAAGAAGGTTCTAGTCGAAAATGTGAAGTGTTGTCATTGATTTTTAGCTAGTAAAGACTTAAAGTCAGTGTATCTTCTACTTAATCCTGCCGCTCAGAATTGACCAAACATCAATAACTTATTATTATTTGCTTTGTCAGGAAATTAAAAATACTTTTGCTGCTATATAACAACATTCAATAAAGCAAAACATAGTTTTATCCTATGGGAGCTGTAAAATACAATGCTCTTATGTATAGCAACTAAATGTTTTTGTTTGTATTGTTGTTAGTTTGCAGCTTTAGCTAAACTTTTATACAGTTTCAATTTGCCAAGGGATATTAAAAATCTAACATGTTTATTTATCATTATTTATTCTATTTATATAAAACAACCACAACAAACAATAACATATGTTTTTATGTACAAATGTCAAACAAATTGAGATTTATTTTGTCCAAAGATTCTTCTTTTCTGTTGCCTTTAATTGTTGGATGTTGTTTCTTATTTAGACCCCCCAACGCTGAAGATGAGGCTGGCCAATTGATTGTTCTGCCTTTTTGTGGGCATTCTCTTTTGTTATTGCTGTTGCTATGGTTGATTCTGGTTGCTTATTGTTGTTGTTCTTAGCATTCAATTATGCGTAAAATATGGCAAATGTCGTTCCAAGGCGTTGTCCCATTTTATCAATGTCCTCTTTTGGTTTCTACTTCGCTTTTCTTTTTGCCTCTTTAACTCCTACTAACATAGCCAACAATGTTAACGCCATTGGCCATTTTCTTATGCACCATTTGAGCATTTTAATTAATGCCAGCTGACAAGTCTCCAGCTTGTGTCTGCGTGTGTGTGTGTGTGTGTGTGTGTGGGTTCGCCTTAAAAAATGCGTATGCAAATTGATGACCAAAAGGCATTGAAAAAATGTGCTTCGAGGTCGTATGGGTAAAGTTTTAACTAACGCTCGGCCTTACCCACACTTTTAGAAAATTATTCGGAAATAATTGCTCAATCCACACCAATTTAGTACTCCGCCCCTTACTAATGTAATCAAATTGTAATGCTACAAGTATGGCGTGTTAGCTATGAAGAATGATATGATATCTAGATCTACTGATAGGCGTACATGTATAAAATATAAGGTGTTAAGCTGTGAGCACAACACATAGAAATACTAGAGTAGCAGTAATAATCATAAAAAGGTAGAAATGAATAAAAACCTTGTGCAAATTATACATGCATTGAGCAATTCCTTTATCGGGTATGTTATGATGATCCAGCCAATCCTGTGAAAAAGAACAGCAAACAAACGGAAAAAGAAAACGGAAAGAAAGAAAATAATTCAATGAGGCGTGATGTATGATAAACAACGTTTTCATTTCATTTGCTTTTACGGTAATTGTATTCGGTGTGTTTGTGTGTGTTCTTTTTTTGCCATTGCAAAAAGCAAATGAACGAAAATAAAAAAACAAACAAATAAGCACAAGCGACAAAAAAGTCGAAATGCAGCCGCCGGAAAATGGGTGTGTGAATGTTAGGTGTGTGCGAGTGTGTGTGTGTGTGTGCTACTAATATGTATTAGTGTGTACGTGCTTGTTAAGGTGTGCGTGTGCTCAGAAAAGTGTGAACAACAGCCAAGGAGCTAACGAAATGCGAAAATTAGTAAACACACACCCCCACACACACACACACAGCGTCGAAGGAATTCAAGAGGGTTTCGGGAAAGGGTAATTGCTCAAAGGAAACATAAATTTGCAATACCCTTGCAACAAGTTAAACTTTGAATTTCAGTTTACCTGGAAACGCAGCATGAGAAACATCACAGCAAACACCACACAGAGACAGAGTCCAATCACAGGAAAGCTAACCAAATAACGAAAGGCATGACGCTGCCAAGCAGGCGCCTCCTTAGGCTCCAGTCGACCCGTCACATTGTTCTCCTCCAGCGGACCCTATTCAAAAAAGCAAAAAGAAAATCGTTTAGCTCTTTTGCCAAGTTCATGAAAAGGTTACCACTCACTTTATAGAGCGGCCTGGGCGGCTCGAGGAGCTCGGGGGGCGTGGATAACGTGCCCCAGCGAAAGGCCAACTCCACGGAATAGCGCTTCCAGGCCTCCAGATACAGCGATGCCCAGGCGACATTAAACAGTGAGAATAGCACATGGCCCATATCCTGAGCGGTTTGACCTTTGCCCCACAGTATGCAATAGAGTATGGTACCAAAGACGGCTGGCACGCCCAGGGCACAAGTGTAGTGGCCCAACCAGGCAAAGTACAGGGCAACCTTAACGCCAAAGTATGCGGCAATATCATCTAAAACAGAAGAAAACTTGTATACAATTTCTATACTTGGATGCGGCTTAAACTCACCAAGCGGCTGTGGCGCAAAGATCTGTTTGACCCAGTGTGTTTGCAGCTGTGTCAAGGAGCGTGGCTCGTGCAGCGGAAAGACCTGTGTGATGAGACCCGACTCCTGCCAGGCGGCCACAATGCTCTGACCCTCGGCGACAGCGGCGCGTCCTTGCAGCGCATCAATGTCGCTGCACCCAGCACGTAATCCCTGCAGCACCTGCAACACCAGCCACTGACGCTCCTGTGAGGTGAACAGCGCCGTGCTGCCCACATCTCCACGCAGCTGCTGGAAACAGTGACTCTCGCGGGTGGTAAACTCACGCAATGCTCCGCCCAAGTCGGGACGCAAACGTTTCGGCAGGCGGGCTTCTTCAGCGGCTTTGAATAATCTGAAAGAACATTTTATTGATCTGTTTTTTAATACATTTTTCACATGCTTAAAAGCTAAAATATTCTAATTATTTCTTATTTGTGACTAATTATTTTAGTTTAAACAGAGTTATTAGCTATGAACATGTTTCCTTTCCGTAAACACAATTACGTACTAATAAAATATTTATAGCACATTTATAATTTTATTTGATATTCTGTCAGTTATTTTCAAACTAAATTTTACTGCAATTGATTATTATTGTTTTTAGGAACTTTAGGTTTTGAAAATTTTACGTTATGCTGCACTTGGCGCCAAAGTCAGTAACAATGTTTTTGAATTTGAATGCAATTTGTATTATTGTTGAAATTACTTACACATTAACTGGCGCACTGACATAGAAGGCATTGCGTCTAGAGCTCTCGTGCGCCTTAACTTGAACTAAGAGCCCCAGACCGGCTGGTGGCTGAGAACGAATGCGGGCGAGGAGCCAGCGCAGCGCCTCATCTGGCGCATCCTCAGGAAACTCGATGACAACATCGCATTGTGTGGGTATTTTGTTGAGCCAAAGGCGACGCGGCGTCATCAAATGACCAGCGTACGGAACTTTGCGGCGTATGTGGCGGGAAGCTGAAAAGAATAAGTTCGAAATTAGTACAAAGAATTTAAATATTGAAAAGGAATCTCTAATTTAAAGGAAAGGGTTTTATCTTTCTCTGCTTATAATTGTATTAGAATTGAAAATGTTTTTCCTTAACTCTATAATCCAATTTAAGTCCTTTTAAGGTACATATAATAAATTCTCAACGAAAACAAACTTCTTTATGGAAATTTCGAGCTGAATATTCAAAAATAAAAACTGTATGCAAATTTACCCGCTTTTTACCCGCTTGCATTTTAATTGTGGTGTTGTTTTTCTTAGAACGAATGCATATTTATAGTCAGCTTTCGAAAGCGCAGGAAAAAAATTCAGCAGATGATGAACGAGAATTATAGTAAAGGCGGAAATGGAAAATTGTTGCTGGCACAAACTGATTTTAATGCAGGTAGCTAAAATCCCATAAGAGCATCAAATACAAATACGCAGCAGATACAAATAAACGAGGGGTGTACGAACTAGTTCAATTGTAATTTTAGGAACAACTTAAATTTTGTTTGATAATGTAAACGTCAGTTAACAGCGGACTGTTAAACTTAAGAGCTATGTTATCGTCACCTTTGCCATTTATTGGCTTGTACTTATTATGTTCGAAAGAAAATTCTAAGACGCAACTAATGTTGAAATTGCGTTTTATTATTTATGGAAAAGCTCTCGGGTTTATGTGTCAAGCAGCGGTTGGTTGGCATACACATGACGTACCTAGTTCAAATGCGACACAAAAAAGCCGCAGAGCCTGCAGCTTTTGTGCCAACAAAATTGTGTTGCATAACCAGAGTCAGGTGTACGGCAAACGGAAGGGGGCACATCAGCAAACAAACAAACAGAAACACAAGGGTAAATAACAAACCGCAAAAAATTGCCACAACTTTTAATTAGAGAGGGCTGGCAACCTGAACAACAACAGCATGAACACAGCCAAAAAATGTGTGGCAGGAAACTTGAACAGTGCCAAGCGCTGAAAAGCGTTGATAAAAACACAAGAAATATATCACAGAAATTGACTAATGACAGCAGCCAAGGCCACGACACGCAGCAGAAAAGCCAAATAGTGTAGTAAAGAAAAGTAAGTTTCCCGCTTTTCACACAAGCTTGAATATCTGCAACACCATTTGCCAGATACGCGAGGTCGCAATTAATTATGTGGGTAAGTCAAGGCCTGGTCCGTTAATGATAGCAGCACAAGCAACTTGCAAGAAAGTCGCAACACACTCCTGAGTAATTCAAGTTGCACGTCCTAATGGTATTTTTATTTTTAAATGGGATAGAAGGAGATTGTCTGAGTAAGCATCAAGCATATTTAAAGCTACTTAAGCGTTCCTTTAAAACTCATTTTGAATTGTTTTAATCAAGGAGCTTAGACTTTAAATTGTTTTTTAATCGAAATTCTATAAGAGAAGTAATCCTAGCACAAAATATTATAACATCATTAGGACGGCCATCCAAAATGTTCTATTTCAGTCGACGGAAAACCCCATTTAAATAGATTAAAATATCTAAATATATTTTAAATTCATTAGGCAAACCGAAAAAGAGAGGAAAAGAGGCTTATGCAATAAATCACAAAATCTGTATCTTGGCAATTTATTCCATTAATTAAATCAGAGGCTGAGAGGGAGACCACACAGAAATACATATATCTTTCGGTATTACATGAGTACTAAATGGAAATTGTTGAATTTTGTTGTTGTGTTGTCTGCATAGCAAATAAGCTGTAAATTTGTGCTACAAACCACCAACGAGCAAATTGTTAATGCAAATTTTAGCCAATAAACCCCAAAAACATGTGAAATGTGCGATTGCCATTTTAATATGCTGTTCGCATATTGTCCTCCCTTAACACCATAGGGAACTAGGATTTCATTGGCAACACGAGCCGCACGCTTCGCTCATAAAATGCAGACAATGAAGGGATCACACCAGAAACACATACAAAGAAGCCTTGGTGAATGGTAAGGTAGCTAGTTTAATGCATGTCCTGCGGCAGATTAAAATAGGACTGCCAATACAAAACAGTTTTAAGCTGCCCAAGCATATGGTAATAGGGCTAAAAGGTCATAAATGTTTGATTAGTTTTATATGCATGTTGGGGAAATGCATAACGGAAATAGTGTGGCCTGAATGTAAAATAAAGCTCATTGAATCGAGTCATTAGATATGTAAGATAATTTTTGAAATAATTGCAAAATAATAAATAAAAGTAAAGTTAGTACTAAATGTATTTTAGTAAAACACATTTGCTATAAAAACTAAACACAAGTCATTAAACCTCAGTCAACACAAGCTACAATTGCCATGTCCTGCTGCTGTTAAATCACCAGATGCCTTATATCCTCAAGTGAGAAAATGAAGCGAAAAAGGACAAACTGAAAGCGGTGAGAAGCTGAGTCCTGAATAATTAATGAAATCGACTTTGGCCCAAGCCTTCTTGCCACCCGCCAGGCAATTGGACGTGAGTAGCGTAATTTGTAAGCGTTGCGTAAGCTCGAATGCCTCAGGTTACCAAAGGGAGACTAACCAACCCAACCCAGAAAATGACTCAAATTTAATCAGTTGCTGCAGCAACAACTAACTTAAGTTCGTGTAATTGCGAGAACCGTTAGAATTTATCCTAGTCAGTAGAAGTATCTGCTTGAAACCGTTTATGTTTTAATTAGTCTGCGATGATGACATTGACAAAAGCGGTCAAAATGTTCCGAAAACACTCTTATTAGCAATCGTGCACTTATTGCCCAAATGACTTGAACTAAGCGCATATAATTGAAATTACGTTATGTAATGTGTTGATCACTACAACTAGATAAAGCTTAATGTCGTAAATCTCCAATTCTGTATTATTTCGCTTTCGACATTCCAGTCAAAAGTAAAAGGCCCTGCTTTAAATTCTCACTTTCAATAAGCCCAAAACTGATGCTGTAATAGGGTTTAAGTGGCTGTCGGCAAGATTCGCAATAAGTAAATATAAAGAAATGTATTATAAACTGTTGTTAAGCTCACTATTAATTATTAAACATTTGACTTGTGATGGAGTAAGAAGAAAGGAAGTAGTCAGAAGTAGTCTTAACCGAGGCAGTTTTTATTTTATGAAAGCAGGTAGATGGATAGAACAGGAAGAGGTTAGAGTTTAAGGCTTTAACTGCCACTTGTCTGTCTTGCTTTCAATTTTACTGTTTATTTTTTATGTACACATTAACGCTCATAAAAATGCATAAACATGTATTCGCTTTGTCATGCTGAATAGAATTTGTTTGACAGCCACAGAGAGTCTTTGCCACAAACTCATAATTCAAAATAAAAACTGTGTAAAATATGACGTTCAACACTTGACATTGTCCGCTTTAACTGTCGCTCTACACTGTCCACAAATGTAATTAATTTATGCTGACCAAGCTTTAGTGCTTGTTGGCCCTCGTCTTAAACACCCACCCACCCAAGAGTCGGTCAAGTGCAGGAAACTGTGCGAGCTTGGTTATCCCTATACACAGCAAGGAGGGATGCCACATTAATCACTTTTCTCGAGTTCTGTGCATCAATAAAAATGTGCCATTAAAAGGCAGCTGCGTTGATGGTAATAGGTCACAGGCGCTGTACTCCTCTTGACTGGACACCCAACCTCAATTTGACAATCTGCTGTGTCAAAATTCTGGACTATATCGGATAACAATATAAAAATATCGTAAAAAATTGTCGCGGCATGTACTGAATATTTTATAGGTGAAAAAAGGAGAAAAGGTAGAAAATCATCAAAAGAAAATGACATCCAAACACATAAATATAATCGTAATATTTCATAATAATATGTGCTCTTAGTTCAACTATAGCTTGCTCTCATTTTGTCTATTTATTTCACAACCTCTTACTTATGACCTCTACACACCAATAGTCAATACGATGCTGACATTTATACGCATCATATTCGCTTTCTACTGAAACCAAGCAATCTTTTTCCTCATTCCCATGGCAATAGCATTAGCTGGCTGACAATTCCCCGAACGGAGCAAACCTTTGACACCATTCCTCCCCAGACCTTACAGTGCTTATATTTTATGCAAAGAATTTTTACAGTCGCGCTTTTTTCACACTTTCAAGACACTGACAACTAAAACCACTCAAAGTGTCAAAACACCCAGCAGATACTTAAGAGTCGAGACGAAGGGTGTGGGGAGGTCATCTAACGTACATATAACCAAGATGATGCTGCTGTCTATTTATTGATTGAATCTGCATACAATTGAAAATCAAAGTGAAAGCCGAGATGATGTGTCTGAGTGGTCGAGCAAAGACTACAAAATGGACATACATTCAAAGGGTAAAAACAGTGCTGAAAATGTACTTAAAAACTCTAGCACAAATGTCATTTCTAAGCAAATACATGCAGTAAATCTGAGACAGGAGCCAACTTAGATGGATAGAAGCCGTTGTGGAATAATGTCAACCGTTGCTGAACTAAAGTCTTCTGCCGCTTAAAAAAGCTTAATGAGCGCTGACGGCAGCATGATGCAAAAGTTTTTGCAATAAGAAAGCAAAGTGGCCCTGCAGCGGCAAGGGGCAACCAAGTTCATTTGGCGAAGAGAAGGAGAAGGGATTTTAGCTTGAGAAAACTTTGACGACTTGTGGCAAATGCTGCAGCTCTTTACAATTTCCCGAAGCGAAACTATGCAGCTGAAAGAAATAAACAAACTCACAATGGGAAGGCAAAAAAATAAGAAGAAAAAGGTTAATTTAGCCTAAGAACCCTTAAGCATTCAACTTGACCTTGCTTTTTCGGTTAATTAATCAAATTCAAAGAGTGAGTAATGGTGGATCAATTCAAAATAAACAAAATATCACTTATAAATATCCTAGTTTCAGACTTATTTGTTTGATTTTATTTTTTGAAAAATCCAATTCTAGTTGTAATTCTTTCATACTTCTGTTTATTCTTCAGTTAAGAAACTGTCAATTGGTGGGCTTATCACAACATGATTTGTTGACTTGATTACTTGCTAAGCGTGTATAAGTATGGTTATGTCTGTCAACTGTTTACAACGTTAGCTTTTTGGCTACACAAAAACACATCAAGCTGTCAAGTGAAATTTTTTTTTGAAAAATAAAAGAAACCTAACAGCCATTTAGCTGTCATTTAACATTGAGCTGCGTAGGTATTCGCCTACACAGAACACAACGCAAAGCACTTGAGTGACATGGAAAGCGCTGTTTGCGCCTTACACAGCTGTCACAATAAGTATACGCACAGCATTACGTATACGCCACAGGGGTACATGGCGTGCGTCTGAGTACGTGTGGTGGTTGAACCACAAGTTTGTGGGCACAGGCGACGACATGTCTTCTGCTTCGCAGGCCCTTAAACATAATAACGCAAAATTAAATTGCTGTTAATAACATTTATGTGGGGCAAATTAAAATATTAGGGCCTAAAGTTTTCTGTTGATTTCTTGTTGCATTCGATTAAAATGCCAACGCTCAGCAACTAAATAATCATTCGACACACCTCTGCTCATCTTCTTCCCCCCCTAGGCGCGTCCTTGAGCCGGCTTTTTGTGTTGTTTCGTGCTGTTCCTTTCGTCCTTGCACTAAGTGGATTTTCATTAAAGATATAGAGCAAGATTTATTATTTAATTTGCGCGCATAATTTGTAATTATGTCTTAACATTTACCTAACCTGACTGCTGCCTGCAGGACTCGTCGTCGTCCTGGCAAGCCCTCATTAGCGCATCAGCGTGCTTAAACAACGCTTTGGTTAAGAAAACGTGAACTTGACAGATTGTGTTGTCATAAACAATGCTTAACTGAATGGACTTAAACAAATGTCTGATGTAAGGAATAGAAAATGTAAAATGCTTCACAGTTGAGCTGTTTTTAAACATAACCTATTCTTTGCCATTTGCTTACACTTGCAACTTGAAATAGTAAAGGACGCTTAGCCTACCATTTGACAACACTAGAGATAGGCAACTCTTTCACACTTTATCTATTGGCCAACTCAATTACTAAGCCACCCAAACGTCCGATTAATTGCCTTTGCAAGCCATTAAACACAGCTTCCACAAATTGAGCAAGTTGTTGGGTTCTTCACTCGGTTATGGGCTTGTAAGCAACGCCCACAACAGCAACAATGTCACATGATTGATTGCCGCTTTTAATGGCCACACACAGGGCAACAACAACAACAAAGTTAGTTGACCAAATGGAAAAGTTTTGCTCTGACCAAAAAATGTATGCCCAGCCACAAAACTGTGGCACGCAGCAAATCACATTTTGGGCTCATTAGAGTGGTACACGTACGAACAGGAACACAACCCCCCCTCCCCACTTCCCCCTATTACCCTTTCCGTTTCCTGAAAAAATTACAGTTGAATCTGTGCGGTTAAATGCCACAGGCATTTGAATATCTCATAATTTGTGTTGCTTTTTGTGGCAAGGATGCTGCAGATTGGATGATTTGTTTGCAGATAACGACATGGCAATTTTGCAGGCCATGCACTGTTATTCAAAGTGCGTGAGTGTGTGTGTGTACATGCTTTAAAGGTTAACATGATATGTTTGATACACGAGTACACAAAAAGGATGCACACAATTGATTTGCTGACACTTGAACATGTGTAAAGCTGTTGGGCATTGGGCAAACAAGGAGGTGAGAGACAGAAAAACGGGATAAGGAGTGACAGGAGAGCACGCAACAGCAAACAGCACTTAAAGGCCAGACTCTGAAACGTTAAGTATGTATGTACATATTATTATTCATGTAAACAAATGTACAGTGGGAAAAAACGTTAAAATGGGTAGCGAAATAGTTAAAGAGCTTAAAGAGTTTTTTTTAACTATCAACAACTTTTTTTCCCCCTGAGGCAAGTTTAAAGGTATTTATTTCTATCCACCGTGTAAAAAGCGCTACTTAAACTATCAGTCAACGGATTGTGTAAACATTGTGACATGCTTGGTTTTATGGTCGTCTGCTTGAAATTTGATTTTACGCAAACTGAATTAATTTAATAATTTAACGGGCGTAAGTATCGATTTAAAAATTTGTTGCTGCGAAGTGACAAACTGCATACACAAATACATACACATGTTAGTATGTGTGTGTGTGGCTGAAAATTTATCAGCAAAGGCAACAAAAATTCAATTGAATTAATGGTGAGGACGACAAGGACGACAACGACGAAAACGATGATGATGATGACGTCGACGACGTTGGCGTTGTCACGTGGGGCGTATGATGAATGCCAAAACATTTTGCAGTGCAAGGAAGCGTTACGAGTGAGCGGCAGTAGTAATAATAATTTTTATGGCATGCTCAGAAACAAGCAAAACAAACAAAAAATAAATCAAAATCATAGCATACTTTTTAGAGCGAAGAAATACAACTTGTGATAAATTTTTATTTTAAGCATAGATATTAAGATAAAAATAATATTTGTTACTGAATAAAAATAACATCAAATAAATAACTTAAACATTTACAACAAAACTTGAATAAGCAATTTTGAACACACATGCCTTGGAAATGTATACGAGTAGCTCTCGAAAATGATTTCTTAAAAATGTAACAGCTTTTCACGTTCGCATTCAACATGCCACTCGCTCGCATTGATTTTTCCATTTGCCATTTGCCGCAACATTTTGGCCACTACTTGCAAGTGCAATCGGTCTCCTCCTGGAGGGGGGCTGAGAGGTAAGCGAGGAGCTAAGAAAATAGTTGGCAGTTTTTGGCTGGGTGCCAAGACTAAAAACTAGGCACATGCTGCCTAGTATTCATTTATAAATAGAGACCACCTTCAAGGCGTACTTTCTTCTATTATTTTTGTTGTTTTCGTGCTTCACTTTTGGCAATTTTCCGGCCAACTGCAATACGGGGGGCGCAGACAGACAGATGTTCATGTGGGGAAGCGGACAGCAGTTACTTCCTTGGGTAGTTTCTTTTGTTGCCGGACATGGGCATAAAAGTACAACAATGTGAATATGCCCATGGAAAATGCAGATTGATCGGCGCAGATTGGCTTACAACGACAAGAACAACAAAAAGTTACTTGGACTTTAGCTTAAAATCAAATGCGGGTAGAGTGGATTTCAGTTTAAAAGTGGTTTACGTGTGCCACATGCCCAAATAGTTCATGTGCAGGATATTGTTGCACACAGTTAGCACATGAACAGCTTAACAGATATCTAGATACATTTAAAAAATTGGGACAGAAGGTGGTCAAAGAAATAGGTACAGTTAAAATATTATACAATTTAAGATATTAAGTTCAAAATCTAAACAACGTCAAAGTTAATAGAAAATTAAATTACATGCGTGGATAACATTTGATTTGATGCTAAGAAATTTAAACATGACAAATACACAAACCCTAGAGAAACGATGACAGAAGTCAACCGCATTAGCAGCCAATCAAAGGTGTTAGACAAAACCAACACACGCAAGTACACTCGTGGACAAATAATTGGGAACACTTTGCTTGCTAAACAAGAATTGTAAAAATATACAAAAGATGATGGAAGTGTTTAAATTGGTTGTTTTAAACCATTATTTTGTAGCAAGATCGCAAATAAGTTCATACCTTTTTATGAATATGATAGCTAATCCTGAATTCATGACCATGACTGTATAGAAATACAATTATGTAGATATCTACACATGTGAAGCTGACAGTTAAGCATACGCTTAACGGAAATTAAGCTGCTCGCAATGTGACAAGCTGCTGCCACCGACGAAGATGATCCTGATGATGATTGGGCTGAAACATTTGAGCTGGAAACACATTTCAGCTGGCGCTGATTACCACCTATGGCAAATGGGATGGGGGAACAATATTGCAGCAATGAGCACCTGAGTAAACTGATTGACACAGTTGCTGCTCTGGCAGACAAAAAAAAAGTTTTCTGTATCAAATTTCACAGCAGCAACAATGCTTTAGAGACCAACCTGAGCAGCATACAAAATTTGGTTACGCATTTGCATATCTTGAGTTTTATACTAGTTTCTCGTAGCTTGTAGGCAACAATGTGCAAAACTTTTTATTGACTACACAGTTGCGGTTGTGGGTTTAAATGTGGAGCTCAGGTTTCCATCTTGCTAAATGACATTATCTATGGACAAAGTCTACAAGCTACAAACGTATTTGAAATACGAACATATAATTTAATTATGCAAAGTTTGATTTGATAAATGATTTATGCTCCAGCTTCTGGCAATATTTCAAGCTTATTCAATACGATAGAAATCCTTGAACTTTTTATAAACTCATTGGCATCTTTTACTTTTGTTGTGGCTTTTGTTACATTGTTCAGTTTTTCCGAGTTTGGCTTTTTACAAATACGTTTTACATATGTTGATTTACACCTCTCCCCTTGACACTTTTGAACAAGCCAAAAGCCGATTATATTGGGTTAATAATGGAAAGTATGACTGCGATTTCTTTATGCAATATTTGAGTAAGCAAAACCATCAACTCGAAATAATATTTGCATGCAAATGCTGTCTGCCATTTGCCTGATGATTGAGGGTGAGAAAAACACTTTTAGCTTTCAAAATTTTTGAATTTTGAATGGAGCAGGACTTTTGACTTGTAAAAAGAAACAAATAACAGATTTGGAAAATGAGACTTAATTATATAGATTAAATATCCTTTTGCCTTTAGCTTAAAGTGGTCAAAAACTGAACTTCGTTCAATATATTTACAAAGAATTTTTATATTTGAACGCAGCGGTCGTAAATAACAGAGAAAGGCTAATAAAGCGACATTTTTTTAAAAGCAATAATAAATGTGTCATCCACTAATGGATTTAAAATGCCAGCATCTAAAGAAAACCTATGAACCATAAAACATGAAAAAGACGCCAATTCTGATAAATTCCTTCTTTTTTTTTTTTGGTTCTGACTTAGGATTAGAAAGAAGTCTTCAGTCAAGTATCAGACATTTTTGTTGTGCCTTATAAAAGAAAAAAAAAAGGCCAACAAATATGAGAGCACTAGAAAAACTATGTAGAACATACATGTGTATGTATGTATGTGTGTCGAGTCTTTGAGCCAAAAGAAAAAGCCATTAATCTAAAGAAAAGCTGGCTATATAAACATTTTTTATATGAGGTTTTATCCTATTTTGGCTCGCACTCAAGTGAAAGTGAAACAAGGAAAGTAAAACCCAACAGCAGGCAAAAAGTGTATAACAAGTTCAATGAACTTGCATAAGAAAAAACCCAAAAAACTTTTTGCTTAAGAAATATTTGATATAACTATTTCATTAAGTAATTGAAGAAATCAAGAGCTGTACTCAAATATTCTATCATTTCAAATCGTTAATATCGAGGAGAACCTAAAGAAAAGAGGTTAGGGTTAATAATGCCAGGAACTGAAGCCAATCTTTCCCAACCATAAATGTCTGTGGGTGACGCCTCGATTGATAGCTAGGACGCCACCAGACAGGCTGACAACAAAAACAATAAACCAAAGGGCAGAAACAAACAGCTATAGTAGGAAAGGGAAGGGAATGTGACAATGATGGCAAAGTGGAGTACATGATAATGAGAATAAGAGTGAGAGCTGGTAGAAGGGATACGATTCTTTTAATGGCCGCAGACATCATGGCAGCTAGAAAATCAATAAATAACCCCCACCCCCTCCAAGTCGCTTCCACACCCACATTTAAACCAATTTCCAGCCAAAACTTCAAATATTTCACGCCAAGCTAACGCACGCGATGCAGTTCTTCTTGCTCAAGGGAGTTAAGTTTAAAAGTCATGCCAGCACACTTTCGAAAATAGAACAACACACACATACATATGTATATGTATGTATATAAGAAGTTTGTTTCTTTGAGCGTGTGAGTTAAAATTCGCAGAATTAACAAACAGTCGCCATGGAATTTGATTCGAATTCCGAAGAAACTAGAACAAACAACAAAAAGTGACAAGACAAAAGGTGAGGAAGATAGAAAACAACTTAAACAAGTCAGTTTATAGTTTAAAACAATTCTTTAGAAATGAGGACTTGTACTAAACAAATACATGAGCAACTTAAGAAACTGTGGCTTTTGATTACCGATCGATATTTTAATCGATTTTTCCTCAAGCTTTTCACGCAAAATAAACATGCATACTTTCTAACAAATAACACACAACATTTCTCACATTATTTGAATTGGTATACATTCATTATTTTGTTAATAATATTTGAACACCTAGATGACTATGTAAATTAACCATTAAGACGAATGTCAAACACGCACCTCAAAACAAAACCACCCCATGAACATGTGGAATGCTTCTAATTCCCAGCAATCAACAAAGTAAGATATATGGTAGGGGCCAACCCTTAAGCCAAGTCATATAGGCAATTCAATGTATTTATATGACATGTTAAAACACACGCAAAGCACTCAAATCCTTGACCCATTTTATGGCTAATGAAATTAATTAACTAGCCGACAGTAGGCAAATTACATTAAAGTATTTTGCAGGCACGAAAATTAATCAAGTGTCTGACAATCGATAAGTTTTACTTGGGCGTCAATCAATTAGAATGAGAGCTGCAACTGGGTATAAAAAAACTAAATTTTCAATGCATCCATGGGATGCCAGGATGCCACCAAGTAAGCAAAGCGACGACGCACATAAATAATTCAAAGGCTTTCACCGGCAGCATTCAGTTTCAACTTTCGAGGCGAGATTGCAACACAATGGCTGCCGCTGCTGATGCTGCTGCTGGCAACTGACTTTTTCTAGAATGCCACAAGAGCAGAGAAGAATAGCAGAAGAGTGAAAAAAGAAAGCATAGTTAGCTTTATTTGTCTAACGGTGACAAGAACAACAACAAGTGCAATCAAAGCTGGGTTGAAAGTTGCTGCAGCAGATAAAGAGAAACGGAAGCACGTCAATCTGAAAACCATTTTAGGGTAATTTGATAGTTGCAACAAAGGCCAATAAAATATAACGAATAACATGCTAGAGTTGAAATGCCCTAAGCGTCCTGTTAGAAGATAGTTGGTAATTACTAATTAAGTACAAATATAGTTATACATAATTGTATGTCGACTGTTAATGTTGGAAACGTATTATATCATGTGGAACTTTTGAGTTGATTTTTTTTAATGCAAGGAGCTTATTGGTGTCTGTTGTTGCTTAAAAATCTGTTGAAGTTTTCACTTAAAGCCTCTTAAGTTGGGGGCTTTGCGCTGATAAACTCATCTATTAGTCGGATAGTTCAAGACAGATCCACATATTTAATTCTAGTTTGATTAAATAATATTTGTTCGGCTTATGCGATTGGTAAACAAGGAACACATTGCAATTGTAAATCGGAAATGGAAAGAGTTATCGAAAATCGGAAATAAACTTGTACTGCATAGGACTCAGATGTTCAAAATCTGAAGTCTCTAGGTCTTATAGTCTTTGAGATCGACGCGTTCATCCATACAGACGGACGTGGCTTTATTGAATCGGCTTATGATGTTGATCAAGAATATGTGTACTTTATAGTGGGAAATTGGTAAGTGAAAATATTAATATTATTTTGAATATTAAAATACCTCTTGTTTATAAGCACTTCGTTTAATTATTTATGAATTTTTGAGTCAACATTTTTATACTCTTGATAAAATGTGTAACGCATAGAAGGAAGCTTCTCTGACACCATAAAGTTTATTTCGTTAGCTTAATACAGAAAGAACGTAACTAAATTTTTTTAAAAGTCGCGTTTTTTGCATTTTCTAAAAGCACACTCCCAAATACACATTTCTGCAAAAAAATTTGATGTGCTATGATTAAAAATAACGAAGTTATAGTAAATTTAAAAAAAAGAATTTTCATACTTCGTGTTTCAGATTTTATTACGTTTTTTCTTGTCCTGTAAAATAACAAATATGCGAGTTACTTCCTTTCTTTATAAGGCTATCGATATATTCTTAATGAGTATCTCATAGCCATGTCCATCATACCCCTTTTACCCATTTAATGGGTTCAGGGTATAAAGAGTTGAATTAAATAATAAGAGTTCTTCATCTTGTTAAAGTTAGTTTCAGCCCGAAATTCAACAATTCTTAAATCACTTTTAAATTTGCCAAATGTAAATGTGAATGTCTCAAAATAGTTGTTGACAATGTGTACGTTTCCATTCAAGTGGAAGATAGCTCCGCCTATTCCATTTAGTTGCTTTTGGCAATTGAATGCCTGAAATTTGATATGGCAAAATTTTGTTTTGTTTACAGCGGCATTGTAGCCAAGGCTTTGAAATTATATCTAATATATGTATGTATGTGTGTATGTACATATGTGTATGGCTTACCGTTCTCAATTGTCTCCTTGGCACAGGATATTATTTTGCCTTTGCGTCGTCGCAAATTTGATTCGAAATTGTTATCCTCGCTGAATTCATCGTCCCGCGTCGTTGTTTCTGCTGATGTTGGTAGAGCAGCTCCTCCTCCACCATCGCCGGCTGGTGTTGTTGTTGTTGACTCTGGCACATCCTCGGAGGACTGACGCTCCGCATAGCCCCTGCCACCGGCGCCGCTGCCGTGCATTAAACTATCGAAACTTTGACTCATAGTGTGCCAAAATACAAAAATAAAAACTGAGATGTTTTTTTTATTTTTCGTTGGTTGGTTCTTTTATTTTAATGTGTTTTGTTTTCCGTTTGTTTTCGGTTCACTTTTGATATTAGTTTTGTTGATAAATTACTTTTGTTTTGTTTCTTAAAAATTCACAATTTTAATTAATTGAAAAGCTGCATCAATCCAAGAGATTTTCTAATAAGTGTATATAATTATAATTTTCTATAAACTAAAACGAAATAAATGAAAATCACAACAATAAAAACTATATCAAAATGCCAAAAAGTTTTTCACAATGCCGGCTAGCCAGACGATGTTTTAGTTGACTGTAATAAGAGTGTTACAAGTTATTGGATCTTGCAACTCAGCACACACCCTAAAGCCCGCCAACATCCCCTCGCGAAGGGTTCAATGTGCGTGGGCGACACGACTTTTTTTTTTTTTTTTTGCTTAGTGGGCTAGTTGCTTGCTTTGTTGTCGATTGTCTGCAATTCTCAGAAGCGTTTAAACAGTAGCAGCAACAGCAACAACAACAACAAGAAGAACGGGTTCACTAAAATACCGTCGACTTATTTCATAATCGTTTTAAAGCGATTTAGGTTAGGCCAATTCCACAATACTGCGATAAGCACTTGGTTTAAAATATGTATTGCATACTTTTAAGCGCGACACTGTTTAATTAACTCATGTGCTAATTTGGCCAGTTTGAATTCCATTCATTTATTAAATACCCCAAAAATGTTATAACAATAATTTATTGCGCACGCGATTCGAAAGCGTTTGCACATTTGAAAATGCCGTCAGAGACTGAAATGACACGCAAATGCTTAACTGAGCCCAAAAGTTCAACACAGCTGCACAGAGAAAGAGAGAGAGCGAGCGAGTGGTGAGTTTCTCACTTATCGATTTTGCTGTGTGCGTGTGCGTGCGTGCGTGTGTAAAATACGAAAACACAGAAACGCAACATTTGTGTTGGCTTTTTTGTTTTTATACGCGACTTTCGTAAGTCGACAGAGTGTTTGTCTGAGCGTATTTTTAAGGGAGCAGTGCAGCAAACATGCAAAATGCCGGCAGTTAACGAAACGGAGAGCAGAGCAAACTAAAAGAGATGGAAACACAAATACACCCACAAACACAACAATAACGGCAAACATTTCAAATGCAGACGCCTGAAAAAGAGCAAACATATGATTTTGATTAAGAACAGAGATTTCTAAATCACAGAACTGAACACAGAATTCAATATAAATTGAGGTTAAATTTTGTTTTTATTGAAACTCGTAATTATTAAGTAAAAATTATTAAACGAAATTCAATTGCGTTTGTAGAAATAATAAACAGATTAGTTTGAATGCATTTTTCATTTGCATTACTAAAAAAAATAGTATTTTAATTTCATATATAATTGATATATACGAAATTAATTCCAATCCTCTTCGTCCTCCAAGTTTACAGCAGCTCCGCCCTTAGCCTATAGATTAAAACAGAATAATCAACATTATTATGGAATAATAATTTCAGTAGTCGTTCGAAAGTAAGAACTAAAAAAAAACTTACACCGCCACGAACATCAATGCCACCAAACTGAGAACTCTCGAAGTTGCTGCCGCCGCCGATTTCCTGCAAAAAGTCTGGCACCTCTTGTCCGGCACCCTGCAAGATCTTAATCAGATCGCCAGCAATGCCACGATCCTGATCGGGATCAAAGAACGAGGTGGCACGACCACTGTTGCCCACGCGACCGGTGCGTCCAATGCGATGCACATAGTCGTCAATACTCTTTGGCATGTCATAGTTGATCACATGCTTAACATTCTTAATATCTGCAAAAGGAATACAATAATAAATGATTGTACATGTACATTTTAAATTGGATTAAAATCATTTGACAACTAACCAAGGCCACGGGCAGCAACCGATGTGGCAATGAGAACCTTCATCTTGCCAGTCTTAAAGTCACGCAAAGCCTGCTCACGCTGACTCTGCAGGCGGTCACCGTGTATCGAGGTGGTCGGGTACTCCGTTTCCGACAAGAACGAGGCCAGGAAATCAGCGCCACGCTTTGTCTCCACAAAGACAATGGTGTCCTCGCTAATCATTTCCTGAAAATCCAAAAAAAAACAAAAACATAAGTTTATAGAAAACAGAAAGAAACTTGGAATGAAAGAAACTATTTTTCTACCTATATTTTGAGTTTATACTACAATCGACTTACCATCAGTTTGGAACGTTTTGTAAACTTAGTGACCTCGTAAATAGACTGCTGGACATCGGAGCAAGCACCGCCAACAACGCCGATGGTGACGAACACATAATTCTTTAAGAATTCACCAGCCATACGCTGAATCTCCTCGGGGAAAGTGGCGGAGAACATCAAAGTCTGGTGCTCCGGACGCATTGTCTGGTGTGTTAAAATCTTGCGCATGCTGTCGGAAAAGCCCATGTCCAGCATGCGATCGGCCTCATCGAGGACAACAAAGCGCGTGGCCTCAAACGTAATGAATGTGCGCTCCACAAAATCAAGCAGGCGTCCCGGCGTGGCAATCAGCAAATGGCAGCCCTTGCCGATGCACTCGTTTTGATATTTGACCGAAGTGCCGCCGTAAACGATGCTTATCTTCAGGTAGGAGCTGTGCGCATACTTCCTGGCCTCGTTGAAGATCTGGATGGCGAGCTCGCGCGTTGGCGACACTATGACCGCCTGGGGACGGCCAATCTCTAGGGTGTCAACCTCGTCGAGCAACTTGCAGATCATGGGCAGCAGGAATGCTGCCGTTTTGCCAGAGCCTGTCTGGGCGCAGGCCATCAAATCGCGTCCCTCGGCAATCACAGGTATCGATACCTTCTGAATGGGCGTGGGCACCTTGTAGCCCGACTTGAGCACGTTCTCCAGCACAATGCCGCGCAATTGTGCGCTCTCAAAGTCTTTCACGGTCCTCGGCACATTTTCGCCAGTGACCTGCAAGAAATTTGTTTGGGTAATCGATCTTGATAGCATTATGTAGTTATTACTCACCTTGACTGGAATGTTGTCATACTTGGAGAAGTTAATGCCCGAAGAGATACCGGTGCTAAACATCTCGTTTTCGTCAGTGGTAGGCTCGGGAGGTATATAAAACTCCCTCGCTTTCTTCTCACCATCTTCGCCGTCGGCACCCTCTTGATTATTATTCATATCACCATCTTCCCGACGGCGACCTTTGAAGCCACCGCGTCCTCCTGTTTTTTTTTTTTTAATGATAGAAATAGAACGTTAAAGTATGTATTTAAATTAATGTTAACAAAACGCAAATTTACTGATTGATTGAAGACTCGACAAATATATGAATGATTAACCAAAAAATACATATTTATTAACATAATCTTGATATGCGATTATGAGGAATAAACAAAAATTCATTGAAATTATACATACATATACTCCATGTAGCAAAACAATATTAAATAAGTCAAATAATTTTAAAATTAAAAACATCAAATTCTAAAGTTCAATAAAATAAACACATAAATAGATAATTGAAAGGAAATACACATTAATGTATTCCACAAACTTTGTAAAGAAATATATGAAATCCAATTAAGAACATACAAAATTCACCAATGGCTTTTGTTTAAATAGTTCTAAGAACTAATTTATGATTTGGGAAACACAATCTGGATAAGAACCAGGTGGGGCTTTAAATAAGCGATACATATCGCGCATCATCACTAAGACTAACGATATTGGCTGCTTTTAAATCGAGCAGTACACGAAATGCAATCGCTGCCTCCATGCGCGTCTTGATGAAATCATTGGAGCGCATGTCCACTCGGGGCAACATGATAAGTGCTCCAATCAGTCTGTGTATGACGCGTCGCTTTATTTCCGGCATGTCCAATATGACTTTTGGATCGTACGTATACTGTGCGGGCATTGAGATGTATCGAATGTTCTCATCATTGCTATTGTTACATTCGTCTTCATTGATGTCATATGTCTGGCAATTGCGTTGACGATCTTCCTGCTCCTGCTCATCACTTAGTTGTTTTTGGTGATCCACCATCAGACGCAGCATGTCCTTGTGCTGCACTATAAAGCATAAATCTTCGGATAATCTATCAGTTTGCGTTCGCTGTGTCTCCATTTGGTCATGTTCCATCGATGGCTTATGAACTACATCGCCAGATACGTTTTGAGTATCAGTTATTAGTCGTGTGGAGGGCGTATTTAGCTCGAACGACGGACTTTGCATGTTTCCAGATAGATTGCACTGAGATGCCAAGCCTGGCTGTTGTATGATTTCCATTGCAGTCACAACAGCCCTTTCTGGGCGCTCAAATGAGCTCATGGAAAATTCTACGGGCCGATCTATGCTTTGCACAGTTTGATGCTCCGCTCCCAACATTTCTGTCACTCCAGGAGCAACTTCAATTGCTGCTGGTTGCTCCTCCCCCGGTTGCCATGCGGCCTGAAACAAGTTGCACAAAAATTCGATGGTAACTTCATCATTGCTCGGCGGCTCAGCGGCCTCGGGAGTTTTCACAGCAGTCTCTGCTGCTGCTGCTGCTGCTGGTCCTGCTGCTGCTTCTCCTTCTGCTACTGCTAGACGTCTGCGGCGGGGGCGTCTGCGCCTAGTTGGAGCTCTCCCTGGACCATCGGCATAGTTTAAAATGGCTTCGCGTGTTCGAAAAATGGATGACCAGTCACGCGGCATAGAAGTTACTGGCGTTGTAAACATATTATTACTGACTGCTGATGCTTCTGCTTCTTCTGCTGCTGTTTTTGGTGCCATCTCCTCGCTCAATTCAAGCACACGACCCATTGTAGGATTTCTCTGACTTGGCCGTTGCTCCTCATCGATGGCTGGCAATTGGTTGCGATATGATTGCAGTGGCGTCGATGCTTGTGCAGCACGTGAGCGCCACACCAGAGATGAGGTTGAAGCACTGTTCTCCACACCACCACTTCTCTCCTCTGCTAGGGGCAGCGTTGGATAGCCCTCAATATCTGGTGGCAACGATGGTATCGATGCCATAAGCAAATCTTCATCTATTAAATTGCCCGTCTGACGGCCGCCAGACCCTAATTGCATGGGTGGCAACAAGCTGTAAAATGTGTGAGTGCGTTTGTGAGTAGTGTTTGCATCATGAAAGTTAGCAGTGAAACAAAAAGAGTTGGAAATGTGAAGGGGTTGAAAAAAGAAAACAAAGTCGAAACAGCTCTTTAAATACATATATCGTATATAGTATACAAACTTAGTAACTGTTGCTACTTGGGCAAAATTAAAATTTTCTTTTGGTAGTTAGTCACAAATGATTCAAGTGAGCGTCAAAAAATGTGTTAAAAGTCAAAATAAATTTAATTTTTGATAGTGCTTCAAAGTTCATAATAAAAAAAAAACTTTGATCAAATTTTGAGCGCACCTTTAAAATCGGATGCAGGCAAGCGAATAAGAATAAGGTAAGCGATAAACGAGAGAAATAGAGAAGGAATAGAGTAGAGTTACGATATTACCTGCTGGGAGATGTGGTAATTGTGGGATTGGTATTCAATGGCGTTGCATTTGCACCTGCAGATGCCTCGTTCTCGTTTGAGTTCATCAGCAACCTCATCTCATCTGGCGTGTACACATTTTGTGATTGCTGTTGAAGCTGTCGCAGTGGATTATTGAACAAACTGCTTGTCTGCTCCGCCACGTTATGCTGCTGTCGCAGCTCTTTTTCGGCGATTGCCAGAAATGATAATTGTATTACTGGCGGTTGTCTGCAGCACAGCCAAACCGATCCGGCCGACAGTTGGGGCCAGGGCAGCTCCTTATGCAGTTCGCCTGGCTCACAAGCTCGCACCTTACGCATCTCGCGAAGCCTCATAAAGTTCTCAGTTAGATAACGTGCTGGAAACTGTTGTTGATTGCACGAAAATGATGACGTTGTTTCAGCTTCTGCTGCTGCTGCTGGCAATTGTTTTGCATCAAGTGGCGGCGGCACATCCTTTTTTGCAGCAGACTTTAGTAGTTTTCGAATACGTTGCGTGAATGATTGTCCAGCGCTTTGGGGCGACAAGTCGGCAGCAACTGTTTGTTGTCCGCCTGAATTTCTTGGCTTTGTGGTTGTAGGAGTTACGCGATTTGGCGTAGTTAAAGTGGTTGTTGCTGCTGTCGTTGCCGGCAGTTCTGGGCCTGGCACTACGAATGAGCCATCACCAAACTGTTGTGGTTGCTCTTTCTCATGGTCAATTCGTACAGGGCTTGAATCCAGTTGCTGGAGCTGCTCAAACACGTGCCTTTGCGTTTGCTGCAGTTCGCCATCGGCATCTTCAAGCAATTGATTCACCTCTGCCATAATACGCTCCGAACATTCAGTTGCCTTGCGCAAGGCTGCCATCTTTTGCTTGCGCTGGTTGCGATCCTTTTCCATTTGTGTTTCCCACTCGCTGTTTACCAGGTGACTGAAAGAGGCCATCAGGTAGTCGCGCTGCTCGCGCAGCTTGACCAGCGGCTGTTCGGATAACTGAAAGTCGAGCTTTTCAATAAATGCCAGCACTGTTTCTGCATCGTGGCTCTTCGGCACGCGCAATCCGTATTGCAGCAGTTGCGCCACTGCTTTGGGGCATTGATAACAATGGTTGGGACAATACAAGAACAAAACGTCATACACTTACACATGTTTAACTAATACACATACATAGACATAAATATTGGTATTAACATACCAAAAGAATTGCGTTAAAAATCACTACGGCTGTTAGTTATTGTTATAGCAACTTAATGTTTACCGAAAGAGTCGTTTGATTTGCAAAACCTTTTTTTTTTTTTTTTTTATTGAAACTTACCCTCCTCGTTGTCATCACGACGTCCGCGATAACCTCCGCCGCCACCACCGCCTTCGCCATCGTCACGGCGCCCACGATAGCCACCGCCGCCGCCGCCTCCTTCTCCGTCATCACGACGTCCACGGTAGCCACCGCCGCCGCCTCCTTCTCCGTCATCACGACGTCCACGGTAACCACCACCGCCGCCGCCTTCACCGTCATCACGACGTCCACGGTAGCCACTCCTACCTCCTTCGTCATCATTACGGCGTCCAGTGTAGCCGCCGCCGTTAGATGGCTCCACGGAGTCTGACTCGAAATTGTTTGTGGATGCTACGGGCTAAGGAATTGCATTGAACATTAAATTTTGTATACATATTTTAGAATCTATGCTTAAGCTTACCTCGTCTTCCCAGTCAGACATGGTTTATCGAAGTTTTTTTTGGGTTACTGCACAAAGAAAGAAAATAAAAACGATTATGAAAAAATCAAATTTAACGTTCGACAGCAACGAACATTGCGTACTAAACACAGCGCCATTTGTTTGCCATTCACTGCAAAAGGCGACAAAACGCAAAAGCGAGCGCATGTTAATGCTGTGGCGCAACTCTGTTAAAACGAAAAACGTGAGTTGCTCTGTTCTGTGTATGTATACACAGCATGCTTGCTTTTTTCGCCTTGCCTTCTGCTAGTAGAACACATGTGCGCTTGAGTAGTATATGTATATGTGCATGTTTGTGTGTAGCAGCCAAAGCAGAAACGCAGAAAATTAAGGTTAGAGCGCAGCCAGGCAACCTCACGACGACGACGAAAAGAAAAAATAGCAAAACGCAAGACTAAAAAAACGTATTTCTTCTGTTCCCCACTCACACACGCAAACACACATACACCAACAAACATACAGGCGCAGCAGCAGCGACCAAACACACACGAGTTTTTTTTTCTGACAGAAACTCAGAAATTTTGTGTGTGATTTTTGCATAAAGTCCGTCGTGTGTGGAAAAATCAATTGGGAGATAAATTGTCGTAAAACAGCAGCAGCAGCAGCCAAACAGCAACATGGATAGTGCCGGTAAAAATCGTTATGAACTTTTGTTCATGGACGACGATGTGAGCGATCCATTAGATAATCTTGTCGCGGCCAAGAAGAAGCAGCCAGCGACGGCCGCCGCAGCGACCACAAAAACGGCGCCAACTGCAAAGGCACCCAAAGCGGCCGCAGCAGCAACTGTGAAGAAGCCAAATCAAGCCGAAAAGGAAAACAAACCAGGTGCGCTCAACAAGAATGATGGCAAGAAAACTGCAACTGGCAACAACAATGACAAATTTAACAACAACAAGCAAGGTGGGGCTGCCGTCGCTGCTCGCACTGCTGGTGGCGGCGCCGCAGCCGCTGCGGGCAAAACACGTGAAACTGGTCAAGGGCAGCAGCAGCAGCAGCAGCAACAACAACAGCGCAATGTCAATTTTCGTCAACAGAACGGTGGTGGTGGCGGCGGCGGCGGCAGCGGTGGCGAGGTAACGCGCGAGCAGCGCAACAATCGCCGCAACGTGCGCGAAAATGGCGCTCCAGGTGGCAACTCTGGCAACGCTGCTGATGGCAATCCTCGACCATATCGCACCGGTGGCGGCTTTGGCAATAACGGTGATCGTCCACCTCGTCAGAATCGCAACTTTGAGGGTGGCCGCAAACGTGAATTTGATCGCCAATCTGGCTCTGACAAAACTGGTAAGTACATAAAAGTACACATGCATACACACACACACACACACACACATATACCCTAACCCCAAAACAACAGGTTCAAAAATATAACAATTTTTAAACAACATCCAAATTACTTCTATGCTCTTTCTTATTCTAATTTAATTTAGGCGAATTATGTTTAGAAAAAAAAAAAAAAAACGGATGAAAAATCAAATGCCGCGAGTAGCAGGGGCAAACGCACATTTCAGTTTTCTCAATATGTGTATAGAAATATATTTAAAAATAGTTTGCTTCTTCTTTAGGCCGTCTCCCCCCCCATTCCGCCTCACACTAAGAGTGTGTGGAGGCCCACACAGTTTTCCACGCCATGGAACATTATGGTGGTGACGGGGGCACAGCAACAAGCCATTTAAGTTTGTGAGTGTGAGTGTGAGTGTGTGTGTGTGCGTATGTTTGTGTGTCCCGATTACTACTTATCTACAATTCCTATGTGGTTACCAAGCCACAAAAGTTACATGTAACTAAGATATGTATGTGTTTTTGAAATACAAAATTGTATAGAAAACTGATTTTTTCGCCCCAACATCTTTCGGAAAACCTTGGTATGAGGAAATAATTACATACTAGAATAAGTTTAATTTTCTACTTACCGATTTGGTAGAGTCAAAGTCAAGTTTTTTCAAAATGCGAACTTCTTTCGTTAACGTCGTCCCTTTAAGAGCGGAGGGCTGTAAAATAAATAAAAATAAACTTTAGTAAAATGAAAAATGTATTAAATTATATTTTTATTCAATCCAAACATAGGTGTAAAGGCTATTGACAAACGCGACGGAGCTGGCGCACATAACTGGGGATCCGTTAAGGAAGCCATCGATGATGTGAACAAGAGCAATGAGGGCGGCGAATCAAGTGCGGCCAACAACAATGCTGAAGGCAAGGCTGACGAATCCGGCAATGAGCAATCGACCGAGCCACAGCCACCGGCAGAGGAGGAGACCAAAGAGCTGACTCTGGATGAATGGAAGGCACAGCAGCAGCAACGCATTAAGCCCAAGTTTAACATACGCAAAGCTGGCGAAGGTAAGCAAAAATCCTTAGATTTTTGTTTTTTTTTCACCCTGACACATAACAATTAATTAAATATAAAAAAAATCGATTCAAATTTCAGGTGAGGACACATCGCAGTGGAAGAAAATGATTGTGCTGAACAATACCAAGAAGAAGGAGAACGAAAGCGAAGAGGAACTTGAATACGATCCTGCCATGTATCCGCAACGCGTCGGACGCCAGCAGCGCGTCCTTGACATTCAATTCAACTTCAATGATGGACGTCGCGGCGGCGGTGGCGGTTTCGGTGGTCGCGGACGTGGTGGACCCCGCATGGGCGGACCACGCAACGAGGGCAACCGTGGACCACAGGGCGGCCCACAAGGCGGTGCCGGCAGCAGTGGTGGTTCCACCGGCGGTGGCCATGCCAACGTCGAAGGTGGCAATGCAGGCGGCGGCGGCGGCGGTGCTGGTGGTGGCCCATCTGTTCGTCCTGAGGGCGGCAACCGGCCGCCAATTGAGCGTCGCAGCCTGGGCGGCGGCATTGGTGGTGGACATGCTGGCAAGCGTTTTGGCAATGAGCGTCAACAGAATGCTGCACCCAAGGTCAACGATGAGCGTCAGTTCCCAACGCTCGCCTAAACCATTTGGCGACTATAAGAAACACAGTGAAAGAGAGAGAGAGAGGGTGACACAAGAAGAGGGGAAGAAGGGAGAAGATGGGCGCTCGCTGCTGCTGCTGCTGTCGCAGGCGCCGGAAGTGCATTCAATTTAAGAGAGTTTGGTGTCTGTATTACGAGGAGCAGGAAACAGTTAACCAATATCACCTACACATACACACATATACATACATAATACAAAACTGTAAGCGGAAGCGTTAAATTTTCAATAAAAGGCGGCCGCAGCGCAGCCAAAGCCAAAAGCAACAAAAACAAAATGCAACATTTAACAAAAGAAACAATAGGAATGCAGAGAAGAACGGCAAACGAGAGAAATTAATTATAAACACTTAATAAAACAAAATTCATACGAAATGAAAAATATATATTAATAAAAGAAAAAAAAAACAAAAACCAAACTGTAAATCTAAGCAAAAGCAATTTAGAGCAAAAACTGAAGAGCAAAGTTTCTATTTCTATATAAAACACACACATTGTAAATTTGTTGGTTCTCTTTTTAATTCCTTCTTTAATTTTCTTCTATCTTAACGCGTCAATCAAAGATCATTGAAAATCACCTACACACATTAATATATATAAAATATATAGAAGACGAAAGCTCCAGTTCACTATCCTGTGACAAAATGAGATATTAAATCTTCATACAAACAAAAAACAAGCAAACATCACGAACTCCAAACCCTTGCCCTTGGCGAGTTTTTCATTTAAGAGGCACGTTTTTAAAAAGCGCATTTTCATTACTCACACACACACACACGCATACTAAACTTACATATATTTTTGTTAAACATTTTTATATGCATACCCCATATAAAAATGCATTTTTTTAATTTTTACTGTGTTACAATTGTATTTTAAAAATTAATAAATGATCAAAAGAATAAAAAAAAAATTAAATTAAACGTAAAACTCAGTAGTCCAGAAATTAGAGAAGAAAAAATACAAAAGAAATATTAAGTGTTGAAATCTTGTAATTGTGTTTCTTACAACAAAAAAATTAAAAGTACTATATATATAGAATAAAATATATATAAACATACGTATATCGCTTTGATGCAAACTCTATTACATTAATTACAAAGCAAATTATGTGCATCATATATAATAAATTTAATCACTATACACAAACACACACTGAAAAAGAAACAATATATATATTTAAGCATTATTGAAAAACAAGAAACAAATTTAAAAAAAGAAAAAACTATTGGAGCAAATATATAAAAACCTTAATAAGTAGAGTTATACAAATACAAAGTAACACTTACACGCGACTAATGATAAAATCAGTTGGTAGAATCGCTTTCAAATAACAAACAACAAATATTCAGGAGAAATTAAAAAACAAAAACCAAATCCTGCAAGAGAGCCCCTGTAAAATTGTATGCTTTTTACAATTAAAATTATATATATATATATATGAATAATACATAGTATGCAGGCAAGCACACATATGTACGTGTATTTATACATACATATGTTTGAGTAACAAGTTGGTATTGAAAAAAAAGAGAAGATACTTATATGAAAAGGCAACAAAATTTTACGACTAAACCACTTAGAGATGAACAAATACAACATACATTTTTTGACTAATATTGTATTGTATTTTGACCCCAAAGAATGGAACAAACAAAACAAACCCAAACCGACAGTAAGTTGAGAGAAACTCGTTTAAAACAAGAAAAAAAAATATTAAAAAACATAAAAATTATTTGATAAAAATAAAGAAAAACACACAAAAACTTTAAAGTTGTGTTTCACTTCACACTGTACTATAGATGAGATTTTGGGTGAGCCCTGTCGGTAATTTTAGTTTTAATTTTTTGCCCCTATTAAAATTAATTTAGAAAATATGATTATCAAAAATAAGGAATGTTAATAATGAAGGCATAATATGATTTTTATTTTTAGTTTTTAAGCACTAATTTTTAAACCAAGTAGTCAATGACACAAAAAACAGTACTTTTATTCATTTGATAGGAGAGTAACATTAACTAAATCGTGAAAAATTCCTTCTTTTTATTTTGTACACTTTTATACTTAAATAGCTTGGGTTAAAATTTACTAAAACTTATCCATTGACAATGCAGAAAACGTGTTTTAATGGTGCGGTAACCCGATTAATGTAAGAGCCATTGCCCTTGTAATTAATTAGCAAATTTTTAAGATCTGGCACAATACTTCTTATTATTCTATGTTCTACAAGTATACTTTTACAGAAATTTAACTTTTTAATTAACCGCTTTTTTAAACTTTACAGTGCATTACCAAGCAAGCGCAAGTAATCACAAAAGTAAATATACCAAAAATCGTTTCGTTGGTATTTTATTAATACAAAAGCGGATTAACACAAACCGCCGAAATTAAAACAAAAAAAACATACAAAAAAACATTTTTCCAAGAACAACTTTTGTGTATACTTAAAAAAGAAAACGTGTTTCGAGTGGCGGACAGTGTGAAACTAATTTAGAAATTTATGATGCTAATGACTATATAAATCAGTACAGTTTCTGTCTATTTTACAATTATATTATTAACTGAGTGCATGAGATATACCCAAAAACACCAAGGACGGCATTGACAAGTTTGTGCTTGTCAAAACTTAGGCAACGCGGTAAGGTACAAAGAATGTAAAATAAATTTTCCAAGTGTTTGCGATACAAAATCACATGCTTTTTCTTTACTTCTTGTTTTTTTATTATTATTATTATTAAGACTGCAATGCACTCACCTTATAATATGCTTTATAAGTATTTAATTTTTACACTACAAGCCGTAATTAGCAAAGCCAGATGACTAGAACGTCGGAGTAATGGAGCTAGAATGTGTAACGAAAGCGTAGATCAGAAAAGAAATATATGTATATCTGCCGTTTATTTTAGGGTTGCCAACTGATATCGATTTATGATTAATAGTAAAATTGCAAGAGAAACGGCCAAGAAAAGTGTCTGTCGACAACCCTAAAACATAACGGTGAAGTGAAGGAGACACTAAAAGCACCGTTTTAGGTAAAAAGAATCGAAGAGGCTTTTGGTAACACCATTGCGAAATTCATTTCTAATAATGTGTACACTCATTATTATATTTTAATGAATGTATTTAAGTGTGTATAACTTTGATTAATGCACGCACATGTTTAACAATTTATTTTCATTGCTAGCGTTTTTTTATGTATTACGTATAAATACGATATCATGATTACCGATTTTTTGTATTACAACCAAATACTCTTCACATAACTGCACATTGTGTACTCACCCAAAATTTCACTTTAAATTGTTAACTTTGCAAAATGCTCAAGTAAATTGAACAATTTATTTTAGTCAGTGTTGCTTTTTCAAAACTGCACGAAGTGAATGACAGCCGGCAAATGCAAAGCGATAAAATCTGACCGCTGGCACGAAGAACAAAAATACCATAAAATATACCACGCAACTCAACATGGCATTGCATGTTAAACTCAAAATGGCACTGTTAAGCTAGAGCCGAATGAGCTGTTTGAACTAATTCAGAACTGAACCATACAGCTCTTTAGAATACAGAAAAGAAAAATTAGTAAACAACATTTATTGGAGGGAAATTAATGTAATTGTCCATTTATGTCAATTTATTGTAGATATCAGTAAATTTCAAAATCGAACCGCATCAAAACACTTAACCTAACTTATTATCTGTCATTCCAACTTAGCTTGCGGCTGACAAAATGAGCGTCGAGGACGAAGTGTTTCGAATCCAGAAAAAAATTCTCAAAATATCGACGGCTAGCGATGGAGCAGTAAGTAAATTGACATAAAATAAATGTGAAGTCGGGTGTTTTATACTTGAACTTTGTTTTCGTTTGGGCAGGGACAGGATCAGGCACTGGATTTGCTTAAAGCGCTGCAAACGCTGAACATCAATCTGGAGATATTGACAAAGACACGCATCGGAATGACGGTGAATGAGCTGCGCAAGAGCAGCAAAGACGATGAAGTGATCGCTCTTGCCAAGACGCTTATCAAGAATTGGAAACGTTTTCTTGCCAGCCCCGCGCCCGCAGCCGGCACAACACCCAAGGAGAGCAACTCGGCCGGCAAGGATAGCGCTGCCAGCAAAGAGGGCTCTGCTAGCACCAATAAATCTTCAGGTGCCAGTAAATCAAATTCTTCGTCCGGCAAAGAGAAGTCATCCGGTGTCGGCAACTCCTCAACAACAAAGGATAAGCGCGAGGAAAAGAAGTCATCATCGTCCTCTGCATCATCGGTACAGACAAGTTTTCCAGCGGGTGGCGGGATGACAGATGCAGTGCGTCTCAAGTGTCGCGAGATGCTAACAACGGCATTAAAGATGGGCGAAGTGCCTGAAGGTTGTGCAGAGCCCGATGAGCTGGCTGCCGAATTGGAGGAAGCCATTTATATTGAATTCAAGAATACCGATATGAAGTATAAGAATCGTATTCGATCGCGTGTAGCGAATTTGAAGGATCCAAAGAATCCGGGCTTGCGTGGCAATTTCATGTGCGGCGCCGTCTCCGCCAAGCAGCTAGCCAAGATGACACCCGAGGAGATGGCCAGCGATGAGATGAAGAAGCTGCGCGAGAAATTTGTCAAGGAGGCAATTAATGATGCACAACTGGCTACTGTCCAGGGCACCAAGACCGATCTGCTTAAGTGCGGCAAATGCAAAAAGCGAAACTGCACCTACAATCAGCTCCAGACGCGATCTGCTGATGAGCCGATGACCACCTTTGTCATGTGCAACGAGTGCGGCAATCGTTGGAAGTTCTGCTGAAGTACATCCTTTATGTCCTATATGTATATCCCAATCTACATCGACACACACACACACACATTCAACAAATACATTTTGTGGTTGTATTCCCTGACAAACTTCAATAATAAAATACAAAATAATGAGAAATAAACTATTGCAATTTTTTTTTATCTAATGCTCTCCAATCCGCTTGCTTGAATTTCTGATAATGTTGTTATTGTACCAAAAACTGGTACAGTAAGCACGTACTGTAGTGTTGCCAACTGCATTATTTGTACGAAACTGCAAAGAAATTAATGTTTCTGAAAAACAACATCCATACAAAAAATAAAATATGACGAGGTGATGCATGTACAGTATTGTTATTGAAGAAAATATAATGTTTGGTTTATTTATTAATAATTGCACTTTAAGCAAAGCAATGCAAACGGTAGTTTACTATAAAAGTATAAGTATTCTTAAAGTAAATGTATTATTGGCAGACAACTCAAGTTTCGCAATTTTGTTATTAAATAATTTTTAAATATTTTATTATTTATAGTAGGTTGGCAGCCTCAGTCATTTATTCAACCACCTGCCTGACGTCAGAAACTCTGGTATTTACGAGCTTGGTCACATTTTCCAGCACTAGTATGCGCTAACCGCGTTCGGTCACACTACCGACAGTCCACAATTTTTGTTTGCAACGATCGGTTGTGTTCGGTTTTTGTGCTCGGTCGCGTATTTTGGTTGTTGAGGTAACTACCGTTAAAGAAAAAAGAAGTGAAAAAGTCACCCTAGCAAAAAACAAATTACCTCAACGTATGCGAACGTGAATGTGTACTAAACGGGCAACGAGTGTCGAAAGTGGCAATAAGTAAAGTTCAAGTTAAAGTCCAAACTGCCATTGTTAACCTGTTGCGCGCTGCACTCGATGGTGCGTGACCTATTTATGTAACCTGTTTTAAAGAATATACCGCTTTAACTTGGCTCCCAAGCTACAAGTTTTAGCTGGGTGTGAGACTGGGATTGGAACTGGAACTGGAACTTAGACTTGTACTGGCTAGAAGTGACCAAAGTGTTAATTAAATACTAGCAGTTAAATGCCGCAAAAGTGTATTCGTTATTGAGCCGAGCGCTGCTAAAATTTTAAAAGCACTCCTCTAACGCTTCTATTGTGAAAGAAAAATGAGTGCATTCACCCTGTTGGCCATGAGTCTATGTGTGTGTGAAACTAGAAAAGTGCGCTGAAAACCTAATAAGAGAATCATTGTAAGCCAAGGGCGTAGTTATTTTTGTTTTTAAGGGTCAGAAGTGAAACTGACACCCAGCTTGTTCTTATTTTCGTGTATGTGTGTTTGTGCAAACAGATGAGCTGAGACGTGGCTGCATTGTGGCTAAGCCTCTGATCAAATGATGGGTAGCTACGCTTCAGGTTTTGTTGTCTAGAACGGTATTAATATGCGCACAAATATATACACACACACACATACTTGCGCACCTGTTAAAGAGCTCATAAAAGAGTGAGAGAGCGCTTTGTGGAGAGCGGCTCAAATTGCATTCATGGCATCACGGGTGCCCCTCACACCGCCTTCTTTCTTTGCACACATTCAATTCATAGAGGAAAAAAAAAACGTCAGACAACTCGCTCTCAACTCAAGCCTTGAGCTTGCGCTTTAGCCGGGGTTAGAATTCTATTCAACAACAACAACAATCACACTAGTTTGGCCGGTTTGTTGCACAACGGGATATTTTGTAGCTTGTTGCATCGCTGTTTGCAGCCAGATAACCCTTTTCAATAAAATCGTTTAAAAAAAGCTCCATATTGTGTGCGTGTGTGTGTGTGTGTGTTTTTGCGTCTGTTAACATAGTTTTTATTGTTGTTGTTGTTGTTGTTGTGGCTGTGCAGCTTTCGCGACTTTTCAGCCGCACACGCAGCCAGCGACTGCGACTTTCTGTTTGTTTGGTGAAACTTTTTTTAAGGTCGGCATCGGCATAATAATAAAAAAAATAAAAATAATAAAAAATAAAAAAAAGTAATAATAAACTAAAAGCTCGTATGTATATTTTAGAAGATTTGAAAAGAGCAGCTGTAAATGCTCTCTTGAGTGCAGCACACCAACACACACACACACACACAAAAGCGAGCTGTTGATGTCAAAGTGAAAAAAGCAAATCATTATAAAGTATGCAGATAGTAGATAATATACATAAACCGTAATGTACGTGGCAGCGCAGCACGAACTTTCACTAATGACTCTAGGTGAACTCTTACACACGCACACACACACACACACACACACACACACACACACACACTTGCACGTGCATTTTTCCATACGTGCTAAAATGCGTCGATCCATTTCAATCAATGCTGTGATATTTCCTGGCACTCTGGAAATTATGTTGTCTGAATTCTAAACTGGTGTGATAATGCATCTTGACCATAGTTACATATCTGCCATTATGGAAATCTCCAATTGGAACGTGCCTTAAATGAATAATGTGAAAGAAATGTTGCTTCAGTGATAATGTTTAATTTCACCGTTTGTTTATTTTTGCCTATGCTTATCAGTGTTGTTTAGTGATAACATGATTAGGCAATACATATTTTAAATACGTTGGAGAAGTCCACCTAATTATTCTAACACACTCTCTCTCTCTCTCTCTCTCTCTTACACACTCTTCTACTCTCTTTATGTGGTGTGTCGTAGTGTTGTTGTTTGCATTGTATTTTGATCGTCAGAGCGTAACCGGGCTGGTAAATGTACTCATATGTATCTAGATACAAACTCACAATTGTTGTGTGCCACAAAAACGCTGCTTTAGTTATTCCGTCTGT
Source organism: Scaptomyza hsui (assembly GCA_018152825.1). Classification (NCBI taxonomy): domain Eukaryota; kingdom Metazoa; phylum Arthropoda; class Insecta; order Diptera; family Drosophilidae; genus Scaptomyza; species Scaptomyza hsui. The sequence goes on from JAECXO010000269.1 coordinate 10,091,910, forward strand.
CTGCAAAAAGCACACATACAAATGGTAGTATACTACCATATCAGTTTTCCAGAGACGCTTCCAACTGTGCAATGATTTTACTTAGCTAAACGCTTGCATCAGGTTATACACAGATTGTTTTCATGCCATGAAATTGATACTCTTAAATATCTTACTTAAGCGGTGCCGATTTAAATACCTATGACACAAAAATACTTACAGTAGTCACTGAAAAATTAAGAAAAATCAAAATGTTAAAAAATATCAAAACAAAAATTAACTTTTTTTATGAAACATGACAAGACCATGCTTTGAAATAGCTTTCATTTGGGCCAAAAGTTTCTATGGCCATATCGTAGCGTTCAGTTCGCCGTATAAGCAATGAAAGTAAATTTTTTAAATTGAAAACAAATCAAAAATCAGAAGAGAGAAAAAATAAATAACATTTGCATAACAAACGTAATGTTGAACGAGGTTCTGATTGGAACGACAATAGATATTAAAAGTGAAACTCAGCGTTTGCCTTTTTTGCATGTCTAAAGGTTTTTGGCTTTGTTGTCAATCAGTTCAGCATTTGTATATATTATTTAAATATGTCTTTGAATTGGCATGAATCGATGAGGGTTTCGGTATTGGATTTGGGTTTCCATTTTAAGAGCAACGAAAGTACAAAAAGAAACAATGACGAACCTTGTCGTAGAGTGTTAAATGGCTGCCAAAAAAGAAATGAGGAAATGGGCAGAAAGATAGCAGCACAGCTTTTGCCAGCTAAAGGCAACTAACAAACGAAGACGCGACAACTTGTAGATTCTTTCAATTTACCGTAAACTTCACCTTAATTTTTTTTCCACCTCTTCGATTTTTTTTTTTCTACAGCCGGTTATAAGCGCCTGCAGCAACTTGTTGTTTTTGTTTGATTGTAGCAGCTTCTCTTTTTTCTCTCTCTCTCTCGTTTAACAGCTAAACGCGCCGTGTATTGGATGCCAGAGAGCCAGGAACAGTAAATGAAGGAGGACGAATATGGTGATTGTAACACGTGTAAGTATTCAGCAGATCTGATCAAGTGATGGAGACAGAAAAAGAAAGAGATATATACCATGAAAACTTTGTGGCGCACAAAAACCCCAAACGGAAGTTCCGACACAAATATGTACATGTGTGTTTATTTTCTAGTTAATACCCTGTTTTTGAAGCTGTTTTAAAGGTAAACCACACAAGTTTAAAATCAAAGTTCTCTAAATCCACTATACATTATAAACTTAATATCTACTTTTGAATTTAAAAAAAAAGTAATTCCAAATAGAAATTAACATTCATCATTAATTAAATTCTTTAAGTATTACGGAGTATATTTTAGTCAAGAACTCTTTATATGTATGTGCATACATAAATACATATGCGTGGATAGCTCCCATGCCTCGTATATCTACTATGTCTGTCCCTGGTAGGTTTTTTTTTTTGTATTGTGTTACGCTCAAGTGATTCTTACAAAAAAAGCAAAGTTTTATGGCCCTCGTGAAAACGTCCATGGCAACCCCATGGCTCGTAAACTGGAATGTCAAATTGTAACCACTTGTTTTCCCATTCACACACACACACACACACACACACACACACACACACACACACACACATTTGTATATAGGGTGACTACATCTGGATAGAACCCGCGTCGGGGCGGGAGTTCGATGTGGCCATTGGAGCACGTGTCATCTCGGCGGAGGGTCGTCGCATCCAGGTGCGAGACGATGATGGCGACGAACTATGGCTTGCCCCAGAGCGTCGCATCAAGGCGATGCATGCCTCATCCGTTCAAGGTGTCGAGGATATGATATCGCTTGGTGATCTGCACGAGGCGGGAATATTACGTAATCTGCTTATACGCTACAAAGAGAATCTGATATATGTAAGTCGATTTTATAATTCTACTATAATAATACTATAGAGTTTTTAATTTGCTTTTTTTAGACATACACCGGATCGATATTGGTCGCCGTCAATCCGTATCAGATATTGCCCATTTATACGGGCGATCAGATCAAGCTATACAAGGAGCGCAAAATTGGTGAACTACCGCCGCACATATTTGCAATTGGCGACAATGCGTATGCGCATATGAGACGCTATCGCCAGGATCAGTGCATTGTGATATCTGGCGAATCGGGCGCGGGCAAAACGGAGAGCACAAAACTGATTTTACAATATTTGGCTGCAATCAGCGGCAAGCACTCGTGGATCGAGCAGCAAATCCTTGAGGCCAATCCCATATTGGAGGCCTTCGGCAATGCCAAAACGATACGCAACGATAACTCATCGCGGTAAGCTATTTGAATCTAAATGCTATTTAATTTGCATTGTGGCTAAATGAGTTTATTTATCTCTTGTAGTTTTGGCAAATACATTGACATACACTTTAGTGCGAACGGCGTCATCGAGGGCGCCAAAATCGAACAATATCTGTTGGAGAAGTCACGCATTGTGTCGCAGAATCACAGCGAGCGCAATTATCATGTCTTCTATTGCATTTTAGCCGGACTCTCCGGGGATGAGAAGCACCGTCTGGAACTGGGCGCAGCTGCTGACTACAAGTAAGTTCGGAGCAAGCAACAACAATGGAAACAATGTTAATCTAATATCTCAACAGATACTTGACTGGCGGCAATAGCATAACATGCGAGGGACGCGACGATGCAGCTGAATTCTCCGATATACGATCGGCGATGAAGGTGCTGCTGTTCTCGGACCAGGAGATCTGGGAGATTATTAAGCTGCTGGCAGCGCTGCTGCATTGCGGCAATATAAAATACAAGGCCACCGTTGTCGACAATCTCGATGCCACGGAAATACCAGAGCACATCAATGTGGAGCGAGTTGCTGCACTGCTGGGTATGCCCATACAGCCGTTGATTGATGCACTGACACGCCGCACACTGTTCGCACATGGGGAGACAGTGGTATCGACGCTCTCCAGAGAGCAGTCGGTCGATGTGCGCGACGCATTCGTCAAGGGCATCTATGGACGGCTCTTTGTGCATATTGTGCGTAAAATCAATACGGCCATATTTAAGCCAAGAGCAACGTCACGCAATGCGATCGGTGTGCTGGATATCTTTGGCTTTGAGAACTTTGATCAGAATAGCTTTGAGCAGTTTTGCATCAACTATGCGAACGAGAATCTGCAGCAGTTCTTTGTGCAGCACATCTTTAAGCTGGAGCAGGAGGAGTACAATCATGAGGCCATCAACTGGCAGCACATTGAGTTTGTGGACAATCAGGATGCGCTCGATTTGATTGCCATCAAGCAGCTCAACATAATGGCACTGATCGATGAGGAGGCACGCTTTCCCAAGGGCACCGATCAGACCATGCTCGCCAAGCTGCATAAGACGCACGGTTCGCACAAAAACTATCTGAAGCCCAAATCCGATATCAATACCAGTTTTGGACTCAATCATTTTGCCGGCGTTGTGTTCTACGACACACGCGGCTTCCTCGACAAGAATCGCGACACCTTCAGCCCGGATCTATTGCATCTGGTCAGCCAGAGCGCCAACAAGTTCTTGCGCCTAATCTTTGCCCAGGACATTGAGATGGGCGCCGAGACACGCAAACGCACACCAACGCTATCAACGCAATTCCGCAAGAGTCTCGATGCACTCATGAAAACGCTGAGCAGCTGCCAGCCCTTCTTCATACGCTGCATCAAGCCCAACGAGCTCAAGAAGCCCATGATGTTCGATCGTGGGCCTGTGCTGTCGCCAGCTGCGCTACTCTGGCATGATGGAGACAATACGCATACGACGTGCCGGCTATCCCATACGCCATGGCTTCCGCGAGTTTGTCGAACGCTATCGCTTCCTCATTCCCGGCGTTCCCCCAGCTCATCGCACCGATTGCCTGGCTGCCACAACGCGCATTTGCGCCATGGTTCTGGGCAAATCCGACTATCAGCTGGGCCACACCAAGGTCTTCCTGAAGGACGCGCACGACCTGTACTTGGAGCAGGAGCGCGATCGTGTGCTCACACGCAAAATCCTCATACTTCAGCGCAGCATACGCGGCTGGGTCTACCGACGTCGCTATCTACGTCTGCGCGCTGCCGCCATCAGCGTCCAGCGTGTGTGGAAGGGTTATGCGCAACGCAAGCGTTACAGGAGCATGCGCGTGGGCTATATGCGGCTGCAGGCGTTGATACGATCGCGTGTGCTATCGCATCGCTTTCGTCATTTGCGGGGACACATTGTGGGATTGCAGGCGCATGCGCGGGGCTATTTGGTGCGTCGCGAATATGGGCACAAGATGTGGGCGGTGATCAAGATACAGTCGCATGTGCGACGCATGATTGCTGTGCGAAGGTATCGCAAGCTGAGGCTGGAGCATAAACAGTTTGCGGAGGTGCTGCAGCTGCGCAAGCTGGAGGAGCAGGAGCTGTTGCATCGGGGCAATAAGCATGCGCGTGAGATTGCCGAACAGCATTATCGGGATCGATTGCATGAGCTGGAGCGTCGGGAGTTGCAGGAGCAGCTCGAGGATCGACGGCGTGTCGAGGTCAAAATGAATATTATAAATGATGCGGCCAGGAAACAGGAGGAGCCCGTCGACGATGGCAAACTGGTGGAGGCCATGTTCGATTTTCTGCCCGATTCAAGCAGCGATGCACCGACACCGCATGGCGGACGGGAGACGTCTGTGTTCAATGATCTGCCGCATGGTCAGGCGGTTAATCAGGAGGACATCATTGCGCCCATGCACATCTCGGAGGATGAGGAGGATCTGTCCGAGTATAAGTTTCAAAAATTTGCTGCCACCTACTTCCAGGGCAATGTGAATCATCAGTATGCCAAGAAGGCTCTCAAGCATCCTCTATTGCCGCTGCACACCCAAGGCGATCAGCTGGCTGCGCAGGCACTCTGGATAACCATATTGCGTTTTACGGGTGACATGCAGGAGCCCAAATATCACACCATGGATCGCATGGACACCACATCCGTCATGTCCAAGGTGACGGCGACACTCGGTCGCAATTTCATCAGGAGCAAGGTAAAAAAGCAAAACAAAAAACGAATTGCAATTACAAATTTCTTACACTCTTATTTTTTTTGTAGGAATTCCAAGAAGCTCAATTGATGGGTCTGGATCCGGAGGCGTTCCTCAAGCAGAAGCCGCGCTCGATACGCCACAAGCTTGTCTCCTTGACGCTGAAGCGAAAGAATAAACTGGGCGAGGATGTGCGTCGGCGACTGCAGGATGATGAGTATACGGCAGATAGCTATCAATCGTGGCTGCAATCGCGACCAACATCGAATCTGGAGAAGCTACACTTCATCATTGGCCATGGCATATTGCGGGCAGAGTTGCGCGACGAGATCTATTGCCAGATATGCAAGCAGCTAACCAATAATCCATTGAAATCATCACATGCTCGCGGCTGGATATTGTTGTCGCTTTGCGTGGGCTGCTTTGCCCCATCGGAGAAGTTCGTCAACTATCTGAGAGCGTTCATTCGGGAGGGTCCGCCCGGCTATGCGCCGTATTGTGAGGAGCGACTGAAGCGCACGTTCAATAATGGCACACGAAATCAGCCGCCATCGTGGCTGGAGCTGCAGGCGACCAAGTCGAAGAAGCCCATCATGCTGCCAATCACATTCATGGATGGCAATACGAAAACGTTGCTGGCGGATTCGGCGACAACGGCGCGAGAGTTGTGCAATCAGCTATCGGATAAAATAACACTGAAGGATCAGTTTGGCTTCTCGCTCTATATTGCGCTGTTCGACAAGGTCAGCTCGCTGGGCAGTGGCGGTGATCATGTGATGGACGCCATATCGCAGTGTGAACAGTATGCCAAGGAGCAGGGTGCTCAGGAGCGAAATGCACCGTGGCGTCTGTTCTTTCGCAAGGAGATATTTGCGCCATGGCATGAGCCAACCAACGATCAGGTGGCCACCAATCTCATCTATCAGCAGGTTGTGCGTGGCGTCAAATTTGGCGAGTATCGTTGCGACAAGGAGGAGGATCTGGCCATGATTGCGGCCCAACAGTATTTCATCGAATACGGCACGGACATGTCCATGGAGCGATTGTTTACACTCTTGCCCAACTTTATACCCGATTTCTGTCTCAGCGGCATCGACAAGGCCATTGAGCGATGGGCGGCGCTGGTGCTGCAGGCCTACAAGAAGTCCTACTATGTCAAGGATAAGATAGCAGCGCTCAAGATCAAAGAGGACATCGTCAGCTATGCCAAGTACAAGTGGCCGCTGCTCTTTTCGCGCTTCTACGAAGCCTATCGCAATTCGGGTCCCAATTTGCCCAAGAACGATGTCATCATTGCGGTCAACTGGACGGGCGTTTATGTTGTCGACGATCAGGAGCAGGTGCTGCTTGAGCTCAGTTTTCCCGAGATCACAGCCGTGTCCAGCCAGAAGACCAACAAGGTGTTCACCCAGACATTTAGCTTATCCACGGTACGCGGCGAGGAGTTCACATTCCAGAGTCCCAATGCAGAGGATATACGTGATCTGGTCGTCTACTTTTTGGACGGCCTCAAGAAACGGTAAGTGGTGACCTTAATCACACAAGATTCCCAGTTAATCTTCATATCTTTTTTTTTACTTGCAGCTCGAAGTTTGTGATTGCGCTGCAGGATTATCGTGCGCCCTCGGACGGCACCAGTTTCCTGTCGTTTTTCAAGGGCGATCTGATCATACTGGAGGATGAGTCATGCGGCGAATCGGTGCTAAACAATGGCTGGTGCATTGGACGCTGCGATCGATCGCAGGAGCGCGGTGATTTTCCCGCCGAGACAGTCTATGTGTTGCCAACGTTGAGTAAACCGCCTCAGGACATATTGGCCTTGTTCAACATTGAGGAGGCGCATCATGGCCGACGCCTAAGCATGGTATCCAATGGCGGCGCAGTGGAACCACGCGATCGTCCACACACGCTAATGGAATATGCATTGGATCATTTCCGTTTGCCGCCAAAGCGCACCATGTCCAAAACGTTAACGCTTAGCTCCAAGCGCAGCGAGGAACTGTGGCGGCATTCCAGGGATCCGATCAAGGCGCCGCTGCTGCGCAAACTGCAGAGCAAGGAGGAACTGGTCGAGGAGGCGTGCTTCGCCTTTGCTGCCATACTCAAATACATGGGCGATCTGCCATCGAAGCGTCCGCGCATGGGCAACGAGATAACCGATCATATCTTCGACGGTCCGCTCAAGCATGAGATATTGCGAGACGAGATCTATTGCCAGCTGATGAAGCAGCTAACGGACAATCGTAATCGCTTGTCGGAGGAGCGCGGCTGGGAGCTGATGTGGCTGGCAACGGGTCTGTTTGCCTGCTCGCAGGGCCTGCTTAAGGAGCTGTTAATGTTTTTGCGCACGCGTCGTCATCCCATTTCACAGGATTCCATGCATCGCCTGCAAAAGACCATACGCCATGGGCAGCGCAAATATCCACCGCACCAAGTGGAGGTCGAGGCCATACAGCACAAGACGACGCAGATCTTTCACAAGGTCTACTTCCCAGACGATACGGACGAAGCGTTTGAAGTGGATTCGTCCACGCGCGCCAAGGACTTTTGCAACAATATCTCGCAGCGCCTTTCACTGCGCACCAGCGAGGGATTCTCGCTGTTTGTGAAGATTGCCGATAAAGTGATTTCAGTGCCCGAGGGCGATTTCTTCTTTGACTTTGTTCGCCATCTGACCGACTGGATAAAGAAGGCGCGACCCATACGCGATGGCGCTAATCCGCAGTTCACCTATCAGGTCTTCTTCATGAAGAAACTGTGGACGAATACGGTGCCAGGCAAGGATCGCAATGCCGATCTCATCTTTCACTATCACCAGGAGCTGCCGAAGCTATTGCGCGGCTATCACAAGTGCTCCCGCGAGGAGGCCGCCAAGTTGGCCGCTCTCGTCTTTCGTGTTCGCTTTGGTGAGAACAAACAGGAACTGCAAGCCATACCGTAAGTGATTTAATGTTGTTTGTTTTTTTTTTCGTACGCCAAATTTGGTACATTTTTCTATTTACACTTTCAGACAAATGCTGCGCGAATTGATACCGTCTGATATTATGAAGATGCAGAGCACAAGCGAATGGAAGCGTTCCATTGTGGCATCATATAATCAGGATGGTGGCATGAGCTCCGAGGATGCCAAAGTTGCGTTTCTGAAGATCGTTTACAGGTATGTGTTTTGATTGTGTGTGAAGATCATCGTTTGTTTACTCTTTGTTTTTTTTTGGCTTTTATTGTAGATGGCCCACTTTTGGATCCGCCTTCTTTGAGGTGAAGCAAACCACCGAGCCAAACTATCCGGAAATGCTGCTCATTGCCATTAACAAGCATGGCGTGAGTCTTATACATCCAGTAACAAAGGTTAATAAAACAACATTCAATGCGGTTGCATTATATTATTAATCAATACAATTAAATACTTTAGGACATACTGGTTACGCACCCCTTTACACGCATCTCAAACTGGTCATCGGGCAACACGTACTTCCACATGACCATTGGAAATCTGGTGCGTGGCTCGAAGTTGCTGTGCGAGACATCGCTAGGCTATAAAATGGACGATCTGTTGACATCTTATATATCATTGATGCTGACCAATATGAACAAGAATCGAACAATAAGAGCCAACTAGTAAACATAAATGTATCTTTAAACGATATAGAAGGAAACACACACATATTTATAATAATTATAAATTATAAATGCAATAATTATATGACTAGTACTTTTAGTTAATTATCAATTTTGCATCATAAAACACTCTTACCCCTCCACATCCCACTTTGGCTTGCTTAGCTATAGTTTATGCTAAACCCATTTTTATATTTATATTATTCCTTTCTGTTGTAAAAATTCGCAATCTTTTGTTTTTTTTTAGTAGTTTACAGCACATTCCGTTTACTTAAATTAATAATGAAACACGTCAATTCAATAGTCTTATGAGAGTTACTCATATTACTTATAGATAAGCTAATTTATCACATCATTTTGCAATCCGTACAACTTTCTGTATATCTCAACTGCATATCTGTACTGATGACTTTTTGTATCAAATACATAGAAATGTTCAATTATTTAATAAATTATACATATACTTACATACAGCGTTAATTTTCAAATTTAATAACTTATTTGTTGACGAACACGGTTAGATCGATTTAGCTCTTGATGCTCAGATGATAAGTAAAAGTAAGTGCAAATAGATTACGCACCTCGATAGAATTTTCTTATAGCAATATATGGCAGCATATCTCCAAAACGATGGAACGGCTTCTTTTGTGACATCACCTAAACATTTTCTGTAAATTTGAATTCTTTGAAAACCTGCACATAAGTAGAAAACAAAAATGTTTACTTAAAATAAAGTGTCTAACCTCCGGTTCTATATAGGCTATATCTATATGTTACCTAAAGTTTAAAATTTAAGGCTATTAAGACACTGCTCTACTCCTCGATTCTCAAAAATTTAAGTAAGCTCTGCTGATTTTGGTGAAATTTAGTGACGTGTTCACATAATGCGCAAGTATGAGTGTAAGTACAAGTAAATGTTTAAGCGTGCGTGTGGCATTGTTATTAAATGTAAATTATTTATTGTACAAGCACACATATTTTTATTTCTTCTAAAATTACTCAATACAAAAATTCTTGTGTGAATGACAAATACATTTACAAAATAAAATTTGTTCTAGTTTATAAGCACTTTATTTAACAACTCTCTTTTCTTGCACTGCTATGCACTTTTGATAAAAACAAACATTTTTATACCCTGAACCCATAAAATGGGTAAAAGAGGGTATATTGGTTTAGTGCAAACGTATGTAACAGGCAGAATAAAGCATCTCCGACCCTATAAAGTGTATATATTCTTGATCAGCATTAACAGCCAAATCGATATAGCCATGAGAATTTAAACAAATATTTTTCCAGTTTTACGAGATGCATATGGATAAAAGATAATATTATGTATTTCTTATTATTTGCTGCAAAGCATGTTTTTAAACATTTTTTTCAGTTTATTGCTTCGAAGTTCGAACTCTAACACTTTGAAAATGCCATTGGCATTTTAAGCATATTTAGCGTTATGAATTCACCTTCAAACGGGTCTTTTAATTGGGGCATGGGTACATGGAATATCAGATAATTTAATTGTTTCAACAGTAGGTCTCTTATCCGGATTTGGATCCCAACATTTTTCTATCAGTTCACTCAATTGCAAGCAAATTGCAATAGTTATATCACTCATTTGCGGTCGACCACCATTTACTACATGATACATAATAGCTTCTCGAGTCGGATTCTCCAAGTGGCGAAAGGGTTTTTTGCGTGACAATGTTTCCCAAAGAATAATGCCAAGACTATATATGTCACACCTCTCCGTATACTTATTCGCTTTAAGAACCTATAATAGATCATTGTTATTTATATTCTATACAAGAACTTCGAGTTTATTAATTTGTCTAGATAATACCTCTGGAGCTATATAAGCTGGTGTACCGCACTCTCTCGTCATCAAAGTGGCCAATTCCGTCGCAGTGCCAAAATCACCTATCATTAGGGTTCGAAAGTTGTCGGTCAATAATAAATTATCTGGTTTCAAATCGCGGTGAAGCAATGGTTTTGGTTTCATGGCATGCAAGTGGTGAATACCCTGTAAATATAAATCGTAAGTAAATTGTCACAATCGGTTTTTAACAGGCGCACCTCAACACACTGAATCATCCAGTAAATAGCATCTGACATTGTATATGGTCTTTGTTCCTTTCCGTGCAATAGTTTGGAGAGGGAACCGCACTCCGCATAGTCCATAAGTAAATAAGCCGACTCGTTATCAAAGATCTTTCCATATAGTTTTACAATATTCTCATGATCCACGCGAGAGAGCTGTTTAGCCTCCTTATCGAAGTTCTTCATTGCCGTGTCCTCCGTTGAAATGGATATTCCAATGAATTTTTTTAACGCATACTCTCTGCCAAACCACAAAACTTTATACACGGTGCCATAGCTGCCTTGACCAACAACCTAAATTTTGTTGTCAAGATTTTTTAAAATTCTATATATTTCCACATACGCATTTAAATATACAAAAAGTATGCAACAATACCTCTAAAAACTCCATATCTTTTATGGCTGAAGTAGGTGTTTTGAAAGGTTCTTCCTCGGTTAAACTTTCATCTAACCTGGTAAATCGAATATGTTTTGGAAAATCACTCTCCGGATCGCGTAGTAAATCAATCAATTCCATTATTGGACGGCGCTTTGCTGGATCCATATCCCGGCAATTTGTAATAATTTCTTCTATTAACTTATATCGCGATTTCCTTATATCACTTAAAGCAGGTCGTTTACCTACAAGATTTAAAATAAAATTGCAAACATTTCTGGTATAATGCAGACAGATTTTGCACCTCCACAGATTTCTTGCCTAGCCTCGTGTTGCGGCAATATTCCAAATTGATAGAACGGTTTTTTCCGTGACATCACCTTCCAGAATATAACTCCAAAGCTATGTACGTAGCTCTTTTCTGTAAATTTGACTTCTTTAAAAACCTGCACATAAGTAGAAAACAAAAATGTTAACTTGTTTTGCAACTTGTAAAGTAGAAAGGCTAACCTCTGGTGCTATATAGAATATATCTTCGTTATACTTCACTAAATCACTTTCGTCGAACGGAGAACAATAATCACTTAGTGTTAAGCAAGTGAAATTTTTAAAGAACAACATATTTTGCGGCTTTATCATGTTATGGGTAATAGGACTCAGCTTCTTTCCACATACAAGGTGTTCTATACACTAGAAATTAAAAATAATCAAATGAAGCAAATGTTTTGGAGAACATAAAAACTGTCTAACTTGGTTCTTGAATTTCTTTGATTCTTCGTGGGTCTGTTTAAATTTTTTGGCAGTTATATCTTTGTTTAGCCAGGTTGCTTTGTAGGTAACGCCGAAAGCACCTTCTCCGATTTTCTGTAGGATGCATTCGTAAAAAAAATGTTAATGGATTTTGAATCTTTGTTATATAGTATGCATGTATTTATTATAAAATATTGCTCACCTCACATATCTTTATATTTTTCGAGTCTACAACAGCTCCGATATTAGCTCCTATGACGTATGCTAATGTAGAAGCACTGCAATCTCTGTAATCAAATAGTTTTTGCAATTTATTTAACTTTTTCAAATAATTTGACAACTTTAAACATTATGATTTTTCTTACCTGATAGTTATTGATATGGCTAATTCGACATCTAGCGCTTCATTTCTTTTTATTGGATTAGGGTGCCAACAATTTTCAATTATGTTTTTTATGTTATCGTCGTTTAAGAATTTGATTTCACTTATTAATGGGCGATCACCTACAGAAATAATTATTAATAAAATAAAACAAATAATAGAGCTCTAATCGATTAAGCTCGACCAAGAGTTACCCTGAACTTTTCTGTTTTTTTACTGATTCAAACTTGGTTTACGTTATAGGGTCCGTAATGCTTCCTTCTGCTTGTTACATACATTTAATTTACACATTAATACCCTTTTCCCCGTTACATTTTTATATCTTTAAAGTCGTAACTAGATGATAACATATTAATGTGCATACCGACTGCGAAATATGTACATGTATGAAACCTGATCAAAAATATGCATACAAATTGTCGTGTTAACTTACTAAATTATAATTGCAATAAATGTAAAGTCATGTCTTTTTATAGACGCCTTCCTTATTCAAATATATATTTTCTTGATGGTAGCGCACTCGATCGCATTAAATGGGTTGATGATTTGGGTATCCTTTTTGATCCGAAACTTAAATTTCACAAGCATATCTCTTCAGTTGCAAATTGAGCCTCTAGTACCTTGGGGTTCATTAAGCGCTGGTCGAAAGAATTTGACGATCCCTACATAACCATAACACTTTACACGTCTCTGGTACGTCTTGTTCTTAAATATGAATCTTGTATCTGGTATCCCAAGTACAGGATTCACCAGGATAGAATAGAATCAGTACAAAAACAATTTTGCTCTTTGCCCTTAGGAGATTTAACTGGGATACAAACATTAACCTACCTTCCTAACACAGTAGACTTTTATTAATAAATCTTCCTTCTCTTGCTGAACGCAGAACAATGCTTGGTGTAGTCTTTTTACACAAGCTAATAAATGGTGAAATTGATTCCTCGGAATTAATTAGAAAAATTAGTTTTGCTGTTCCGATCAGAAGGACAAGGAATTTTCTACCCATTGCTCTTCAAGCTTGTCACTCTAATTATGCTAATCATAGCCCTTTTCGGATTTTATGTTCAAACTATAACGAATTTTCCCACTTAATTAACGGTGTCACTTCTATTAGTTCGCTTAAAAAGTTAGTCTAGTGTCATTTATCTACATTTTCGCGATCTACGTAACCGTACGCTATGCGGTGTGCCCCTCGGTCGGTTGGGCGGGAGGTTGGTTGCTTTTTGCTTGGGTCCGCGCGTTAACAAGCCGGTGCTTGGTATCGTTGGGCCACTTGAATGTACTGTTTTTCTACGTCCAATAATAATATGTACTTAATATGGACGAGGATGCTTCCTCTTGCCTGTTACACGAATTTGTAATGCTTCAGGGTATAAAATATATGTACCATTGCTGTGTGATTTTAATACCTCGTATAATCGCACCACCTAGTGTTGCATATTTATAGCCGGAGTGATAGAACGGTTTCTTGCGAGTCAACACCTCCCAAAAAATAATACCCAAGCTGTAAACATCACACTGTCCAGTGCAATCTTCTTCTCCTGTGAGTGCCTGGGAAAAGGTGAATATTAAAGGATTAATTGTTGTATAAATAATTGCTAAATATGTACCTCTGGCGATAAATAAGCTGTTTGTATCAACGGAATGGCAATATCTGTAAATCTAAACCCGGTTATCTTTATTAAGCGAAAGTTATCGGATAGCATTAAGGCTCCAGTATTTAGATTCCGATACATCTCCTTGGGATCAAGGAGGCTTAAGTAGGCAAGACCCTTTATGATCAGAATATAAATGAAGTATTGTTAGATCATTTACGCGGCCATCATAGTTAGCATATACGCACCTGAGCAACCTGAATCATCCACTTAAGAGCATCCAACACTGTATACTCTCTCTGCTCCTCACCATGCAAGTAGTCGTGTAAGGATCCACAATCCGCATATTCCATAAACATATATTTATCGACAACGCCATATATTTGAATTATATTCCTATGTCTTATACGCAATAATGGCTTTGTATCAACTTCACGTAATTTTGCGAATTTATTGTGATATGCCACAAGACTTTGACCTCGCCATTTAGCTTTATATACTTCAATAAAGTTACCATATCCTATAATCTGAAAGTTGCAGTTTTATAATTCACATCATTTTGTAATACCAGTGTGTTACCTCTTCCAACTGTATGTCCTTAATATCAATTTTATTTTCCATTCTGTTTATTACTTCCGTTTGGCGTGAGTAATGCAATAATCAGTTACATTTAGACTGTACGATTTTACAAAAGTGAAGCATTCGTTGTGAACAACCATATCAAACTGAAAAATTTTTTTTTTTGCGACTATTGGAACAAAATTGATAAGAATGCCAAACAAATTTAAAACTTATCTTTCGTTTTTGTCGCCACTTGAGAGAGAGAGTTAACGTCATAGATAAGATTTGTGAATTATTTTCGATTTTTTTGCGATATACTAAGTATTTTTCTAATCTTTTTTTTGCTGTAAATGGTAATTATGTTAAATTCAACAGGACAGACTGCGACTAGGTATGAACAGCTTAAGTTCTGTGCCTTATATATTTTATTTATTTATTTTTTTAGAACTATGAACTAAACCACATTCGACATTATTTACAGTACCCGAACGTGGACCACTTCAAAATTATATTCTTGTAACTTAAGTTGACGCTATACAAATTGAAAAGGTTTATTATATTATATATATAATTGATTATATATATATAACGATATATACAACAACGTTCGCTCAGCTGTAAAGAGAGTCGAAAATTGTTGTTATAATCTTAATATTCGAGGAACAATAAACATATTAATAAGAACACTTATTAATGACGCCTTTACAAAAGTAGATTTTTACATATAAATCAATAAGTAAATCCATTTACTTGTTATACATTTATAAATAAAAATGATAAGAATTTACTGGTAATTGAATTTTATAAATATGTGAGCACGAACCTTAAAATTTATACCCCCGTAAGCCGGTTTTCAAACCGAATTCACAACCCTAACACACGCTCGAAACCTTTAACCAAACCTCCCCAGAAAATTGTCGATAGTGTCGAAATTTTAATTGGCAGAGAAAAGCTTGTCCTATAAAATTGTGAATGTTATGGCATTTTATATTAGATTTTTATATAAGTACAGCACTTTGTAACTACCATAAACTTTCTTTGGCTATAAGATATTTTGGCCTTCCGATATTGCAACGTTGCTTAACAGGACAACGAACAATTCATGTTGTAAAAGGTATTTTTAGAGTTGAAAAGTTATTGGGTTCTTTAAATAATAATATATATATATATATATTTGTGCATATATACTTTATATACTAATGTATTGTTTGATAGTTGGACTATAATTGCATACAATTCCTTTAGGCTCCCACACAACCGGCTGGCGATTCCCACGCATTGTGTGGCTAGAATTTTTAAAGCGTGTGAAAAACGGCAGCCGGCTTTAAAGTCAAGACTCCGATTTTTTGTTTCTAGATAATTAGTGCAGTGGGAGCTCCTGAGAACTTTTTTTTTTTTAAGAATATTCACTCCCCCTCTTTCACCCATGAAGTGTAACGACCACAATCACCAAGACACCCAACACAAGACACAAGTCACCTGTCCAACCAGACAGAGCGAGGGGCAAAAATTATGCTCTCGAATTTGTGAATGTTCATTAAAAATGCAACTAATTTCATATTCAGCGTCTTATAAGATGTGGCCTTAAGAAGTTGCAGTTCCAACTACAAAACTTGGTGGTGGTTTTTTGTGTGTGTTTGTTGTTGTTGTTTTTGTTTTTACTACTCCGACCCCTTCTGCCTTTGCGCATCTCGCACGCAACGCAACGCAAAGTTGACGACGCCAAGTTTGTCGTTTGTGTCTTTCGTTAGCCATCTCAAAATTTCCCATCAACCGAGGGGTGCCTGCTTCGCTGACTCTGATAAGACTTTGAGACTCAGCCTCACAAATTCTAATAAAAATACCACTCAGAGCGTTTTTGCTTGCAGTGCTAAGCTAAAAAATGCCTTGTAGTGGAATAAATGTAGGAATTTATTAATATTATTAATAATAATGGGAATATTTAATAAACTAAAGTTAAGTTTCATTTAGAAAAAGTCGCAGATATTTACAGATATATTTGGAAATATTTATATATATATTTTGCAGTGCTAAGCTAAAAAATGCCTTGTAGTGGAATAAATGTAGGAATTTATTAATATTATTAATAATAATGGGAATATTTAATAAACTAAAGCTAAGTTTCATTTAGAAAAAGTCGCAGATATTTACAGATTTATTTGGATATATTTAACTAATTTTTTTCAAAATATATTTATTTTGCACAGATGTAGGGTATTAAAAGAGAATCTCAAGTTCGAAATCGTCATTAGTTTGGCAATCCAAACGGAAGCGCTATAATTAATGCAAAGCGGAGATTGTTAATTTGTAAATTTGTAAAACAAAAATAGCAGCAATAGCAAAAGGTAGCCTAACAAATAATGCATAAATATTAAACAAAGATAGTTAAGCAACGACAACAACAAAGAAAAGATTCACAGCACTGGCCGCTTACTGTCGCCGCTTTTTGGGGCTGTGTGAATATTCTGTTCCTTTAGGTCCAAACGGAAACAATGCGGCGCTATATACCTATGTCTACATACATAGTATATGTATTATAGTATATATCTTGACTTTGCGTTTTTCGTAATGGCAGCTTAAAATTCAAATCGACCAACCAACTGTAATTAAAGTTGGAAAGGCAGCCCACCGTGGGAAGTGCTGCACTTGTTTTGTTTTGTCTCAAAATTGTTCACACGACATGGCAACATTTTCTCATGGCGATTTAAATCGACTATTCGCCACCGCCAAGGGGTTGGTGGTGGTGGTGGTTAGGTTTTCTTCTTCTACTTTCCAGCAGGTAGCTCTTTAAAGTGAAGAAAAAGAAAATATTCAAATCATGCTTAAATCAAAACAATTGTGAGCTGACATATTTTACGATTTTTTTTTTGTATTTATTTAAGTTTAGTGTTTTTCTTAGGGTTAGAACTTTTGTTATCTTACAAAATTATATGCTTTGATATATATATGTATATTCTTATTATACATAGATCATACAAAAGATATATGGTCTAGAGCTGTATTTATGTCAAGCTCACCTTAAGTGAATTCTCATGATCTTGAATCCCTCAAACAGTATGCCGTGAATTGTAAAGTTAAAAAGTGGAATGTTTTACTAGGTATTTGGCCAACAATTGCAATAATATATGTATATGATTCACTTAAGGCAAGCCACAGCACTTACATACATGAAATGTTCCATATACTACAATACATGTTCATATATACATATCAATATATATATATATATTAAAATGTATATTTAACTAGATGCCTAGAGTTACATTTAATATTTCATGTCAGTGTGCTCTTTCGAGTTATGTACAGTTATGTCTTGGATTTATACATCTATTGGTACTAGCTAGCACTACGAAATGAAAATTGGTCAACTTGGAATTGGGAATCGTTTTGTTCGACTCACATTAAGCGACATTCTTTTTTTTTTAAATGAGCGTGAAAAAGAGATTGCGTGTGCGTGTGTATAGAATAATGCACACCTTATAAACTAAGGATGTGGGTGGATAAAAACTAAATATGTGCTAGAAGAGCTTTAAATAACTTGGCATAAATAAATGTATATGGAATTGCAAATAATAGCAATAATGCCGCACTCAAGACAAGCCGCTCCCATGACTATTCCATTGCACTTCCGAGATGGAGGGCAGTGTTTGATGTGACTGCTGCTGCTGCTGTTGCTGTTGCAGGCTCTGTTGCAAACTGGATCCGCTTGCTGGCGAGCTGCTGTTGTTGTTATTGTTGCTGTTATTATTATTATTAGTATTGTTGTTGCTGATGCTTGTGATGTTGTTGTTATTGTGACGCGTCCGCATTACATCCTCAGCCTGATTACAATGCGATCGCGGTCCCGGCTCCGGCGTATAAGTAAACGTGAGGCCGGTGGCATAAATGATGCCATCATTGCGCACCAACGAAATCGGCACCTGCGTCGGCTGACGCACCTGCACACAGGTGAACGAGAAATAAAGTAATTTAAAAATCTTTACAATAGAACTAAGTTTATTAAAAACTTACCCAGAGCCATTCGCCACGAAACTGCGATATTTCGGGCACCACACAGAGCAGCGTTTCCGTGCATCGATACATGGTCTCCGCCTCGACATCGCCAAACCACACCTGCAAATGTGGTGTGAAATTATCGCCACTCAGCTCCAGCATGGCAACATCACCGCCGCCATTCAGATTCAACGAGTTAACAATAGGCACAGGCGTAACCGGGGAGCTGCAGATGGAAGCAGAGGTTATTTTTAAGCTTGTAACACTTTAAGTTGAAGCACTTACGCAACGGGTCCCATTCCCTCGTAGAACTGATATTCAGCCTTGTCCGTTGATATGATTGTCCAGCAGGCGCCATCGTTGATCATCTCCTTGTTGGGCTCCTTGGGACAGGGTGTGGCCTGAAACTGTATGATCTTCTCCTGGGACAGGCACAAGTACATGCGATCCGTGTCCTTCATGTAGAAGGCACACTTGTGCAGCTGCGAGACAGGATCATCGGCCTCCAGCAGTGCCATCTGCTTGTCCACCTTCCGTATGATTAGACGCGGCAGTGCCATGCCCGTTACGGAGCACACCAGCTTAACGGTGGCGCCATAGTGTATATAACCATCTCGCACTTGGAACTCCTCCGACTCCGATTCGTTGTCATCGAGCAGATGTATCGTGAAGGCGCCCCATTGCGTCGATGAGGCATGAAAGTGTCCATTCTCCACATGCAGATAGCGGGTGGAGACCGTTTGGGAACGCAGGCGATTGAAGAGGGCGACATTTGTGCCGCTGGCTATGCACAGATCGGCATTCTTCAGCGATTGCTTCTTCTTGGACGGCTTCGAGATGACCTTGATGCGCTTGGAGTTGAAAACGCCAATGTCATGGCCACTGCCATAGAACATTTTCACCGATAGCATGAAATGCTTGCGCTTATCCGAATCGGATATGAACAGCGTCTTGGCGGCACAATACTGCTTGCCATTGAGATCCAGCTGCTGCATGTCCTGATCGCTGCTGCCAATGCCAATGAATGCGCACAGCTGTGCCCCCTGTTCGCCCTCGCCCTGCTGCAGCATCTCCTCGTATCGTCGCCGCCAGCCGCTGCCGAATAGATAGATGCAGGGGGGCGGGCAAAAGAAACGCTTCTCATTGCCATAGGACTTTTGGGCCACCTGCAAATCAAAGCAAAATGTTCACTTGTACTAGGCATAATTAATATAATCGTAATGGTAATAATAATAATTATAAATAATCAGTGCATCGATTATCGACAGAGATAAATCGTAACAAATTGTAACCGCAGCAATGCAGCTGTTAAATTTTCATATAATTAATTTCAATTATTTTATTGTGGCCGCCGTTTGCTTAATTTGCGTGCAGTCAAGTGTGAAGGATGCGATGCCTGGACGGCGGCCGACGCTTGAAGATAGCCGCGACAAACCGCAGCAAATGCCCCAGCAATGGAGCAGCAATTGACAATTGAATTTGTGAACCTAAGCCCGTTACAGATTGATCTATATATGTAGTATGTAGTTATGTCACAGTCTCAACCTAACAAATAGATTTGAAAAAACATTCTGAAAAATTATAACATATTCAAATACGTTTTTAATTTTTTCTAAAATTTCTCAGTACTATTTTTCAACTTAATATTAAATTAATTTTTATTTTTTGATACACTATTTGATTTTGCACCTGATTTTCAAGAAATATGGTGGTTGGTCCTTGATTACTTTAAAAGCATATATATATCTTATCATTTAAGCTTTCAAAAATTCATTCAACCTTTGGCTATAATAATATTATATTTGAATTAAATAAATAATTAAGTATTTTATAGCTGCACAATTAAAGCATCAAAAGATTTCAAAACATGTAAAAATTAACGATTCATCTATCCCAAATGAATAAAATAAAATCCGTGCCAACTGTTAAAAAGACATCTTTAAAACTTTAGTATAATAAATTTAGAATCCTTATAACAAATGTGTGCAAAATACAAAAAAAAATTACGAGTAGTACTTCATTCAAGTATTTTTGAAATGTCGACAGTTAATAAATGGTCAAATATAACAGTTGTGACGTCACACTCTTTATTTTGATTCTTTTGGTTATTCTCATTCAGTGCATAGTCTTTTAGCCAAAAATGCAACTTACCTTGGCGTGCAGAATAACGATGACCATATCGTTGCGCTCTCGCATGTATTTCTCCATTGCATCGCGCGTCAGCTTTTTTTCCTCAATGTGCGACCGGTATGGACCTGGACCTGGACCTGGGACAGCAACCGGCAGCATGGATAGCTGCATTTGCTGTTGTTGCTGCTGTTGTTGTTGTTGCTGCTGCTGTTGTTGTTGCTGTTGATGGTGTACTTGTAGCTGTTGCTGTTGTTGCTGCTGCTGTGGCGGCGGCGCACTGCCCAGTCCAAAGTGCGGCATATCCTGATTGTGACTGAGGCTGTGCAGCTGACTGCTGAACTCCAAGGAGTTGCTATTGCTATTGCTGACTGCTGTTGCGGCTGCGTTCTCGTAGACAATGGCGGGCGGTGCGGCGGCAACGGCGTTTAAATTAAATTGGCTGTAGCTCTTCATTTAAGCACATGCTGTTTAAGTGCATAGGCACGGTTTTTTATATTATTTTATGTTTTTTTATATTTTGTTTGGCAATTTGGTTAACACTTTGGCACTACTACGTTCCCGCTTGAACTTTGTTTGTGTGTGTATTTTTTAAGTCTTTGTATCCTGGCACACAGTAGAAGAGAAGAGCACAACACGCAGCAGCAGCTGTCGTTTCTCACGGATTCGCTTTCGATGTTGATGTTTTGAGTTTTTTTTTATTTCTTCTATGAAAGTATCCGCTTGGCCACCATGAACATGTGTAGTTGATGGAACGCGTTTGCGACTATGACTGAAGCGCGCTACTGCTAGCTGCTGTTTAAACTGGCAACTAAACTGTGATAACTGATTTATAAAATAAATAAAACTAAACCGACCGAGCCACTAGCAGCAGCTACCAAACAAACTAGGGTTGTTGTTATCGTATCGATATGACCAGCTTCGCAAATATCGATGGTTGATGTAAGCCCAAGCGATATATTGACATGGATGCAGTTTAAAAAAGATTACGCGGCAGCACTCACCTATCGAATAGTTACGATAGGAGCAAGTGACGTCAACGGCATTTAATTGGAAATATATTAAATCCAAAATTTAAGTTAAACACATTTAAATTTTAGTTTAATGCTTGTTTTCAAGGACTCACAGCATAGAGCTACCAGAAAAAACAAGAATATATGTTGTGAGTGCGAAGTGCGTTGACCCGGCAACGAAAAGCAAGTTAGCAGCTTGATCTGAATTAACAAACAAGTTGGCAGTGCGGTGCTCATTGTGTGCGCTCTACAAATTATCAAAAATTCTAGAATCAACTACAGTAATGGAACAATTCAAGGGCATGCAAAAATCCCTTTACATATGGACTGACAGCGCTGACTTGGACAAGCGCATTGAAACACTTAAATCCGCCACCGGCGGCGAGGTGGCTGTTGAAAATGTGCATCGTCTTTCGTTTTGTAAGTGTTAGCGCATCAGTGACTCACCATGTTTATTTCAAAATGTGTGCATTTTAGCTTCCTACGCCAACTCTAGCTTCGACCTTATTGTGATCGAATGCGCCCAATTGACCGACAATTACGTAAAGCTGCTGCACATGCTAAAACCCAGCGGCAAATTACACCTGTTTGCCTACATCGGACCTGCAGCGAGTCTCTTGCAGGAAATCAAGCTATCCGGTTTCATTAATTGCAGAGAGGATGCCGCTGCCAACACACTGACTGCTGAGAAGCCGGGCTACGAAACGGGCTCCTCTGCCCGCCTATCGTTTGCAAAAAAAGCCGCCAGCGTCAATGTATGGAAAATCAGTGGCGACGATGAGGAGCTCATCGATGAAGAGGATCTGCTTGATGAGGCTGACAAGCAAAAACCAGATCCAGCCGGTCTGCGTGTCTGTAGCACCACTGGCAAGCGTAAGGCATGCAAAAACTGCTCATGCGGACTAGCCGAGGAACTTGAAACTGAGAAGTCAACCAAAGCGGCCTCCGAGAATGCAAAATCCAGCTGTGGCAATGTATGTATCTCGTCTTTCTTTCAAACTTAAACACTGGTCGCTCTTAAACTAAAATGAACAGTTACATAAATCAATGTTTCTTTCTTAGAAATAATATACTTCAATTGCATTGAAACTCTATTGATCAGCTGTTTCAGTTTCGAGCGACCACCTTGAATTTAAGTGAATTTTTTCATGTTATTTCTTGTTTGTTTTTTTTTCAGTGCTATCTGGGTGATGCGTTTAGATGCTCGTCTTGTCCTTATCTGGGAATGCCGGCCTTTAAACCTGGCGAGAAGGTTCAGCTGGCTAATAATTTGCTGAAATCAGACATTTAGGGCAGAACACTGATAGACTTTAAAACTTTTATTAGGGCAAAATAATAATTTCATATGTAAATAGAAAGTGCATAAAAATAAAAAATTAAATTGCGCCAAAACTGACGCCTCACAGTTCGCATGGTGTGCCCTTGATAAGATCACGATTCTTGCCAGTCAGTATGCGATAGTTGACTTCATTGTGATCCAGCTCCTTGTACAAATACGTGGGCATTCTGTCGGACAGAACCCAGAGAGAGCCAGTGTTGTCGATTTTCAAGTCATTGGGAAACACCAAAGTGTGCGAATCGGAATCGATGAGTCCCTGTGTATCGGCCATGTACGGACGCTTAACGTTCCAGCAGGCAATGGCGTCCTTGTTGACCTGCGTGTAGAACAAGACACCCGTCTCCTTATCGTACACCTCGGCGGTTGACTGTCCGTTCATGCCACGATCGCCAACAAGCTTGAAGTCATAATAGGATTCGCCACCATTGACATGACTCTGGTTTTGCAGCACACGATTGGAGACTTTGAACTCTTTGGTGCTGGCCAGTGCATGGAAGTAGATGTCTTTGGTATGATCGGGATTCATTGGGCCAACGGCCATGCCGAAAACACCATCGGTCCATTGGAAATTCACACCAGCCACATTAAAGTCACCTTGCAGCGGATCGAAATGGAAATAGTTATGCTTCACGCGATACGATTTGTTGTCGCGCAGAGAATAGACAACCACACCATAACCACCCAAATCTGGCACATACGCATAGGCGTCATCGCACTGGTCACGCTCCACATCCACAATCTGTAATATATAAATCGGTGTGAATATATATTGGGTAATTGATTTAGTCAAGTATACGCACTATGTTGGCAAAGAATGTGTCCTCCTTGCTCTGGGAGGCAGGTATGGCATAGCGACGAAGCAGCTGATCCGTTTTTAGATCAAACACCAGTATGGAACTGGGCGTTATCTGCTTGGGATTGCCCAGAATGTCAGCGAGTCCGGTGTCAAGCACCCACAGACGATCGCAGACATCTACCTGAATACGGAACGTTGAGATGATGGTGGCATTATCCTTCAACTGTACATCAGATTTCTGCGCCTTATCCGCATCCAAGCGGCCACCGGATGGTGTCTTTTGCTCTTGGGGCTGCACATCAATGGGTAACTTATTGGCCTCCCAGCTGGGATAGGGACGCAGCTTTGGTGATTTCTCAGTGGTCGACAGATCAATGTAGTTCAATGTCGCCGCAACGCCAGCCTTCCATCTAAAACATATAAGGGGAATTTCAATGCATTAAAAATTTTTGGCCTCATGAAGATAATTGTATATAATTGATCAGCACCATTATCCAAGCCAGGTCAGTCAAGTACTTCTATTTATATTAATAGTAGTATACAATCCGTTATTTAACTAACCAGTTTAGATAATTATTTTGATACTTGCTTAATAATACACAATATTTAATAGATACTTTTTGCTTTTCACATATATTAAAAAAATTTTAAATTAATAATTAAATTTCCAGTCCAGTAAATTCAAATTCGATTGTTTTTTTAGCATCTTTTTTAACCGAATTTTGTTGCAACCGAATTTTGTGCGCAGCACTGATAAACGCATTTAAATAAATATTTGGTCAATTTACTATTAAAAAAACAGGTAAATCACCACGCAGCAATGACGTCATACGTTGGATGTCAACTTTAATTGGTAAAAATTTCCATTCAAAGAGTTTAGGAACATATACATTTATGTACGTATAGAAATATTAGATAACGATTTGTTTTTTCTTGTAACCGTTTTGTCTAAGCGTTTATCAGTTATTTTTCAAATTTGCATAACAGTAATTAAAAAGTATAATTAAGTTGAACACTGAGAGCGAAAGAGAGCAACGGCAGCGATTAACCATTGATTAACCGGTTTTCCTCCAAGTCACGATGGGTTTTTCGCAAGCCCCGCTTACAAACATGAGCACAATTAAATACTTTATACAACGATATTGAAGTTGCCCACCCAATGGTAATTGCAATTTTTGGCTGCCGCCTTGTCGCCTTACCTTGGCACAGTGACAAAGATTTTGTTTTCCCATCGCTCCAAGCCGAGCGGCAGATTGTTCTCCGCAATGTAGTGGCCGGTACGTTTGGCCTCCGCTTCGGCATCTGCACTTGGCCAGTCGAAGGTCATCTGCTTCCACGAGAACCGTTCCTCCAGCTTGGCATCTATGGCCAAAAAGCAGCAGCAGCTGATAAGGCACAAAGCCAGCAATTTAACCGAAAACATGTTGTTGGTTTTTTCTGTTGTTGAGCTTGGATTCCTTCTCTACTGTGTTACCGTTTCGTTCGAACTGAGAGCGTTCACTGCAAGACTTGAGCTGTGTTCGAAGCTTAATATGCTGACGAGAGCTTAAAAGCTTGACAAAGCTCACATACGGCAAGCGGCTAAAGCACTTGCACAGCGCAGGTTTGCAGCTGTTGTTTTTTGTTTGTGGGTGGTTATTCAAAATTAGCATAGGCGGAAGGGAAAAACGGTGAGGTAAAAATAAATTGTTATGGAGCGGCTATAAATTTGTAAATGCCCTGCACATGTTTAACATTCAACGGTTGCAACTTCGGGTCAGAGGCTATTGGGATGTGAGTTTGCAGCGAATTCAATTTATGTATTTGCAAACTAGTTTACCGCTCACACAAGCTTCGCGTAAAAGTTAACATAAATCCGGCTCCGTTGTAGCTGCTCAAACCAAAGATTTAACATCTTAGCTGTAGCTGTTACGATTTAAAATAATATATAAACAAAGTTCAGCTTATCAATTTAAAACGAGAGTGTTTGTCGTTCAAACACTTGAGTGCCAATCAAAAATAAATTCATTAAAATAAACGTTAAGAAGTTAATAATTGCATAAATCAATATCAATCTGATAAAGATTTATGTAAATCGCATACAAAATTTGTAAAATGCATATGTTTTAATATGGATGAGTTTTTAGGTGCTGGGTTCAAATGTTAATTTTTATCAATTAAACTTTTTACTTTGATCTCTGTTTTTTTTTTTTGTTGTTGTTGTTTTTATTCAGTAAAATTCTCATATTCCGTTAATTAGACTTTAAATTAATTCGTTAATGTTACTTTCATAAGAACATACCGAGTTTTCTTTGCTTCATATTGCTACAATTGTTTTTTTTGTGGTTGCTTGCTTGTATATATTTTTTTTTTGGATTTTTTTATTTTTATTTTCGTCTTTAGCAACAATTTGTTGTGGGAAATCAATTTGAATCTGGTTTATTTACTCGTATTTTTACAAATATTAGCTTTGCTAAAGTCTTAAATAATTTACTTATTTACTTTTCGGTTGTGGTTTGTGGGTTGCAGTTTAGTTTAATAGTAGTTGAAGTGGTTGTGACATTGACGGGAAAGCAAAAAAGAACCGAAAAACTTAATTAAACATTTAAGTTTTTCGTTTTTTGTTGAATAAAAGTTGTAATTATCGCTTAGTTGTTAGCTTAACACGCTATATACAATATAAGTACATGATTTAAGTTACAGCTACCCTAACAGCATTCCCTATATGAATTACAATCCAATTAAACTACAAATTCCAACGATCCTTAACATATCAATTTGTTTTTTTTTTATTATTATTTTTATTTATGTACTAAAGATGTCATTTTTGCAATGTGTAAATTTACTTATTTATGCCCATCATATATTCTATATATCTATATATTTATATAAATATGTAGATGATTGAATATATGTTTAAGAATGTGAGTGTGAGAAAGTGTGTATGTATGTGTGTATAGTTTTATTTCATTTAACGGCTTAGATTTTAAAGTCTTTCATTTCGTAGGAATTTGATGTTGTCTATGTGTTTATATATTTTTTCTATTATAACACTTTTCGTGATGGATAAGAGTGATTGGAATTAAAAAAGGTTTCAATTCGATTTATAATGCATGTATGTATGTATGTATGTATAAATATGTATATATGTGAACTCCTTTGAATAGTGTTTCAGTTTTCGTTTGTTTTGCTTGTAATTTCTTTTTTTCTCTCTTCAATTCAATAATGTCAATTCCTATTTAAATAACGACTCATTTATTTCACTTTATTCACTATTTTCCGTTTGTTTTTTTTTTTTTTTTTTTTTTTTGCTTTGTGTATATATATGTTATATATATATATATATATATATATATATATATATATATATATATATATATAATTATTTTATAAATGCAATTTTAGAACTTAGAGTATGTTCAAAAATTTTCCTTTGCTTTCAAACGTGTCTTTCATAATTTTCTATGTATAACAGTACATTAAAACTTAAAATGTTGCTTGAGCACGTAAACCAATCGGCCCATGCCATCCCACAATATAATATCCCCAAATATAATAATACATACATTATAACTTTTGATACTACACTAGACTATGCTATGTTTATTATTTATCTAAGATTTGCTATGCTTTCCATTCGATTTGTGCTACTTACGACTCACAGAAGTTTAAACTATTAAAATATTATATTCAAGTGCATAATATTTGTATGTTTTTATGTATGTATAAGTACGAGAATTATTGGACAGGCCCCCAAAAACGTTTTCACACACATGTACACACGGTCTATACAAAAACTAACACTAACTTAGGCTAAACTACGTGTTAAAGAGGCCAAACCTTTTAGGAGTTCGGTGCTGGAGTCTAGGAGCTCGTATTGCCACGGCATTGATCAGGATTAAGGTCCTGGGTTAAACCAAACATTTATAAAAATCGAAATGGGAAAGGCCGCCTTGGAAAAACATTTCTGTGTGTATATGTGTGTTTGTGTGTGTATGTTTTTGTTTGTTTTTAGCTCTAGGAGACAGCGCTGAGCAAAATAGGTTTATAGAAAATACTCGTTATACAAGAACATATGTACTAACACAACAATTGTTTTACTTTTGCTTTTAAAAATAACTAACTTTAACATGATTTCATTAATAATTTGTTATTTTTCCATAATGACTTGACTATGTTTGGTTTTTGTGTTCAACATTAAAGCCTAACAATTTATTTTAGTTCACATTCTAATGTCGTTAATTAATTAAATGTGGTAAGTTAAAAGTATTTCGTTTTTTTTTTATCTTAAGTACTTGCTAAACACGTTTAAGGTACAATACATATTTCAGTTAATCTACAAAATTGCTGCTACCAATTCTCATATTTAGCTCAGCTTAAAGTTGATACAAAGTTTATTAAGTACATACAATGTTTATTAAGTTTTTTATTTAGCATCATAATTTTTGTATAATTCACCTATCACGCAAAGGAAATTGACAAGTTTTTTCATGTACGGTGCTCATGAGTATCTGAAAGAAAAAGAGCTTTGTTAATTTTTTCAGTTAAATGATTTTAAACTTTAAATAATAACGATTGACTTTTGCACGAGTTGACAGCACTAAGCGATATTAAACTAAAAACATCGATAACGATGATCGTTTGTGCTTGCAAAGCAAAGTGCAATTGTGAACTTTTAAAAAAAAATAAAATAATAAACGATAAGAATTTGTGTGAAAATCGAAAAAAGCCACAAAACCATTATGTGCGCAAAAATAAAAAAACATTTTAGGTATTTTGTGTTTAGAACACATAAACATGAATAACCTTTTAACTCCGATTGCACAATGCTCAATCAAATTTCTCAATGCCCGCAAACATGGATAAAATTTCTAATAAAAATAAAATATTTCGATTTAATAAATGCACTATGTTAAGCACTAAGTATACCAATAACTAATGCTTTATGCTAGCGTCAATATGTACTTTTTTGGGCCCTTACCTTGTGTGATTGCGAGTGTAGCCGCAGGTGTCATATGCCCGGAGCCGCTTGAGTTAATGACAGAAGCTGCCTGCGGCTGAACTGCCAGCGAGGTTGTTGCAATGCCGCCAGCGCTGCTAGCGCCGGCACCCGATGCTCCATTTAGCTCTGTGCTCTTGATGTTGACGTCCCGTTCGACTAGCCGTTGTCGAAGAACTCGTATCTTTTCCTCTTTCTGTGCGTGAATAAAAATGTAAGTTTTTAAAGAAGTTGGATATATTTTCTCTTCTTCTTACCTGTGTTATCAATCGTTGTAGTTCCTCGTTTTCGGTTACCAGTTTTTGATAGCGTTCCTCGTCCTCTTTCGATATGGCCGAGTCCGGGTTGTACTTTGATTCGGCCTTATCCTTAGGATGTCGTATGACCTCAATAACCTAAGTACATTTCACATTAGTTTTAGTTTATGTATTTTTGATTTATGCATTTACCTTTGGCACAAATATCAGCAGCATGCTTAGGAAACAACAGAATATCACAGCTAGTGAAACAAAGGCGAATGACGCGTCCTGCTGCGATGCAATGACCATGCCCACTGGCGCCGTTATCAGACAGAGCACAACCACATTATAGATGCTCATGCCCACATAGCGTGAGTCATTGATCTGTTTGACTTTAATGGAACGTGTCTCGTATGCCAGGAAAAGACCAAATACAAGTATTAGACCCTTAACACCATAAACGAGTCCTGGTATAACAATAAAATAATTAAAGTGTTAAGGAAAAGCATAGGAAATAAATTGTAAGAAATAATTCATACCCAACCACATTGAATTGCGTTCACTTTCGCAATGCTCAAGCTCTGGACGTATTTTAATATCATCAGTTGTAGAAACTGGATCTTCGAGTGGGAATGTTTCGAGTATACGCTGCAGCGGATCAAAGATCTGCCAAGACAGTAATATCACTAAATCTATTGATAAGAGCCCCGAAACCATGGTGTATAGCTTCCAAGGTTCCACTTTTTTCTGTAAAATCACAAGTTTATTAACTTTCAAATCGCCTTATAGGTGAAAACTATTTAGTTACCTTTGGGTCAGTTTTCGCTTTTGTTGTAAATCGATGCACACGCCAGACTTTGCTGAACATAGCACCATATGCTAGTGTAAAACCGGTGGATAAAAGCCAAGCTCGTGCCTGACAAATCTGTGCAAAAATTTTACAATTTAAACACCTCTATGTATAATATGTATACGTTTATAATACCTTTGGATATTCGTGCGGACTGACAAACCGTCCGTCCATGCCCAGCAATATGACTGATATAAGACAGATGATGACTCCAATAAGCATAATGGTATTGCACACCGGATGCGAAGATTGTATAACTCTATTAAAAGAACATTCATTTAATCATTATATGTAATACACATATTGGTTTTTACTTACCTTCTATGCTTATTCCATATGTTGAAGATGATCAGAGCAAAGGCCACAAAAATGCCGCAACAAGAGATGGTGCACATGCAGACAAATAACGGTAATGAAACAGTGCGCAGAACATGTGTAACAATTGTGCGATCCTGAGGAACCTAAAAAACAAAAACAAAATGCGTTTTAGTTGGGAAAGAGCGCACAAAATAAGTTTTTTTTTATTGTTTATTAACAAAATAAAAAATAATTAACATATATAAAAGAACTTGTCTTGTCCGTTTGACTGATGGGCTATTCTTTATCACAGAAATTCGTTTTCACTGGAATCGGAATAGGTTTTTGAAGACGTCGACTTTCTAATTCGAAAATAAAAGTCTATCTGTCCATAATTTTCGCGAGTATGTTTGATATTAAATGCCCATATTTTGCAATTGAAGGGAATTATTCTATTGGCATGCAGCTTTCTAAACTTGAGTGCAATTATCCGATTCAAATCTTCTTTGCCTTCAAATGTGATTTTCTCATTTTGAAATTTGATATCAGTTAAGTGATCCCTATCAATGTACTTTGTTTTAAATGCCGGCTCTGGATGGTAGCGAATAGCCGCATGCTTGCTTGGCCTAGACGAGCAGGTTACCCAAATGCGATCCTTACTCATTGAAGTGTGGTTTCTTTTTGTTAGTATCCGATTGAGGGTTTTATAATCATAATGTTCAAACTTGGCTCTTACAAGATCATCCTTCTGCTCATAGGGCTTAGTATGGAAGCCAATCAGGCGATTGACTTTAAGAAAAACACACGGATGCAATGTGTCATAACCATAATTATTTTCCCTCTGGCAGGGTCCAAAGCGTTTAATTCGACCTTTAAATTTGCCATGTTTGCGCAGAAAATCGTTCAGCTTTTTGCGATTGTCTTCAATATCTGTTACATTATCCGGATTGTATTCTATCAGCTTGAAGTCATTCAGACTGCCAACTGGTGCAAGGCTAAGATATGGCTGTTGCATCTTAATCTCAGGCTCCTCCATGTTCACTCTATCCGTTAGATGGCAAAACAATGTCATGTTAAGTATAAGAATAAAGATGAGCATGCCAACGGTATAAAATATCGAGCTGCGCCAATTTTTGGCCGAGCGCGAAAAGTATCTGTTCTCTCTGGCATCGTAAAATATCCTTTGCCATTTTCGTCCCATTGGAAAATGATATTCACAATCTGTATAATATTGCCGATGTGTGCCATCTAACGCATATGTCTTTCCATGTTCTGGCATTTTCACAATGCCCTTGGGCTTAAATCGTGGCTCTTCGCCATTATTAATCATGTCAATCTGCACTTGATCCGCGCTAGCTGCATTCTTTTTAGTCTTTCGCAAATGAGCATAGGTTCCTACATCTCGGCTAGTAGATGCATCTGATCTTCGAAACAATTGTACATTATCGACGCTGTTGGCGTCATCTGCTGTGTCTTTGAATTTCTCAGTGAATAATAAAGCGTTCGTTTCTGTTGATGCATTGCTGCGCGCTGCTCCCTCAATCTCGTTTTCGCTGGTGGAAATCTCAGTTTTTAAGGAAACTTTATCTTTTTTATCCATTTTAAAATGTGCTACTCTCTACGAATATGGAAAAGCCTATTATGTTTTACCTTGCCACCAATCCATTGCTCCGTATTTAACCAGGTTAGATTGTCCAGCTGTGTGTCATAATAGCCCAACTTCTCGTATTTTCCCTTCACCATTTGTTCGATTTGTGTCAGCGCAATACGATCTCCCTGTGAACTGAATGCAACCACACCCTGAAAGTATAATTATTTTATATATATATCTGTTTTTGATAAAAGAAATTGTTTTCCCACCGATACGCCCAAGAATTGTGTTGAGTTCATCGCCGAGTAGATATCATCGGCTATTTCTTTATCCGTATAGGTAAAATCTCTTAGCGATTTCTTGCGTGATGTCAAACGCTCCATTGTCTTGTTGAATGCCAATGCCACGCTCCAGACAGCATCATAGGCCAGGGGCGCCTCCTGATAGCCCTCGGGATAGCGACCGTGATTAATATCGTAGTTATCCTCGATGAGCGCATTATTCAGTCGATGTCTGTTCAAAATCAATTCAAAATACATGTGTGATATTAAGAATTAAGGCATTTTATTAAACTCACCGAAACTCTTCAGCCGTCATGCCAGATATTGTTGTCTGATTGTTCTGATTCCACATGAGCGCCTCTGTGGTCAAATGTCCCTCGGCAGCTATGCGCATTTGCTCCACTGTGCAAGTAATGCCCTCGGTGGCCAGATTTTGCTCATACCAGTTATCCTCATACCAGCCTGTCAATTAGGTTTTCATTTTGAAATTAAAATGAAGCTGCATTATGTTTAATGCCTTACCTATGAAGAACCAGACATGGGCACGACCATAGAGCTGCTGTTTGTACATCTCGCAGAGAACCCGTCTCGCTGCTACTACGTAGAAGAGTCCCACAATGATGCGGGCATCCTGGCGTCTTAAATTGCGTACGGCGTCTGTTGGATCGGATAGAAATGATTGTCTAGTTACGATTTCGATGCCAGCCTCCATGCAGCGATTCTCGAGATCTTCCACAGTCTGCAAACAGACAAAGTAAATAGTTGAATAATAATTTGTTTTCTTTTTTTTTTAATTGTTAATAGAATAATACTTACCGATATAAATACCTCCTCGGCCTGTTGCAGAATGGCTACGCGAGACCAGCCAAACTTTTTCATTAGTTTAATGCGCGTTGGATTGTGCACCGTCGCCGAGGGATGGGTGCGGAACAGTGTTGGGAAACGCTTGCGATCGGATAAAGCGGGACTTGAGGCGCCATAACAAAGCTACAGTGTGACCACAATTTAAGAATAATGTTATATAAACGTATGCGGTATTTTTTTATGGCTTCCCTTTTGCTTACCACAATTAAGTTCCACATTTTGGCTGCCTCTGCCACAGTGGTGCAGACCGTGCTGCAACCGGCCAACAGCATTAGTTTCTGTGGCTTATTATATAGTAGATTGTACATCACACTGGCGCCCAAACCGGGTTCGCACTGTAATAAGATGGGGAGTAGTATTGTTGTATGCAATGAGAAAGTGAATTATAAACGTGTACAAATGCCATTTGGCAAGAGGCATGACCCAGTTTGTCTACTGCCAAGAAACGAGTCTCCAATGCAGGTTTACATAATAAAATAAAATTATAATAGTAAGTAATGTCAATCTGCTCACAAAATACCCATAGGACTCAATTTAAAACTAATTTTTATTGATTTGAAACACACTTAAAATTTTAAGATTTTAAACGAGTTAAAATATTCCATAGACAAAATGTTCACTTTACTTTAAATATATTTTTCACACTTTTTACAATTATGAAATAATATTTTTTGAGGAAAAGATTTTTATACAATTAAATAGGCTTTCAAAATAATCTAATGGAGCTAAACGAAATAAAATATTTGAAAAATTTACTCACTTATAAAAAATTTAAAAATATTAGACAGAAACAATAACGTAATTTCGAAAAGACGGTAAAGTCACTTTCATCTTAGTTTTACATTAAGAAAGGAATTTACTAATTCCGCGAGATTTAATATTATTTATTAATCAACTTCTAAAAACTAAACCATAAATGATTTACTGTATGACAAAACTAAGCATCATGCAAATCAAATACCGTTTTTTGTAGTGAAATGTCATGAATTAAATAATTTGGAATTATTTCTAGTAAAGTTAAAAGTCTCGTGACAAATGTACTCATTTAGCTAGAGATACTAGAATGAATAATTTATGTGCTTAGTTGAATAGCCAGTCGTTTGTGTGAATCAACTGGCACTCATAAAGCATGCACTCATTTGCATTCGCTGCATGATGATTCATTAATTCCTGCCTCTAATGAAAAACTCATTTACGCTTTGTTTAACTTGACTTTGCGTGTAAACAACCTTTGTAATTGTTTGGCTTCGTGTCCAGTCGCATTGTATTCTCTTTTATGTGTACATGGTTTTTTTTTTCTCTTTATTTTTTATTATCCTGAACATGGCATTACCAGTTGTTGTATGTTCCAGCATATAAATCCGGGGCTCGCCGCATTATGAGCGCACTTGTTTAATCGTTTCGGTATGGGTGTGTGTGTGTGCGCGTTTCTTGGGACAATTCACACATCAAAGTAGGTCAAGCAAAAGGCAAAGGCAAAGGCAAGCATTGCGTGCGACCTCTGCGTCTGTTGCTGCCGCTTGTTGCCTTTTTGGCATTACGAAGATGATGATAAAGATGGGCATGCGGCACGTAGGTGGTGCAGAGATGCAAACTAATTATGCAGCATTTAACGGAAGCTGTTTGCCTAAGCCTAAGCAACACTAGCCAGCATAGTTCGACACAGTTAGTTTGAGTCTAAACGAACTGAAACTGAACTTAATTCAAGCAGTTCTTAACACGCGCCCCTATATGTACATATGTGTGTGCTTGGTCAGGTTTGTCTGTCAGCCTTGAATAAAAATAAACTCAAATGATGAGCTGAGCGCTTACAAAAGTGACCTCATTCAAAACTCAAAACAAGTTGTTAAGCTTTCGCTCACTTAAAACTAATGAGCTACGCCTATAAATAGACACTACTTCTAATACAACCAAGCAAACTATGTTACTGTAACTGTAACTGTTACTGTAACGGTACGGACAGTCCTTTCCCTTTCCACTCACACACACACACACACTCATTCATAAGCATAACTGCTGGGTCGCTTTGAGCATTGATAACATTTCGTGAGAGCCTGCGACCAGCCATTAATTATGACATATGACATTTATGCGAGTAAATATACATTCTCATATAAAAAGCATTAATATAGATACATTTAGTTTAAGCTGTTGTTGTATTCTCAAAAGCACTTTCACTACAATAAACCGTTTGTCAAAAGTTGGTTAAAGTTGCATTTCAAGGCAGCCAAAAAAGTTAATCCAAAGTACGTTAGTTGTAGCCTTGACTTCTAAAGCTTGTTAACTTCTCAAATATGCAAATGTATAAAGCTTTTCGAGGAAATTCTGAGTGATAATATGCTTTAAAGTAACTTTCCAAAGAACAAATTTCTAGAAAACAATAATTTTACTATGAAATATACTATACAAATCCACCTAAAATATGTTTAAAGATTCTTCTCTTGTAAAAAATCAATCGTTCAATACAAATAACTTTTAGATGGGGTATTAAGCGACTACTCAAAGTGATTTGTTGTAGAGATTAAATGAAATAAGTATTCGTTGATAACAATAAAAAGTTGTGTTCGAAATGAAGTTGAAATTGATTTGAAGAACACTTACGACTAATACCCTTTATGCGCAATATAACAAAAGCATAATAAAACGCTACTTGTGTGTGTGTGTGTGTGTGTGTGTGTGTGTGTGTGTGTGTGTCACCCCCTAGAGAAATATGCTAATGAATGCCAAGTTACCCCACAACCCAGCCCAGTCCCGTCCCCGTCCCAGTCCCGGTCCCGGTCAGCCCCCTTAACAACCCCCCGAACGTAGTAACCGACGCAAGCGACTAAACGAAAAACGCTGGCAAAAAACAAAACGCAAAAACAAAACAAAATAAGTGGCACCCAAGGGGTCGAAACTAGTCGCACTTACAACTACTGCCACACTACTACGTATTTGTTGTCGTGAAAGGGGCTGGTTGGAGCTGGTGTCCTGTCTAGGTTTAGCTTATCATACATGCTTATTGTGACATTTGATATGGAGTATGGATAATGGAGTATGGAGTATGTAGTTTGTTAAATGAACTCACCTCGCTGTCATTGCTGTGCAGGATGAGCTTGAAGCCTGGCAGCAGATTTGGCTCCTTGTTGACATCATCCAATGCCAGTCTTGCTGCCGGCATGCACGCCTGCCCACCCTGCCATCCTCCGGTGCCGGCTATTGGAAATATGCCGCCAATGTGCAGCTCATCCGGCTTGCCGGCCTCGCTGCCCTCCAGCTGCGGTGTCCCGATCAAACAAAGCAAAAATATCCAAAACGTAACAGCACCATCACTTGTCATATCCTGCAGAAAATGTTCAAATGTGATTACCGCATCCCAAATCCAAATTTCATACACAAACACAAACACAACATACAACAAATACAAATACGAATAGAAAATCAAACAAAAAGGACAGAACGGTAAACGGGAAACGGTAAACGGGCAACGAGAAACAAAAAACGTGCCTTAAGCACCGTTTTATATGTCCACCGCAATATTTTTTATGACTCGCTTTGGTTATATTTTTCCTTTTTGTGATTTTTTTGTGTTTTAGCCATCGCAAGCAATTTTCTACACTCCTTGTTACAAAAAAAAAAGGTTGGGCCTCATTCGCTACACAAAAAAAAAAATCATTTCCGAATCTTTCATAATTCTGCTGCCCAGATTTGTTGTCTTGACTTGTTATAGTTATTTGCCAGGATATTTTCTGTTCAATCTTAGATAAATAGGCTGCAAATTATTGCTTTACCCAATAATCATAACTTATAATTACCATTTTTTTTTTAAATAAGTATATTAATTTAATTTGATTTTTTAATGGTTTATTTAACATTAAATGTCAAAAATTTTATTTCCATTAAATTCGGACTTCTGATTAAGCTGCCCAAAATACAAAAAAAAAATAAGACTCCTTAAAATCGTAGCTTAAAAAATGTAAAGTCAACTTTAAAACACCGAAAATACCCTAATAAATATTTACGTTATCAAGATCTGTAGCTCTGCTTACAACTTATAAGTATTCATACTTTTGTTTAGTTTGCTTTTTGTTGCAACAAAATGGTAAATAAATGCTGAATCTAGTCAGCGTTATTGTTAAGTCAGTTAAAGTGATTGTGCAAGCAAATAACTTCAAATCAGTTATTTTAAAAAAAAAGTTTCATGTCTTGTAAGGTCAAAGAACATCACATTTATTGTCAATATACTTATTTGTATAAGCACTTAAGCAAGATTGATTTATAGACAAGCAAAACTCGTTCAAACTTTGTTAAAAGTACCTGGGAAATGACAGCACTTTGAAGAAGCACGTCTCTAACGTACCGCAAAACGTACTTTTCTTTAAATTGGCGTACGTGATAGCAGCAGGTAAACGACTTTTAGAACATATTGACCTGAATCAAATCGTATTTTACTTAGATAATTTCAAGTCGTCTCAAATGGTCTTAAAAGAGATAGATGTGTACAAATCTTTTGAATTTACGTATAAGATCAAGGTAAAATGAATTCCATTATTAGCCTGCTCGCTTTATTTCATTTAGTGTCAATGATGCTTAAGTTAATGTAAAGGTCAACCAAATTTGCTTTGTCCTTAAATAGTTTTGATTTGATTGCCAGTTTTCTATTTTTGTGTTGATGTGGAAGCTTTTAAGCTCTATTTCAACTGACAGTTGTGGCAACAAATAAATAAATAATTAGATTCTATTTCTTCTTCATTTATTTTGTGTGTTCCTTCTGTTTTTGTGCGCTCTCTCTCTCTATCTCTCTATCTCTCTGTCTCTCTCTGCCCCGTTCAGCAAGGTCATTTTGTTTGGCGTTTCGTTTTTATAGCTTTAACCTCAGCGCACACCCCGCTCCGCACAACCAGCTTGTTCTAAACTTCACCAAATGATTGCTTATGAGAAGCACACACACACACACACGCACGCACACACACGAAAAAAAAGCAGAACTTTTTTTTCCACAGACTCATGAGGCGGCTGCTGTAGAATCAGTTGCGAGGCTACGCTTATTGTGCGCTCGTGTGCGTGTGCGTCTGCTTGTGTGTGTGTGTGTGTGTGTGTGTGTGTGTGTGTGTGTGTGTGTGTGTGTGTGTGTGTGTGCGAGGTAGATACAGATAGGCGCACAATTAGAAGTAAACAGCACGCGTGTAGGAAATTCAAGCGTTGTGGTTACTGAATGGCAGTACGCTCAAAGGTAGGCAACATTTTATTTTCACATTTCGCGCTCAACACAAGCCCTCAAATGTAGGCAACAATATTTTGCTGCGAATGCAAAGTACTTGCCAAAACGATTTAGCAGTCAATTCAAAGCTTGCCCATAACTGAAACAGTGAAGTGGGACAGAGACAATTTAAAGTGTGTCCTTAAATATGGAAAATCCATGAATTTCACCGAGTGTTCAGCCATGTTTAAGCGCACACGTGTCCACAAAATGTACTCAATATTATTTTGCACAGCGCTCGACGCGTGTCCTCAAAGGCAGGTAATTTGCGCGGTGATTATCGGCAATGCTGCTGCTGCGACTTAGGCGGTAATCAGCAGCGGCTGCCGCATCCCTTTGACACCTTGTTTTTTTTTTTTTTTTTTAAGGAGAGAGAGTGTGAAAGAGAGAAAGAGTTTCAGTTGTTGTTGGTATTTTGTGCCTGGCTGGCTGGCTGGCTGGCTGCTGCTGCTGCTGCTGCTGGTGGGCAACTTCCGCTGACCTAGTTTCAGGCACACACACGCGTTGAATAATTACGCGAGCACTGCGAATGAATGTGACTGTAAGACCGCTTTTTTGCCACTTAAACACTTCAGTGCACCAAACCGTGCGGCTCAACGCTCCCTTACACCCAGCTTCCCCGCCTGCCCTGCCCTGCCCTGCCCTGCCCTGCCCTGAGCTTCAACTCGATTCGATTCGATTTCACTTACTTACTTTGCGTATGCCGTTCAAAAATGTGATGCGATTTTGTTGATTGCTGCTGCTGCTGCTGCTGACTTGGCCGGCGCTTCGATTGTTTCATAAGACACTGACAAAAACGGTTCTTAGGGGGCCAAAACTCAATGTTTGTTGTTGCTGTTGTTGCGGCTTTGCTGTTGCTGTTGCTGTTGCTCTTGTTGTTGTTGTTGTTGTTGTTGTTGTATTGTTAGATGACTGCGCATTACAATCGATAATCCCTTGCACAAATGCAGCTCAGCGCAACGGCATTCGCGCAAATCCATTTTAATGAAATGCCGTAAGCCGCACAGATTATCCTTTAAATGATGATTATTAGTTTCTGTAGCACAATTTGTTGTCTGCGCTGCTGCTGCTGCTGCACTTTCAGTTAACACAACAACAACAGCCGACGGGGCGTGGAGCTTTACAAATAAAAAACCAACAAAAAAGAAAAGAAACTAAAAGCTTCAAATTGAATTTTAAATTTTTATCAGCTGCGTTTTTTTATTCCTTCTTTTTTTTCGGGGTTTTTTTTTCAGCCTTTACGGTTGCTTTAACTTTTTATTTTTTTTGGAATTTGCTTGTAGTTTTTATCTTGTATATTTTATTTGTTATGTGTATAGATAATTTCTTTTTAATTTGTTAAACTTTTTGCTCACTGGCACGTGATTAGCAAACATTTTCTAATTTTACGCACACACGCACACGCACACTCACACACAAGCACATTTATTTGGGTGTATTAGTTGGCTTGGCTTGTTTTATACACAAAATTTTTGTAAAAAACTTTTTCGCATTGTATTTGGAGGCGAGGCGCGCTGGTTCTGTGTGTTCGTTGCGTTCCACATGTATCCGACGACTGGAACTCCATGACTGACATTCGCACACCGACGACATTGGCTTGAGCCAGCGCGAAAAACAGAACACAGAGCTTTTTTTTGTTACTGAGCGCACAAGCTTTTCATGTGGAGCGACTGGAAGGCAACGCCGTAGCTCTTACTTGCCTTCCAGCTCGGCACAGTGCGTGAGTGTTGGTAAAGTTTGATTTTTAGTGGGCGCGAAGTTGATAACTGTCAATTGTGTGTGCACCGTAATTATGACTAGAGGCCACTTGGCCACAGGGCGCCGAGGCAGTGGCCGGCGTTTTGCGCTCTTGGCTTAAGTTGAGTTGAGTTTGTCAAATGGCCGCTAAAAAGCACACATAAAACAAGAATAAAAGCTGAAACTAAAGAGTGCTGTACAGCCAAGGACGATTGGCTTCAGCTTATGGCCAATGTCAGGCGGCGTTTGTTTTGAAAGCGAAAGCCATTATTATTGGCCTGGCCGGGGTCTGGCATTGCATGCCAAAGTTTTTTTTGGGGTCGTAATACAGTCAAACATGCAAACACGCACGGGGCCCGCACACAAATGTTGCCGCTGCCAGGCACACACGAACATGGGGCAAGGTAAGGTCCTTGTCATTTAACTTACTTGCCGCGTTGACCTTTTGTCGTGTGTGTGCAATTTACAACAGCAACAGCGAACGAAGACGAAGAATAACAACAACAACAACAACAAAAACTTTATGGGTTGCCAGCTAATACCCGCAAAATGCCACGCCTTGAGCCCCAAAACAACAACAACAAAAAAAAAAGGAGTAAAAGAAACCCTTTAAGACGGTTCTCACCCTGAAACTCACGGGCACGTGCATGTTTGACGAGCTTATCAAGGTTTGAGCCGTATTGAATTTTAAATCATTACATATCCGCCTTAGCCAATTAGTTTTGCTAATTGCACTGCATAAATCATGGCCAAGTACGCAATTACACTGAGTACACACAAAAATTACCATTACCATTGCAATTCTGGAAGGAACCGTCCAAGCACTTGCATATCTACATAGCGGACATACAACAGAATGCAACTCGGGCTATGAATTATTTAGATAAAATTGTTGCAAACGAAATGCAGCTGACAAATTCATATCTATGTAGAAGGTTATTTGCCAGATTTGCAAAGGGGAAAATAAACAACACTTGCTTTCTTTTATACTCTAACTCCATTGGAAGAAGAGTATATTGGTTATGTAAACCTTAAACGACCGTTTAATAAACGTTTGATATGCTTACAAATTTAAATTTTTAAAGTCATTTTATTTTGTTAATCAATTGTTTTAAAATTTAAAAAATAAAGAAAGCAATCATGAAACAGGAGTGACACAACCTTAACTTTGTTTAGTTTCAGAAAAGCCACCTTTGAATTTTTAGCGTATGTCCTTAAAAGCCGTAGAATAATAAAGTCTCAGTATCTCAGTATCATGAACAGTAGATTTTATTTTGGTTTAAAGAACATGGACTTCTGCAGAAGCCACTTACATATTTTAATCAATTTGCTGTTACAATTTAAGAATAGTTTGCAAAGATAGTAAGAATAAGAGAT
The DNA here is from genome assembly GCA_018152825.1 of Scaptomyza hsui. NCBI lineage: Eukaryota > Metazoa > Arthropoda > Insecta > Diptera > Drosophilidae > Scaptomyza > Scaptomyza hsui. The sequence continues at coordinate 10,133,023 of JAECXO010000269.1, forward strand.
TCAACATTTTAAATAAATTTTTGTACTTATATATATATATATATATATATATATATGCAATTAATAAGCTGTTGGAAACTATCATCTTATATATTTTAATAATTAATTGTTGAGAACCTGAACTGTTTGACTCTTAAAAAAACTTTTGTACGAAACTTTAAATTGTCGTTATCTCTTAGTAAGGTTATTTACGGAAAACCATGCATCCTTAAGTGAAAGATTAGTGGACAAGTATTTTTGACATATTTCTTAAAAAAATCATTTTTCGACAGACTTTTTAAGAATTCAGCCAAAGTTCTGGAAGTGGGAAATAGAAACAGTTACTAAAGAAACTAACCTAAATATGGAATTGTTGAAAACCTGTAGAAGCATTTGTTTTTATTAATGTCATCATAGCTTTTCGGATAACTCATTTGTTTTCTTTAAACTTTGGGCAAAATATATTTTTGTTGTTGTTGTTGTGGTTGTTGTTGCGAAAATTGTCTTTGTTATTATTCACATCAATCATGTGTGGAACGAATAACTCTTAGGCATTGGCAGGCAAAGTTCAAATTGTCTTTTGGACAAGAAGCACAAAAGATTAACATGCGCTCAGCTAGGATCGGCTCATGCTTCTAGTCCTTGTGCACACACACACACACCCGCACACAAGCACACACACATATATATCTCTTTTAAATTGTTGCACGCCTCGTGCCTACCCAGAGCCCCCTTGAGCCCCACCCTGGGGGCAATCCTTGTAAAAAGTTTAGCATAGCGCAAGGGAGCCCAAGGGAAAGTGGCAGGGGAGAGGGGCTACAACAAAGGCAAATGCCTGGCATGCGTTTTTCACATTGTTCCATGCGGTTGAATAAACACAAGCCGTTACAAACACACACACACACACACATTCGCACACTTATGCATTTTATGAGCTGCACATACAGTGACACACTAACACACACACACACACACACACACACACACACACACACACACACACACACACACACACACCGACACATAGACACTTATTCGCTCGCTTGCCTCGACAGGCTTACAAAATAAACATTGCGGTATGTATTTTGTTTGTACACCCTGCGTATACGTAATGTAAGGCCACTCATTCTGCCTACCCACCTGGCTGACTGTCAGTGGCCAACGACACACAAAAGGTACACACACACACACACACACATACACACTGCACGTCACGTCGTAGTATATGCTGGAGAGCTCAGCAGCCCGACAATCCTTTGTGGCAAAATGATTTAACCCATATCCCAACTGCTGTCAACTAAAGATTCGCTATGTTTTATGATATATTAGCCGTGCTAGAGATCAACTCGCAATGTGCAAAATGCAGTTGAACTATCTCATCGAGCGATCAGTACTGGCATTTAGTTGAGAAGCTGTGAATAAGTCATGAAAAGTAATCTGTGTACATAAAGGTGAAATTAGTTTCACGAAGATTAAAAATATGTATGTAGCTAATGGAGAATAATGAAGAAATTAGCAAGTATAATTTACATTTAAAACTTTCAGCTCTTTTCCTATGTGATGTTTAGGCATCAAATATAATTACTCTTCTTACAATAAAAATGAACTATTCATTCAATAAATTTTAACTTTTTTAACCTATTTATTATCTTCTTGGATTGGTGGAATTGTTTAATATAAAAAAAAATGCTTGCTTGCTTAAAAAACTTTAACTTTTTTACTATAACTTTATTTAAATATTTGATTCACTGACTGGTAAAAATTGTTGGATTCCCATGAAAAAATATTTTTTTTTTTCAATATTTCATCTGACCAATGTAAAAATTTAATTTACTTGTTTCGAAACGCAGAGAAAGTTTGTTAAAGTTAATGAAATGCCAAAATCTGTTATTATTAACAGCTTGATCTTTTCATTTTGGTGAAAATGTTGATGTGTGTGGTTAGCATTTGGGTTAAAAGTGAACTAATTTGCATAGACCGCATGGAACAATGCGCAGGCGGCTGCACGAAGAGGTAACAAAAAGATTCATTAGGGCCAATCAGTGCAAAGCGCGTCGGGCCGAGGGGTGGCAGGTGGCAAGGCGGCAAGAGGGGAGGCGAACGCTGCGACACGAGCCGAGTCGAGTCCTTTACGTGTATGCATGAGTGTATATGTGTGTGAATGTGTATTTGTAAACAGTTTTGTTGTTTGCCTTCTAAATACGCACGTTCTACTTTAAACAAAGCGTAGCGCACACAAACACACACATACAAGCACACATACACACGTGCTGGTCTGTTGTAAACAACTTTCATGTATATAAAGTATATGTATGTGCGTGCGTGTGTGCAAAACAAATTTAAACTTTACGCCCAAAGTTTATTTTTATGAGCAAAACTTTAAATAATGAAATTATCTGACAAGAACTTGAAGATGGGCAAAGAGCAACAAACAGACGGAGAGACGAAAGCGAGAGAGAGAGAGAGAGTGAGTGTGTTCCAAAAGAAGAAAACAAAAAAAAATATATGCAGAGCAAAAGCAAGAGAAAGTTATGTGAGTGTGTGAGACAAAAATCTCACACACACGCACACACGCGCACATACACACGGATACAAACGTTTATCCGTTTTGCTGACTTCGCCCAAAAACCAATCAATGGGCGTAATTTATGCCTTCATTTGCCCAATATACTCATTTGTACCTTCTCGTTGCGTTATCAAATATTTATTTACACTTGAGCTATAATAATTCATTGATGCATTGAATGCCAGGCACAGGCTCGCACACTAGGTAATCGGTCTCGGGCACGACCCGGCAACGTAAACGTCAGGACTAACCTTTGCCCGTTGTCCTTCAATGGCGCCGTCGCTGTGAAAGCAACAGCTGTGCGCGCTCTCTCACCTTAGCTCGCTCGCTTACTCTCACTCTCGCTCACTCTCTCTAATTTTAGTGTCCTTCCACAGAGCTTTTGACTTCCAGTTTCGAATTTGCTGGCGAAAGCTTCGTTATCAAAGCTGCACAAATGTAGGTATTGTCAAAATTAAGAGGGTTGCGTCAATACTTTATATTTTTTGAATAAACTTAAAATGAAAGGTAAAAAATGAATTAAAAGTTGTTTTATGATGTTAAAAATTTGGTTTTCTTATGTAACATTTCTCCAATAAATCTGGATAATAAATTTTTTGTTCTTAATACATAAATTGTAAATCCAGTCCAGAAGAGAACACAGAAATAAATTTGCAAGTTTATAATTGTCTTTGTTTTGAAAAAACCCTTACACTACAATTTCAAAAGACTTTGTATTCCTATATTGTGTATGTCAACGTTAAAAGCTTAAAACACATTCTTTAAATTAAACAAAAAATATGCTCTGATCATGCTGAGTATGTTGCATAGTATATAAAAAACCATTATGTTAACAAAACTGAAGCGATATTAAGATGTGGGCATCAGTCATTAAACTCAAAGACCGGCTTGCCATTGGCATCCCAGCTATTTTTGCATTTCTTGAAGGCACAAAGCAGATAAAGTGCTGAAAATAATAATAAAAGGGATAAGTTAGCTAGTTAAGATAGTTACAATTTAAGTGATCACTGAAAGAATTGTGTTTTAACTTTGAAGTAATCACTGTTCTTGTCAATTTACTCACTCGTTGCCTCCCATTCAGATTTGGACAGCGTGCCCACTGGGCGACCGCGTTGTGTGCCAAAGGCCTTGGACACGTGCTCGAACTGCTCGTCGTTGCCACAACGATGAGTTTGGATAGACTCCAGCCCGGACATGCGCTGCAGCAGCTGGCGGCCCTGGGGCAGCGTCTCCTTGTAATATTCGGCAAAGGTGCTGCGCCTGATCAGCTGCAGGCCATGCTTGCGACCAATCCTAACCAGTGTGGGGAAATGCACTAGAAACTCCGGACAGTCGACAACGCCCTCAAGATGGAACTGATACTTGGCCCCAAATAAGGGCGGCGGATCTGACACATCGCACTCAAACTCAATGCTATAGACATCGTTGCCAAAGCGGCGCGCATCTGGGCCAGCAGCTTTCAGTCTCCTCATGATCTCATATGCATCCGGTATGGTGGCTATGAAGTAACCGCCCGGCTGCAGGCACTCGGCGGCATTGCGCATCATGCAGTCGGCCTGCGTCAGTGACTCGAAGCAGTAATGGAACGCAAACTGGCAGGACACCAGATTCAGTTGCAATGAGGCATCCTTGTAACGTTCACGCAGACGCACCATTGTTGAATCGCAGGCAAAGAACTCGGCAGTAAACTTGTGGCCATATTTCGATTTCTCAGCACGCTGCAATATGTCCTGATAGCGACGCTGGCATTGCTCTACGGATACCTCGGCAATGTCTGTGCATATTAAATGCGTGATGAGAGCCTTGTCCCACTTGAGCAGATCGCCTCCTTTGCCGCAGCACATGTCCAGCACTCGGAGAGCATCGCCGACGCGCTTTTGATTCTTGATTAACGCCATATACTCATTGATCAGCTGGCTCTTGATCCAGTTGTTAAAGTTGCGCATAAAATAGATTTTCGACTTGTGGCGTTCCCTCCGTCCGGCCTCCTTCAGCTCGTTGTAATGATGAGCGACGACATGCGTGTTGGCAGCACCACTGCCCTCTGCTTCAGCTTCAGCATCTTCGCCTCCATTCCCGTCACCCTGAGCGTCTGCTTCGGCATACTCAGCATACTGGTTTGCGTTGTTTGTGACTTTTGAGATGGTGGCGTTGTCCTCGCTTTCCTCATCGTCGGATAGTTTAACTGGCGCAAAATCTTCCTCAGCTGTGCTTTGGTCATAGTTCAAACTCATTTTTATTATTTTAACACAAAGCAATTAAATGCGGCCGCCGCTTGATGGTGGAAAGTCCGGCCGCGGCACTCTCCGAACAGCTGATTTTTTATTTTCAAATAACTATCGATAGATTTCGTTGTTAACAACTCTAGCAAATGGTAAGGCAATTCAATAAAGGTTGGCTTTAAAAGCATAGCTATGAAGAGAAACAGTGACGTCATAAATTTACTCAAACGAGTATTCGAGTGCAAACTTAGAGAATGTGATGTCAATAAAAATTCATTAGGTTTTGTGCGTTACCTTGTCAGCCCACCTGTTCTACATGCGGTAAATATAACATTTTAAATGCATATCCGTGCATTTAACAACGCTGTTTGCACGCTTTTGTTGAATTATACACGAACAAGAGCAGTGCCGGCTAGACGCAGCATGGCTTGCAGCAGATACGAGTATGTCAAGACCTACGAGCAGGACGATCGTATATTGCCAAACGTCTGGATTGTGATACGCATTGATGGCAAAAAGTTTCACAAATTTGCCAATGCACACAAATTTGTAAAACCCAACGATGAGAATGGTAAGCTAAGAAACAAGTACAAATAACTCAAGGCTTATCATTTTTCCCCATCAAACCGTGTAGCGCTTAATGTGATGAACGCCGCTGGCATTGCTGTAATGCAAGAGTTCCGGGACATTGTGTTGGGCTATGGTCAAAGCGATGAGTACTCTTTTGTATTCCGCAAAGATACGGCCTCATTTAAACGACGCGCTGCCAAACTGTTAACGTATGTAACAAGCCTCTTCTCCACCAGCTATGTGATGAGTTGGTCCAAATGGATGCAACAGCCTTTGGCCTATGCACCCTGTTTTGATGGCCGCGTTATCCTCTATCCATCGGATGAGAATCTCCGAGACTATCTGAGCTGGCGGCAGGCGGATGTGCACGTCAACAATCTGTACAATACGGCATTTTGGAAACTGGTGCTTGAGTCCGGCTTGAGCAATCAGCAGGCCGAGGAGCGGCTGCGTGGCACACTGTCTGCGGATAAGAATGAGCTGCTCTACAAGGAGTTTGGCATCAACTACAACAACATGCCGGCCATGTATCGCAAGGGAACCATATTGCTACGCAAGCGTGTGCTGCAGTCGGAGCAGAATGAACAGGATAAGGGCAGGCAGGCAATAGTGCCATTGCACGAGGATCTGATAGGCGCTGACTTCTGGAAGAAGCATACAGAAATCCTTGGCAAATATGTACCTGGCAAACAGCTGTTTTCGTGTGAGCAAAGCTTACCCAGACTACTGGAGCAGCAGTTGGCAGATCAGTTGGAGGAAAAGGCCAGCCTTAGCTGAGTTTCGACTTATGACAATAGTTTAATTATAATTATTACAAATAATCATTACATTAAGCGCAAAGAAATATGAACTTGTTGAACTTTATCGATCAGTAGTCATCGTCGTCATCATCATCGTCATCCTCACTGGGTTTGCTGACGGAACTGCCGTCCGGCTTATGCTGGGGTCGCTGCTGCATTAACGCATTATTTTGCTGAACGGCTGCTGCCTGCATGCTCATCCATTGTTGTTGCTCCTCGCGCGCTTGCTCTTCGCGGGCACGGGCAAATAGCTCCTGTTGCTGGCGCAGCAGTTCCTCCTCGGGTATTCCAAGGTTCTCCAGTCGTGTGCTCTGGCGTCGTCGTTTCGCGGCGACTTCCTTGCAGTCGTGTAGCACTGCCTCCGCCTCTTGTTTGTAGTCGCGAAATCCGAGGCGGTCGAGTGCTTCCAGTACATGTTCAGCATTAATCGTTTTCTTGCTTTTTTGATTGCACACCTCGTTTGCCTCGGAGCTGATCAGGTGGATGAATTCAGAGCAACAATTGAGGATCAGTTCACGACTTTCGTTTGCTACGCGCACCGTGGGCACTAGCTCTTTGATTATTTTGTTGATGCTAGCTCTTGGCAGTGTTAGTTCATCGTCCTCGGCACTGGGCGGCAGCAGCTCCTCTTGGGGATTGGACATTCCGCGCACGAAAACGTAAACAAAACGAGAGAATGAAAAATAATAAACAACGATGCCACTAGGGTTGTTCAACGAATATCGATATATCGATGCAAGCAATACTTTTGCAATAGCGCAATAGTTGAATGCGATGTTTTTCAAAATGTTAGTGCTGGTAAACGCCAAAGAACAATTTAAGCAAAAAGTAATCGATGGTAGTGCAAGGCACAATTTGTTTAATGCAAACGAAAATATAATTCCGAATTGTTGGAAAAGTTATTTAGCAAAATGGGCGACTACGATTCAGATGATGAAAAATCACAAGTAGAAAAACTGCGTAATGTCAAAGTGCCGCGCGGCATGTTTGTTAGCGGTTGGGATGACGACGCCGACGAACTAATCGAAGAAGACAAAAATCCACAAGGTAAAAGTGCATTTTCAATAATATAAACAACAGTTTTATGTTTTTCATGTATCCCCATGTAGCCAGCATTGAACGCATGATACTTTGGGCAGTCAACGAGAATCGCATTAGCGAAGTACGTGAGATACTCAAACTGGATGCGGAAACGGTTAATGCCAGGGATACGGATGGATACTCACCGCTGCATCGTGCCTGCTACAACAATTTCGTGGACATAGCCAAACTGTTGTTGCAGCACCAAGCGAACCCAAATGCTCGCACTGAGCTCGGCTGGACTCCGCTGCATTCCGCTTGCAAATGGAACAATGCCGACTGCGCCCAGCTTCTGCTGCAGTTTGGCGCTGACGTCAATGCTGAATCCGACGGCCAACAGACACCTCTGCATATAACTGCGACCATTTCCAATTGCCGCAACACGGCAACCGTGCTGCTGCTAGATCGCAACTTGCAGGCGCGCAAAGAAAACAACTCGGAGGAGACGGCCGCTGTCATCGCTCGTCGCACTGGCATGAGCTATGTCATCTTTGAAATCGGCCATGAGGCCTACGACTGCGCGACCGGACTGATTGATTAGTGAATATGTGAAGCGTGATTTTGTTAAATTATTCGCATTTTAATAATAATACTTAATGTTAGTTGATTTCTTGAGTTTACTATTAACTGTTACGACTGTTATTTGTGTGTGTTCAACTGGCTGGCGCTGGAGTCCGCACAAAATGCTCATAGAATGACTTTGTATAGTTGACCATCTCGTCCTGCATGGCAGCGGGCACAAAGTAGGGATTACCCTGGCCGCCCTCTATGCTGCCCTTCGCCGTGTATCGCATATAGCTGGAAACTGTTGTCTCTGGAGGCAGCACAGCACCGTCCTCGATGACACAACAATCCTTTAAAGTGCAGCGACGACCCTAGAAACATCATTTGATTAATATTGGGATTCTTGGACTTAAACAGCTGTTCAACTTACAATGATAGCATTCTTGCCAATGTACACATAGGAACCAATGATGGCCGCCGAGACAACAGCGCCCTCGCCAATAAAGACATGGTCGCCAATGTGCATGGGAAAGAAGGCGATGCCCTTGCTAAACTGCTTGTAGGGTGGCCGTATCACTGAATTTTTGCTTATCACACAGAAGCGTCCCGTGCGCACGTTGGCCAGATCGCCGCGAATGATAGCACCACTCTGCACAATCACCTTGCCATTTAGAACAATGTTCTGAGAGCCGCAGAGAACCGTTTGGCGGCTTACTTTGTTGCCAGAGGCCTGTAAACAAATGGGAAAAGTGTATTGTGATGAGGTCATCAAATGTAATGAGCAATTTTAGGGCAATGGCTTAAATATGCTGTATTTTTTTACTACTTACCGTTTCGACATATTCATCTTTGCTGTAATAGGTGTCAGCTATTTCCATTTTTTTTTTTTATTATTTTTTTTATATATTATAAAGCTAATTTCTTTTTCTAGGAAACAACTGTTTGCGTTTTCAGTTTTGTAAGCTCAGCTGTTCCGATAATCATGCTATCGATATTTTGCATTTGTTTATGTGGTGGCGCTGCCAAATCTTTACGCTAGCGGCCTACTAAAAGCTGAGTGCTACAAAAATGGTAATTTTTAAACAAACAATTTAATATGCAGAAATTTAGATTTAAATTCGTAATTGCTTAGTTAATAAAGCGCATGCTATTGCTGACAATTTGCTTACTTATTGCTTATATTATAATTATTAGATGCGGGTGCATAGAAATTGCAGGTGTTTAGCCCATGTTAACCCTGAACTTTGCATGCAGTTGGCAACTGCTGATTAGACCAATAATTATGTGGTTTTTGTTGTTTGCAACAGCTGCTATTATTTGATTAGATCGTCTGCTACTTTATTTGTTAAAGTTTCGATAATTTAATCTTAAAGAAAAGTATTGTCAAATAAGTGTTAGCTTGTTATTGATTTACATTTAAGGTCTGAGTTTCTTTTTTTGAGCACACTTCAATGATCCAATTAAATTGCACTTCATTTTATATAAAGTTGGCCCTGTTCAGCTTGTTGCTGGGTTGGCCTTGGTCGGCTTGGACTGCATGCTCGAGTGCCCAAAAGGCCCTCCTCTTGGCCACGTTCGCTAATTGGCAGGCAGCCTTTAATGCCTGGTTCTGTGCATGCAAAGAACGCTCATAACTATATTTATGGTAATCCATTATTATGATATGCCCACCTCAATTAATACTACACACAAACGTATTGTTTCTCGCGCATGCGATTAGCATGTAAATAAATTTGATTTTTCATTTTGTTTTTCTTGCCATTTTGGTTTAAAGCCATTAGATATTCAGCTGTGTTGTGCTGCCTGCTCGACCTTACCAATAATTCATTTGTCCAAATGGTGAGTTGACCATTTGAACTTTTGGCCAATTTACTTACAAACAAAACTAAAATACACTCTCACAGCGAACAATTACCAACTAAAATTAAAACAAAATCATAGAGATCTTTGTAAAAATGCCGCCAGTTGAAGGTTTTGGGGTGTTGCACCTTTGGCATAAGGTTAATAAACTTCAACTTGAAAACGGCTAAAGGTTAGAAAAGCTGCTGATGTTCATTTAATAACTAAAACATGTTTAAGCAACAGAAAAATCAAAACAAACAATTAAATAAATGATCAAACAAACAATCTAATGATTAACATTTGTTTGTTACGTGTGCTTAAGATGTTTCGCATATAATTCTAAGTGTTGATATTATTTGAGAGGTCTTCAAGAGGTTTTGGTAGTTTAATAAAAGTTCTTCAGGTATCGCTAGAAAATGTAAAAGTAAAAAATATAAAACATAGATTTTAGATCATTTATGAGGCTAAATTAAGAAATATTATTATGAAAAACCTTTGATGCATTTTCTTGCTCATCTTGCCCAACAACAAATAAATACCTGTTATAACTGCCACAATGTGACCTTGACCATGCTGTAGCAACAAGCATTGAGAGCTGACAATCTCTCTGGTGGCATCTATGTAAATATTTACAAAGCTACCACATCGATGGCCTTGATGATAGCTTTTGTTAGTGCTGTTGTTGTTGTTGTTGTTGATATTTATATATTATTATTAAATGCCCAAAAAGCTAATCAAGATTTAAATACACGCACTGCACATCCGCCTGGGCAGACAGACAGACCATCCATCCATCCAATTCGTCCAATCTCACGATCTGTTTGCCATTAAAGTTGATTGTTATTATTATTGGTGTTGTTGTTTTTGTTGTTGCGAGCGCGTGCTCAGCTTCACTGTATTTGTTGTTATTGTTTTAGTTGTTGATTTTGAGCGTTTTAATCGTTTTTTAAGTTGCTGCCAGGCGAAAACACAAGTGCGCCCAGAGGCGAACAAAAAACAATAAAATGAAAAAAAAAAAATATTCCAAAAAAATATCATAAATAAGCGCATAATTAATAAAGACGACATGTGAAATAATGCCTTATATATATACCGACATCACCCGATGTCGCTTTGCAAACAATGCAAAAATAAATAAAAACGACAAATCGATTTAAATTTTTTTTTTTTTTAAATTGCTATTACATTGCAATTAAAAATTTAGAAAATTGTTTCATTGAATTCTATTGCACACAAGGTGAGCTGGAGGGAAAGAGCGGAAGAGAGAGACAGAGAGACGAGGTAGACAACAATTGCTTAACAGTTTTACCTTTTTGCATGCAACCTAACAAGTTTTTTGCTCAAGTCTTTTGTTTCAATGCAACAACAAAACAAAATTCAATAAATCGTCGCTGTAATTGACAGAAGCTAACTACAGTGTAAATACAATGTGTAGTTCAAGTATTAAATTGTCATAGGAAACCAAACAAAACGTAATAAGTTTTTTTTTTTTCTGAGTTAGGAGATCTTTAGATTTGAAAAAGTTATGTAACATTAAAATATGACAACCAATAATACGTCTTTATAGTAATGATGAAACTTGACAATTATTCAACAGTTCCAAAGGGACTTAAAAAAACTTTAATTGCTTTGGTAATACTTCTTGAAAAAAAATTTAATTGATAATTCAAAATTATATTTATAAAAGTTTCAGTTTATAAGGGATTGTGTAAACTATGTTTGTTTTGCCTTAAAATTTTAAGCACACAAAAATTAATATATAAATTTATTTATATACAAAATAAATTAATATGTAAACTCCACGTTGTTTATTTTTAAATTAAAAGATTAAGTAACAAATGTAATAAAACTAAAATTTTAAATGTTTAAACTTTGTATATCAATTTATAATTTATTTTAGCATAATAAAACGTGACTCGAAATCATTTAGTTTTTCGTTACATTTGCCACACATAAATTCAAAAAAACCGACCACCGAATAAGGAAGTAATTGTTGCGAATGTCAATTACACGCAACGTCCAACGTCATATATATATTGTATTTATAACAGATTGCGTATACGCCATGTAAGCGGTAAGTTGTGTCAAGCTTGCCTTGGGGCTCGGCGCGAACGAAAAAAAATTGTCGACTACTATTCGAAACACACACATTAAATTCATGAAGTTCAAGTAGCGACAGTAAATAAGACTCCAAATCAAAATCAACTGTTATTGGAAGCGAATTACGCGGCACACATGCGACGAGGACAGGTCCCGCAGCCCCCTTGCCACTTAGCCCCTTGAGACCGCTATTTATGCTAAAAAATAATACGCTTCTTAACATAGCTAAAAAATGTTGCTAAGCTTTGGTTTAATGTGTGAAGAAGTGTTTTAAAAGTTTAAAATAGTTTTATTAAGCTATTCTTTAACTAATGTGCTGTTTAAAAACTTAACAACTGGCTGATTTATAGTGTATTTGTTATTTGTTGTGCCGCTGTTGACTTTCCCTTTGTGCTTTGGTTTGGTTTTCGCTTGTTTTGGCCTGGTCGCTCAACGCCCGACCAAGGTCAAGTGCACGCTAAATGTGTTTTATATTGTTTCTTACATTAGTAGCAACATTTTGTTTAATTAATTTCAAATATTCACTCATGTTGCCGTCTGTTTTTGTTTATGATTGTGACAAGCGGCACGCAACTTGGGCGGTTCTCGGCTAATTGCAATGCCTGAACTTTACAAATTATGGCACTTGTGAGGCGTCTGAAATGTGGCCATGATGGAATTATACGATTACCAGTTGGTATTCTAATTAATTAGACCGTTTCATAACGAATAATTTCAAAGACAAGCCAGAAAGGTTGATTTCCGTTCCCTTTTGGCATTAACAAAGTTCCTTGAAAAGTTACATAACCTTAAAAGTTAGAAGTATTAGTTAAAAAAATATTATTAAGTGGAATTTTGCACACTATTATTTAAGAAAGATTTAAATAAGATAATGGCAGAATTAAAATTTTGAAAGTTTATATATTTTTTCAGTATTTATAATTGGCTTTGTATATTTAAATATTAAAATTTGTAATTCTTATGATGTAATAATTATTTATTCAGCAATAAGTAAGAATTTTCCTATGATTATTATTTAGTCTCCCCATTGATAAAAGAACTAAATGACCTTCATTGGTACTTGTAAATATTTGCAGCCCTCACTTAAGGCGCATAGAATGTTTAGAAAATCCCATGATTTTCATTGAATACATAATTTGAATGATCGTAGTGTGTGTTTCGAAGCCACGCGTCTTATTGCAAAATTTGTTTACCAGTTAAGCACCCACAATGTGCAAGTAACTAACAACTTCCGAGCCAAATGCGGCGCACACTTTGAGCCAACCTTCGAGCCAGTTGGCCATAATAAGCCGGGCCAATGCTCTACATAAATGGTAGCTATTTTGTGTGCTACCAACCGACTGAATGTTAGTTTATTTTTTAAGATCTGACACATTCGCAACTTCATTGTCAATCATTGTCAATCAGACATTGGGCCACCCAGGCACAAACAGCCACAAACATCATTTCGACAATGACACTGAGAGCGCCAAAGAAACCTTTAAAGTTCACTCAACTTCATAGCTCAAGAGATTTAATTGGATAGCGCTAAGTGCTGTACCTATTATAGCATCCATTAAAAACAGCTGACTTTATATAATTTTAATACTCTACGTACTTAAACTTTTAGCTTATTCTTTAAACTATTTATAGGGTAACTGCTAAACAATCGAACATTCTGATTTGTTAATTAACGCTTATCAAAGTCGTTGAAATGGTCAAGGCAAGGAAGTCAAAACCCATTTAATCTCATAATTTGCAATAGCTCTAATTGACGTACTGCCAAAACACAGAAAACGAGACCCTGCCCAAAAAACAAAATCAAATTCGTCCCTCTGCCCCTCCATCTCGAGGCTGTTGAACAAACAGTCTTGCCCCTGGCATACAAATGCCAAAAACCCCAAAATCAAATAAATAAATAGTATTTTCAGGTTCAAAACTATTAGCGCCCGCTTGCCAATGGCGATAAACCGATCAAAATTGGAACAATCTGCATGCGCGTTAAACAAACGAAATAATTAATAAACAATTGTTGTAGTTGTTGTTGTTGGCGTGCGTCGTTCGTTTTTTTATTTTATTTATTACTACTATACTCTTGCTAAAAATTTAGTTAATGTACTAGGAAATTTACTTAACATGATTTTATAGTTACCAAAACAAGGATTAATTATAAACGTATTGTCCACCATACCTATATAAATGTATATTATATCCATTATTATATTATCATTTTTATATATTTCCTCAAAATATGTTTCTTTTTTTTTGTATGTCATATTTTATTTTTTATATTATTCGCTCATTATAAAATATTGGAATAAGCAAAATATGTTTTAAAGTATAATAACCTAAACCTTTTTCTTTTTTTTTACATTATAACGATTAAATTAGAGAGTTTTAATTATAAAGATTTTTTTCGCAGCTTGTATTTATTTATTTATATTTTCCTATATGTAAACATTTTTGGAAGAGTATTAAAACTTCGTCAATTACTATTCATGCCATTTTTTCGGCTGTTGTTTTTTATGACAGCTGACAACTGTTGCCTACCGTTTTTATATAAACTCTGGTAGTTTTGGGGCCACTTGTCTGTCTGTTGATATTTGGGCTTCTATCGATCGATTCGCAAATGCAAAGTCAGCCTCGGGGCACGGCTTGTGGCAATAATAATGTTTTAATTAGCAGTGCGAAACACGGAATGGAACTGAGGTCAAGCAAGCTGTGTCAGTTCTAGAAGGCAGCCACGCCCCGTTGAGCAGCTGAGAAATAAATATGATAATACCTATATAAGGTTGATTGTAATAATTAGCCAGTTTCACACAATAAATGTGCTCATTTATTATTAGTTTTAATTTGTAGTTATGTGACGTTAAGCGCACACATTAACAATTAACCAACAACAAATGGAAAATCTTAGCTCATACTTTGCTGCAGCACGGCAGTCAAATAACCGCCTCAGTGCGCATTTACCCCCTGCTTTTCCCCCACCCACAACACTATAGTTATAAGCTAGTGATGAGTGCGTGTCACGAAATGTTGTCAAACTTTTAGATACGATATTTTTGTTTTTAAAAAATATATTTCAGAATTACTTTATTTAAAATGCAAATTTTTTTTTACTTTTGAAACTTTAAAATATTTTTTGATTTTAAATTATACCAGCACCATTTTTTTTGAAATAAATTAAATCTTTCATTTTCATAACAATAAAAATTTTAAAAACACAATACAGTTGTTTTAATGAGTTTTATCTAACCCCACAGCTTAATCTTATTTTTAACAAATCTGAAAGCTTATTTATGATAATAAAATGTTAACAAAAGTATTTACACATTAGAAAACCAATCTTCAGTATTTGTGTCTTCTGTTTTAAAGCTTTGGTATAAAATTAGGCATTAAAATTACCTGTTATATTTTCTGTTTATCACTAAAAATAAACCTTAGACACAACACGAATTCGTCACTAAACTCAACCACAAAAATCTCTCATCTATTGTCATTGTTTCTGCGTTCTGCGAAGCAATGTTCAAATACAATCGTTAGTTAGTTAGTTCTTGAACCCGGCTTGGTGCTTGAGCGAAGCGCACAGAAATAACTAATCTGTGCTACTCGAATCGTATTCGTATTCGCATAGAATCTTGACATGAGGAAGCCATTTGGGCCGCTTTTGTGTAATGGCCGTAATTAGTGGCAGCATATTAGTGTGAGCGAGATGGCATTTCAGATCATTAAATACTATATGTATACAAAATGTGAAGAGAGCTTAGAATTTACACCTGTATTTGAATGGTTTTTGAAGTCAAAAGTCTCCCGAGCCTAACACTGTAATTACTTAATGAATAATATAAACCTTGAGAAATGTACAGGAAAATATTTATTAGTCAGTCATATAAAATAATGAGTATTTGAAAGAGATGAGCATTTTCATATAATTTCTCTTACTCATTTCGCCTTTTAAACTATTAAACCACAATTACAGTTATTTATCAACATTATAAACTTACACCCATTATTATTATTATTTTTTTTCAAACTACATTTCGCCCTTCTCCAAATGGCCCAGTGACCGGTTCGGTTCACCTTGAACTTGAGTGAAGTGCATTAAAAGCTCCGATTCCGATTCCCTTTCCCTTTTTGACTTCGAGTGCTTTGTTATGTGTTGAGTTATGTGTGTTTCATTCAGTTAAGCTTCTGGATATATGTAAGTTTAGTTGATTCAGTTGGAACAGTTGGCGCGTGTGATGAATTCTGAAGCCAAACACGTATTTTGTATAATGCATATATATACTTATATATTTTTTTTTGGTCATTGGTTTTTTGTTACGGGGCGGGGGACCAATGACCGTCCTCGGCATGTTTTATGCGCATTCCAAGTTTCGAAAACACTGTTGACACATCCGTATGGCATTTGTTGCTATTTTGCTCTTCTCTAAGTTTCGTGTGTGATTATTTCGGGGCTTGTATTAAAGTCCGGTAGCTGAAATTGCGTAGCTCAGAAGTTATTCTTTTTTTTGCTGTTTATTTTGTTAATGTTTGGTTGTTTAATTTGATGTGTGCAACAACAATAACAATTTTTGGCATTATGCGGTCCCAGTTCCCATCCAGTTCATCCAGTTCCGCAATCTGCTCTTTTGCTTCTTTGGAATCAGTCACTGACCGTCACGACCTTGTGCGCCAATTTAGTTAAATTACTATATTTTGTGGTAGCAGCTGCTGAATTCTTTTTATTTTTCCTCATTTTGGACCTGGGCTGGCGTCTTTTAATATTGATTATTGAAGTTCAATAAGTTTCATGCTGTCTCAAGGTAATAATTTAGCATGAAAATGCTTCTAGAACAAAAGACTTAGGCAACGAACTTGAGACTTAACCATTCGTTACTTTTATGATGGGCACTGTTTGTGTTCTTGTCCTCCAAATTGTGTTATAAGTATAAATTGTAGAAAACATGTCTATAAATTGAGTCAGCTGACTTTAATATAATCGTATACGGTTTATTGATTTTTAAGTTTTATATTCAACGTTAGGAACCAGTCTTAAAAAATAACTGTTAAACAAGATTATCCACTGATGCAACTTTTTGAATTTTTTTTTTTTTTTAATACAAAAGTGTATGAAGTGACATATTAAGCTGTCAAAATAAGATTAAGATGGTTATGGTATTAAGAGATTTATCTGGAGTTGATATTTAACACAAATAAATTTGTTAGTAGCCAAATTTTTGAACATTGTTATTCGAAAGGGTTATTATAAAAACGGTTAAGGCTTTGAATAAAGTCTCTAACTCTAAAAAGAAAAAAATAAGAAAAGAAGGCTCAAATCAAGATTTTGATCTCGAATAGAAGATATCCTGAACCCTTGATTTAATATAAATAGTCAATATTTTCGGTGTTTCTTAGCCGATTTCTATAAAATTGTCACAGCTTTTCATTATTTTGTCTATACTTTCTTAAACACTTACTTACACTGACTTGTTGTAGATGCTGAACAAGAATATTTATACTTTATGGGGTGCTTCCTTCTGGCAGCTTAAAACAGAAATATATTTACATTTCTTATTAATGGTTTAGTTTCTTTAACTAACATTTATGTATTTGCTCATCTTAAATGTTTATGGATGTGTGTGGGATCACCAACTACTAGTAAAATTACGATTTGCTTGCATATACAATGTGCATACATATATTGTATGTTTTTATGGCTAATTTGGCACATCATAAAAGTTGCATCATACTGCTCGACTGTTTCTACCACTTTGGAGTGGCTCTGCTGCCTTTTTTTGTGTTTGCCTGCCAAATTGGCGACGATCTGTCAAGATCTTAAACGAAATACATTAGTATGCAACATGTATGCACGTGTATGTATTTATTTTTATATGGATTCAAGCACAGATCAAAGAGGCTAACAGTATGATTGCTGTTGGCGATGTTGCACGGTAGCCGACACTAAAAATTAAATTTGTATATTAAATATTAATTACATGCACTGCACACATGCGACGGTCATTCGATGCTAATTTAATTAGCAGACATCTCCAATTGACAACGATCATTATCGTTACAGCTGCTAAACGATTATATTATTATTTTGTTTTTAATTAATTGCAAATTCTTACCTTGCTTATTAATTTTGTATTGAGTGTGAGGTCGTCAGCTCAAAGTGAGCGAGTTTTTCTAGTTATCAACGAAATTGCTAAATAGGCTGACAAGGTCCCAGCACCAGGAGCAGCCCTCGGATCTGATCCAGTTTTTTGTTTTATCGATTATAAGGCTAGATCATAAATTCACACTCACTTTGCTTGGCGACAGCGCTCAAAAAGCTTTTGCGTTCACAGAAAGCTTTTGGCGCTCTCCACAAAGTTGGATCTCTACTACGTGCTCTCGTCCGCTCTGTGTGTGTTTTGTCTTGCGCTCAGCGCTTAACGAAACTCAGTTTGCCAACGACAGGCGTTTGATGCGGACGCGACCGGAACAAGTAAATAGCAAGGCGACGCGAGCGCTGTGCACAGGCGCGGCCAACAGTTACGTGCAAGATAAAAAGTGTGCTTTTTAGTTCGTTTGCTTTTGTGTCTTGTGTTAAGTTAAATTTAAAACAGCAATGCAAAACAAACAACAAACTTGACGCAAAAGTTTGCAAAAAAAAATGCGGTAAACAAAAATCGCAAAAGCTGCTGCCGCTGCGCTGAAATTGTTAAAATCTAAAAGAAAAAAAAAACCCAAAAAATCGACAGTAATATAACGGTACAAGCTTCTCTATCTAGTTATTTGTATTTATGTCTTCGTCTGTGTCTTTTTCTCTGCGTGGTTTACATAAATGCCTCAAGCTAATATTAATATAAATGTGCGTGAAAAAATTGGGCACGAAAT
Source organism: Scaptomyza hsui (assembly GCA_018152825.1). Lineage (NCBI taxonomy): Eukaryota > Metazoa > Arthropoda > Insecta > Diptera > Drosophilidae > Scaptomyza > Scaptomyza hsui. Next base: position 10,151,529 of record JAECXO010000269.1, read on the forward strand.
TGTGTGCAAAGGCAATTAACGGCAATAAAGTAAAATACATATATAATTTGAGCTAATAAAAAATTGAGCAAATTGTCCATATAATAATGACAAAAATAAACACAAAACTTATTGAAGCGTATTTTGTAATAGTTGCTGTACCTACTCTTTTGTAATTGAGCTTGCACAACTTGAGTAACTTGTTAAAAAAAATGTTGGCAATCGTTTCTTAACAAATGCAATATTTGGATATAATAAAACAAACAAGCTCAAACAGAAATCTCAATGCCCATCATTAAAATAAATGTCATTAAAATGCAATAACGACACATAATTTATTTATTTATTCTTAAACAATGCCCAAAAACCTGTCAAAGCGTTGCGAAAAACACCGATAAAAATTTCAAAAATTATAAAATTAAAAACTTATAACGAGGGGCCGACTACAAAGCATAAACAAAAAAAACAACGCGAGAACCTTAAAGCTACTTACCGTCCATACCTGCATTTCTCTCTCTCACTCCTACTATCCGTCTTCATTTACATTGTAAAATTTACATGCATTTTTTTCTTATGCACGTTTTTTTTTCTTCGCCTTTGTGTCATTGTCGCTTACTCAACGCGCGCTCATTTGTGCTTTTTTTTTTTGAGAAGGTGGCTGGGCGCCTGCGTTTTGTATACCTTATCTTTTTTTTGGCTCTCTCTTCGTACATATACACACGTACATATGTATGTGAGTTTGTGTATGCTTATGCATCAAATGACGACAGACGATCATTTATGTTGTTGTTGTTTTTGCTTATCTCTTTTGAGGTGCGTTACTGCGTTCACTGTAATTTTTGGTTACTTCATCTCCTGTTTATTTCCTATGTGCTGCTAGCACATGTAGCTGTAACTGACCCACGCCAAACTGACCAGCGCAAAAAGTGCAGCAAAGCGAAAAGCCAAAAAACTGTCCGTACAAACAACAAACAGCAAAAATCGCACAAAAAGCCGGTTGAAGGCGACTCTTACATATTTACACGCACCAGCGCTCATTGAACACACACACACACATAAAGCAACAACAGCAGCAAACAGAAAGCAAAAGCAGCACGACACAAAAACCTGTAACGCTGGCAGCGACGTTGACAGAGCTTTTAAAACATTTGCAGTCCGTCGTCTCGATTATGTCAATTTCATGTTTACTTCATTTCCTCAACCATAAGAGAGGCAGCGGCCGGAAGGGGGACAGCAACAGTAATTTCACTTTCGTTGGACTTGAAAAGTTGCACCGCTGCGAGAGTGAGAGTCAGAGAGTGTGAGAGAACTGAGTGGCTGGCTGCCAGCTGCATTGGATGCTGCTTCTGTTGCTGTCGCTTCTGTTGGTGGCTTAGTGGGGCGTTGTTGCTGTTGGTGCTTTGCTTTTTTGTTTCGTTCGCTATTGCTTTGCTCCGTCGCATAGTTTCGGTTTTATTTTGTAACTGTAATGCTTATTTCATTGTTGTAGTCTGCTGTTTGACAGACGCATGCAAAGCTTTTTTTTTTTCGTTTTCGTTGTAGTTTCTTCGTTAAGTCGCTGTGTAGTTGTGAACAACGTAATAACGTAATGCGCTTCAAGATTTCCACATGCAATGCGGCGTCGAACCGCGACGCGCCGTCGCTTTTAACGTTTTGGTGCCAAGTCCAGCGTCGACGCCAGCAGTAAAGCAGTTGCATTGTTGCTGTTGTTATTACTATTGTTTTTTGTTGTTGTTGTTGTTGTTGTTGGGTAATCGCGTTAATAATGCGCTCGCAGCAACAGCTCCTGCAGCAACAATGCGAAGGTCAGCAGCAACAACAGCAACAAATAAGGCGCCCCAATAAAATTTTTGATTTTACGTATTTTTTTACTATTTATATTTTCGTGCTTTACGCGCTGTCAGTTTGTGAAAAATTCTAATTATAAACGAAACAATTTATTACCGGGTTATAAAAATAAAAATGCAGTTTATGTGCAAAGTCAGGCAGCGTCAACTACAAACCAAACCGGTTTTATAGCAGCACCAAAATCGGCAACAACAACAACAACAATAGCAATTCGGTGGGTGCAACAACAAAAATAAAAAGTTAACACATACTACAAAAAAGTTGAAAACAAAATGTTTCAAACCATCAAAAATTATCGTTAAAAAGGCGACGCTTTCGCAAACACATGTTAAAAGCTGTGAAAACAATAAATTAAACTTGCAAAAAAGTTTATAAATACAAGCTAATAATTTTGCAATTTGTGTAACTCTCCCCACGTGTGTGTGTGTGTGTGTGTGTGTGTAACGTGATTCATTAATCAAAAGCAATCAATTAATCAATACATAATAACAAATGCTAATTTTATTGCTTAGATATTATTTTTAGTGGCTGCATTTAAAATAAAACGACATTGTGAATTCGATTTATAAAACGATTTTCAACAAACAAAAATTTTAACAAAATATTAAAACAACAAAATTAATTATATGCAGCATTTTTACTGACAAGTTTGGTAAGTGAACTTTGCGAGTAACTCTTATAAACAAAATAAAATTAATAAATAAATAATAAATTAAACACACTTAATATTTTTTTGCACCTTCAGAATACATAGAATTAAAACAGTTCTTGTTCTAAAGGTCAAGTCAAGCCCTCTTTTTTTTGTTGCTTCATTAAATATCTCTTAGTGGCACTGATTGCCCCTTGGGGCATAACGACTTTCACAAAACCAGAACTTGTGTTCACCGCTTGGGAAAAACCCCGTTAAAAGACTTCAATAATACCCAAAGACTCTGACTTCATTTACTTACATCCGCGTGCTAGCTCACACAATACATGGCGTATGCGCAATTCTCATTGTGTATACCCTGTCTGTTAATGTTTACATTATACCAAAAAGCTTCTTAAACTTTTAAGAAACTTTAACTTGTTTGGTGTTTGCTTCAACTTTAAGCCTAATACAAGTTTGTATAAGCTATAGTATCGTTTTCTAAATATCTGGTTTATTGAATTTAAAGAAACAACGCCTTGACGTTAACATTTTAATGATTAAAATAACGATAAACCTAAAAACCAGTTTGTTTAAAACTCGAAAATCTTCAAGTTCCAGTTAGTCAGCTGTTGCACATTAAATACTCACTTATCACATTTTGGCTAGGGTATTCACATATTCGTCATGCTCAGGCTATTATTAATTATAAGTTATTCAATTTGATCGGCACTTAATTATTACTTTTTTGCCTACGTCATTTCAACAACAGCTGATGATGATTATTTTTGCTTGTTCGAATCCGGTTCTAATTCTTAAGTATTTCTGGTTGTTTTTCTAGCCCGAATCTGTGGAGTGTTAAATCTAAAATTCCTTTGTTCAACTTCAGCTGGTTGTTTAATTTTTTATCTGCACACTTCCGCTTTGTTGCGTGGTGTATTAAAATCAGTCCCAAGCTCTGTTTATTCAACTAATTTAGTTTTCGTATAGGTTGCATTAAGCTGCCTGCCCATCACTTGTCTATAACTCAGCCTCAGCTTATGGTGTGTGTGTGTGTGTGTGTGTGTGTGTGTGTGTGGGGCATCTGGAGCCTAAACGCTTAGTCACGAACCGAACTGAACCGAGGCGCAAGAGTGCAAATCCATCTGCCACTTGGCAGCTGCTGGCAAACTGGCAGCTGTTGCATCTGTATTTTGATGTATACTCTCTCTTTTGGGTTATTTTAGCTTAGTCACCAAATTGCGAGTCAAATTTGCATAATAGTTTTGAGTGATATCTTTCAGTAATTGAATTCTTATAGACTTATGAAAGTTATTAGCTTCCAACACCATAGAAATTTATTAGTCATTAGTCTTGATAAATTATAGCATTTGATATTATTTATTTGCAGCAAGAGTATTTAAACATCGCCAGCTTAAACAAAAACTATTCTAGCTTGTTTTTTATATTAATATAAATATATTTTTTTTTGTAGTTGTTTGTCGTTTTTACCCACGATCTGTTCGTTTGTGTTTTTCATTAGTTTTTGGTCTTGGCTTAATTAAGTATGCAAAACTTATTATGACTATTATTATTATTTTTAATTAAGTTCGCATCCACAACAAAATATTGCAAAATTTGCGCAAACATTTCAATTAATAATTTAGATTTTGTTTTTTATTTGCAGATACCGCCCACATATATAGCATATTGCATTTACATATATCCATCCACCAGCATGAAGGGCTGGTTCGACGCATTTCGAGACGATGGCGGTCCAACGCTTTATTCCTTCTCAAATCGCACACCGGTCACAGGCGATGTATCCATTGTGGCCGTATCTGTGCTATTTGCCACATTCTATGTGGCATTTCTGGTCATATTTCCGGGTGTCCGCAAACAGGTGGGTAAAAAAATGTTAAATTTGATTAGTTTAAAAGAAAGTGTTTCAAATTATCAAAGTATTAAATAAAATAATAATAATAATGTATATGAAATTGTAGTTTCTTGACATTTTTGCTATAAAAGATAAAGAATATTTAATATAAATATCATAAATATTTATAAATATAAACTTTATTGTATATTTTTTTCTGGTTGTTGACTTCTTATAATACAATTCAAAGAAAATTTTTGTTGGACAGTTTGAATTTGAAAGAAATTAGAATTTGTTGTGCAGGAAACATAGTCAACAATTATAATTTTTGCTATAAAAGATAAAGAATAATAAATATTGATATCATAAATATTTATAAATATAAACTTTATTATATTTCTTTCTTGTTATTGACTATTTAATATATTTCAAAGAAATTATTTGTTGGACAGTTTAAATTTAAATAAAATTCTACCTAAGACAAATTGATTTTAAATACCATACTTTAACTTAGTAAACTTGTTGTGCAGGAAACTTATTCAAGTTTTAAATAGTATAAAATTCCCGGGAGCAGTTTTAATATTCTTATGTCAAGGATTAACAGAAGTATTGTTTAAATTCAAAGCTTTACAATGCCAGAGAAACCTGTTTAATGTGCTTTGTGCTCGTTTTCTGGTTCTATTTCACTTACCAAATTACTTTTTAATTAACTTAATGATATCGTTGTCTAGTCTTGTCTGCTCTAAGGTGTGTGCGTGTGTGCATTGTGTGTGTGTGTGTGTGTGTGGAACGTGTTTTCAGTTGAGTTCTCACGCTGCTGCCGCCTTGTCTGTCCGTGTCTTGTAATTAAGCTGACGACTGTAATCATAATCGTCGGCACGTATTCAATAGATGTCTGGATATCAAATCTATAACCTGTTTGTGTGGCGCGCCCTTTTTTCACACACACACACACACACACACACTCTCTCTCTATCAGCTATTCAGTTACCTAGTTTGGCCAATTGAGAGACTTATTCAATTAACAGTTGAACATCAATTGGCCATAACTGGCTTTTAAATCCAATACGTCTTGTTTGGTAATTGCAATTATCAGTTGACTTACACACGCCCAGTGTGATTATTACAATCATCCATCTTAATTATAATTTTATTTGCAATTCACAGAAATTCACAACATTCTCAACGGTCACACTCAGCCTCTTTGTGGGTCTAGTCATACTAAGTGAGTACTCGCTGGCCTTTAATTTGATATTTGCATATTGTGAGTTGAGCTTTTAATTCATCTTCGTTCTCAACGTTCTTGCAACTTGCAGTTACCCGCTTGGGCTCCGCGTGGCATGTGGCACATGCAACCATCATTGCACCATACAAAGCATTCTCACGCGAGAAGCTGCCCGCCCGCATCGGCACCCACATTGGCCTCATGCACGTCAATGTAACACTCTCAGGTGAGCTTTACTACATTACAATATAAGTATATACTATATACCCTTACAATTTAATTACTTAAGATTGGGTCTTTCGATTTTATGGTTTTTAATGTGAAATGAAAATGAAAAGTAAAAAGATTTTAAATCATTTTATTTATATAATAATAGTTTAATAATTGTATTATTTTTAGTGTTATCCTTAGGAAGCCCGTTCATTTCATACCTATCTTGGATGATTCGCCATATCGTATTTAAATATAATTCACATAACTAATCATGCATTGTTAACCAAACTCAGAGTGTAGACAAAATTTCAGCTCAATTGGTAAAACATAACTGGTTTAATATTCGGTTGGAAGGTTCGACCCGAACAAAAAAATGTATAAAAAAAACCTTACAAATATATCATTTGTTAAAAAAAAAAAATACTGTTTAATAGTTCTTTAGTAATAATTAGCTAATTACACAAATTTAAATGACTAAAATCACAAATTTTTCGATTACAGAAGTTCTATTCTAATATCACAAGGTTGTTTGGAAAGCATGATTCTTTTATTTATTTACAGCCGAAAGACATTTTTTTAAATCGCAGAAAATTTATAAATATAATTTACCTATTTTTATTTATTAATTTAATTGGACTGTCAATGAGCTTAGGAAATATTGTATTATTTATTTCTTAAAACTAATACAAAATGTAATAAAACATGAATTATTTGACGTTGATGTTGTTGCAACAACAACGTTGAACGCAACCCATAATATATTACTTATACAAAGGACACGCCCCCTTTTCGGGCTGTTGATTGAATAACGTTTGTTGTTGTTGTTGTCAATAATACCTAAAAGAGTTTTTTTTTTAATCATTAGCAGAGATATCTTGTGTGTATGTTTGCCCTAACAACGTCTTTATGTTGCTGTTGTCGGTATTGTTGTGCCCCCTTTGCCAACTGGCAACTGATGCCAAGCGGAAGATAAACGACTCGAAAATGTCGCAAGCCCGAGCGGCAACAATTGAGCAATTTTCGTTCAAGATTTTGATCGGCAGTCAAAAAGATTTTAATTATAAAAACATTTTCGGTTAAGGGTATAGAGCAACTAAGAGCTGCAGTTGCAATTTGGTCTTTTGTCTGGGCTCGGCTAATTGATTTGCCGCCGTGGAAGTCGTAAAAAACACTAACTGACTTTTTCTATTTTTAAAAGGGGGAGTGACGTCAGCAGCAGCAGCAGCAGCAAAGCGTTTGTGTGTGCTTTATGGCCAAGTGGCAAGTCAAGCTGCTGCATGTCACGATTCCCTCATAGACAATACCAATAACAACAAACAAACAAGCACTAGCAGCAGCAACAACAACAATCGAATGAAATGCCACTCGACACCTGCGGAAATATTCGCACAAGTGACTGCTGACGCGTTGCCTCTCAACACACATACACATACACATACAATACGTACTCGTATTTGTTTGTTTGTTTGCTTCACTCACTCAATCGCACATTTGTTCATTCATTGATGCATGCACTCGACCCAACAACAACAACAGCAACAACAGCAACAACAACAACGACACTAACGACAACAGCAACAATAGAAAAGGTGAAATGCTGAATGTGTTCAAACTGCCGCAGTAAATCAATTGAAATGCCAAGCATCCAGTTCCAGTTCCAGTTCCATTTCCAGTTCCATTCCGAAGCATTCAACTGTAATCCTAGCCAAATGTTAGACCAAAAAGTCAGTCAGCCAACAACAGCTCAAAAGTAACATATAACAATAAACTTTTGGACATAATTTGCGGTGGGTTTTTAGGTAACCGAATTTGAAATTCACTATGAAAAGATTGAAGTTTTATTATCTACACAGCAGTAGATTTATAATTAAGTGGGAAAATAAGGTAAAAAGAAAACATAAAATAGCTCTCAAATTCTAATTTTTGTATTATTAAAAATTTCCTTGTGTTGATAATATCAACTTGATATATTTGTTAAAAATACTTGTGATTTTTTTTTGCAAATTATTTATTTATTAGCTAAACATTGCAATATCTTAAAATGTTTTTTAAACTAGCGTTTTTTTTTTTTTTTTTTTAAATTTTTGTAATTGTTTTTATTAAACAATGAATTTTCACATTACTGTACACATTGAAAACCTCTTCATACGTTTTCTTATAATCTTAGCCAACTTAATACAAAGTCGCTTAGACTCTTTTTACTTACTTGCTCTAACTTTTGACTGTCTGTGTCTTTTTTTTTTTCATTGAATCGCGAAACAATATGCTCTTTGGCTCATAACTGCAAGCAATCTGGCTGGTCAGCGATTATGTCCGTTACCAAATTCGGGGTTTTAGGCTATAATCGACCTTTAACCATTTCCCTAGCTCAATCCATACTGTGAGTTTCCTCCCCTTTTTCCGCTTCGTTGTTTCAGTAGCAGTTTTACAAACTGACGCTGCCAAAAAGTGCTTGATGTTCATTTGAAATCGCTTCAACTTGCCATTGTTGTAGCTGCTGCCATTGTTGTCCGTGTGTGTGTGTGTGTGTGTGTGTGTGTGTATTTGTGGGCGTGTGTCAGCTTGTGGGCGTTGTTTGCCAAAAGGGCAAGTTGACTGGCAAAAAATAAAAGGCAGCGAAGCTCGATGAAGTATTTTTCTGTTTTTGGAATATTTAAATATGATAATTACGTATGTCAATTTGTGGCAAGATGATTGTATTGAGTAGTTCAGCATAGTCCAACACTGACAACTTAATTGTTGCCCCCTCCTCTCTCAAAATGGTATTGGAATTGTAATTGAAGCGTTTTGAATCAATGTCAAATCAAAGTGTGTCTCTATTTATTCACACCAAATATCAAATGTCTTTGCGGCTTGAGCATCATTTTTATTATGATTATTGCCATTATAATAATCACCTTGCTAATAATGATGATGGTGTTGTTATTGATAATGATGTTGTTGGTATTTTATTGCAGCTCCATAGTTATACTTTTTATATTTGCAATGCATTTCGTGCAGTTTTTTTCGGCTTTTGGGTGGGTGTGTGTCACGCTCCATATGCTTGCCACATTTAGCGGCATTTATATTGTTGGGGGGGAGGTTCTCTTGAACAGCGCACCTGGCCTTAATGCTTATTGCAGTGGCTCCAATCAGGCGCCTCTGAATATTTTTTATTAGACCTTATATAGTAAGGCTATTGATTGCTCGGTTCGATGCACAAAAACCAATCAAATGACTAAGCAAACAAGTTTATTTATTTCTTTGTACATTTTTTCCATTTGATGCATAATAATGCATTGTTGTCTTATGCTAATGACACTTTATGCAATTTTGATTGAAGTCAATGTAGAGAACACAATATTGTAGAACTTTACATTTTATTATACAATAGGTAGAAAAAACGTATTTTAAACTTTGATAATCGTCTTTTTACTGATCTTGTTGTACTTGAATAAATACCAACTAAATATAAATTAAGGATATAAAAAATAATAATTTAAAATATAAAATACTTCATATATTTTTATGGCCAAAAATCTCAGTTCGAAAGAAATGTTTTTTCGTGAAGTGATTTCCACCCCAAATACGTCGAATAGACTTAAAAAAATAAATAAAAAGCCAAATTTGGATTTTTCACATCAAAAATCTCCTGGAAATTAAAGTCTGGCCTCTGGTTAAAAAAATTGCGTTTGCTAGTTGTATTTATCTTCAGCTGAGAAATGTTTTTATTATTATTATTGGAACCTTTTTTGGAGCTATGGAAATACTTTGAAAAAAGTTTTCTTCTTAGCATTTTAAATCAAATTCGTTGATAATAAAATATGTACAGCTCTTGTTTATATAAAAGTTATTGACCTTTTGCCAAGTAAATACTTTTGTGGAATTCCATCCATAGCATAATCATATTTAGCTAAAATCTATTTAAAACGTCGCGACGATTATCACATTTCAAATTTGGTGTCTACCAATTTACTTTTATACACACTTATTTATTTAGACTTATTGTTAAGCTATTTTTGAAATGCGTCAAGTTCTATTTGCGATTTTGTACTGTGAGTTTGGACATGCGGCGACACTCGAGAGTTGTCAAAAATGATGACAGATGCGGAACATTCATTTATTTTTAAGCACACACACAACACACTTTTTTTTGTAGTGTTTATTGTTGTTGTTGCTGTTGTGTCGTGTGCCTTTTGGTATGCTATTGTCAAAATGATTATTAATTCATTTTTGCCGCTGCTGCTGCTGTCAAAAATTGTATGAATTGTGAGTGAAACACAACAACACACAACAGCAACACCCGCTGTTCCCCTCCCCACCAATCTACCACTTTAACCATTCATTTGCTTGCCACTTTTGCTGGGCAGCAAAGTCAACATGCAGAAATCAGCATAATCATCACTTAAAATTTGAAAAGTCATAGCAACAAAAACCAAAATAATAATAATAGATATTTATTAAACATTTTTGTTGTTGCTGTTGTTGTTGTTGTCTGTACTTAAGCGCGAGCTGTTTGGAAGTCTGTGCCCCAAAGTATCAAGTAGGAAAACATTAATTTTATTGCCGTAGATATGGTAATTTTTGTTGTTGTTGCTGTTGTTATTCTACTTGATGTTGGCTTGTTATTTTGTTGATGCTGCTGCCTTTTAATTATATTTTTGGTGTTTATTATAATTATTTTCAGGAAGTTTTGTTGTATTTTGTGCGGCTCTAAATAATAGAAAAAATTCTTTAATTATATTTTAAATATTTTCAATTCATTATATTATAAAAGGTTGACTCACAATGTGTTAATGAATAAAACTCATATCTATAGAAATTCCCACGCTTGAGGTATAATTTCTTATATGACTCATACGCCGCGTAAGCCGCTTATAAAGCGTCTCGAACTCAAGCCCAAAAATGAAACGCACACGCAAATGCGCTTACAAATTAGTTGAGTGTCAACAACAAGTTAAATGCATAAATCGTAATTGAATATTGTTAATATAATTTTATGGATCTTTGTGTTGTTTCCATTGACAATTACATAAATTGTCAATTCAGCAGCTTGCAAAGTGTTAACGACAGTTCGAAATTGGCCTTAAACTCGACACAAGGTTTACCAACTCAAAAAGGAAACAACGAATTGAATCGAAGCAAAAAATGCGTCTACGCAGTGTCGCGGCGATCGATCATAAGAAGTCATTAAACTGCCGAATTGATATGATTTCCCAGTTGGTGGCTGACTGAAAATCAACACGTTGACTTATGTGCGTTGAACCGGTCGAATGTGTTGAACTATTTTTTATGCTAATTGTTCGATCGTAGGCTAAGGATTAGAGCTATTATAATGCAGATATTTATCAGTTGTGAAGGGCATTTGAGTGATACAACGAATGTGAAAGGTGCGACTTATATAGCGGATATAGTTTAGAAAGAGGTTGTCAAAGAAAGAAGGAATGCTTAAGGCTGAATTTGTCGAATCGGTGTTAATCTGTTACTAGTTGGGATGGTTAATTTAATTAAGATAGTCTATTATAATAATGAGAAAGAAGTTGTTAGTGGCAAAATCAGCTGATTTTATTTGTGTTTATTTTGACTTTTTATTTATTTAATTATGTGTCTTTACTTTTTAGTACATTTACAAAGAAATTTGTTTTTTTCTAATATAATTATTATTTTTACCTAATTTTAAAGTGTTTTATATAACATTATTATTATTTTTTTGACAATTTGATTTATAATATTACTCAAACTATTTAAACTATTCTTTGTCTTTTACCACGTTTCATACAATAAAAGCAGTTTTACTGTTTGAATAAATCATTTTGTCAACACTAAAAATCTAACGGTTGCAGCCTCTTGACAAGCACTTGAAAAGCTCAAAACGTAACGGTTCATTTGACAGGCTCTTAACAATTAGAACCCTGGCCACAACGCCGCCTTGCAACTACTTAAAAGCAACAGCAACACTAGCTACAATAAATATTATTGCAACCTTCGTAGTTATTAAATGCAATTGAAAAATCACTTCCTGTCGCAGCCGGAAATTGTTTGCAGCTGCTGCTGCGTCAAAGTGCGGCGTATGCGTAACGTACTATGTTTGTTTATTTGTGCAACGCCGCAACGCAATGCAGTCCGCTCCCCTGTTGCAGCCCACGTTGCAAGCGGTTCGCACTTTGCAATTCATTGTCAATGGCTCGACGCTCGACGCTCAACACTAAAGCTAACCTTACAAAACTACACTGCAACAACAACAACACCTAAATACTAAGCACAAGCCAAGACAAGACTAAACGACTTTTGAAGTGTGCAACAACAACAACAACAACAACAGCAGCAACAACATCGCATAATCAATTGCAGTCAACAACAACAACAACAACAACTGTTTGCATATTTTGTTAACATTCGTCAACATTTTCCGGTTTACCACACAGCGCACGCGCTTTCAGTCCGCTTTCAATGTTTGTGTGTGTGTGCGAGGGTCAATGCGAAAGTTCCAAGTTAATGAGAAATCAATCTAATTATATTAAACATTTTTTGTTGGTTGATTTTCTTGAGTTGATAAAGGTTTAAAGCTACTTAACAATTAAAAAAGATGTTAATAAAAATATTTGTTGGTTTCTTAGCTTAGTTTAATTTAAATAAACATATTAATTCAAAAATGTTTTTTTTTCTTATAAAAAAATTTTTAAAAGATAAAACATATTATATATTAAGTCCAAAACAGTTTAAAAAATTATTTGAATTTTAAAAATGAAATTGGTATACTAACAAATTTATTAAATCTATAACTAATTAATCTATCCTCCTAATTATGCATTGATTTTCATTTTTGCGTGCGTCTTTTAACTAGTTTGGCAAACAATTTGCATAATTTATAGGCATTATTTTTATTTATTTTGTGTGCGCCTCTCAAGCAGCCAAACAACTTGACCAAAAAAGATTCCGCATTTGCGAGGCGCTCTCTTCAAAAATCATGCACTTAAACTTATTCAGAATTGTATACACATATTTTTTTAGTTTTCGATTTATCGACTAATGCAAATACTTTAATTAAAATGCGCTTTTATTTTGATCTGCCTTTCACAATTATTATTATTTGTTTTTTTGTGTTGCTCTTCAACCCACGCTGATTTTTGCTTTTAATTCTAAAAGCATTTTTGGTTTTGTGCAAACCATTAATCTTCTTATAAATTATTTTATTTATTTTTCTCGGCTTGGCTTTGTTGTTGGTGTTAATTTATAACAGTTAAATGGGGTCTTCACCATCATCAAAAACTCGAATGATATATTTTCTTGATCTTTTTGTTTGTATTCTGTTTCGTTTGCTGTGGAGGCGCGCACGTTGCCAAAGTGTCTGGCACCGAGACTGAACAATAAAAAACCAACTCAATACAAAGCAAACAAAAATACAAAGAATGATCAAAGAAGCAGAAAAAACAAACCAACAACTTATGTGTTCATGATATGTGTTGAGAGACGATCTCTTTTTTTTTTGGCGGCATTTTAAAGTAAAAGGCAAGGAACTATTTTTGTTTTGTTTCGAAAGTCAACAAAGAAATAAAAAGAGAATGCTTCAAACATATGTACAAATATACAAAAGATGACTCAAGTTACTTCTAGTTGAATATTTAAGTTAGTTTAAGTCACTATATCTATATATTAATTCTTATTTTATAGACTTTTGCAATTTTGTATTTAGCTGAAAACTGAACTTTATTCTCAGCTCAAATGTTTCACAAAAACCTTGTAAATTGTTTTATAAAAAGTTTAGTAACGTGTGAATAGAAAAAATTTGTTTTATGCTTAATATACTTATTGCTCGTGCTAACTGCAATAAGATACCTTAACTATAATTCTCTTTAGCCTCGATACTTAGTAACTTTAACTTTAAGTATTTCCATGAGAAATAATTATAGCACTTTATGAATCAATATTATGTATTTTATAAAAATAATGAACAACTTTTATTTTCCCTTTATCTTACAGCCATTCCGATTGGCAATTGGACACCGCCTGATATTGACTATAACGAACGCTTCACATGGGAGGGCGCCAACGATATGAGCGCCAACTATCGGCTGGCCCTGCAGCGAGGATTGCCCTTTCCCATTCTGACCGTGGCCGAGTACTTTAGTCTGGGCCGCGAAGGCTTCTCCTGGGGTGGCCAGTATCGTGCCGCCGGCTACTTTGCCAGCATTATGCTCTGGGCCTCGCTGGCCTCCTGGCTGCTGATGAACCTCCTGCTCCTGGCAGTGCCTCGCTATGGCGCCTACCTCAAAGCCCTGACCGGCGCCCTGCTCGTCTGCACCGCCATTGGCTATCATTGCCTGCTGCCACAGCGACCATTGTGCATATTCCTGGAGGGCGGTCGTCTCGAGTTCCACTTTGGCTGGTGCTACTGGCTGGTCCTGGTGGCAGGTGAGGATACTCCAACGAGTTCTTAGTTACATCTATTTAATTGCAATTGTTTTTTGCAGGCATTCTGTGCTTTATTGTCGGCGTTCTGATCTCGGTCATTGATTTGGTCTGGCCACACACATTCTCCACGGTGCTGGAGGTGTACTATGGCACACCCTACGATCGCCATGTCATCCTAGAGGAGTCCAGCGATGTGCGCTACCGCAAGCCACGCAGCTGTCGCGGCCTCGAGGATCCGCCCGGCTTAGGTTCACGGATCTTGCGCCGCCTCAGCAGCAAGGCGCGTGACATGCAGGGGGGCGCGGTGCCGCGGCGTGGCAGTCCCGCTGGCGTCTCGAGCAGCGGTGTCGAGAACAAGGCCTTCCAGCCTGATGCGCCCAAGAGTCCCTGGCGTCATCCCTTTCGACGCTCGCAACAGATGACGTCACCGCCCTCTCAATCGCACACATTGCGCAATCATCAGCAGGAGCAGCCGCATCAGCCTCATCAGCCGCCGCAGCAGCCTCAACAGCCGCCACATCAGCATCATCATCAGCAGCAGCTGCAGTTTCTGGGCGGTGGCGGTCCCATGCATCCCATGCACCACATGCAGCGCACCCTGTCGCAGGACTCCGGCTCCAGCATTGCCTCTGCCACAGTGCAAATATCGCCGTTGCACAAACATGCGATGGCGCGAATGTTGCCGTAAGTTTATAACTAAACCTATCAATATTTTATACCCTACTGAAATCACTCGCTTTTTTTTACAGTAATCCTCCTGTGGAACGCCTTCGGGACATGGATCATTGGTAGAGCTCAGAGCAGCATCTAAAAAAAAAGAAAAAGAAAACATCTTGACAACAAACAATCTACAAAAAAAACGCTACAAAACAATTTGTGATAATTTTTTAATTTAAAAAGAAAGGAAAAGAGAAACAAACTTAAATTGACAATATTGCATTATTTTACCTGACGTACTTTTAAAAATTTGATAAATTTAATATGACTTAACTTTAATTAAATTATTTTAAATGTTTAAGCTAAACAAAATTTGTTGTAAACTGTGTGTGACGTCATGCTGTCACTTGTGATACGATTAATCTGCCACACGACGGACACAGATAATGTATGTATGTGTTCATTTTAGTTATCGATTTGAATTACTGCGATTCCTATCCTAAAATGAATTCCATGCCACTCTATGTAACGATTAGCATAACGATCTATATTCTATAATGCGTGTAAACTATGTTCTTTTTAAGCTGTGACGATGTTTTAAATACCATATACCATATAAATATACTGCCACAAGTGCAAACGATCTAAACAATAACTTTTACTTGATATTTATATAGATCTTTTGCAGAAGCAATGGAAACTCAAACGACTCGAAAGATTTAATAAGATTCAAATATATTTACGTCCAACAGTTTCACTTTGTATTTCGCTTATTTCAACCATTTAATACAACTTAATACACAAATTTTTTGATTAGTTAGTAAACAGTTCCTACCAAGTTTTTTGTATGTATGTTTAAAAATTAATTTAAACCTAACTAAAAATATTTCATACAAATAGGACACCATCCGCCGAAGTTCGAAAACTTTTTGAACAGCTCTCGTATCGATACAACTATTCCTTTTTTTTTCTTCAAATAGTGATTGAGGAAATGCAGAAAGTGGAATTGAAAAAGGTCTTATCTTCATTTTTTCTATTATTTTTGATAAAACTGAGAAAAAAAACCTGCTATCTAAAAAGATGGTTAAAGACAATTAAGTCTTTATCAGTCAACTAACTGATATGAGAAGACCAAGACACCTGCAATTGTTAAGATTATAAAAATAAATAAATAAATTAATTGGCTTGAGCTGAAGATGGACGCGGTTTGATAAAACCCCGAGCGTGCTGAAATAACTACAATCATTGCCAGTATTTAGAAAATCTATTTTATATTATGTTCGTGTTCTTTTTAAATTCTTGTGCGACTCTTATTTACATTTCATCGATGCATTTATTGATGGCGGGCATAAAGTTGTTGAAGCTCGTCTCCACCTCCTTGGTGGCATCGTAGAAGCAGGCTTCGGTATCGAATGGCAGCTTGGCGATCTGCTTCAGGGTGGTGTTCAGCTTGTGGGTCAGCTTCATGATTGCCTTGAACAGGCCCCAGAAGCAGTTCATTGAGGTGGTCTTTTCACCATCCTCGTCGGCGCAAATCCTGCTATGCAAATGAATAATGTCGTCACAGATTTGAATAATGTCCTTGCAGGACTTGACTATCTTGGCCACATCCTTGGGCACGGCGGTTCCACAGGCATCGATGGCATCCACATAATTGGTGGCCGCAATCATAACATTGATCACCTCCTTGATGGTACAGTTAACTCCACGCACTGTAGTCAAAGCTTTGTGCAGGGCTTTCTCCACACTCTTCACCCAGCTGTCAAACGTTTGCACCTCCTCAAAGTCCTGCGAATACGTAGCGCTTGCCTGAAAGCACACAACGATTTTTAATATTTGTAGTTTAGTTAGTTTACAGATTAACTTACATCGGTGCTGAGCAGACAGCTGCCCGAGACGATGACCAACAGCCAAAGAGTTAAAGTTCTCATATTGAACGGTTTAGGTTGAATGTTTGGCTAGCTTCGATATCTTGCTGCTTTTAAAGAGCTCGCATATCTCTGAAGTTCTTGGCTATCAGTCAAGTGTCTTAATTGTACTTGTACGATTTATTTTTAGGTTATTTTTTTTTAGATTAGATGTAAAAAATAATTAATTATTAATATATAAAACAAAAGACAATTTACGAAAAGAACAAGATACAAATGAAATAGCTCTACATTTAATAAATTATTAATAACTGAAAGTAATTGTTTGCTCTTTTTAAAAGATCTTAAGACATAACATTTTTGATTGCAGTAAATAAATTTTGGTTTGTATATGATTTAACATACTTTTTATTAATTAAATTAAAGTTTCTTTATACTTAAATCGCTCTCTTTGCAAAGCTTTTACTTATCTAGCAGTAAAAGCTTATCTCGCTATTTTTTTTATTTCTCTATTCTCTTTGAAGGAGTTACGAAATATTTGTATGTACTAAATCAATTATGTTCAAGCGTGTGCAAATAAATAAAAACAAATAAAATGTACTTCATATGCACAACAATAAATAGACAGTTATATTGCCAGAGGCACCACACACACACACACACACACACACACATATATATAGATACGGTTGTATTGCTTTCGCACGCTTTTTGGTTTAGTTCCAGAAATCAAGATTTATGACATTTTTATTACAAAAAGCGAGCGCCGTTTGTGTTGTGGGCACTGTAAAAATAATACACAGGACACTGTGTGCATTGAGTATACAGGATGCAGCAGCCAGTAAGGAGTGGAGGGTGGGGAGAGTGGGACGGTTGTGATTCCCCGCTGACTTCAAAAATATGCAGCTTGGCGCGTCATGGCATTATTTGCGAACGGAGAGAGACTGAGAAAGTCGAGGCCTTGGCTACGGCTACGACTACGACTACCGGCTCCGGTTTCTGATGTCGCCGCATGCAACGGAAGGCGCATAATTCAACAAAACAGCAGGCCAGGCAATAGTGGGTGGCTGTGGGTGGTGTTTTCGACTTATTGTTGTTGGCAGTTAGCATTCGGCATTTGGGATGCAAAGAAAAAGAAGAAGGAGAAAAAAAATCTGTGTGCAGGACCTTAGGACGCGTTTTTGACTCTCCATTTTAATATAAACAAATTGCAGCGCCTCTTATTTATGATATTTATATTTTTTTTCCTTTCTTCTATGCCAAACATGCTTCTTGTTTTTTTTTTTTATTCTTTTTATGTCGTTTGTTTAGTTTTGTTTGCCAGCAACTGCTGCACTTTTTGGCCTCTCTCTTTTGTTTGTTGTTGTTTACTGCAACTTCAATAAATCTGTTAAGAAATATATGCCAAAAGTAGTAAAAACTATAATTTTAAAAACTCTCGTTTTAATATGTATAAAAATAAAATGCATTCTGCTTCTTTTGAATGCTCTTTAAATTGCATTAAGAGTACGGCATCAATTTGCATCGATCACTTGACTTGCAATATGTCCAAAAGTAAAACAGCAAAACAACAAAAAAGGAAGGGGGGGCGAAATAAACAGATAAAATATATACAGAATAAAAAGGCGAGTGTCATGAAAAATAAGATAAATTCCAACGGCAGATGCGCTAACGAGCGTCTTCTTCTTCTTCTTCTTCTTCATCTACTTCGCATCTCAAAGGTGGCCCGCTCCTGAGAGCAAGGTTCAAGCTTTCGATTTGGGAGTAGTGGTGGGGGTAGGGGTGGGGAGTAGTGCAATTTTTTTTCCTACTCCTTTTCTTTGTTGTCGAAACTGTGCTGAGTAATGTGCCAAAGGAAAGAGAGGGAGAGAGAAGAAGAGCGCCAGCCGAAAAGTTGACGGCACTTTTGGCTTTTCGCTTAATACAAATGAAAATGGATGAGCTACTAAATGTTGTCAGCGTTGTTGTTGCAGCTCAGCGCATTGACTGCAGCAAATGAAATGAGAATGTTGCAAACAAGCTAACGACAACAACAACAAGTTACCTACCTACCACCCCCCCCAACAATTGCCATCGTTCTTAGCTGTGAATTGTCTTTTGCATTCCAGCTGCCAGTTTGTTTTGTTTTTGTCCACGCTCTGCATTTACTTCACCTCCCGTCTATCCCCTTCTACCACCCTCGGTTTACTCCTAGTGCATGTGTTTGTCTTTATTTTTATGTCATTTATTTATTTAAGTCAATTTCGTTGAGTGTGTTTGAGCATTTTGTTGCAATTCGTTTTTGGGTTTGTACGAATATAACCCAGTATTTAGAACAATACGCTAAAATGTTGATGCAATTCTTTCTAACGCAAGCTAATTTATTAATTGGTTCACTTAACGCAATTAAAACACAACACTTTACATACATGCATCGTTCACTTTTATTTAACGATCCAGAGAACAAAACTCAAAGAGCATCGTTAAGTTCGATATGCACTTAACTGTATTTTTACCTTCAGATGCTCTAAAGCTTTGTTGTGGGTTTGCCATGCTGATATTTACAACAAATTTTTAACTAAATAATTTTCGTTGAAATAAAATACAGGGTATTTTGCCGCTGTGCACTCTTAAAAATAGCATTTATAGTTTGGTTTTTTTATTTGTTTGCTTTTGCCATTTTTTAGCATCTTCTGTGAGAAACTTGATGACAATTTGTACTTTGAGTGATTGCAGCGGCATTGACTGCAGCTGAATTTAAGTGTGAGAATACAACTAGTGGAGGGGGGAGGGAAAGAGAGTTAGAGTAGGGCAATAAGAAGCTCACTTGATAGACGTAAACACAAACACAAACACACACACAAGCACACACACACACAGAAATGTTTGCTCTAAACATATGTATGTATAGATTTAAGTGTGTGAAATATTCAAGTTAATTGACAAAAATTAGACTGAATTGATTTTGAGTGGAAAAAGTGTCGAAGAAATTATGATCCACATTGAATTTTTATTCTAGCAAGTGGTTATAAATAATATTAAAATGAAATGAATTCGAAACGATTAAAAATATCAAATATAGTTACAGTTGTTTTTAAATAATATTTATGAAAAATTATCGTTTTAGTTGCAACCAAGGTAATTTTTATTGAATTTTTAACATTCGTTTTTTTTATTGCGATTCCTAAAAATTTGAAAATAAATATTTCGCTTAACATAATTGCTTAAAAAAACTTTACAGTGACTTTACATTGCTTTAGCCCAGACACGAATCATTTATACCTTTATTTTATAACGTCTTATACCAGTATACTTACTGAGCTTACATATAGATGGCGCTTTCAGTGTGCTTTGAAAGTGTGTGAGTTTGACAGTCTCTTTAGGGCAACGCTTCAAGCAATCGGGAGCACAAATAATACAAGAAATTTATACAGATCAGATAAATGGTGAGGCTGCCATAAAATAAAAATATTAATTATAATTTTTTACTTTTATTCTGTTCTTCTTTAATTTCCTTTCATATGTATTTTGTTGTTAGTTTTTACAATTTCCTTTATTTTAACCCATTCGTTTGGCCGATCTCCTGTTGCTGCTATTCTGTTGAAAAGCCGAAAGCTTTTGCTGCTGTGTTTTCTCTCTTACTCTCGTACCGCACACTCACTCACTCGTATTCAGCAAATAAAAATGTTTGGCTTCGTCACATTGTCGTTGTCGTGTGTCGTTCGGCATCGTCGTCCTCTCGCTTTGCTTCGCATCGTATCGCTGCGTGGCGACTGCCTAACGAAGCGTCTGTTGTGCGTTGCAGCTTTAGTTGAAGCTCAGCCGTCGGAGTGTTTTGTACGTATGCAAAAATGCTGACGCTTGTCTCGCGCATAAATCGCGTTCACTCGTACAACGGTAATTCGGCAAAACGACGATAAATGTAATGCTTAAATCGTTTCGTTGTCCAAAGCAATACTCAAAGCAAACAAATAATCACAATGTTAACTAACGCAACACACTTAACAGCATAAAACAAATTACAATAAATAGAAAGTGACAACATTTTCGATTCTTAACTGTAAATGTGCTTTGAGTATTTTTTGTATGCATTGCTTGAGTATTTCTAACGCCCCCTGTTGACGGTTGGAGTAAAGTCAAAAAGTTACAAAGCCTTTCCCCCACCTTCGTTTTCGTCGTTCTCTGTTTAACACACTGCTTTAATTGCTTCGTTCTCCTTTTTTGGCATACATTAAACGTGTAATCAGCAACAACAACAACAACAACTATTGCAAGTGTTTCAAGTGTCTTTTGTGTGTGAGTGTCTGTGTGCTTGTATGTGTAAGTTGTTGTGGTGTGGGTGTCGTCCGGCTTTTACCTCGTTGGTCACGTGGCCAAAAAGTTGTTTGGGCCATGTTTTGTGAACACCCAACCCACTGTGCGTGACACAGTTAGCAGGCAACAAAATAAACGAAAATATACAGAAAACAACAACAGTCAGCACTAATAACAAAAACAACTTAAGGATTATCACTGCGGCAGGTCAAAAACTCAAAATTTTCTTGCCAGGTAAGTTCTCTTCTCCTCTTCTCCTTTCCTTTTCTTCTTCTTCTTCTTCTTCTCTGGCTGCTTTAAAGCGTCGCGTCGCTTTGTTTTTCCAGTAGCCGTAAAATTCTTGCGGTTTTAAGCTCTTGTCTCGCTGCGCCACTTCTTCATCCCCCCCCCCGCTCTCTGACCCCATCGAAAGTTATGGTGCTCCCTCTCGCTTACCCCCTCGTGTCGATTGCCGTAACTTAAAATGCGCCAACTGACTGCCAAAAAGTTGGCAAAACTTTTGCCTAAAGTTTATTTACTTGTTTTATTATTTTTTTTTCCCATTTTTTTTTTTTTGTACCCTCCCCCCACACTTTTCAGCTATTGTCTAGCAAGAGGAAGAGCAGACAAGTTGGCGTTAGAATTTCTGTGTTGAAACAGTATTTAAATACTCTTTTAGAAACTATGTGTTTGATATAAAGTGTATTATTATAATTAAACAAAAGTGGTTTGACTTTAGAAAACATGTTTGTTAGAACAGCAAAAAGTTAAATAGTTTGACAAATTTTTTTTGTACTTTACAAACACATACCAAACTATTTTTGTATAGAATTATTTATATATAAATCTGTGCCTATGAAAAAAAAAATATTATTAATTATAAAACCTTTCCTCTTTTACTTTGTGCCAACTGTTTGAAAGGCATCCAAAAGTCATTTGGCAACACTGTCAAGGCTGCTCGGCTGTCTTGCTTATTAAATTTGTTGTGACAGGGCATCTGTTCCAAATTGTATCTGCTTGTCTGCTCTGCTCTTCGTATCCTTGAGTTACTTTGCGCCTAGTTAAAGTTAATGTAAATAAATTAGTTAAATAAATGAAGAGGCAAAGTTGCGCCAAAAAACAAAAAATGTAACAATTGAAATATGCAAATGAGACAAGCTCAAAAAAGACAGTTGGCCAGTTAGACACAAATGACCAGTCAACCAAATGGCCAAAAGCACGCACGAACAAGCCAAAAACTGAAGGGAGGCTGATGAGGAGGAGGGGAGGGGGGGCTGTTTAGATACAGTTACAAAATTTGTATGCTGCATTTTTGATAAGCCGCTTGTGTCGCCAAATGTCCACAAAATTTTGACAATTTCCTCACACACACACACACATGCACGATTTAAACCTAATGTTCCCTGGGGAAGCAGTCAGGCGGGGAGAGGGAAGGGGGGGGCGTATGCGTGATGTGTGCCAAACAATTGTTGAAATTTATAGCGAAAAGCCAATTATCAAGGGTAGCAAGGAAACTGGGTTGGTTAAGTTCACACACACACACACACACACACACACACAGATAGTGTATAAATGTAGTCATTGGCTTATCAAAGTGCTGAGCAAACCGAAAAACCAATTTGCGTGCGCTCGTACTTCAAAAGGGCATTAAAGCAAAACGCATAAACAAAAGTTACGTATACGCAGCGTTAACCGTTGACGGGTTAATGTGATTTTAATGTACTTTTTTAGAGAGACGACCCCAAAACAACACCCAACTGAGACAACTCTGGCATGTGTGTGTGTGTGTGTGTGTGTGTGTGTGTTTGTGTGGGTGCAAAGGGGTTGCATATTATTTCATCAAAGTTTCCTGCAATTCCACATTAATGCGGGTTTTTCATTTTCTTTTTTTTTTTTTTTTCACCACATTTTTAATAACGTTTGCAAATTGATAAGCAAATATTACTTTGTGCGCTTGGAGTGTGGCAACACTGTACATAACGGTATGCAGCGCTATTAAAAGTGTTCACCTAACCTTTTTAATTTTAATTTAATGCTGTCCCGCATTTACAGTTATTCTATTAATTAAGAATATTTCGTGGAATTTAAGAGTTGAGTCTAATTAATTAATGTTGACATTTCCGTGAATGTTACGAAAGCTTAACTAGTTTTTTTTTAACCGAAAAAGCTTTGAATGCTTTTAATCCTTTCCCTCTGAGCAAAAACAAATATAAATATTTTATTCTATTTTAACTAATTTTTAATTTAAAGTCCGATCTTAAAGTTTCGGATACGGCAGAAAATCATAATTTTATTTTGTTTGTGCTACATTTGATATGAAAAGAATTGAATTTGTATTTACCTGGAAAAAAAATGAGAAAAAACACTCACAGCAAATATAATCAAAATGATCTCCGCTTGACAGAACAAAAAACCAGACATAAACATAAGAGAGGGACGGGGCAGGGGCAGGGGCAGGTATTTGCGTGCTCTGTGTGGTTGTTGCCACACACAACAATAACAATGGTGGAAAAAATGTTGCACGCTTTTGAAATCAATCTTCCTAATGACAGACAGACAGCCAGCCAGCAACAATAGCAAACGCGTTGAGGGGTGGGAGGGGAGGAGGGTCGGGAGGGGCACCTGTAGACACGTGCGCTTGCGTTTTTACGCTCAAGTATCTGGCACTTGTAACGGTAATCGATCTGAGCAACAGCAACACCCACAACAAAAGCGGTTAGCATGAGTTGGCAAAAAATAAAATAAACACGAAAACAGCAACAACAAAAGGCGAAAATACGAAAGCAACAATCCGTCAGAACGCATTAAAATTCAGCCTCACTCTGTCGAGTGTATATTATATTGTATATGTATATATTGTAGTATATTGTTTAGCGCCCTCCATCTTGAAAAATGCCGGAAAACGGCATCCTTCAGTTGCAATCATGATGAATTCAATTGTTGATGAGTGTTTCACTTTAAACGTTTTGTCAATTGTGTAATCTAATTTTGGAATATATTTTTAAAAAGTGTCAGTTGATATTAGATATTTATGTAAGTGAAAATGTTTTTTTTATAAAGTTATGTTTTATATCAAGTGCACAAACAAATAACCTTTTCAATAGCGCTTATTAATGTTAGGCTTTTGCTTAGTGTATAAATTTTTCTGTCTGTATATAGACCATTGAAAAGTATCTCTGCTTAGGTGTAGGCTAACAGTTATTTCAAGGTTCTTTGAATTGACTCACAAAAGACACTTTTGACAAGATTAAAAATAAATATTGTTAGAATTAAGATATTTCCAAATATCTTATAGTAACAATAAAAAATAGCTTTAACCTAAAAGCAAATAAAATGAAATTTTAAAATTAAGTAAATTTTGTGACTCCTAAAAGCAGACTATTATTGATACAATATTTATTAATAGTTTACTCGTTGCGACTTTAATATTTGATTTAATATTTTACAACACACTGAGAGCAAATAGAAAATTGTAAAATATTTAATATCTTAATTTAAAGTTTGCAGTTGATAAATTATGATGATAAGTAAATGAATAGTAGAAATCCACAACAAATGTAATTTGCTGTAGTCATCAGTAAAAACACAGAACAGCATTTAATTCAGTCGATCCTTTGGGGTTTTCCTTCCTGCATTTAGTACATTTCCAATGATGAGTCTGTTGTATTAACGAAATGAAACATTATTCCTTGGAAAAATATACTTATTTGCGCCTTTTATGAGGTAAGTTTGTTCAACTGGAAAATGTGGCGGCATAGAAAGGACCCAGGAAAGTGGGCTAAAGGGGGGAAGGTTGGGTGGTTCGGCACTCGGAACTCATCTCTTATTTTGGCTTATCTGCAAGTTTGATGGATTTTTATCCTTTTGGCCTGTCGCTCGTTCAGTTTTTTTTTTGTGCCTGCTTATGTATTTTTATTATTATGCTTCTGTGCGTCGCCTTCCTCCTTCACTCGCTCTTTCTTAATGTTTGTGTTGTGTTTGCTTTGCTGCATTTGTATTTTTGTGTTTTTCGTATTTTTGTTTTGTGTATTTTTATTATGGCAGCGCAGATACACGCAGTATATTTATTGTGCTTGTGTTTTCTTTCTCTCTCTCTCTCTTCAGTTTTGGCATTTATTTATATACGCTTCCTGCCCGTGTGTGTGTGTGTGTGTGTTTTCGCCGCTTCTCGTTGTCGGCGCATTTATAAATATAAATGAGTTTTGCTCGATGAAGGTTAAATTGAAATTTACTTTGTGCACAGCAATGGGTTCCTTTTTCTCTGTTTTTTTTTTTTTTTTTTTAAAGAAGCTGCCACGACACGCGCTCCATTCGCATAAATATATATATATATATATATGTGTGTGTGTGTGTGTGTGTGATGGAAAACTTTTTTTTTGGACCTCTGCATTTCCGCCTTTATGACTTTACCCCACAAGCTCTCGATCTCTTTTTATTTGTATTCTCTTTTTTTTTTTTTTTGTGGTTTCATTTTAATTTTGATAAGCAAATGCGGCACATCCTTTTTTTTTTTCTTACCTTTATTCTGGCCGGGCGTGAAAAGTTTGTTTGCCTGGCTGCTTTTTTGTTTGGCCTTATCATTTGTCAAAAAAAGGCACAAAACGAATTCTTCAAATTGAATATTTGCATAAGTTTATTGAAACAGGCAGACATAGGGATAGGACGGGCATCTGTTTGATTTGCCGAAAACTTTCTTCTGATTGATATCGTTGACTATTCGGATTCGCTTTTTTCCTCTTAATTCTGATCTGAACATGTTAATTGAAGTCCCTAAAAATATTCACGCTTGTATTCAGGGCGTATGCGTGATATGTAATAAGTTTTGCTGACTGTCACTGCTTAAGTTAATGCGCCATTTTGTTGCATATTAAAAACGCTTTCATTTCACCGCAAGTGTCCAAGCGAAATCGCACCACAGACAATAAATAAGCCAGTACTCATCCAATGGCAATTCTTCCCCACCCCTCCCGCACACATACAATACATAAATATGTATAAGTGCACATATGTACAAAGTCGGCGGATTAAGCGCTGGCCATAAGTCAAGCAACGCGAGTCCGAATGGGACGATAAATCTCATCGACACTAAAAATCAGATGTGCGTTGGTCAAGGGTGGGGAGGGGAGGGGAGGAGAGTGGAGGGGTGGGTATTTATATGTCGCCATTAATGTCGTGTTATGAAAGTAATTTTCTTAAATTCGCATATTAAACGTTTCGGCCATTAATAATGAACAGCCAGCAAGGAGAAAGGGAATCGTAGCTAGACCAAACCAAAACCAGCAAAGTGGAATAAAATAGGGAGAAAGAGTGTGAGAGAGAGAGAAGCGAAAATAGCAAACATGAAAATGCTGTGCATGTTCCAAATGATCGCTTCAATAACCACAAAAACCATAAGAAACAGCCAGAAACATCCAGCGAGTGAATGAATAAATGAATAACGCTCGGAATGATGCTACAAAACTGCATGGATGCCATGATGGACTACAAAACAGACACACACACACACACACACACACACACACACACCGCCACTTTGGCACATGATAAAAATTTATTTAGACCAAATAGAAAAGAATGAGACTAGCGGGAATAATAAACTACAACAACAGAGTTGAGCTTTCGCTTGAGTTAAGTTTTTGGCGGGGCAACAGGAAACGTCGAGGCAGCTATTGACGGCACACAACACACACACACACACACACACACACACAGATACAGTATTGTGTGTGCATACTATATAAGTGCATGTCAGTAGCGATTTCTGCTTGTGCTGCCTGCTCGCAATAAAATGTGTCTATCAAATGTTGCCTATCTCCATTTTGTCCTATTCCTGTTGGGTCACAGCAAAAGAGTATAAGAGGATTATCGCAATGGTTTGAATTTTTTTGCTCAACAATTTTTAAGTATTTTTATTTTTAAAAATTATTTTTAATATATTTATATTTGGTGGGAAATAAATTTGATATGTAAACTTTATATTGTTATATTTTTTATTTCAATTCGTTAATAAAATTTAAGTATCATATTATTTTGAATTTTTTTATATATACAAATACATTATATATTTTATTTTTTATAGACCTTCATTGTTTTTTTTAAAGGGCATTCAAAGTTCGTGAATAGTTTTTTTTTTTGTGCATTTATTTTGCATTGCCTTGGACGTGGTCCGTCTTCCTGTTGCTATTTGAAATGTTTGTCTATTGGTCGCTGGGTCGTTTGGTCGCTCGCTCGCCCGCTTGGCCGACGTTTCCGTTTCCGGCGCCTGTACGCCATGTTGATTTTGCCTGTCTTTGTTGCTGTTGCTGTGTGTGTTTGTTTTGTCCTTTGTGTGTGTGTGTGTGTGTGTTTGTTTGTGCGCACTCGACTGTGCGCAAATTGCTCAAGTGTAGCTGAAGTTGTCCATTCTCAGTTTTTCTTTTTTTTAAAAAACCTAAACAAATTTTTCTCATAATTGCCGCTGGACCATTAGTTTTATCATCATCATTATTATGATTGTCAGCGTCATTATTATCTGGGGCATTATTATTGCTCTCACATTGTCACCTTCTTCGTCTTCTTCTTCTTCATCATCTTCCTCGACCATTGTTTGGCATTGCCGTCGCTTATCTGTTGGCCATTTGGTCGCTTATTGCGATGTCTTACATTCTTATCATTATTAACGCCTCCCTCTATACCCATTCCCGCCTCCATACGCCATATCACCAGCCAAAAACTCAACCCCATTACATTCCCATTCCCATTCTATTTCACTGACGACACTCGGCGGGCACGTTGACAAAATGACAATAGAAACAGAAGTGGCAGTCACTAAAAATCATCAATTTGTGTGTCGAATACTTTATACACTTTTTAGATCAAAATTTTGTGTTTAGAATGCAAATGATTGAGTTAAATTAAAGTTAAATAATTTATAAAATAATTATTATATATTTCTTAAGTATGAGAAATCTGATTTATTGTTTTATTTTCAAATTTTTTAATTAATTTTAGTAATCAATATTTGATCCTACAAAATTCATAATATTCGATATATCCCAGTTCTGTTAGCGTATACAAGTAAAAAAAAAAGGTCAGGTTGCGTTTCTATTGATTTGCCGGCGACTTTTCTTATTTATTTTCCATCTTCCGGCCCTCCGCCTTACCCCCTTTACAACTCATTCACAATTTTTGTATCTTTGCCTAGACGTTGAACCTTTTGGTCCCTTTGGCGTTTTGTATCTGTTGCAAGCTTCTTTGGTATCAGCTTTTGTGTCTATTTATTAGCGCTACCTTTCTCTTGTCAACATTTCTTTTACCTTTACCTTTTTATTTCTCCACATCTTCTTCATTTTGTTGTTGTTGTTCGTATATGTTGTCAGCTTCATTTTGTATTTGCAAATCATCATTATTATTTGCATCTGAGAATTTTTATAGATTTTTTTCGTCCTCCATTTTGCTCGAAAAAGATATATGGAGTGGCTTTTGGCTTTATTTTGTGATATTTTTGTCTCCTTCCTTATTTTGTTTTTTTTTTTTGTGTGTCGTGTGTCAAATTTTTGTACCTTAATTTTTATGTTAGTTTTTTTTTCCTTTCCATACTTGTGGGCACATTCGCAGCATCCCCTTTGAATTTCCTTAGCTCACGGCAACATTCATTTTTTTTTTTATTTTTTATCAAATGCTGGCAATCTACGAAACGGGGTGTGGGTGAGGGGTGGTTAAAGGGAGCTAAGGGACTTGCCGGAAATTGTAAATTTTTGTTTGTTGCTACGTCGTGGCTTTATCTCTACTCCTACTTGGGAATGGAATTGCGAATGGCAATGCTGCGAATGCTACAGCACAAAGAGACGATGCTGATGCTCCTAGTCCTGCCGATGCGAGTTTAAAGTTTCATTCAGAGAGCACTCCCAAGTCCATGTGGAAATATCATTGGGTTTATTGTGCATGCCGTATGTTGAATATGGAGACGATGAAAGAAATTCACAGCGCTCATCATTCAATAGAAAACTGAATTTCTATAAGGTTCTGGCCCTTGAGTGGTATGGGGAATTATGAATACCTGATACGTTGAAGTAGAAAAACGATGTGACAACGTTTTCTCAACTGCTCTTTCAGCTTTACACGTTTTTTGTATGCCAAAACATAAAAGAGTAAAATATATAAAAAATTACTTTTACCATTTCTTGTGTATATTTATTTATTTTTGTACTTGTTCATCAAGTGGATTTCTATCTAAGATTTAAAATAATTATTACTTTTCTAGTAAACACCACACTATACATTGTTAATACATATATATAAGTTGCTTAGCACTACCTTTTAAGTTTAATTTAAGTTGTTGCAAACATAATAAGAGAAAAACTAAATATTAAATCCCAAAAAAAAAAAAAAAAAAAAATATTACTGGTAAAGCCCAAAAGTATGCCACCTTTTTTTAATCTACTTTCTACCCACACTTTGCAGCTGAGACACATGAGTTTATTTGTAGAAAATCATAAATAATTCATTAGACACTCACAAAATATGCGTTTGACATACAATTTACACGACTTAAGAAGTTGTTGGCCTTAAGGAACTTTATGAAATGTATAAACATTTTTTCAACAACTTGGCAAACTGAACAGCTCCCTCTGGGAAGCAGCACAACTGTATGAGTAGTGTGTGTGTGTGAAAGTGTGGTCGTATCTTGCCTTACAACTCGATAATTGCGGCTTCAATTTGACTTTAACGAAAACTTCAACAACTTTTTAACTAGCTAACCCCCTGCCCTATTTGAAAAAGTTTTTAACGCATTCACAACTGATGGCATTTTTTGCTCTCTTTCTGTTTCCTTTTCAGCTGCTGAAGAAGGCGCGGCGCCATCGAAATGTGCTTTCACTAGCTGCTGCACCAGGTGGAGCACAAGGAGGGGCTAGGAGGGGAATATAGAGTTGGAGAAGTGAAGCAGAAACTGGCAAAGCAGACGGACCAAAAATTGCAGCAGCATCTGCGAGTGGCGAAATCTGCAAACCAAATCCAACTTAAGTCACATCAAATTAAAATCAACAAGCGGCGAACACATACAAAAAAATACTATATATATATATACATAGAGAGAAGGAAGCAAAAGAAATTACAAGCAAAAAGAAAGATATAGAGAAGGAGAGAAAATGAAGTGCAATAAAAGTCAAATGGCCACGTTAACAATGTGGAAAATTTTTATGGCTCTGCTGCCGGTCACATTAGCGCACCAGCATTCCATGGCCGGCGGAGGATCTGCAGGTGGAATGTCTGGCAACAGTGGTGGTGCAGGACATGGCGGTGCCATGGGCATGGGCATGGGCATGGGCGGCTCTGGCAAAGATGCACACGGTAAGTAACCACTTTTTCTACTCCTATATTCAGTTGTTGTTTCCTGATTATTTTAAATGGGCGTCCAGGTCTCGGCGTCAATAAATAAATTTAAATATTTAACCAACTGGCATTCAGAGTTTGGCCAAAAGAACTTTAGCACCTCGTTGCCAGCCTCGTTGCATGCAACTTGGCAAGTGCAGCACGTGGCTCCCAAAGTCCCGGGCATGGCACGTGTCCGGCCATTTATGATTTCATTTCATTTCACTTGCTTCCCTCTTTTCTCTGGAGCGCCAGCTGCATTTGGAGCTCGCCTAAACTCTCCATTTGCGCAAAACAAACGCTTATGGAATTTATAAAAGCCTGACAACGAGCCACGAAACTTGATTATACTGCCAATGCTACTAGCATTATAATTCGTGGCAAGTTAAATGCATTTTCTAGCGCCTTTTCTATGGGAATTGCATAATGTGTGAGTAAGTTTTTGCGAGCCTATGAAAGAAACTGTAGAAAGATTAAATATTATATATTGCTTGCTAAATGTCACAGAAATTGTTTGGTCCAAAAACGCCAAAACAGCAAAAAGGCAATGTGATTGAAAAGTTGTTGGCCAACTGGTGAGAAGGATCTGGCTTTTCTCTCCCTTGGCCTTAAGCTCTGCAGTGACAGCTCTCTCTCCCCCTCTCACCCCCTAACACTCTCAGGTAACTTTTAGCAAAACACTTTGCACATGTTTTCGAGGCGCTCTGAGCTATTTGACAAAAGTGCCAGGCCAAAAGCTGGGCTATTTATTATGCCTGGCACTTTGGGCCAAACACACACGCACACTCTCTTACACATGTGTATGCAAGTGGGCAACTGCGTAAATCATTTCCACTTTATGCGCTCTGTAAGCCAGACAATGTCAACAAACTGCAAAAGACAGAAGAGCCAGCCGAGGTGGGTGAGGGGTGGGAGTAGAAACAGCAACGAGAGACAAGCATTATAACGCATTAAAAAGTTGAAGGGGGCGGTGGCAGGAGGGGCGGAGGAGTCGGCATCAAGCGACAATCTCTTGCCAGCCAAAAACTTTGGCCGTTTAGAAAAGTGTCAAGCATTTTATCACACGAAGCAAAATCCACAACAACAACAACAGCTGTGAGAGATGAAGCACAGCATCAGGCCACAAAACAAAAAAAAAATATATATATATATATATGTACCATTTTGTACCGAGAAAACAAGTTGAGCGAGTAAACTAACTTTAAGCAACGAGTAGTGTAATGTATTGCAGCTAAGCAGCCGCTTAAAAGTATGCAACGTAATAGTAAACAGCGACTAACTGACTGACTGACTGAGTGAAAGAGTGAGTAAGTGGGCAACTGACAGTTGGCCATTTGGTAAGTTTGTCCGCACAAACCGAAAAACTTGTCAACATGTTGAGTGCAGCAGCAGCAGCAGCAGCAGTTGTTGGCTGGCGGCGCCTTTTGGGAACACCGCAGTTACCCGCACAAACTTTGTGGCAACCAGAAAAACCAAACGTACCAATTGAAAAATGGGTTCGTCTCAAAGATGCCCTGCTTGAAGATAATGCAGTCAATAACGAGAAATGGGTAAATATGTTAAATAAGATAAATAGTTGTAGCTAAAGTGTGACAATTTTCTACTAATGAGTAATGAGAAAACAAAAATCGTTAAACGCGCATTTAGCGATATCGATAACAGAAAACTTGTAATGGTTTTGTCCTCTAATTTCCTACATGAAAAATCAGTTATTGTCAATCTTGGATACATGAACCAAAATTCTCAATTAAAATTTTTTTTTTTGTAATTAAAAACTGTATTTTAGCGCGGCGTGAAACTTTAATAAACGTGCATTAAGCTACGTTTAGTTTAGTGTTATGTGATTTTACCTCCGCTTAAAATATTATAATAATATATTTTCGTTTAGCTTTACTTAGAGCTGTTTGCTCTGGGTACAAAGTCTCGCTGCAAGTTTTTTGTGTCATGTTTACAGGGTATTCACTAACATAAACCTGTTAAACTAAAAAGAAAGAAAGCAAAAAAAAACAACAAGCAACTGTCATCAAAAATGAGCGCGTGTTTGTTATTTGCCTTTTTTTTTTGTGTGTTTCTGCTTGTGAGCTTTTTGTTGGCCAGTGTTTAGTTTGTACAGGTGCATTCCTGCGGGAGCTTAGCCCGCATCGTGAGTGGATTTCCGGTTTATTTTCGGCATATATAGTACGACTAAGAGCAGCAGCAACAACAAGCACTTCTTGCTAATTGCATTTGAGATCAACAAACAAGAATAAAAATAAAATAAAACTGCCAGCAAGTTTTCAATTCAAAGGCAAAAGTTTTTTGGTTACTTTTGCAAGACTTTCGCAGCTATAGGAGTTTACTTTTAATTCCTTAAGTTCGCTGCTTTGCGCCGCTTTGACAGCTGATGGGTTAAAACTATAAATCTTTAGCGAAATCTGTGCGTCAATCTCTGGCAAAGACGAACCTTGTCGTTATAGCCAATAAAACGAGTTGACGTCAGGGTCTGGTGACGAATTTTCCATTGAATTTTTAATTACCGCTGAGATGAATTGACAAGCGGTTGGCAGGTGTTTCATGTCGCCCACCTGCGGCTTTAATTAATTAAGAGTGAAGCTTCACATTTCACAGAAACAGAGGAAGGAAGAGCGAGAGAGAGAGAGGAGAGAGAGAGAGAAAGAGATAGGGCAAGTAAAGAGGAAGTGTGATGAAACTTGTCTACTTCTTTTGGGGCTACGGCTATTTTAAAATGACAACAGATGCGTTTAAAAGCAGCTGTAAGATATTAAAATGGCTTTGGGCATGAGTTGGCATTTTATGGGGCTGTAAATTTGTGGTCGGCTGTTGTTACTTGTTCTTTGCTTTAATTAACGACTGCTGATACTCTAGAAAGGGTGGGAATAGAATAGAATAATTAGATATATAAAAGTTAATCTTGTCTATTTTATTCAAGTTTAAAAACCATTTATGTTAAAGAACTGACTAAAGAGTTTAAAGTGTATTGGTTTTTTTTTTAAGGCTTTAATGATTTGTATGTATATTATTTTTAGTAAATCACAATAAATAACTTAAAGTGTCTTTAAACGGAATATTTAAATTTAATAAACAAAATAATGAATAATAACAAGATATCCTGAGCAATAAAAATATAGAACATAGAATGTATCTTCTTCATCAACAGTTTATTTCTTTAACATTAAAAAGTATTCAGGTTTTTTTATTTGCTTACATTTTAAAGAGTATCTGATAGTTGTTTATCGCCTCTATCATAATAACTTCTGGTTGGTTATGGCTAAGTCGAGTTGGCGTGTCGAGACAAAAAGCAAATTACGTCGCTTATCTGCACAATTTACGTGCCGGGGCACAAAGGACACTGCCGCCAGGTCCTTCTACGTCTGCAGCGTCGCTGTTGCGTTGCATTTTTGCGTCTTTTGTCAGAGTGTGTGTGTGTGTCTGTGTGTGCAGAACTTGGGAATTTGTGAATTTCGCGTGGAGCGCGCAAATTTCGCCAACAACAACAGCAATAACAATAGCAACAACATCAAATGCAGCGCGTGCCTCAAATTCAAAGGATTCAAAAGCGTACGCTTTAAAACAAAAGCCCCGAAAAATGCGAAAACGCCTTGAAGCCAACACAGGCTATATAGCTACAAGGATGCTAGTATGCCACACACAGACACACACACTCACACACATATAGAGTTACAAAGGACGCATCGCGTTGCAGCCGTTAGAAAAGCGCAGCTTGTTGCCCAAAATCCATACAAAATGAAAGTTTTTCGCCTTGTGTTTTTATTTTTTATATTTTTTTTTGGTTTTCACTTCTCTTGCCATTTTATGTGGGGTACTACGCGATGCCAGGCATAGAAATTGCGACTTATTGTGTGCTGAGGGTGTGTGTGTATATGTGGGTGGCGCCTAAAAACATGCTACAAAATTCTAAAGAGCCGACAGAAACGACTGCTGCTGGCAGCTGCTCCACTCTGTCTAGGAGAAAGGGGTGCGGGTTCAAAACGGGGGGTGGGGGTCGCATTTTTGTGACTTTCATATACCATAAATTATTTTATGTTATTATTACATATACAACATGTAACGGATTGAGAGAGAAAAGAGCCAAGCAACAAGCAAATGGTAAATTTTACTTTTATTGCGACTACGTTGACAACGTGAAACTGTGTGTGTGTGTGTGTTGGTTTTGTTAATATTTTATGGGTGTGGGTGAAAAAAGAAACCATATGTTATTATTAAAAGAAAGCTGTAGTTACTTTAAGAGTACATTGATATAATTTTACTACTTGTAAGAAGGCAACAAAAAGTGTACAGAACTTCAACATTAAACTTTAAAATAATCAAAGTCTTCATCTTCATTTTCATTTTAGCCCATTTAATGTGGTGAATTATTTTACTTTCTATTTGTATTTAAAGCTACGCTAAAATTTCATAAAGACAATGAATCCAATTTTTTGTACAAAAGTGGTTATTAGCTCTCAGTCGGGAACATTTTAATGGTCAATTAACATTTCTTCTTATGCAGCAGTAATGAAAACCACAAATTATAAGCGTATTTATAGGCAGCAATTGAAAAGTAAGCCACGCCCCATCGAATGTTTTTTTCTGGTGGCGGCTATCAATTTGTTGTTGTTGTGGCTGTTTGGCCAACGTCTTAGCGTAATAACAATTGAATAACAGGAAATGTTATGGCTCAGAGACGGACAACCCCTTTGGTTAATTATTCGTGCTCGTGTTCCTTAATTTTTTATGATTTTCTGTTTTTGTTTTTAATTAATATTTATGGCTGCCAGCAATAACAACAAATGGTGGCAGAAATGAGCCCAACTCACATGTATATGAATTAAAGCAGCGAGTCAATGGACTCGGTACGGTTCGGCTTACTGTGTCGTGCGGACGAGTGATTATGTAATAATTAACTGTACATTAACTATTTGTAACCATGAAATTCCACACACAAACCAGCTAACGTGGCCATAAGCAGGAAAAAAAACAAAACTAAACAGCGAGAGAGTGTGGAAAAAAAACATACAATAAAATATTTGTATTTAGTTTTCTGACACGATAGCGAACGCAAACAAAAGTTTAGCTAGTTCCCACTTAACCGATGTCCAAATACCCTTGCAGAGTTATGAAAATACTCACAGTGAATTATTCACCTTTCCTTATGACATAGTTAATGTACCCCACACAAATTACACTTTAATGAATTTTAAGCACAATTTTGATGTTAGATTTAACACCCAGCGGCAAAATATAATTAGCATTGGAGTACATTGCGTATACGTAATGGCATGGTGGCAACTATAACAATAAATCTTATTTATGTGTTTTTTGTGCGATTTTTACGAGTTGATATCCGATAGGGGCAGAGGGAGGGCTTGGCAAATAGTTTAAATAAATGCGATTCCAAAAAAAAATGAAAATAATTCTATAAAATACAAATTCAAGCGGAAACGGAAATGGCAAATGCGCTGGTCACGCTTCACACTCAAGCTGAATGTGCGAGAGAGCTCTGTAATCTAATTTAAGCTGCCATTAGTGTTTAACACTCGGTCAGGCCCACAATTTTTTGGTGCCCCCCCCTCCCCCGTCGCCCACCGCCTTTGGCCCAACTCCTGAACAACTTCATCAATCAAAGGCTACGCAACGCAGTTTGCATGCCCAAAAGAGCAGATGTGGGCAAATCTGGTGGCTAGGGGCAGGGTATGGTATATGTGCGTGCCATCAAAACGCGTTCGCTGCGCAATTTCAGTTCAGAGTAAGAGAGAGAACTTGTACAGAACACGAGCCTTTAGCCTTTAGCAAAACAAGTGCCCAAAAGTAGGCTACGCATTTCGCTCGAAGCATATCCATTTGTGGCATGTGTTCGTCCCAGGGTCGAAACATGCAGATACTTAGGGCCAGTTGTTGTTTAATGAGTGATGTAGCAGATCTATCATTGTTTCCTCGTAGAAGTGCTAAACAACTGAATCATGCAACGGTTTAGTTAAAGCTAACAACACGAAGTTTTAGCATAAGCATTTTGTCTTGTTAGTAACTTGATCAATCATAAACTCAAGTGTGCATTAATGTAAAGGCATCACAATGAGTAAAACATCTTTTACATGAATGTAACCAGTTTTAATTACAAACCCAATTGCAATGAGAATCGCCGAGAACAGCTTAAGAATGTTATCTATTGTTTAGACAAAGAAAACAGACGATAAGGAGAAGATGGTAGGGGTAGACGGGGTGTCAATTGCGGCTATTTCATCGATTGCCTGAGAATCGCATTTCATGTTTACAAACATTTTCAGCCTTTGTCGTAAGAGGACACCATGGAACGTGCCCAAGTTTTCAGTGTTCATGATTTGGCGTGGCCAAGGCAAGTGAAGGCAGGGGAAATTTTTAAACTTGACACCTTGCGCTAAGCGGCTTAGTGATGGAAAACGCGCGACCCTCGAGACTTGGCCATCACCATTGTGACGTTTTTGTCATGTCCGAAAGCAAAAAAAATTCCTCCCCTTCTTACCCTGTGTTTAATAAGGACATTTATAAACACAATAATAAGACGGAATTATATATTATATTATATTGTAAAGTACGTTCTTTTACAAACCTATTTAATTTTAAAATATAAAAAATATAATTAATTTTCAAAAAATATTAAGAAAGCAATTTGATGATTATAATTATTAAATTATTATTTGATTTTTATATTTTTTGGAGCAAATATCGAATGTGTTTTGCGTGCAACATAGTTTTAGGGCGGCGCCAAAATATTTATCTGGAGTCTGTTAGCCGTAATTAACATTTACAAAGATAAAAAAAAATTGCTAAGTACCTGTGAATTTTTACAGGATATCTTTCAGTCAAGCAAACTTTAGTTGAGCTTTTCAGACTTTTGTGTGTGAGTTTTTCTTTGGCATTCAGCCAAACAATGCGTCCATGATCCCGAATTTGTTGTTGCAGTAACGTGATATGGCTCATTAGTGGATTTATAACGGTGCCGGCAGCCAAAGAGGGGAATTTGGATTTGTATTTGGGGGAGAAGGTTAGGCTGTGTATATATATTTGATTACAAAAATGCTTTATGCAGATTAAGCAAAGCCGAAGGCAATTTAAATGGCATTTGCTGTTTACTGCAATTAGATTAAAGTGCGTTGTTCAACACTGTGAGCTGAAGCTAAATGTGCTAGCAAATATGAAAACAGCAAAATGCTTTTAATTTATTGCGACACTAATATACATTAATGTCTTGGCCAACTTCAAAGGCGCTCAACACTGCAGCAGGTCAAAGCCAAAGACCCCAGACTCAACCAGACAATTAAAAGTCCATGGCCCAGAGAAATGTTAATGACATTTCGCACCAGGCAACCACTTGAAACAGCTCCGAAAGGAGCCAAAGAGCAGCTGAGTAACTGAGTAACTGGCAGCAACAAGGGGTTGGCATAAAAGGGGGGAAGGAGTGAGGGGGGTTTGAGCTCGCTAGTCGCGGCAGTCTGCACAAATTTGAAACTACCGTAATTTGCATATTTTAAGTTGACTTTTATTGCATTAAAAATGGCAGTGGCTTTGCCATTTTGGCCGCAGCTGTAAAACTGCCGTTGCCTGCCTTCACCTCCTCCCCGAAAATAGGCTAAGACGTTTCCAAACAGCCCCCCACTCTCTGCACAGTGGTTTAAAATGCAATCTATCAAAATCTCACCTCATCAAATCGTATTAAATTCGATATGACAGCTTTCAAAAGCTTATAAGTTAACGGAGTTTTTGATATTCTAGCATCATGTCAATTTTAACTTGTCTCTAATGAAAATCGCATGATTTTAAGATAGATTTTTAGACAAACAATTAAGCTTAAAAATAAAAACATTTACACATATTTATAAAGCAAGTTTTTGATTTCACGTCATGGCTATAAAACTAATCCAAATATTTAAAGATTGTTGTTACTCTTTTAAGGAATTTTAATGGCATCCTTGGAATATTTAAATTCTTAAAGACACTACATTGAATGCTTGAAATTTTGTTCCACTGTGCATTAGCTTTTGGGCAGCAACTGCTGTTGTCGTCTGTTTGACTCATCTGGTTGTTTGCTTTGGTCGCATGTAAAACTAGTAGAAGACAGATTACAAAAATACAATTAAAATGTTTTAGTGAAAATTAACTGCAGTTTAAATAAAATGCTACGTTAGCCGGAAAAGCCATAGCCAAAGAACACCCAAAGTGTCTCTCTCTCTCTCTCTCTCTCTCTCTCTATCTCTCCCTTTCCCTTTCTCTCCCTGTCTATCGTTGCTGACTCAAGCTCTTGCTTGTTTTGCTTTAGTGGTTTTAGTGGTTAAGGGTTTTACGTTAAGTATACGCACGATGTGCGCAGTCAAGTTTCGAGGTGGCAGCCAGCACAGCACTGCCAGAAGCAAGAGTCGAGTAGTTTTCGTCGCTGCAGTCGAAGCTGTTTGCTCAAGGTGTGGCTTGACGTGGATTTTGCAATTTGTTAGACTTCTTCTTCTGCTGCTGCTTGGACGCTGTCGTCAACAACAACAACAACATCATCATCATCATTATCATTATCAACATTATTAACAGCAGCTGCTTGTCTATTTTGTGGCTCCTGCTCTTGCTTTTGCTGTTGTTGTTTTGCGGCTGGCCTAGAAACTTAATTGAAAAAGAAACACACACACACACACACAAATTCACACAGAGAGACTAGCGGCAGCTTGAAAAAAAGGTTTAATTTAAATAAAGTACGTGCCACCACCGAGGCTATATTACCAGCTAAATGGGCTTCGCTTCGAGCCGTTTTGGGCTTGTTCAGGTGCTGCCAGTTGCTGTGGCTAAGACGTTTAGATCTCTTTAGTGTCTTTTGCCTTGGCCATTTGTCGTGTCGACTCATGTCGCCTTAAGGGTCTTCTGCTCAACTGAATCAGTCTACTCAAAATTGTTTTTATTTCTTCTGTTCGCTACAGCTACAACAAGACAATATGTGTGTACGTAAAATATATATTTTTGTAATCGATAGAAAATTTATGTCTTGTTTTAAATTTGTATTCCATCAATCTCTTTGTCTTCATGTTTTCCATTCAAAAAAGCAGTGCGCTTTAAACTTTTTAATCAATAGCAGAGCTATTCTGCAAAGTCGGACAGGACTTTATTTAAAATTCACTAGCTTAAACTTGTTGCCAAGTTATATAAATAAATGAAACGAAAACGATATTTTTACTTTCACTCAATTATGCAGGGGTCATTTAATGAAGCTGATCTCTTTGATCTAATACGCCTACATTTTACAACAAACACACACACACAGGCACCCACATTGAATTATAGAAATGCCAATGCCTCTGGCCTCTGCCTCTGTCGAAGAAATTGGGCACACTCACTATAAATAGCCCATAAAAATGGTAGGCCAACAAAAAGCAAAAAAATCGTTGCCTACTTTTCAGTGCGGCAGTAAAAAAATATGTGCAAATGATGAAACTTTAA
Source organism: Scaptomyza hsui (assembly GCA_018152825.1). Classification (NCBI taxonomy): domain Eukaryota; kingdom Metazoa; phylum Arthropoda; class Insecta; order Diptera; family Drosophilidae; genus Scaptomyza; species Scaptomyza hsui. Next base: position 10,191,266 of record JAECXO010000269.1, read on the forward strand.
ATTCAAAGGCAAAGCCAACATTAAGTTGCAGCACATACATTTTTAATAAAGTTTTCCCAGCCAGAAACTGTTATTTTTAGAAAAGGACAAGAAAGGGGTGGAGGACGAGGACGGCAGCAGCAGCAGCAGCAGCAGCAGATAAAATATGACATTTATAGCGACCGAATACGTAAAAGTTGAACGCACCCGTTGAGAAGCAGCCACAGGAGCAGCCACAGGAACAGCGGCACTTTGAATTTTATGTGGCTTATAAAAGTACTGCTTGAGGGTAGAATATCAAAGGGGGGGAGACTAAGGGGCAAGTCTAACCCCAGCTCAGCGGGTGCGAATCGCAACTGGCGGCGATTTTGATTGCGGTTTCTATTGAAAGGGGAAAGATGCATTAAATTGGCAGCTGATGCCTGCTGTGTGGTTGTCTTTAATGTTCATGCACTCCGTGTATAGTAATTTTAAAAATTAAGTAACAATCCATGTATTTCAATCTAAAATCCTATTGCTTAAAAGTTTTGTGCATAGAAGTCCCAACATTTTACTTAAATCCAAACTGTAGAAAAGTTATAAGCCAACACAAATGCTTAAACATGATGACAAAACTATGCGATTCAGTTGAAATATGAACAAGCTTAGGCTTTATGCATATGAATATCAAGTGAATCCTTACACAAGCAGCGGGCTAAACATTTTCCAAGTTTTATTAAATTTTTGCCGCCTTGCCTTGCCTTGCCTTACCATAAAGCACTTGGCAAATGTAAATTACACATGAGCAAACAGCACAAAAGCTGGAATAATATTTGAAGCACACACACACACACACAAACAATAGATACACATGTATGTGTGTATGTGCACACACAAAGGACATTTATGCCAACACCTTCTAATCAAGCAAAGAGCTTAAAATAAAGTAAAGCAAAGAATGAAATGAAAGATATTATGAAATTTCAAACACACCCTCCAAAAGACCACAGTGTGTGTGTATGTGTGTGTGAACACACACACATGTCAGCTAGACAAGGAAGAAGACAGAGTCGCCCCATGTTACGGTTGAAGGTTAGGGAGGTGTGGAGGAACAAAAAGTAAAAATATTACACACATAACTGTCAAGCAGAGCATAGAGGGGTTTATCTAACAGACCCCCCTCCCCCTTCCCTGTCCCCCCTACCCCACTTTGTGCGTGTTTCTTAATGAAATGTTTGCCTTTCGCATTTAGTTACGCTACGTTAGACACTTTTGCTTATTAGTGTAAAGCGCAACTTAAACGTCGAAAGAAAGGCAAGCAGACAGACAAGAAAGACAGGAAAGACAGGAAAGAGAGGGAAAAGACTGAAATTGAGATAGGCAGACAGGCAGAAAAAAGCATTGAGTAGACAAGGCAAGGACAGTCGAGACAACAATGTCCTTGTCTTATTATTAGAAGAGCACAAGCCAAAGAATTGTCACAGAGCAGCCACCGTCTCCCTCTCTCTCCTATCGTGCTACTACACAGCCAGCTTTGCCTCTGCCTGACAACAGTCAAGGTTAAAGGTTAGAAACGTGGCTGCCTTTCAATTTTGGATTAGAGTTTTCGCCAAATATTCATTCACACACACACATGTGAGTCTATCTCTGTCCCGCTCCGTCTCTTTTTGCCTTTTGGCTGGCAAGTTTTTTGGGGGCAATTAAAAAATTAAATTGTGCATATGTCACGTAGGCAAATGGGTTTCGTTGGTATCCTTTTAGACAGGCTAAACGGTGCCAGGACGACTTCTTGCCTTTATAAGTTTAATTGGATTTTGAGCGCAACGCTGCGAGGCGAGCCTTAAAAACAATAATGTTTAATTGAGCACACACACAAAACACACATAATAGTCCAATTGTTGCAAAAGTTACAATGGATTTTATACTCTACTCATTTTGAATGTATGCTTATTGTAAATGTTCTTAAAAGCAAAACAATGAAGTTGACTTTAAGCCTTATAAGTTTACTTAAAATTGCAATTATTTTTGTTTTATCTTGGTTTTTAAGATTTCTGCTATTAAAAAAGCCTTTACTAATCATTTAACGTATTTTTACGTATTTATCCAGAATTGATTGTCTATATAAAATTCTTAATCTTTAGTATGCAAAATGTTTTCCTTCTAAAACTTTTAGAAATTGAACTCATATTATTTCACATTACATTTTAATACATTAAGGATTTCCGATTTGATATTCTGAAAATGCCAAATGGCGAATTCCCTCAATTCTTAACCCGAATTTTTCGCACCACAAAAACACATATAACTAGAATATATATAACTTTTAGTGTGGCAAAGAAAATGCCACAAAAGTGTTTGCATAGCGCGTCAAAAGTCAAATATTTTATCGACACGCACAAAAACCCGACACAATTCTCAGTCCCCTCCAACCCCCTTCACCTTTTGACCCCGTCTTAACTTGCCTTGATTCGCATGTTAACAACAAGCAGTTGGAACAAAAAATAACAAAAATACAATACATACATAGAAAAGCTCATACTACCGTATATATGTATGTATGTATATATTGTGTTTTATCTTTAGATTTAACCTTTGTGCGACAAAAGCTTTTAATATGCAAATGACTAAATGAGCGGCCCTGTGGAACAGTTTAAGGATCCCATTCCCATTGGAGGTTTGACTTGGTGCTTGGTATGCGAAATGTGCCTCGGTCAATTGGTACATTTGCACATTTCATTAACGCGGCCAGTTGAACATGACCTACCAGCCCCCCCCCCTTTCTTCCTCCGCTCCATCCTGCCCCACCTCTATCTGTAAAAGGAAACTCTACTCTACTCTTAACTAGCTGACGCAGCTGGAAAGGTCCTTGCTTTGATGTTGTTCTTCGTGTTGCTTTAACTTCAGCAAATGGTCTATATGGAAATTCCTGTGTGTGTGTGTGTGTGTGTGTGTGTGTCTCGCTTACACACTTCAGCACACTTATTCATGCACATTTGCATATCATTATGTGTATTTGGGCCAAGCCAAAGGCAGCCAGCAACAGCAGCCACAACCCCCACCAGACAAACACGCCTCATTCCCATATACACATATATAGTTTTCTCTCTCTTTCTTTCTATGTATTTCTCTCTTTATTTCTCCCGCAGTCAGTCATAACGCCTAGATTTAAGATTATGAGCTGGCTGAGTTTTGTGGCTCGCCGCTAAAACATGTTTGGTATGTCAGTTAGTAAATCTGTGTGTGTGTGCGTTTGTTGGCCAAGTTAACAGTCACACGGGGCGCTCAGGTGTTGTTGGGGTTATTATCGTGGCATTCCAGCAGGTGACTCAAGTTGGCTTAAAGACTTGACAGCCTTTAACGTTATTGTTCACATTTGAGTTGATGAGAAATATTGTATTATATCTGAAGATATTCATTTTCTCAAGTATATGCTTGTAAGTTAAAAATGTTACGAAAATAAATAAACATTCAACCAATAAGACTTTGTCAATTCCATAATTGCTAAAAATAATTAACAAAATTACTTGAATGTTAATAAATCAATATTTCAAGTTTGTTTTTCTATAATTGTGCATAAAAATAGTGAAAACATGAAACAGCATTTAGTAAAACAATATTTACAAAATCAATTAGAATTAAACTTAAAACGCATGTTGTTAACAATGTAAAGAGAATAGAAAAATAAAATATGATAATGGGGAAAGTATTGATTTGTAAAAGCACAATTAGAGGATTATTTTTCAGTAACAATTGTAAAATTAATACCTTCTATTTTTGTTGGTTCAACAATAGTTTTTAAAAACTTCTAACAATGGCATGTTTCATATATATTTTATTAAATTAAAGTTTTGCGGCTGGTTTACTAATACATAATAACAGAACGTTTCTATTTTATAGCTGATGTGTGTTTGTGTGTGTGCCAAATTTGCCACAATTGTTGTCAGCTAAAGCTATTTCAATGCCACACACTCCACACACACGCACACACACACGCACACCCACAATCATGTAGAGCATCCTATGTGGCTGAGCCGACTTAAAATGCCGCAGCAATCGGTGGCAGCTGCTGCCAGTCGAGAATGCTTAGCTCAGCACAACATAGCGAATTGCTATTGCCAAACACACACACACACACACACACACATAGAGATACATACATATATTTTAGATATATTTATACACATTGTGTACTGACACATAAAGTTCAATAGCTCCATGCCTTCACGTTTGCTTCTCTCTGCGCTGGCAGCTGTGAGCGTTGATATGATGAGCGATTTTAACACTTGTGCGATGACATTTTTAAAGCAAAATGTTGCAATATTCAACCTACTTTCATATGGCCAACAGCAACAACAACACCAACAAGCACCGTCAATGTGTAGTTATGACATTTGCCCGTTGCGGCTTATGGCAACTTGGTGGCAACAGCAAAACGAAATGGAAAAAAATTGCTGCTGTCGGGAAGTTGGTTTAAAGCCAAGTCACTTTTTTATAGCAACTGTGGCATACACTTTTTAAAAACGTATGTTTGGTGTGACAATAAAAAAAATATATGTGACGCAGTATTGATTTAAGAGATTATTCAAATATTATAATATTTTGTGTACTTTAATTTAAGTTACTTATCAGGTAGCTAACAAATGCCTTACAACCCATAATCAACAAAAAGTTTTAAATGAAATACTTATTAAATACGCCCTTGCTCAGCTCGTACACACAGTTAGAGTATTTCAAATAATAATCAAATATAAATGCTTCTATTTCATTGTTATATGTTAACGTTGTATTTTATATGTTGCTGTTGTTGTTGGTGTTGGCGTTGTCGCGTGTTGATCCAAAAGCCACATAACCAACTGGCAATGACATTTGACAGGCACACCCACACACAAACACATACAGTGACACACTTGTGTATGTGAGTTTGTGTACACTCATTCACATAAGTATACATACATTGATAAGCGCGTGTTTACATTTACACTGGGGAACCACCGAAAACGAGGCATACAAAATGTTATTTATATACAACAACAACAACAACAAAATAAAAATCAAGTTGAAAAATACTGTGCGAGATAACAAGTTATATTATTTTGTTGTTGTTGTTGTTGTGTCCTTGGGGGACTTGGCAATATCCTTGTTGAAATTTCATATGCGTTGATTTGCGGAGCACATTGAAACGATGGCTCTCGCACAACTGGGCGTATGCTTCATATTTACCGCGCACAATCATTTTTAATTTATTTGCTGCAACAGAAGTGGGTCAGGAATCCTTTTAAAATCTGCCACGCACAACACAAACGCAATGTAATTTAAATTTAATTAGCTCAACGCAACGCGAACTCTGCAATCGAATCGCGGGCAATAATTCTTGGACAAAAAGAAACAAAGAATGAATGAAAAAACACCGAGTCCAAGATTTAATTACAATACTTAATATTTATCAGTGGGGCAGTGCGTAAAGAGTGCGATGACAGACAACAATGATATACTATTCTTTACGGTGTAGTATGTGTTTCTCACTCGCACTTGCTGTGCTCTTTCGCACTCCGTAATTGGATCAGCATTAGCTAAGCCAACGCAGGGCAGCTTCCCCACTCAGGCAGGACACATGAGCACAAGCAGGAAATGATATAGTCAAGAGGTCACAACACTAATACGCCAACCAACTAGCATGCTTACTATACAGTGCAAGACAAAGCGAGAGAGAGAGAGAGGGACAGAGAGGAAGATGCACAAACAGAGTCCATAAAGCGGCATACACATGAGACAGCAGCGGCTAACGAGGTCAATTGTAAGTTATTTCCTTCTCAACGGCAAAAGCAAAAGCAACAAAAGAGCAAAAAAAAAGCCAAGACAAGCATATAGAAATTTGTGGAGCCGACCAGGAAATAGCCAGGCATGAATATCATTAATGGCTAAAGAGAGAATGTTAAAGGTTGTTATGCCAGCAGCCACAAAGAAAGAATAGCAAGCTTAACCCATGAAGCCAACCACTCATTGTTATAACAGAGTGAAAAGTTAGATGAAGCATATGTGAAATGGAAGAATGCTAATGTAAAGTTAATTATTTCAATGATTCTGAAATATTCTTAGAACTGAATTAATTCTAATGCTCAATAAAATTATTACATTCCATTAAAATAATATTGTAAATTAAATCTCACAATTATGGTTGGTGCATTGGATAAATTTTCAGTAAGCAAATATATGTAGCATACTTTTAAGAGAGACAAGAAAATAAGTTCTATCTTGCAGATTTTTAGAATTCATGGATTTTTATTCAAAACGTTAAGGCATTTAAAGCCTTGAATCATATTCTATGTCAAAAGTATAGATTTGGCAACATTGATTTGTCATTCATTTGAATGAGTTGCGGTTCATTTGGCACATGATATAAAATGTGTGGAAGCCATTGTGTATATCATTAAAAGCTCAGCTGCTGTTATTTTGTCATTTGCACATTGGAATTCATCATCGTCATCATCATATTCATGCAACATTTAATTTATGCACAATAATTTACGCTTTTGCATGTCTAACGAGTCTCATTTAAAATACCATCAACCAACAAATGCATTTTAAATTTCAGCACGAGCAAAAACCAACAACAGCAAATAATACCAAAAAGAAACAAAAGGAAAAATATTAAATTGTTAAAAAGTGAAATTGTGTCACCTAATTTTACAACAGCTCTGTCAGAAACGCTTCATTGCACACACACACACACACACACACACACACATATAGACAGTCACAAACAATTACGCATACGCCAGGTGCGCCATACTATATAGCTAAAATGTGTGCTAAGCTGAAAAACAACAACTGAGTTGCAATTTCTATGCATTTCGTTTTTTGTTTCGCACCTAAAAAGCGAGTTTTAGTCTCGTTTTCAGTTCACTCTCTCATCATTTTCTTTGCCTGCTTCCGTTTTTCGGGAGCTCGCAGACAGACAGACAATTGTATGCATATTTCATAATTCATAAGTTTTTGGGATCAAAAATATGAATATTCAGCACAAAAGTAGAAAAAAAGAAGATGGAAAAGAATCATAATGAAATGTCGACAAAATCGTTACTCTCTGCCCCGTCACAGTTTGTTGGTATGCATTTATCCGCAGACTACTAGTTTTAATATCATCTTTCTCTCTCTCTCTCTCTCTCTCTTTATCTCTATCTCACTCGATGGCCCAAATCCTGACATGTGCAGCTGTCGCCAAATAAAGATAGAGAGAAAGAACAAACTTGTCCTTTATTTTATGTTATTTGATTTGATTCTTTAAAGTCTCGATTGCATAAATTTGGGTCAATATGTATGTGATGTTTTATTGTGTTCACTTGCTTACCACCCCCCCCCCCCCCGCTCCCCCTTTTCAATGCTCTTCTTATACCTTTTTGTCTCCCGACGACAAACAAACGACAGGCAACAATGCAGAGACAAAAGCACAACACAGCCCCTCGGGGACCTGAAGGACATACTACTACGTGCTTTGTATGATTCAATAGTGTGGCACACACACCCTCACACACACACACACATGCGAGCAAAAACCCCAAAAACTTTTATTTTATGCAAAATAGTTATGTGTTTTTCAATGCACTATCTACAATGTACACAATTGTTGTTATTGTTGTAGTATCTTTGTTGTAGTTGCACGTTTCCTTCTTTTTTTTTTTTTTTTTTTTTTTTGTATTTTTGAGTGTTTTTCTCGTATTGATTTTTTCATTTTTAGGTCGCTTAAAACTTGTGGGTGTCGGAGGTGCGGCAAGCTGTAAGGTAGCTACGAATTGTTAGAGTTTACAACATGGACGTAATGAAGTCGTTCTGTGTCTAGATTTATGGCCACAGACTTAAACGTGGCTGGAAATCGCGGATTTTCAATTTTCCATCTGGAACTTAATTTTACACTTGAGTTTAACAGCTTAACGTGTTAAAGTAGATTTTAATAGCTTGAATCGGGGATAAAAAGGTTTACAATCTAAACTATGCTATGTCTATAAAAGCATGATGTTTTTATAAATACACAGATTAAGTAGTTCCAAACTATACAGGATTAAAAATTGTTTTGCTACAGTCGTAAGTAAAAAGTTGCATTTCTAAGCTCTTATTTCTATCTGACTTTCACCAGATTCAATTTTAGTTGGCAACATTTCATATTCCCGCAGGACACAGAAATTGAATATTCTGCTGCTAAAAAAAAATCCACACACATACACACATCCCTTTGCCCTTTGATTCTATTAGAGTAGAGTTGTGTTAGTTGTGTTTTGTTGTGGAGTAAAATGGGAGCTTTCAGCTTATTATGCTGTCATTTAAAACAAATTCAATATTTGCAACGCATTTTGCCTGAAACATGGTCAACACCTTTGAACTTTCTGACTGTTTTGCATAAAACTGAAGCAGTAAGCCAGAAGCAGCCGCAGTAAAACACCAACAAAAACAGCAGCAGCAGCAGCAACTTTTCTATAGCCTTGCCACAAAAGTTCAGTGGGTCAGTTCAGGGGTTGGCTGGCAGCAGTGGGTTTAGCTTTGCACAGATTTCGCATTTTTGTTACTTTATTACTATAAAACTGGGCTTATTTGTCTGCTTGCTTGCTGAATATCCTGGCGCTATCCTTTTAGTCTATCTATCTAGTAGCTGCTGCTGCATTTTAACCTCATTGTACTATGTAAGCTAAACTCAAGTTTATCCCCTGCTTTGTCAGTTTCTTGTTTTCTTCTTATTGATTGTTATCTCGTCTAGGTCCAGTAGCTTCTGCAGCAGGCAAAACTAAGAAAATATAAAAAACATTGTTGAGCTCTTTGACTTTTGGCTTCTGCTAGTTGTTGATGCCCTGCAACGATACATAGGCAAATGGGGATTACATTTTTATGAGAGCTTCATATGTTATGGGTTGAATTAAAAAGTTGTTTGCGAGAGAGTTCAAATCTGTTTTATAAATAACTTGCAATTTGTGATGTCTTTAAAAAGCTCAAAATATTTACAAATACTTTTTTTTATCTTTTAAATGTTGAATAAATATTTTAAATACATAACAAAATATTTTTCGTATATAGTTTAACTTAAAAAAGTAAAGTGTGTAAAGTAAAGTAAAGTGTATTCATTGGTCGTTGCATGGTTAAATGTTGCAATTTATATTTCATAATGCCATTTTGTTGTCATCAGGATTTGCATTTCACCTCGCTGCCACCGCCTGACGTTTATCCTATTTTGTTCTACTGTTACTCTCTGACAATTTAATCGAATTTGATTATTCTTGTGGGCATTATTTGATTTCGAAACGTTTTAACAAGCAACAATTTTGCATCAATTATTTTGTTTCTTTTCGTTGTTTCTTGTGCTAACGGCTGCCATATCGAATTTGGTTTTAATTTAGTTTTTGTGTTTTAATATTTCAAACCAATTTCATTTCGGTGGCATTTGCAATTTTCGGTCCCAGCCAATCGGTTGTTCTTGTTTTGCCAAATTGAAATTTGATCAAATTTCAAATGCAATACAATAAACATGAAACTGTTATGAATATTTAATTCTCGACTGCGGTTTGTTTCTAGTTGGCTTTATTCAATATTTTACATAAAAGACGTTGAATATAAACACACAACCTTTTTTATGGGTTTCGATTATTTAAACTGTTTAATTTAGTAGTGTGCAATTTTATTATATTGAATGACCTTTTTTTTTGGAAGCTCAAGAATATGCTATATAGTTTTAAACATGTCACGAATTTTCTTTACAATTTGACCAAAAGTATGCAATATTTTTAGATGCGTTTCTATATACTAGCGTCATTATTGTTTGTCGAGACTCTCGATTCCAGAGAGAGATTTTTACGCTTTTGTTCGCACTGTTAAAAAAAATAATAATAACAAATAGAATTTATTAGTTTTATTTTAAGCAAAAGTTAACAAGTAGTTTTTAAGAAATTCAGTTCTCAAAAGGCATTTCCAAAATTTGTTATTCAATTATTTTTACTAAAATTACACAAATTGAATTGAATCTATCTTCGTTCATAATTCACAACGAAATCTATTCAAACCGCAAAACTTCAACACACACACACATAGTATTTAATATATGTATGTATGTGTACATAGTTAAGAATGATTTCAATGTTTATTTAATGAATGTACAACGTTGCGTTTTCCCTGCGGTCTTCATAAATATTTTCACCACTAATGAGCCCGACGATTAATCGCAAAGTAACACACACACACACACACACACACACACACACACACACGCAAACATGACAGTAAGAGAGAGAGAGAGAGAGAGTCTCTTTTCATGTGGGCGTCTGATGACATGTAATTGTCAACGAAATATTTTTACATGAAATACGAATTTCTTATGAGAGTAACTTACCAACTCGCACACACATTAAGAGTGGGCTTGGAAAAGGATGATGGTGGTGGGGCGTGGCAGTAGCTTACGTCATGGTAAATTGTATGTGTATTGCTAATTGGAGGGCACAAGACGCTCCGGCAATTACCCAAGCGAGGCAGCAGCAGTAGCCGTACTTAAATATCAATTAAAATGCTTCACCAAAAATGCGAGCTCTGTACTGTACAGTGAAGACTAGCAAGTGTGCATTAGAAATAACTGTTGTCAGTGTTGCAAAGTTGCAAGTGCAAAACTATTGTCGCAGCCAGCATAAATTCCATTAAAGTTTTGCATTGCAAATTTGCATCAACAATGCTTAGGCGAAGGGGGATTTCAGGGGGTGGTCTACTGGGGCTTTCCAGGCGACAACAGAATGTGTATGTGTGTGTGTGTGTGTGTGAGAGAGAGAGAAAAGTACGTGGAACAAATGAGCTGAGCGCCAAGTTTAACCCCAAAATGAACCATTTAAAGTGGTTACTTTTTGTTTAATGAAATAAAAAACATTAAAAGTTTTTAATATTTGTTTTTGCAAACACAAAGTAAAAATTTCTCTTTCTTTCTACGTCAAATAATTTTATTAAGTTTTATTTTTGACATCCATTTTTAATAATTTCTATAAAAAAAAATTGTTAAAGTCAACAACTCTTACAATTTTGGGTAAGAATCTTAGATACGGTTTGAGTTTCTAATAAAGTATGGCATTTTAAATCTTACCATCTATTGAATTCATTGCCTAATGTTTTCTTTCTATGATTACTTTATTTTCTGACTGCAGTTCAATTTATGTGAATTTTCCTGATTCTTAAATTAATTTTAGCTCCCTTTGCATTTGATTTCCATATGACGCACTTTAACAATTATAGGGTTAACTCATGCGAAAAGGTTATGCAGACAGAACATCAAGAGCCCACATTGCTTTATCTACATATGTATTCTTGTGAGTTGCAAGTTGGCTTTTCTTTCCTTCATTCTTTTCTATTTTTTCTGGCAGCAAACGGAGTCAAGTCGAATGCAATGCCAAAGCCAAAGCCAGAGCAGAGATCGGGCTAGAAGTGGGTTGGGGTTGGCATGGAGCCAATCAAGGCATTCAAAGAGAGCATATTTAAATAGCTTTTAACATGCACGAGCTGTCGAGCTCTGGAGCTGTTGAGCTGTCGAGTTTGCCTGTAGTTAAGTGAAGGCCAAACCAAAGGCGACACAAAAATGCAAACCAAAAACCGAGCACCCCAAAACTCAGGTTCTAACAGCTAACATTTTTCAAAGTGCCAGCACGGGGTGGGGGGAAACTTTTGCAGCCAGCTTAAAGTCGGTTAGTAATGCAGTCAACGTAATGCATCTTTGCCTTTGATGCATTGGCAAGTTGTTCACTAGGGAAAGAGAGAGATAGCATTGGCAGACTAATGGCCACTCCCTTCCCTCACTCTTTACCCGACTAAAACACATGCCAAAGTCGAATTTAAAAGCAAAGTTCATTTTAGAGTTGAGCATTAAATGCTTTTGGCTAATGAGCTTTCATCGGTGTTTTCATGATTTCTAGTTTCTATCAATTTCCATTAACTGCAAAGAAAAAAAACTAAGGCTAATGGACATGACATCAGCTTAAGCCTGAACAAACAGCTCAAAGGCATCTCATAGATAGAAAATAGGCTTAAAGGTTTTAAGAAACTGGTTTTAATTAAGTTAAGTTGAGGAAAAACGTTCGTTTATTAAATGCTTTAAATTAAATTAGAATTTTAAGAAGACCCTAACAACATTGATGACATCAAATCCAGCTAAATAAAATCTACTAATTGCTAACAATAATTTTTAATCCACTCCCTCAAAGAAACGATCAAGCATTGTATCATTGACAAAACCAAATTGCCAGCGTTGTCGCACATTCCCCTCCTGGCACTCATTGGTCACCACCTTGCCCACACTGTCCTCCACAAACGCCTCCATGCAGTTCTTGCCGCGCAATCCATGCACCAGCCATTGCCTCTCACGATCATAGTACCATGCCTGATTGCCGCCAGCATGATGGCAGTCCCACATCCAGACAGTGGCATTCGCTTTCGAGTCCTGCACATCCAGGCACTCACTGTCAACGCGCCGCAGCTCCCGAAACACATTGAGTGCCCAGTACTGGTTTTCCTGGGGATGCAATTTGTCTCCGGCACAGGAGAACATGCCGACCGCATTGCGCGCACCCTTGTTCATGCTGTCCAAACAGAAGATCGGATAGGCAACGCTCTGTATGGCACCCGATGCATAGGGAGCTGGATCAACTGGCGGAAATTTGGCTAGGAAATCGGGCGCCACCTCCTTCATGTACCAGTCAAAGGACTTGCAATGCATACGCTCTCTCACCGCACGTTGTCGTGTCAAATCGCCAACATCGACACTGTCATAGACTTGCTGATTTCTGCTATACACATACTCCTTGTACTCATCCATCCAGACCTCGGCGACACGTTTGTGATTCTGTCGAGCATATTGGATTGAAGTGGTTAGTTTTCTTTTTTTATATAGCCTTCAATAACCCTTGCAGAGAAGTGTGTGTTTGTTTCTATACTGACTGGGAAAGTGTTAAATCAAAAAGGGTTTGTCCTAAGGAAAACCTATCGAAAAAGGTTTGACCTACGGATAACCTATCAGGGTATATTTGTGATTTAATTTTTTTTTATAAAGCTTTCAATAACCCTTGCAGAAAAGTGTGTGTTTGTTTCTATACTGACTGGGAAAGTGTTAAATCAAAAAGGGTTTGTCCTTAGGAAAACCTATCGAAAAGGGTTTGACCTAAGGAGAACCTATAAATTTATATTGTTTCTAGACTGACTGAGAAGGTGTTAAATCAAAAAGGGTTTGACCTAAGGATAACCTATCAGGTTACATTAGGCTCTGGAACTATTGCTGGTAATAAGTTTGAGCTTCAAAAAATTGTATTACATTTGAACTGCAGGGGTTTTTAAGTAAGTTGCAAGCTAAATTACCCGTGCCACAAAGTTGTGCTTGTGGGGATTAGGACGCGGATCCATAGGGCCGCGAAAGATGTGTGCGACACGGGAACAGGGCACATCCAGCAGCATGCCACCGCACATCCAGATCTTAAAGCTCAGCTCATACTGCTCGCCACCCCAAATCTGAAGCTCCTCATCATAGCCACCCAGATCCCAGAAGAAGTGGGTGGATATGGCAAACAGGCCACCCATCATTACGGGGCTGCGATATGGCAGAGATTCGTCCACACTGTCCTCGGGCAGAACCGGCAGCTGTTTGTAATACATACGCCAATCGAAGCCACCGCGTGAGCCTTTCTGGCCGCCACTATAGGCAAAGTTGGTGTTATCAATACTGTCCACAATCGGGCACGTGCATATCTTGTTGTCAATGGCAATGGGCTCCAAGAGAGGTGGTAACTGTTATTGGCATTGAACATTGTAGATTAAAAGTACAAGAGAGAGATTATTTGAAAGCTTACCCAATTGTAGTTGACCTCAATGTGTGAGTCAAAGAAGACCATGACCTCACCGGTTGCCACCTTGGCACCGACAAGACGTGCAGTTATGAGGCCACTTCGCTCTGGCTTGTGCACCACGTCGACTAAGTCTGGCCAATGCTGGGCCACAAAATCGTCCAGCTGTTGCTTGAGTGTTTCCCACTCGCTGCCGTCGTCCACGAGCACAATTTGCTTGAGCAGCTCCGGAGGAGTGCGATTAATAATGCTGTAAACTGTGCGTAGGAGCGTCTGAAAGTGTTCGTTGAAGAAGATGATGACGACGCTCACATTGGGCAGCTTGGCCAGATACTTGCGAGACTTGCATCTAGCCAAGAGAAAATGTTATGGTGTTATTAGATTGTACAGTTACCCCATCCTATAACTTACTCCTCGAGTCTAACGTCGGGCACAGAGCGATTCACTGAAATCAGGTCTGAGATATAGCCACTGAAGCCGTTCCTGCGGTACTCCCTTTGTTCCAGCTCCTTCTCAATGGGATCATCAATCCGAACGGGCATTCCATGGTCTCCAAGACCCATGCGTAACTTGTCGGCTTCCATTGCCTGATAGTCGTGCCAATCCCGGAGCTCACCCACCGGCGTTGGCAGCGTAAATATCTTCACTCCCTGAGTCTTTGGCTGTTGCTCCGCCACCTGCTCCGCCACCTGCTCCGCTGGCATTGGATCCCTTACCGCATTGCGATCCTGGAAGGGAGGTCGCGCCGGACGACGTGTGGGAGGAACATTTAATGCACGGAATTGTGGCGTTATGGGATCACCATTAAAATCCAAATTACTCTCGTCCGGCTCCTTGGCAAACTTTTCCTTGTTCATACGCCTCTCCACGATCAGTGTGGTCAGCAGGGAGATGAACGCAATGATGATGATCAGAAAGATGAACTTGCGCAACAGTCGCTTGACATAGCGCTTCTTCAGAGCCATGGCCAGAACGTTGTGCACCGGAAAGTCGTCGATTTGGAATGAGTTTCATTCAGTTTTGTGGCAACTGCTGCAATGCGTGGCATTTAGAGTGTCCATTAAACTAATTGCCTTGCGTACTCGTTGTGTGTGTGATAAGCAAATTCATTTCGCTTATTGTGTACATCATTCTTCAATATCAATCAAGAGCTATCTGTGCACAACTAGAACAACTGAAAGAGTCGCAGCTTTTCTCACTCACCTGTTTCAAGTTCACGCTATCGCCATCTAGCGTTACTAATGCGCGGCTCTAATCGAATTTCGTTCCAAGTTTTCTAGCAGCACAAGCTACACGGCAAAAAAAAAGTATATATAAATATAGCCTAGCGAAATAATAAAATTGAAAATGTTGTGTGTAGAATTTTTTGACTTTTGACAGCTTTAGTCAAGTTCTGTTCTTGTTTCAGTCTTCATGGGCAATAACATTTTATTTTAGGCATTTTGCAGACCCTATATGATCAACGCTCAGATGTTGCACACAGTTTACATTCGTCTCTGTTTTTTTCTCTTTTTTTTCTGCAAGCTTAATGGCAGCTGTATCTACATGCGCTGTACCAACAATTCTAAGCAAATACACATCTATATAGACAAACACACAGTTGTTGGGCATTTAAGCTCATATTTATTGTACAACGCTGCGTATTCGCAATAAATTTGCACAAAATTTCAACGCATTGTGGCAATAAAATGACATTCTTTCATATTTACACACATAAAGTCAATGCCGAAAAACCTTGCCGTGAAGTGCCAGCTAGGGCTTTGTGGAGGGGCTTTTAACATTTTTTATGGCCTTTTGCCTTCATATGATGTGCAATATTTTCAACGCAGACACATTTATTTATACACAAAGATACATTCATAGATGAAAATGTATCCGCTTTGTATATACATATATATATTCGTCATATGAATGCTGATGCGAGATAGCAACAGCAACAACAACAACAACAATACATTTTTGATTGCCGAAGTCTAAATACTCTGTTACTTGTAACAAACTAAAGTTATGCAAAATCGTCTTCGTCAAGTTATTACAAAATTGTTGCAGTGTTAATTTAATGTTAACTCTTTTTTATAGGGTATACCAACAGCAGTTGTAACTGTAGTTGGTGCCGCTTTTGACAGTTGTTGCGGCTTGTTGCTGGTTTTCAGTTGGGTTTCGGTTTTTGGGCTAATTTAACTGCCAAAGTGTGGTTGCGGCTAAAAGCGCAGTCAGCCATAAAACACAAAAATACTGCAAAAGAGCGTATACAATGACATACATTATTATATATAACTTTTGCATTTTGAAAATAAATAGTTTTCATTCATTTTTAATGTATGTCTTTTGAAAAGCTTCCAATCTACATTATTTTTGTCAACTTCAGCACTTCTTATCAAAAACATCTAATGACATAGTTTTTATCTTTAGTTCTGCAGCTCTTTTATCTTTTGTTATTTACGCTTCAACTGTTATTGATTTGAGTATTGGAAAGTATAAAAGTTCTCGCACAAGAACAACAAGTAAGAAAGCTCTAGTCGAGATTTCCCGACTGATTAAGAATATATAGGCGCTATACCCGTTTTTTTTTTTTTTTTTACCCATTTAATTGGTTTAGGGTATCAAAATGTTTATTTTACATTCCAAATAATAATTTTTCCACTAACCCTTTTTCATTTAAATAAAACAAAGAGAATGATGGGACAAACATGTATTCGTCATTCGCACATGAGAGTTTTAGTATTGAGTATCGTAACGTTAGCTACACTACGTAACATAACGTAAGCTAACGTAAGCTAACGTTAGCTACACTACGTAACATAACGTAAGCTAACGTAACGTAAACTAACGAAACGACGTTTAAGACACTGCTCTCCTCCTCATTTCTCAAAAATTCAAGTAAGCTCTTCTGATTTTGGTGAAATTAAGTGACGTGTTTACACATAAGGGGTAAATGGAAATATTAATATTATTTTGAATATAAAAATACCTAATATAATATAATTTTTGAGTCGACATTTTTATACACTTGATGGTTAAAGCATAGAAAGCATAAAGTTTATATATTCTTTATCAGTATATCGAGATGATTTGACATAGCCAAGTCCATTTGTCTGTCTGTATGAACTTGATAGGGTCGGAGATGCTTTCTTCTGCCTGTTACATACTTTTGCACAAACCCATTATACCCTTTTTACCCGTTTTAAAGGTTCAGGTTCAGGGTAGAAAAAGAAGAAAATTATTAACTTGACTAGAAAGTTAAAGTTACATAAGTATATTGAAGAATAATAATTACTCTCTCTCTATAAATTTTTAATGTATCCAAATTGTAAAATCCAAAGAGAAAAAAGCCAACAAACAAAAATAAATAATAGTTAATACTTTGCGAACTATAGCCACAAAAAAATAATAATATTTTAGAACTTATGTGTAATTTACATATTTTAGAAATTCAAAAAGTTTTTGTGTGTTATTTTGCTAACAAGTTGAAGCTTAGTAAATTGTTTGGAAATACGCACATTTTGATTATGCCTAGCTTTCAGGCTTGTTGTTTTCAAACAGATTTTGCGCAAAAAGGGCTTAAACGCAAGCTAACCTTGTCGCATGTGGCGGATGGGTAGAGAGTGGGCGTGGCTTAAAAAGTATTTCGCAGGCATTTGCACATGCATAATAATAAATAAATAAAGCTGGGCTCGCTCCCTCTCGCTCTTGCTAAACATTTACGCGTTTGTAATTACGTTGAAATAAAGCCGGCATCAACATTTAATTGCGAAAATCCCAGAGACTACAGTTTATATGCGAGAGAGAACGTGGCCACGCATGCCTAAAAAGGAACCAACATTTAATTAACAAATTTTACGCATTTATTTTCTATTTTCATGTGCGCGCTGTTGACCAACCAACCAACACAAAACCGTGACAACATAATTTGCTTGACCCCCAAAATAAAATGGCGGCGACCAACAACATTAACAACAACTACCACAACATCCTCTAACCACAATCGGCACAGTCAAAACGAAGGACATTGATGCCGTCGAGGGTAAATCAGTGTCGCTGCCCTGCCCCATTGCCGAGCCCCTGCATGATGTTTATATGGTCTTATGGTTTCGTGATAATGCGGGCATACCTCTATATAGGTAAGTGCCATATCTCTATCTCTCTTTCTCTGTTTTTATGGTAAGTGTTTGTGTGGGGCTTTATTCGCATTTAATTAAATGCAAACGAGCCTCGAGAGCAACTTGTCTTTAAATCGCACAGCCCAGACTCACACGTAAGTGTACTTCAATATATTTTTTGTTGTATACCCTACAAAATCTGGGCGTAAAGAGGCGTATGGGTTTCATAAACATTTTTGTGAAGTCACTTACATAATTTCTTTAGTATAAACAATATAAACAGATTTGAATGAATTCCAAACAAACTTGTATGCTTAATGTTAAAAAATATATTAAAAGTAATAAATAAATGTAAAATATATTAATTTTTATTTTGAATTTAAATATCAGCTTATTTTGAAAGTTTTTTTTTTATTTGCTGGCACATTTTAATTTAAAGCAAAAAATGTCTATAGATTTTAAATTTTTTAAAATATTTAACACAAAACAAGTTCTTTCCAATAAATCCTTCCTATGATAATTTTAAGCAAGCTTCATTTGTAATAGTATAAATTAAAGCTATTTTATGGTACTTCAAATTTTCAGAATAATTTATTTTATGAATAAATAAAGAATTTTTAGCAAAATTGAAAATATATAAATATTTTATAGGGTATTTTCCTGTCGTCCACATGCACCAAGTGTAATTAAACTTGTAAATGTGGTTTTTTTTGCACCTGACTGGCGGCTGATAAGTGGCCTTTTGTCTGGATGTGCGATTTAACTTGTGTGTGTGAGTGTGTGTGTGAGTGTTTTTGTTGTCACAGAGGCGCACAGTAAATTAACTTAATTATGTTTACCTAATTTACTAATTAACCTCAGACGAAAAGCCGCAAGAATTATGTGAATAAATTACGTTGAATATCTTATATAGTATGTACAATATATAGATTTAGGCATTTGAAGGCTACTCAGCTTGTGGTCAGTGTTGTGAAGTGTTGTTATAGTTAGAGTTGTTGCCTGCTTAATGGTAATCAGGCGGCTCATAAACAACTCTATAAAAACGGAGTGCAAAATGCACTAAGCAAAAAGGGTTAGAGCTCGAAAGGGGGAGGGGTAGAATGGGTTAACTAGCAACAGCAGCAATCCTAATTGCATTCACGACATTTTAACACCACGTTGCGCCTTTTGGTTGTGAAATGCAACTTTTAAATGCAATTTATGTTCCGTTTTTTTTTTTTTTATTATAAGAGCACGTACAGTGGTGTTAAGCAATTGAAATATAATTGGAGAATTTTTCGGAGCTTTATGCTTAGTGGAAAACATAACAATCTTTTTTTTTTAACTAAAGTGACCATAATAAAAATGTATTATTAATAAAAATTGATAGTTAAATAAAATAGAATGAACATAATACAAAAAAAACTAACTAACTTTTAGTAACAATATTGGTACCTTTATTATTAACCTGGACAGTTACCTCAAAAAACTTTACCACTGTGAGCTAAAATATTTTTTTTACCTCCACTTTTGGCCATTTTTATTAGACTCAATTTGCTTGGGTCCACGTACCATATTATTTGGCCATAAACATTTGCTGCATAGGCCCCAAAGAGCAGTTATTAAGCTTACTTTCCACCTCCTCTCCGAGTAACTCCCTCGAGCATTTCACTTTCTCTCAGAGCCTCAGGCTCTGTGCAAGCCAAGTGCAACAGTTTTTTTTTTATATATTTTTTTATACTTTTTTAGTTTTTAATTAAAATGGCAGCGCAGTGAGCAACTAAAAAAAATCAAGGAAAACGCAACAAAATTGGGTTAACGTTCTCTCCCTATCTCTCTCTCCCTCTCTCGCTCTCTATTTATCGTTCTTCTTTGCTTGCGTTGCACTTGAGTTGCAGCCCGCTTGGCACGCAGCAATTAAGTTGTTGCATTTTGCGAAGCCAGCGTCAACGTCAAAGTCGTCGTCGTCGACGCAGACGCTGGCAGCATTTGGCGCGTTGGTTGCCCGCATAAATTATTGCGTGTTGCATACAAAAGGGCGCTTAACGCGCCACTTGCCGCAGCGGCTCACGAAAAGTGGCTGCTACAATAACAACAATCGCAATGCCACACGGACCCTAGACTTCTTCTTCTCGTTATTTTATTTTTGCAACTTAATGTCGCGACATTGATAAGGACCTTGCTTCAGAAGTCTGGTAACACTGGATATTCAAAGAAAGGGAATTTTAAAGAAAGCCTTAACTTTATTGGAGGTAAATAATTATAAAAAAAATAATTAAGGAGAGATATGTAGTTTAGTTGTATTGTTTTATATAATTAATTACCCAAAAATAAAAACATAATAACATCTAAAATCTGATTTTTTAATCAACGTTTTAAGGCTTTTAAATGTAAACAACAATTAGAAAAGATTAAAAAAGGGAGCATAAATATATAGATTATTGAAACAAAAATTTAAGGAATATATAAAATAGTTGGGTGTCGTTATTATTTTAGCATCGAACCAGTTTCTCTACAAAGCATTTCCAACAAAGAACTCAAGAGGACCCTTAATCCTAAGCTAATTATAGTTAAACAAAAAAAAGAAAATAAAGAAGTTCAATAGACAACGAAACATGTTCAGTGAGCAATGTGAGGCACTTTTATGGCCATTGTTAATGGTGCCCCACCGCATAGCAAAACGGCAGCATTTAGCCAGGTCTTAAGTGCTATGGCCATCTGTGTAGAGCTATGTGTGTGTGTATTGCTGTAGTTAGGTAAAACTTGGCGCATTAAATGCAGCGCGAATAAAATTGAAAAAATGTTTATCTGCGTGCACATAAATTTCATTTTGGCAGCCAGCCCGTGGCACGTCTAATGAGCAGGCTAAAATAAATGAGGCTAATTTTCACGTGCGCAGCTTTCAACTAAAAATTTATATTGTCCATGGATTTCATTAGTTTTGGCTGTGCGAATTTAAGAACTTATCTCAATTTGATTAAATTTCTTTGCACTAAAATATTTATGCCCCAAACCTAATAATAATAACTCTTGACAAAACTTTATTTATTCTTCCAATCTCTTCTCTGTTTCTTTTTGCAGCTTTGATGTTCGCGATAATATGGCCATTGAGCAGCCCCGACATTGGTCAGCTCCCGAGGTTTTTGGCTCACGTGCCAAATTCCATTTTGACTCGCAGCCAGCAACCTTGGAAATTAAGGTAAGATCTCACAAACACACAGCAGGCAATTTATTTTGTTTTTGTGTGTGAAAGCACTTTACATCCTCAATTTCAATCAAATCCTTAAAAATTGCATTAAGTTTAAGCCAAGTTGAAGCTGGAAAAAAACACATTTTTTTAAAGTGCCTTTCACTTGTTGTGCTTGGAAAAGGCAAAAAAAGAGCATTTTAAATAAATAAAAATGCGGGGAAAAACTAAAAAATGCAAACGAAACAAACTAAAAAAATGTACAAAATAAAGTGCAACGTAAAATGCGAAAAATGTTAGACCAAAAAAATAAATCACAATTTTAGAATTTATTTAAAAAATTCTCGATTGCAATGCAAGTGCTTTCAATTTGCTGAAAATGGCAATTGGAATGGCGAATGCGTGTTAAAAAATTAAAGTAGCGCGAAATAACAGTAAACGGAAACCGACGAACAAGTAAACGAAGAAGACGTAGCAAACGAAATGCTAAATAACGGTAGGAAAAAGCTGCGACTGTGAATGGGAATGGGAATTGGAATGAGGCAATGCGAAAAACAAATTTAGATATCAAAAGTTGTTAAATTGCCTTGCGCACGCGAAATGTTTATTAATGTCTTGCATGTTTACAGATAACTTGATTTACCGTTATTGTCATGCAATGCACACACACACACACACACACTCCCACACTATATGTGGCAGCTACTTGAAATAACGCCTCGTCGTGGAAACATTTGACTTTTAAAGGCCAAGTTGGCTTCGCGTTTCTTCGCAGTAATCCTTGGACAATTTCTAGTTTTCTAGACAGGCAATGTGGGTGGATGGTGTCAAGGGGGATGAGGAGTGTCTTCTGTCTGCACGTTAACGAGGTGCATGCACAAACACACATTCAGATACACTCGCATTTGTGAAAATGAATGTGAAATGCACACGAAGAGGCAAAAAAATCCGCAAAACCTTTATATATATGAAAATTTTGCCACTCGCGGTTGCATCAACTTCATAATGCCAACCCAGGGACAAAACGATGCATATAAACATATTTATTACTCGTTACGGACACTCATACATACACATGAATTATGTGCGACAAATGGTTTTGTTCTGGCAAAGGAGTTGTTGGCTTTATAAATTAATTTTAATTGCCTTTCAATTGCCTGGCAATTAACCTGACACCAGCACCAACTACAAATGAAACTTAAGTGTTTAAGTAATATATTTATAAAAACATTTTTTAGATTTGGGTAATTATAGATTTATTACAAGTTTAAATAAAGATAGATTTATTGCTTGTTGATTATTGCAATCAAATTAAAGTGGCTAAAACTAAAGAATTAAATAACTTAAATTTCGATAAATATTTGTATTTAATGTTGATTGAGAGAATATTGAAAGTTAAAGCCACAAAACTAGCAAACAGGCAAATGACAAGTTGAAATGAACCGAGAATCAACTTGGTCGCACACACACACACACACACACACGTAGCAAAGACCACAGAGTTGTAATATTTGGGTGACATGCAATAATTGAAAATTACATGCCGAAAACCAGTTGGCAACTGTTTTGTGTGTGTTAGTATGCTAATCATCTGTTTCCTTTCACACACACTTACACTAACACTTATCTAATAATATCTTTGATATTTTGCAGGATATCAAACGTCATGATCAAGGCATTTATCGTTGTCGTGTCGATTTTCGCACAGCTCAAACGCAAAGCTTCCGTTTCAATTTGTCCGTAATAAGTGAGTATATCTGAAATGTTCAGTTCACCTCATTCAGAGACCTATCAATCTTTTGTGTGTGTTTTTTGTGTGTGCTTTTTGTCGTTTTTTAGTACTTCCGGAGCAGCCGCTCATACTGGACCGTTGGGGTCGTCAACTAAATGGCACACAATTGGGTCCCAAGCAGGAGGGCGACGATATTGTTATCACTTGTCGTGTGGTGGGCGGTAAGTATAAACCTCTCAACTAACTAACTAGCTAGCTAGTCAGCTTAACCCCATTGCAACACAAACTCCTCTCCATTTTTTTGGTATTGCCATACACACATGGCTATATCCGTTCGACCGGCTAGACAATTTCCTGTTAATTTCCTTAAAAGCTTTGGTCGAAAAAACAACACAAGAGCAAGAGGGATAGAGATGGAAAAACCTCAAGCCGCACTTTGACCGAAAATGAAAATATCACAAAGTTTGCTTTTGCTTTGCTTTGCTTTCGTTTTTCTTTTGCGCTAGCTTGACTTTTTAATTTGCACTCCCTTTGCTCCCTTCTCTCTTTTCACTGACGTATCTGTATAACTATTGTTTTTTTTGTTGTATCGTTCTTTCGAATTGCATTTCTTAGGTCGACCACAACCACAGGTCCGCTGGCTCGTAAATGGACTACTTGTCGACAATCAAAACGAGCACAATTCCGGCGATGTTATCGAGAATCGACTATTATGGCCATCGGTGCAGCGCAACGACTTGAATTCCGTATTCACATGTCAGGCATTGAATACGCAATTGGATAAGCCCAAGGAGAAGAGCTTCATACTCGATATGCACCGTAAGTTTATTTTATCCATACCCTTACCCCTAATTTCCATACGAATACGCGTCCAATAAATTTGTTTACAAATTGACTTGAAAATTTAAAATAGGCCCAATTCAAGATATTGAGTTACTTTTGTCGTGTTGCCGTTAAGGATAAGATAAGAAGTGTTGGAAAATGGTCACATGGTACAGTAATCAATTAGAATTCAAGAAAAGTTAGTTTGGTTGAATAATCAAATAATAAAACCGAAAATTTTAGGTTTTAAACTAAACAATACAGGCTAATATGTGACCTTCAGTACAAATAGTATTAGATTTATGATTTAGTACTCGCTTTAGAAAATTTTAAATCAATAAAAAAAAAAAATTCAAAAATATTCGAGATTTATTAATTTTTTTTGGACATAGTTTTGATGGTAAGAATTTGTTTACTTTTTCTTAGAAGTTTTGTTAAATATTCAATTATGTTTTCTCCCATAACTTGGTATTCCATAATTTCTTATGTATATTTCTACTTAAACAAAGTAAATTATTGGTAATCATAGAAAATTATCATTGAATAATCAAAATTCCAAGTTATTTCCAGAACATTGGGTAAACAACTAACAAGCTTGTTGCATAAACATAAACATTTGGTATTCAATATTTTCCTATGATTATAACATAACAAATAAATAAAGCTGACATTTGTCGGGGGTTAAATACCTCTCATATATAGACCATACAGCTCGTCAAACGTAGCCCTCTTAATAATTACATGTTTACAAAAAAAACTAAATGAATGACAGGGAGTTACGCCTAACGATAACCTCGCTCCATTTCAACAGCATTCCCAAGGGAGTTCCACACCACAACAACAACAACAACGATAACTTCAAGTACAACAATTGTTGACTTAGTTATTTAATGTCATTATAAAAGTGTGCCTTTGGAGTCATACATAACATATTATGTGTGTGTAGTTCAGAACTTGAGAGCTCTGTTGAAGTTATCGTCATAAGAGATACAAAAATTGGTAAAAGTTTTAAGTCAGGTGTTTTCAAAGTTAAGGTCGTGAAGTAAGAGGCATATTTTTTCTTGCGAAGGAATTTTTTTTGGTTGAAATGAAATAAATAGGTCAAATAAAAACTTGTTAACCGACTTCAAAAAAGGAGGTGGTTATCAATTCGTCTGTATTTTTTTTTTGTGTTTGTTACCTCAGAATTTGATTGTGATGATTCTTTTTTTATTTTAATTTTGGTCCATTTCTGACAATGGGAAAATCATATGTTTTATATTTTTAAAATAGGGCTTAAAAAAATTAGTTTAATGCTCAAACTTCCGTGATAAATGAAATAGAATTCAATAAAAATGCATTTAATCTTACACAAACAAAACTAAAAAAACTCACTATTCTATCATGCAATTTATCATTGTTATACAATTTTCATTATTTAAATGGAGTAATACCATATTGTTTTTTTTTGTGTGTTATTTTTCGCAGTAAAACCGTTGACTGTAAAAATTGTGGAGCCGCCCAGTTCAATGATTGCCGATCGACGCTATGAAGTTACGTGTGAATCATCGGGTTCCCGTCCGAATGCCATCATCACCTGGTACAAGGGAAAACGTCAATTGCGACGCACCAAGGTGAGTAATGTGGGGGGTGATTGGGCGAAGAGGGGAAGAGTAGAAGACAGTTGACATACACTGCAATGGACTCTGGGCACATGACCGCAATTGACGTTCCAACCATGCCCAACACTATTTTTCTCTTCTCGGGGTAGGGAATAAGTTATTGTGTTTGCACAGTCATGCCATACACACACACACACACCCACACACACGCTCGTAACTCTTCCAAAGAGAGAGGTATGAGGGGTGTGGAATGGGAGTTGGTAACACCCACTTGTTGTCCCTGGGCGTGGCTCACACTCGCCGCATTCCGCACTCACCGTTAGAATAAACACAGATAATGTGATATAAACTCCACAATACACAACCAGCTCCCCTCCTCCCCACCTACTACATATTCAACCGCCTCCATTTCGGTTGGGTTTTTTTTTTGTTTCATTCTATTTGCAACGCTTTTTCCTTTTGCTGTTTTCGTTTCTTGTTTTGTTTTGTGTTTTTTGTTTCAACTTTGGACAAATTTATGGGAGTTTTAGCGCAATTTTGTTGCAATTCATTTTTGTGCCGCTTCTTCCCCTCGCCCACAAGCACAAGCACCAGCCCGCTCCGGAACCGAAAAACTGTTGTTGTTTATGTCCATGTCTGTCCGCCTCACATACAAACATACATGGCGTATACTCGTTTATGCATACCGCTGCTGATTGCTTTGCCGTTTGCAGCTACACTCTTTTAAAGACCGGAAATGTTTTTCACTAGTTTTTCACGTGGCATAAAGTTGGCGTAATGCGGCAAAAACGCCGCCTCCCCCTCCACACACACACACACACACACACACACACATTGTACACCCACAGACCCTCAGACTAGTCGGCAGACAGTCAGACGTACTGGCCTTTAAATAGGTTCAACATGCCTTTTGGTGCCCCTTAGTTTTCCCTCTAATGTGTGGGCGTTGTAGGTGCTCTGAGTGTGTGTGCTAGTGTGTGTGTGTGTTCTGCTGCCAGACATGTATGTAGATACTGTTTCGAGTATAAACAAAAGTCTAGCAACTTCTCTCGTATGGGGCGCACAACATTAATCAACATTTGGGGCCAACGACTCTCATCGAGTCACAGTCGAGTTTCCTCGTTACGAATTGCAGCTAATTAGGACAAAAGCGAAGGAGCCTTAACATGTTATTTGCAACGTTGTTGAAAACACTTTTCAAGCGTCAGTCGACTAAATCAATTTCAAAAGCTATAAGCAAAACAAAAGTTGTTGACAAATTAACTCATATTCTATGAGTACTTAAAGCTCTTCAACTTTTAAAATGTACCAATTTAAATATATATGCTTTAAAACAACTTCATTATGTTCCTCTGGGCGAATCCGCTCTTTTCGAAGTCGAATTTAAACTTTTTAAAGCCCATCAATATATATTCAAGCATTTACAATTGATCCTTTACAGCTTACACGTATTAATTTTAACAGCCTTTTTCACACCTCATTTGGTGAACTTTTATTTATTTATATTAATTTGTTTCAAGAAAAAGTTTTTGTAATATTTGTTTATAATTTTCTTTTAATAATATTTTATTAATAGCTGCATTTATGTTGTGTATAAAACTTAAATTTCTAGGTAGAATTCTTATTGTTTGTTTACTTTTTTCTTATCACTCTTTTCTATAATTATGTTTTTAAATACGTTTTTACAAAAAGTCAACTCAACAGATTTTTTATTTTATTTACAAGCTAAGAACAATTATCAGATATACCAATCAAGCTTTACTTTAGTTTAAATTATGTTTGCATAAAACCTTTTTAGGCAGTAAAAACAACCTCATAAATTAAGAAAGCTAATTATTTGAAGAGTTTGTTTGTACCCTCCTGCCACATTAGCTTTTTAATTAGTTGAAAATGTTTTTTATAAACTTTTATTTGCCTTGTTAGATACTGATAAAAATAACGTTTGAACAATGAAAAAGCATGTTGCAAACTGTACGCCTTCCAACACCTACGAACGAAGCCACTAAAAATCAAAACACTTAAAAGTGGACTCCTTTACCCGTGTGTGTTAAAGGATATTTCACGCCTTTTTTGGCAGTCGTTTAGCAAGTTTGGCGTCTGGTCGCTAGAGGGCGACACATGCCACCGCACTGTTAAAAGTGAACAGTTTTATGACCCGTTCAACTAACAACAAGAATAACGACTACACAAGCACAACTAATTATGTGTTGTTGTTGTAGTTGTCGCTATAAAATTTATAATACCCACACAAGTCACATAAAACCCGAATGCATGCAGCAATAAATTTTAAATTGCAAAACATAAAATATTTCGACAAATTTGCAAAAAATAACATACACACATGCACAAAGAAAACAAAGAACGATACGAAGAACTGCGCCTCAGGACATTTTCCCGGTTATAAGGTGTGGGGTGGGTAAAGAGATGGAGCCGAAACTTAATTAATGCAGAAACACACACTCTCACATATTTTGCAGGACGACATATCAAAGAACTCGACACGCTCGGAGCTGAGCTTTGTGCCCACCACAGACGACGATGGCAAATCGATAACATGCCGTGCGGAAAATCCAAATGTGAACGGCCTCTATTTGGAGACCATGTGGAAATTGAATGTCGTTTGTAAGTATTACAAATTGTGTTTAAGTCTAAAATATACACACACATACATTTATACATACATATTATATACTTTGCTAAAAAAAAAGGCATAAAAAAAAATAAAAATAAAAAAGAGAAGGAAAACAGCAAAAATAAGCATTTGCCGACAGCTAGCAAAAGGTAGACAGCCAGCTAAATTTATTACGTCGGCGTTGTCGACGTCGCCGTTGAAAGCCTTTAAAATGCAAATAAATCAAAGACAAATGACAAATTGTGAATAATTTGCCATGGGCCAGAAGGCAGCTGCCGTGCTACCCCTACCCTGCCCTTTCCCTTCACCCCATTCCCGCAGCGGGAAGCGCTTCAGCGCCCAAGTGAAATATTTGGGCTAACAAAATGTATGGCAGGCGCTTAAATTAAATGAAGGACTTTTTTTCTGTGTGTGTGTGTGACTGCCTGCCTACCCATCATCATACCTCATTCCAAGCACCAACAAAAAAATAAAGAGTAAAATTATTTTAACCTAACAGCAGTATCAGAGTAGCTCTTATCGATGTACAAAGACACAAGATCTTACCTACGAAAATTCGAGTCTTGAAATTTGTGAGTAGAAAATTCTTAGAAAGTCCTTTTTATGTCATCCTACAGCATAAGAGCATATGATATGATCCTCAAATCCACTCTCAACATTTGAGACTTTGTCACAAGACATAAACTTAAACAACAAATAATATAATTAATTTTGTCTAATATTTATGACGAATCAAATGAATTGATGCAAATAAAAGAACATTGCTCAATAAGTAAATAATTTAAATCAAATATATTTTACGATTTTTTCTTAAAGTTGGTTTTAGGGTAATAGTAAACCATCACAATACATTTAAATAAACACATATGTCAATTAGGCAAAATCAACATTTGTGATGCTCTATATTTAATTTAAAATTTTATGTTTAATTTATTATGAATACGAAGCTCAACAAGTTCGCTATAAAACCTTCAGTTATTTTTAACTAAGCCAAAAATTATTTTAAGCTGGAGGTCAAACTCATAATCATAGCCAAAAAGAATACCAACACTCATGGTATGTATTCCCAATTGTTGTTTTGGGCAAATTGAATGGGTCAATAGCCGCAACGAAAAGTAAGTAAGTACTGCGGACATCGTAAAGTGCCAAAGTCACAGTTGAGTTTACATTGGGGCGGCAGGCGTTACGTATACGTCGCGTTAGCCGCTGCAAATGTATTTTATTATTTCGACTGTGTGTACATTGTTCACACACACAACCAGACACAATGCATGTGTGTGTGTGTGCATATGCGGCACATCACGTAATGTTGTTTCTTTGCTTTTCACTTCCTCAAATATTAAATTTTTACTGCAATCTGCTGACGTACCCAAAGAAAGTCGACCAAAAACAACAACAACATGTGAGCAAAGTATATACACAGCAAGAAAAACATGTTGCTGTTTAGGTATAAAGTTACGTTTTGAAAAATAAGGTGTTATTATTATCATAATATTTTTTATGCGCCACACATACTTGTTGGCTTCATATTTTATACTTTAGAATATTATTTTTTATTTGTTTGTTTTTTCTCTTCACCTCCAACTCAAAGTCGACGTCGATGTTGCCTTTGCCATTTCCAACATTGACGCAAATAAACTTTATGATCGGCACGTACAGCTAAATATTAATATATATACATACATACATACATATAAGTTTGCATGTATGTGCTACAGGCAAACGCTTGACTTTAGTAAAGCATAAAAAATATCCACTATAAAAATTATGCTTTTTAATTTGAGCATGTGTAATACCCTACAGACATTTCGTGTCCTGGCCTTGAGCTGGCAAAGTGAGCAACATAAAATTGTTGCTTGTACTTTATCTGGATTGTATTCGTAAATTCCTCCCAAGGGAATTAACCTCTATTTTAAAAACAAAATGCTTTGCAGAATTTCACTAACTTTTCCTGGAAGCATGTTTGACTGATTGAAAGCTTCAACAATTTTTCAGTTTCGTTGATGTTTAAAGTTGAGTAAATCTTTTAAGTTTGGTCTTTGTATTTTAAAGAGCAATACATTTTGGATTTAATTTGTTATTTATTTATTTTTTGTTCATGCGGAAAAGAAATTATTTACAATTTTCTTCTTACTTTTATAAAAATCTTTGTGTTGGTTGATAAATAAAATATGCGAATTGTAAATCTATGAAAAATATGTTAGAGAAATATATTATTTTTTTAAAAGTAAAATTTAAGATAAATTTTGCTTCATAGCGCATTTGAAATTCGCCTACGGCCATCTCAATTATTTGCTCGTGTTTTTAATTTGAACACACATGGCAAATATGTTCCGCATCGTTTCACATTTGTTGCTGTTTGTCGTTGTTGTTGTTATATATGTACATGTATATATATGATTTTATTTTATTTTATTTTTTTTTTTCATATTTTGCTGTTGTTGTTGTATCCTTGTTGTTGTCCTTTCTATACGATATCTCTATTCAGCATCATGCCTGAGTTATTATGCCAACTTCGTTTTGGCTTCTTAGGCACGGCATTTGGCAAGGCCATTTGCCATACTTTACGGTGGGTGGTCGAGCTGCTGCATTCCGTACGTAATTTTGTTTATGTGTGTGCGAGCTCAGTGTGTGTGCGTATGTGACACGCTCGTTTTAAAATTTATAATGTGACCCCGGCAAACAAGAAAGCAGAAGAACAACAACAACAACAACGAGAACAAACAAAACATGCAATGCAATCACAGACATAGAGATTCCCATGAGCGCACTCACACACACACACACACACACACATACACACTGTCTTCTACTATGTGTGTGTGTGTGTGTCCCTTAGCTGTTGTTTATGACTGGGCTGCCACATTGGCGCTTGTGCTGTGTGTGCGTGCCTGGCATTTTGGAAAAGCGAAAGCATCGCGATATATATTTTTCTCAATGCCGCAATTTGAGTTGATATTTTAAAAGTGGGCGGCACCATAGCATAGAGCATAGCAATAGGGCTTATGTATGCACAGAGAGAAAAAACGAAGCAATATGTACTTAAAACTCCTCAATTCTAACTCATTTCTTGGTAGAAATAATATTTGCTGAAGTTAGGAATGTGAGTTTTAATTGCATTTGAGTTTTAATAGAGTTTTGCTCAATTAG
The DNA here is from genome assembly GCA_018152825.1 of Scaptomyza hsui. Lineage (NCBI taxonomy): Eukaryota > Metazoa > Arthropoda > Insecta > Diptera > Drosophilidae > Scaptomyza > Scaptomyza hsui. The sequence continues at coordinate 10,222,265 of JAECXO010000269.1, forward strand.
ACCTTAACATCTTTTATTTTCTCTCTGTGTATGTTATAGGGCCTACGCATTTCCTCCAATCATCTAACATTGTTTTCAGACATTGACTTGGCATATAACAATTACTTAACATTTCAACTAATTTTTTTAATGTTCTTCTCTTGGAATTCCAAGAATAAATGTTCCAGCTTACAGCTTCTTTCTATCATTCCATTCAACTAAACTACTACCTGCCACGAATTTCAAGTTTCATTAGATAAAGTTCAAGCTTTCAAATTTGAGTTGATCAGTAATACAATTTTAAATTATTGTTTGTTAGCTATGAACTTTGAATGCACTTTGCACTCTTAGGTCTCTCACTCTCTCAAATCGCTTAATCACCAAAAGAAAAGCAGCAGTCGCATAGTATATATCAAACTATATATAGTTAGGCAAAACTTTAATTTTCACATAAATTTAATTTAAGAGAGAGTGTTCAATATGTTACAAAACTCTTCGATCGATTGCCGCCCCAAAAAGCAGGCAACATATATTTTTTTTGGGACGGCTTCAGCTGTTTTCGGCGGCAGTTTTGGGTCGCAAGCGGTAAATGATAATCACAAAAATGGCCCGCAACATGTGTGCGGAAACACCGCGTCGCGACTTTTAGCGAAAGAGTTTTTTGCAGTTCAGGCGCCCTTTTCGAAGCACTTTTGCTGATTGGCGTTCCGACTGCTGCCAAGTCAGACCTAACGATGGGGGCAGGTTTGGGTAAAGTAAACTTTTGCGAGGCCATTCTAAAGTAAGCAAACTTTTGGCCTCGTCCTCTTCGTTGTCCTTGTTGTTGTCGTCTAACTCTTGACTGGCGCCGTTTGGCTTTGGCCGCCAATAACTCAACAATATAAAGGCTGGCACGTGCGTCCTTCCTTCTTCTTCTTCTGTGTGTCCTGTGTTTGTCGCAAAGTTTGTGGCTCGTTAAGCAAATTCAAACGACTTAAGCGGCAACACATGTTCACAAGCGAGGTCTCAGCTCCAACCAGAAGTACGATCCTTGCCCCTCAACTACCCATTAGTTGGTGCCTTCCCTAACTCTTTTTGTTGACGTGCACAAAAACTATTAAATCAAAACAATCACTACACTTATTGTCTGTCGTCTTTAACGACATACAACATACCAGCTTAATAAACAACATAATTCATAATTCTTAAATACACTCTACTTTAATGATTCGCTTCTTCTTTACAGATCCTCCGTTGGTTACATTGCGTTTGGGCTCCACACTGACACCGGATGATATCAAGGAAGGCGACGATGTTTACTTCGAGTGTCACGTACAATCGAATCCTCAATGGCGGAAACTGCTCTGGTTACATAATGTAGGTCGCGTCAAGCCAGCTGGAAGTGGGCTTCTTTTCTGCACACACACTCCCTACATACACACAGCGAAACCTCAAAACCCCAAAAGCCAAAAACCCGAAACCGAAACCCCAAACCGACAACTGGGCGTCTCTCTTGTCTAGTCCTGGGCCGGCTGTCTGCTTGGTTGGCTTCCATTCATTTCTGTTTAAGTGTCAATAACATTGGCAAGTTGCGTATGCTCCCAACTACAACTGCAGCTTCAACTACAGCTTCAGCTGCATTTTGCTCATTTCTATTCATTTCACACCAAGAACGGCGGTCGGCCGGGAAGGGCTGGGGAAGGACAAATGAATGGTGTGCAACCAAGTCCGCAATGTGCCGTTGCGGGGCCAAATAGTTTTGGGATTTGTGGCATTGATTTGATGCCATAGCTGTCGCAGTAGCAGTTACGTTATCGTTGTCGCTGTCGCTCAATTGCAGTCACCGCCACCCGCAATCAATCAGCAAAAAGCCAGAGCGAAGTGCCAGCGAATGATGTAAAGACTCCCATGCACCTATCCTTCGTCCTTCCTGCAACTTCTTCTTGTTGTGTTGGGTTTTAAGTGGTTGAACAGACACTTCATTGTTTGAAATACTTTGTAAATTAGTGTTACATGGTATTGCGGATGATTCCACTTAGAAATGCTGCATTCAGTTAACAGATCCTGTTAAAGCAACAACAGACAATTTCTTCAACTATTAGGTTATTTATAAACTATTGATAGGCAATCTATTCCAAAGCTCAGTTTTGTTATCGTAGGAAATAAATGGAAAGAAACAGAATCTGAGTAATTTCTTTACATGCTATCAATAAAAAATCTATGCTAAAGTTCTGTTAACTTAAATGTAACATTCGTAGGAACTGGACTTTAGTTTGAAGAGAAGTTTAGCATTCACACTGCTTTATTAATTACCCGTACATATTTCTTGCAGGGCATTCACTTGGAGCACAATACATCGGCTCGTGTCATCCGGTCGAATCAGAGTCTAGTGCTGCAGAAGATAACGAAACACTATGCGGGAAATTATGCGTGCAGTGCCATCAATGATGAAGGCGAAACGGTCAGCAATCAGTTGCCGCTACGGGTCAAATGTGAGTATAAACAAACACATGTGAAGGGGATAATACTAGAGTAGTAAGTAGTGCCGAAGAGTGTTTCGGGTGCACTCCAATATATCAAGTGACTTTCGTCTGTGTGTGATACAAGTACGTAGCAAGTATGGTTAAAAGTTTTGTGTGTGTGTGTGTGTGCGTCAGTTGGCATTACGAGCAATATGGCCGGCACTTTGTTTGAATGCATCATCTATCTGGCTGAAAGGGGTTTGGTAGACATGCCTCCATTCATTCTCTCTCTTTCTCCGTTCGCTCGTCAAGCCCTAGAGTTCCCTTTCGCATGTTTTCTTATCATAAAGTCAGACAGCGACGTTGTCAAGCTGCATCCTCTTGCCAACTCTTTGCCTCATTTGATGTATTGCATTTTTCTTTCGTTGCTTTCGTTCGCTTCTTCTTGTTCTTCTTTTTTTTTGCGCGCTTTTCATTTTACAAGTCGAGCTGGAGTTGATTCGTTGTCGTCTCTCTCCTCTCTCTCTCTCTCTCTCTCTCTCGCTCGTTGTGGCACAGTTGCACAGTCAAGGCTGTGAAAATATTTTTCATTCCGCTTTTTGCATAAATACAACATTTTGCCATCTCATACAGCGTTAACCCCTCCCCCGCGCTCGCTTCTTATCTGGCAAATCCAGTCGCTTTTCATATGCTTGCCACATGCGTTGCATCATATTTCATTGCTGCTGCTCTTGCTGCCGTTGCTGCCGTTGCAGCTGCTGCGGAATTATGCATCAATTTAACAGGCCGCGAAATGTTGCCAACTCTTTTGCTGCTGTTGCTTCCTCTTCTTATTCTTCGTGGCAAGTAGAAGCAGCTGCGTTTTAATTCAAGCAATTTGACAAGCGCCTCATGCCCAACTCTCTGATGATGGAGCTCATAATGAGCTCGGCAGCCGGATTTAGCTGGCATTGTTGCCTCTTAGCCATTCTTGAGCGATACACATGTTGCAACAACACATACACATACCTTAAAGACTCAAGTACTTGCCACACAGCTCCTTTACTCTTGCAGCTAGATTGACGCATTGCTGCGGGCCTTGAAATTAAATGTCTTGGCATTGGGTTTGGTTTGGATTTCTTGCCTCAAAAATTAAAGCAGAAAAAATCTTATGACTAACAGCTGGAAAAAAGGCATAATAATTTTCTAAATTTAATGGCGGAATAAGCGTTTATAAATACAAAGACTAATTAATCTCCCATCATCGAATGCCAAGTTCGAATAAACGTAACCTTTTGACAACTTTGTGTTTGATGTCATTGAACTTGAAATGTTTGTTCAACAGCAGAAAGCAACAAGTGGCATTCAAGGGTTGTCTCAAGTGTGCTGCCTAATTAGCTGACGACTGATCAAACAGCCCTCGTGAACTCGCTATTTAAACAAGCAACAGCATGAAACAAAAACACAAACTCTGCAAAGGGGGCGGAAAAGCTCTGTGTGTGTTTTCTTTTCGTTTTTTGGCTAATTAATTACGCCCTTTTGTAAATTTTTAAGACAAACAATTCATCAAAAATTCAACTTGCCTGACTGCTAATGCGTTTGGTTTGGTTTGGTTTCTGAAGTGGCTGAGGGTCGGGAGGACTGAGTTCCCGTTGACGACAACAGCGTAATGCAAAATTACGTATACACCACGTGTGCTGTCAGCTAATAATCCTTTAACATTTATGAACGCCTTATTTACCTGCGAGTACTAAATCATGTTGCCACATTAATTAATTTCAAGTAAACAAGAACCTCGCGTCCGCCACTCGACGCCACTTTTCCTTGTTGCCACTGCCACTGCCACTGCCACAGTCATTGCCATTGCCTTTGACACTGACTGACTGCCTTAGCCAGCCCCTGCGCCTACTTCTCTAACAGATGAGTGGGCCGCCCTCCTGTCTAAATCACTTTTGTGCGTTTGCTCAACGCCCCAGCAACTCTCTCTGTGCGTTGCCACATTTTTCAGCGTTTTCTTTTCTCTCTTAAAACGTTAACGTTTATTTTTTTATGCCACCCACGCATGACGAGTTTTGCCATTAAAGAATTTTTCAGGGGCGTAACATTTTGAAATTTTTCAACGTTTAACCAAATGAAACTAGTTCCTTAAATAAGTTAAGGTTACATATTTTTGTAGCATAGTTTTTTAGGCAAAATTATAATAAAAGTCACATTTAAGAGAACATTGATTGCACTATAAGTTCCTCAACTAAATTGATGTCCATACAATGATATTATTTTTAAATCTTAAATACTCTGTCAATTTTGCAAGTGTATTTACTAATTAATTGAATTTTTCACTCTCCTTTTTTGTGCATCCCTTTTTTTTTAGATACGCCTGTTTGCAAGCACACGGATCGCGTAATACTAATTGGTGCCTCCAAGGATGAGACGGTTGAGGTTATATGCGAAATCCAAGCGGATCCGCCGCCACGGTAAGAACAAACATTAAAGAAAACGTCCCAAAAAAAATAAAAGAGAAAAAACCTTTGTTGCCCCATTTAAGCGGCTTCCCATTTGCTGTTTGTAGGCAATTGCTTCCGGTTTCCTGTTGAATGGAAGTTTGCTAAATTGACAAATGACTGTTATTGTGAATGGTGTGTGTGTGTGTGTGTGTGTGCGTAACGGAAAATGCTGTTTATACGTTAGGAAATGTGTGAAAATTTAATAATATTTTGATTTGGCAACACTTCAAAGAGACGCTTTTACTTATGGCTTTAATTTAGGCACTTTAATTTATATTTAAAATAAGCAGCTGGCGTTACTGAGAGAGGGATGATAGGGGATAGGGGGTGTGTGTGTTCAGTCTGTTAATTCACATTGCCACATTTTGCCGCACTTTAATGTTTTTTTAATGAGCCAACCTCGCACCAACGCTTTCGCCTGTCCAGCGACTTTATGCCTCCCTCTTCCTTTCGATCTGTGTGTGTGTGTGTGTTGTGTGTGTGTGTGTGTCTGTCCAGCTGCCTTGTCTTGTATTTAATTTCAATTTTTTTTTTTTTCGTTGTATTCTATTTCTCTTGTGTTGTTGTTATTGTTGTCTGTGGCTGCGTCTTGAGTTGACGCTTTATGCTAAAATAATTAATCATTAGCTGTGCGCAAAATATGCGCGATGTTGTTGCCGCTGGCAGCGCAGCTGCGTCGTGTAATTATTGTGGTAGCTGAAGAGAGAGAGAGAGGGAGAGAGCAGGAGTAAAAGAGGGCGTGAGGTAGAGAGCAGAGGGGCGTTGCGCTCAGCGTGAACATTAAAAAGCTGCTGCATACTTTTAGGGGAACTATGGAGAAAGCTATACCACATTGGCCCGCCTCGCCCGAGGGGGACGGCATCAAGTTAATTTATCAGCATTTAACTGCTTGACAGCGATGCTAGCAATTTTTTCTCTTTGTGTGTTTTTTTTTTTTTGTCTGCTTTTTAAATTAAAGTATCATATTGCAAAAAAAAGAGAAGGAAAAAATGCAAATCAATAAATGCTCAAGGGGCCGCAAGCATTTAAGATTTAAGTGAAAAATCTTTAAAGCAATTAAAAAATTAACTAAAAACATTGAAAGAGAATTGATTTTTAAAGCGTATTTAAGTGTTTTATATTTTTAGGCTTGGTATATTATTTTATTATTATCTTGAAAATAGTTGATTTTTATATAGCTGTTTAAATACTTTTCGCCAAACAGACAATTATTGATTTCTTTAAGTTAACATATATAAATTTTTATCCGCATGCATAAATTTTGATTAATTTTATTTTCATACACACACGTATGTATGTATGTTTTCAATTTACTGTAGGCAGTGAGAAAAACGAACGCGTCCAACCGAATGTGCCAGAGATAATTAACCTTTTAAAAGGCTTCCCGCTGTGTGTGTGTGTGTGCGAGCGGAGAGTTGACTCTTTAGCTCACTGTATGACTGTGACATTGTGTGTGTGTGTGTGTGTGTGTGCGGGTGTTTGTATGGGTGTGTTTAACCTTTAATATTTTAACGAGATGTTTTAAAAATTTAAAACTTTCCAAACATGTCTCACTTGCCGTCTGCCTGCCTCGGTTTTCCTCTGTATCTGGAACGGATTCGCTTTGGACTGATGTTTTCTGCCTTCTGCACGCGCTTCCTACTGACAACGCAACTGTCAAAATGTCAACGCAACACAAACGCAAACACAAACAACGACAACGACAAAAAATAATATGAAAAACAACAACTACAACTACAACAAATGTGCAGAACATTCCGCTGGAAATTTAACAACTCGGGCGAAACTCTGGACGTGGGCAGCGAACGATTCAGCGTGAATGGAAGCCGCAGCATTTTAAAGTACACTCCAGTCACAGATCAGGTAAATAACTACCACGACCAATTAAGCGACACACACGCATACAGCGACTTATACATGCATGTACCTACATATGTATTTATGTATTTTGCAGGATTATGGCACACTGTCCTGCTGGGCGGCCAACGAGGTGGGCACACAACAGCAGCCCTGCCTCTTTCAAGTGGTTTTAGCGGGTAAGCGCACAACAAATTAAACCATTTTTTTTTTTGTTTTAAGGGATTCCCTTTAAAAATAACTAACGATGTGTGCACTTTAAGTTTTTTATACAAACTTGACTTTAATTTTGAGAGCTAGAATTCAATAATGACCAGACTAAAGTAACCCTAATAAATATGTACACTAAAAGTTTATTACATTATTCATTTAAATAACTTTCGATATTACGCAATTATTAATACAATTAAAATATACTCTGCATTAATTTTTTCTATTTGTCCATATCTTGTTTTTAGTATTAATTTTCTTACCTTAATTTTATAAAAAATTGGATTGACTATGGTTTTTAAATTATTTACTATAGTATTTATATGTTGAAGGATTACAGTTGTTGCTCAAAAATTCTCATACTGTTTAAATGTTAAAATTAAACTACAAGTAAAAAAAAAAACAACTAAATGGCATGCCAAAAGTTCAGTTAACGTATAAATGTCACAATTGTTTGCTGTGCAACTGTCTCTGATTCTGTTTGCCATTCAACCTCAACACGTTAAGGCCACATGCAAACACTCAGAGAAACCTTTCTTCTCCCAAACATACTGTCCAGCAATTGCACCACTGGGTTTTGTTTCCCCTTAAAAAGAAAAACAAAAATATCGCCAAAGATTACGAAATGTTTAAATATGTCTTCCTATCTTTCTCTTCTCTTTCCTTCAACCTGCAAACATTGGACAACATAAATCCACACACGCTTACACACTCACAGCTCTGCCGAACGGCGTCAGCAATTGCAGCATCTTCAATCGAACGGAACTGAGTGTTGATATACAATGCATACCCGGCTACGATGGCGGCCTGCCCCAAATATTTGTACTCGAAATGTTTTCAACACGCACCGGCATTACCAGGTAAGCATATTAATCAGTTACAACTACACTCGACAACTGTACAAACACATACATCTGTACATCTGTGTCTGTAAACGGATTACATTCGTTGGGGGAACTTTGCTTAGCCCCCAAGGCTCAGGTTTAACTCAAACTAATGCATATTATGTTATAACCTCGGGTTAATCAAAGAGCAAGCCAAATATTGGGAAGATAATGTTTGTAACGGGAATTAAATGTTTAATAATAGTGTGTTTAAGGTATGAAGTTAAAGATTTTCCACCTAACTTTCTTCTTTAGAATTTACAGACTTTTCTTGTGGACAAAGTGAGCAAATTAATTATTTGTCTTTACTGCTCTCTACCAATTGTGGTTCATATATTAAGCATATATTATGTTTACAAGCATATATTTATATATGTCCACACTCCCACTTAGACACACACACAGAGAAGAAATCATTTACTATCTGCATTTGACAGCTGCCTTAAAGAGATACCAGCAGCATTATATTCAATATCAGTTTCAGTCGGACAAATGTTTGCCGTCTTGGGGAGATAGAGGGAGCGTGTAATTAGGCGTGAAAGAGGACGTCTCTGTCCAGTGTGTCCCTCCCACATTAAAATTGCCTTTTGCGACAATCAACAATTTATATGCATGTCAAATGGGTGTTTAAACAAAATGCGCATTTTATTAGGGCCCCGAAAAGCCCAATGTTATTCATATGCACACATAACATTATGCTACCGCATTGTATAAATTTCTTCTGGAGGCAAACACAACCGGCAACATTTAATAAATATTGCTTATTAAAACAATGCTTCGACCCAGGGGAAGAAACTTGGCAGCGAAAACAAGAAAAAATATATCAAAGGACCCTCATTCAAAAAGATTGCGCCAAAAAAACGCAACAAACGTCGTCATCAATGCTCAAAGTGTTTGTTAAACCAAATGGCATGTGGGGAATAAGCGAGAAAAGAAGTATTTATTTTGGCAACAACGAAGTATAAATACACTACAAGTGTGGAAAATATACCAAAATAAAAATCGTTCGAAAACACATTGGTCTCACGAAGAATAAATCAAACAATAAATGTATTAAAATTTTGAACTCATAATTTGTGCATGTAAAATATATCAAAATTTTTAAAAACTGCTTTGAAAGGGCATTATAAGGGTTTAAAAAATGATGTAACATTTATATAGACATTGAACCCTAATATTTCAGAATTTGGCACACACACAGAAAGAAACAAAAGAATAGGAGACGATAGACAAGAGAGAGACAAGTGAAAGCCGCAACAAGGCAAAAGGCATCAAATTTAAATTGAGGTCATGATTGAAGCAATGCTTCGGTTTTGTTTGCGTTGAGCTTCAGTTGGGGGTTTTTTTTTTTTTTGGGGGATTGGGGTTGCGGTCCATAGTCCAAGGCAACAGAATATATAAAAGAAGTAAGCTGCCATGAAAAAAGCCCGGAAAATATAAATATTTTGGTAAAAGGGGTTTTTTGTGGCAAGCTGACATTTGATTGCAGATGATTAAAGGCTCAGAGCTGTTGATTTGCCATGCTGATTTAATAATACATATGCCATATAAATACAAATACATTCATTATGATGTTCTCTTGTTTTTTGTAGATTTAATCTGAGCAATGCAGAGGAGGCGCTATTTTCTCTGGAGAATCTGGATACGCTCACCTCAATGATGATGCAGGAAAATAATTCGTTGAGGCTGCGCATTTATTCCCACAATCAAAAGGGACGCAGTGCGGCATATCTGTTGCCCGATTTCATAATTGGCTCAACAGCTTACAAGACAGGTGAGTGGCACACACACACACACAACCCACACACACACACACACACACACACATACACATTCATACAAACATAGCAGGCTAGGCTTGATTGATGGATGGGAATTGTAGGGTTGCTGCTGCTGCTGTTCTTGCATTTGACACATGAAGTCTGCCACTGAGAGCAACAGCCCCCCTTTCTACCCCTACTCTGCGCGTCCTTCGTTCAGCTGCTTTTCACTGATTTCATGTTTTAATCCCAAGTCAAGGCTGCGCAGTACTTGGGCTTGACTTCCACACATCTTTCACATATGCTGGCGACACTTGACAGGTACCAGAGTCATCTCCAGTACTTACATAATCAACATGCCTGCCTTATGGGCCAACAGCCGCCTTTTGATGGCTTAAAATACACATACTGGTTTGTGTACAATTATTTTCCTGACGGGCCAGCTGCAAAAGTTTTGGTGCACATTGCTTTTACTAACATAAAATATGCGAAAATAAATTTTTAAAAATTATTTGCGATCAGTTTTCGTTTAAAATGACAATTTCATACTGAAATAAGGTATACTTTTAGGATGCAGATTATTTAAATAAAGGTTGTTTCTACAAAGGTTACAAGTTTTTTTCTTATCACCAACCAACTTATTTTGTAATCGTTTGGTGACTCTTGTTCCCAAACCACTGTGCAATGGCATATATACGTTTTTAATTCAAATTTTCCAACTCTGCTCATTTTCATTTGGTTGTCAAACGACAAACCCAAAACTCTAACTCAACACATTCAAACATTTGCGATGTGCGATGGCAATCTATCTAAAACCGATGACGACGACAACGACGACGACGATGATTTATGACTGCCGATATTGTCAACCTGTAATTATGACAATAACCGATGACAACAACAACAACAACAAACACAACAACAGATGACGATGTGACACTGGCGCTATCACCGGTGATTGTTGGCAGCGTTCTGACCATCATTATCATTGGGGTGGCCATCGCGATACGAATATTTGTGGTAACATTCGTGCACAATTTGCGACGCAATCGTCAGCATGGCAACAAGGCGACAGCGGCTGGAGTTGTCGTCCAAGCGGCGGATGTCTTTAAGGTGAGTTCACAACACTAAAACCTGCTCCTATACTCTTTACTCAGTTGGCCGAAAGAATTGAATGCAATTAATAATGTTTGGCGACACTTTGCAGAGCGGAAATCTCGAGAAACCGCGTTGGCAGCATACGGATATAAAAACGAAATCATCCGAGGACTTGGTTGAGGACGAACGTGATCCAGATGTAATACCCTCACAATACGGTAAGCTCGTAAACAGTTGCTTCACTTTAGTGGGGCGTATTAGGGATGTTAGAAATCTAGCTAGGGTAAAAAAAAATTATTTGAATTTAAATAAAGCATACTTTTCTCTTAATTTATATACAAAAAAGTTTTTTTTTTTTTTTAATTTTAGGAGTATTTAGTAGTTTTACTAAGCCAAAAACAAGTAACTTCCCCCAAGTTTGTCAGCTTCACACTGTCCTTTTTATAGTTCGACGACGTGCACTTTGTCCATTAAACTTTAATCAAATTTTATGGCCACTTTTCTGACATTTACTTTCATGTGTCTCTCTTGCTGTCGCGCATCGATGCTTTCTGCTGTTCGGGGCCATTTGAAATCGTAATCAATCTCATCAACACAACAATACGACGATACGAAACCAAACCAAAACGAACCAATTCGAAACCAAACCAATCCAATCCAATCAACGGATGCAATTTCCTTTTAATCGTAAATATTTTTAACGATGCTACTCGCCAATCTAAAACGCAACCGCATCCTCGCATCGCAAACCAAACTCACAATTGGACTTCCCCCATCAATAAATTTCAATCTCACAGTTGGCGGCAGCAGCGCCGGCAGCAGTGGCAGCAATGCCTCCAATGTGGGCAGCACCACTGCCACAGGCACAGCCACCGGCAGCAGCACATCGACAGCAGTCGCAGCAGCTGTGCCCCCAACGGACCGTGATGCGCATCACTTCTCCAACCCAACAGCAGCTGGAGCAGCGGGAGCAGCAGTGACGCCGTCTGGACTCGTTGGCAGCATTTCCAAATGGTCGCCCAATGGCAATGTAAGTATCCTTTGAGATTGTCGTTTTAGGGACAATATAGAAACATTTAAAAAGTGATATCATAATAGTTTTGCATACGAGTAAGATACGTATTTTTATTGAATATTAATTAATTTTGATTTGAGAAACAATATTTTATATATTAAAACATATCAATATGACTTTGAACTTAGTTGTTCAATTATTTGCCAGCTAATATTCAACAACTTCTACTTTAAGAATTGTACATCAAATTAATCAAAGTGTCAAACATTGCGGAATATAGAATGAAAAAATAAAAAAAATGATTACACACCGAACACATCATTCAGCAAATGAAATTGTAGCTCAAAGATTGGAGCTCTGAATTTGCATTGCTGTTTGATTGGGTTTTTTGATTTTCGACCATGTTGAGGTAAAGATATATGTATTTGCTACTTGTCAGTTCTGGTTATTATTAGCTACACTTTTGCCCATTCCCATTCTCTTGGTTTTTGTTTGTCTGGCTGCTTTCTTTTATCTGGCATTCTGTTTCTTTCACACTAAAACCAATCAAATGCTCAAATTGCCAAATTGCTAAACAAAATTCTGGGCAACCACACACCAGCATACGGGTCTCAAATTCCAATTTCAATCGCAAGCCCCAAAGCCCCCAAACGCCCAAAACCCCAAAAGCATACCAAAAGGGTGTTTATTAAAAAAAGCTTTTAAACTGTCAGAGCGCTCACGTCGTGCGGTACAACTGCTCCCCGCTGCCCGACCAGGAGTTATAAATAAAAGCCATTGGCTAAATCTGAGGATAATGCGGCAAGCACTTTTGTATTGCAACGAGCCAATATCCGTCTCCACCAGCTAACAGCAGCGACAAGGTAATTGCAAGCTTCTGTTTTTTTTTCCTTTATTGTTCTCTCTCTTCAAACGCAATACATCATGTCGAGCTACCCATAATCAATCAATATTTTCAGTATTTATATTGCTCAACATTCTTTGGCTGCTTTGGTTAACAAGCTGCGGGTAGATTTAAGGAAGGAACAGGGTGGAGAGAATGTTGTGGCCGTAAATCAGTTCGATGTGATTGAATGTGCAACATGTGTGTGCGCTTAAAGTTGTGTATCAAGAAAAAATCGTCAAAATACTTTAATGAGCATGCAAAACTTGTGTCAAGATTTTAAGTTAAAAAAAACCTTGAGTTAAAGTACTACTGTATATGAACAGTTTTCATTATATTTTTATATATTTTGTATTTTGCCCCAATTAAATACTGAACCGCAAATTAATGCGTTTGGCAAAAAGATCAATTAAAACATTCATATATGCGCAATTATAATTCAAATAAATAAATAAATCAAACTATCATTTTCAAATAATATTTTTCAATGGCATATTCGTTTTGTTTGTATTGAATAATAAATGCTAGTTAGGCGCATCTGTATCCATTTCGCTTGGCCGGCCCGTTGTTTTCATTTCATTAAATATTGCAATTAGAGTTCACTTATGGATTTTGCAACCAGCAGTTTGGTCGAGAGATGCGTGCGTGGCATTAGCATAAGCTGTTCCGAGTGCGATTAGAGAAACCATATGCCATAAGCAGACAAACTGACCAATTGACTGCCGCGACCAATGGTTTCACTAATCTGCCAAAAACCGACCACATAAACTCACTCGCCATTGCAATCTGACAAAATAATACTTTACAAACTGGAAGAAAAAATATTTGCGGTTTTTGGCAGTTCAAAAATAAGCGCCTAGTTGGGGAAAAAAAAGTAGAAGTTTCACTCTCGTCTGTAAATGGGATTTGCTGCGCTGATTTCAATTACATTTAAATTACCATCGTAGCTGTTGCTGTAACTGCAGCCGTGGCCAATGTCGGACATAACTCAATTCGTTCATTAAATAATTTTAAATATTGCCCAAACGAACAACACAAACTGGCGAATCGGGAGCAAACTGAAACTCTCTGCAATTTGCAACGCAATTCAGCAATTCGTAATTGCATCGAGAGATTTTCAATTAGAATTTCCATTTCAACTGGCCGAAATATACTTATTCGAATGTGTTCGCTTTTTATGCGCTAACAGTTAGTAGGCTCTTATAATGTTTGCACTATATTTGCCAACGGCCTTAAAAGTTTTAATAGATATCAAGGAATTTAGTTTTATACACATCGTGTTTTAATTATACACAAAAATGAATAATTCGTTGGGGTACATTTATTTTTTTTTTTTTCCAAATTTTATTAATAGTATTTCTGAAAGATTCAAAATTTTAACAGAAATTTTTTAAAAAATGTTCCTATAACTAACTTTTTAAATTAAAAATATATTTTATTTAAAATTTTTAACAACATTTCCGTAGTTTAAAATACTTTTAATGTTTGAAAGTGCATTTACTCGTCGTCCAAATACAAAATTAAACATAAAATATAGCTGATTGCATTGGTAAATTGCTAATTTCCGAGTCTAAAACTCGCAGCCCAAATAATAATATCAACATGAAGGGGCGACTTTGAGTTCAAAATATTTCCACCCAGATGGCTCTAATGCGTTTCAACTGTCGCATTTGCTTTCAGGCACCCGCCATGACGACGACCACCGCGCTGGCGTCCGGCGACCCTTCGAACCAGCCAACGATCACCTACAACCAAATCACAGCGCAGCGGGCGCAGCTTCTAGCCGCCGTTGCAGCCGTTGGTGGCGGTTGCAGCAGCACCGTCATCTCGCCCAGCAGCAGCATTATGGGCAGCCTGGGTGGTGTGAGTGGTGCGGGCGGCAAGCCGCTGACGCTGGGCATGGGCGGCACCATCATTGGCTCGCCCACATCGCTGTCCTCGACGGCGACGTTGGCGGCGCATCTGCAGCCGGCGCACAGCAGCGGCGTTGGCACACTGCCGCCCGGACTGGGCAGTGGCGGGGGTTATATAATGAATGCCTATGCCAGTGGCAGTGGCAGGCTGCATCATCCGACAAGCCACACGGCCACACTGAATCGTCATCATCATCATCATCATCACCAGCAGCAGCAGCAGCAGCAACATCATCATCATCAGCAGCCTGGTTCCGGCTCAAGTCTGTTGCTGGGCAGCGCGGGCAGCGTTATGGGCGTGACCTCGACAACAACTACGTCTTGCAACTCGTCTCAGGATCTGGACGACAACATCAACATAAATGCCATTAAGGATTGCCTGATGACGCAACGTGTGCCCGAGAGCTGTGTTTAAGTTTTCAAGTATATAAAAAAATGTCTAGACTTGATAATTACCCTAAAGCCCTACAAGTATACCTAGACCTAGACCTAGACTAGATCGTCGGCTAAACGTTATGTGTATGAATGTATGTAGTTGAATGAACGTTGAATTCCGTTTGAAGTGCTTTGCATAACTTTTTTCGATTCCTTATGACAATTTGCATATTTTTCTCAGACATATCCATTGCTATATCAACTGAGAAACTGCAGTAAAAAAATACACATCACAGAGCTTTCACTTAACAGCTGAAACATATCATTTAGAAATCAGCAAATCTAAATATTTCCTGACTTTTCCAAAACTGTAAACTCATCCACATCGGCTAGAAAAGAACAACCAATTCCCATATCATTTAAAAGTATGTCCCAAAAATCAAGCAAAGTTATGTCTCTTTAACTTTTAATATGTTCAAAGCGTAAGAAAAAGTAAAACACATCAAATTTAAGAATATAATAAATAAATTTAAGGCAACTTCAAAAAGACTCTGAATTTTAATAGCAAAATTTAATTTGTAGAAAAAATGTTCCCAAAAACTAAGAAAAAATATATTCAAAATAAAACGAGATTGTAGATATAAGAACTGTGAGTAAACATTTGTAAATAATTAACTTATTGCATAGTTTAATAAAGTTGTATAAAGAAAATGTATTTAGTCTAAGATTTTTGTTGTTTATGTATATGAATGTATATTTATATCTCTAGAGAAACTGCTAAGTTGTTTGTGAGTAAGCCGATTGAAATCGGTAATGTCCTGCATAGTAAATACTTATAAAATGATAGAAAAGGTAAAGTAAATGCAAATTGTTGGAGCGCATTGCGCTTAAGCAGAATTTAATGACAGAGTTTAGTTAAAAATGTGTTAGGCTATAAAAATCGAGATGCATAAATAATGATAATTCAATTAACTAAGTCATGGACATTGTGACAAAACAAAAAAACAAAAAAAGAAAGAAAACTAGGAATATTAAGAACATGGTAAAAATAAAATAAAAATTACAAATTACAAAAGCGGTGTTTTGTTTATGAGCTAATATTTATTTTAGGTAAGTGCTGTTTTATAAATAATTTTGTTGCCAACTTAATGAACCTCCAATCCACCCTTTTTACTACTAAGAAACTTACTGCTTTCATTTATTACTTTTTTACACAGCTTTTTATTTGTTGGGCATTTCATTCCCAGCTGGACCAATTAAAACCGTCTTCGCAAATACGAACCCATCTCTGGTGGTTCACACTTGCAACCACAGTTGCCCAACATCCACTTGATAAGCCGCAAAAGTGGCAGGGGTAAAGAAAAAACTATTTTAAATTTCATATGGACCCAAAACTCGGCTCATTAGCAAATCAAATTTATACAGGATACGAAAGAGATATATTCTGGCAACTCAGCACCACCCAAAAAAAAAAATCACCAAGCCAACCACGCAGACACCCTATGGTTGACCACATGAAACTTTGGAGTGAAGCAGCAGAATTGACAGGAAAAGTGAAACTTGCCTTTGATTTGTGGGCAGGGTATGCAAAAATGCCTCTGTAGACAAGTTTTGGGATTCATTTGGGTTTCGGATAATTGGAAACCGCGCTGACAGCTGCCCCCAGCCACCAAAAACTGGACGAAAGTCCAATTGTTCCTTTTTGGTTTTTTATTGGTTGTGGGTTGATCACTTACATATGTACCTTTAGTATGTTTGTGTTGACAATCCAACACCAAACTTATGTCGCAATTCACTCAATTTGTAATGTTGGACTTCGCTTAGACATATAATTATACGGTCTTAACGTTTTAATTTGTTTGTCATATTTAATTTTCCAATAATTACACATTAGAGAACTGTAATCAAACGTAGCCTTGAGATATGAGCTTATTTCGTTCAGGATAACAATCGATATGGAAAGTATTTAATGAAGAAAATGTCCATAGGATTTTAATAACAAAATTCTATAAGATTTCTTTAATATGCGCACTTGTTAATTTATTTTATTTAACTAATTTATTTATTTAATTAATTTAATTTATTTTACTATTAATTAATTAAAATCAAGTGTCGAGAATGGATGGAATTCATAAGAAACGCTGACTTAAAACGATTCCGATTCTTCTGATTCTCTAAAGAACACATATAAGTCTATTGAGTTATCAAACTCTAGCCTTCAATGTATTTTATCTAGATGCATATATCCATTACCCATCTACACAAACTAGCTCAGCACTTCAATTCACTTCCGTAACGATTTTGCTTACTTCCGTTTGCACATTTACGCCACTGGCATCGCGAGCATTCGCAGCCTAATAGAAAACTGTTCACACGTGCTGCAAATTACACAGTTTGAAATCCCAACAACTGCCACCCTCTGAACAAAACCCTGACCAGACCAGACCAGACAGAACCAAACTGAACAGAATAGAACAGAGTCCAGCAGACCCAAAACACGACCAGCCACAGACAGTCCGTGCGGTCAATAAATGTAAATAAAATGGACGCGACCGCCTACCACCTACCTCCCAAAAGGGCACGCCCCATTTGTTGTTGGCTGATGGTATCAGAGAACGCTAAAAAAAAGTAGGAAACTTTAATAGAAATTGCATAGCGAATATTGTAACGAAATTATGCAGGTAGTTTATGTATTTGTTGTTGTCGCTTTTGCACATTTATCCATTTATTGATTTTCCCGTGTGAAAATTAAATTCCCATTTGCAGTTTCTACGCTCCGAACACGATTAGTAGCAGGGGGCTCCCTCTTGACCCCGACGCGTCGCACCAAAATTGAATTGAAGCGCGCGTTGTGTAAATCAGCGGCTCAATAAAATCTAATAGTCTCGGGCAGATTGCGGCTCGGCACGCACCCAATGCTCACTGAAACCCAGCAAGAAACCCAAGAACTTTGGGTGCGAGCACATAAATTAACGCAGACCACGCTGGTGACGAGAACATTGGTGGTGTACAAGGACGTGAATGTCCTTGACAGTGGCAGCCTTAGAAAAACAAGAGCCAACACCAGAGAAACCCTTCGAGAATTTGTGAATTTTAAATTGCGAATCATGAATGCTCTACATAAGAAAAAGTAAACTATTTACTCCTGAGGTAAGGAAGATTTTTCCTTGAAGAAAGCTTAGCAATACATGTTAAAAATTTCAAGATTAAATATCCAAGCATGTCAAACTTGATGAGTTAAGCAAGATGGAGTACTTTTGGCAAGGGTAGAAACCAAGAGAAGCCGTTTGGCAAATTAACTAATGACCCCATATTAGGTGCTAGGCATCTTAACGGGTACAAAATGTCGGCGGGGTCTCTTACACTCACTAATAGAGGGGGGAGGACGGATGACAGGGGCAGGAAATGTTGCCGGGCGCGTTTGTTTAATTGTCGTGCGACCCGCTTTTTGCTCGTTTTAATGAGTCAATTTAAATTCCAATTTCGATTGTGGGACACACTCAGCTCTTAGCTTTCAGCTTAGAGCTGCCCGAGACTGCGGCCAAATCGATGTTCATTAACAGAAGGCAATGCCACGCCCCCATACGCCCGAATGGATGGGGTTTTTGTTGGTCGCATTGTCAACGCAATTAGCTAAAGTCTTAAAGTTAATATTGGTTTTTGTTTTAAGCATTCAAATGATTCGAAACGTGCGTAAAGCCTATTAAATAGTTAAAAGTTCAGCATTTTCTAGGTCATTTTAAATTTAAACAATTAAAACTGTGCAGGTTTTAAAGGGATTTCATTTCATTTTTAATTAAAATATGACCACACTTTTTGTTAGCTAAGTTAATGAGCAACACATTCGATTTTTTTATATACCCTGTCAACACTCAAATAGTAAAATGGGGTATTTTGCTAAATTTTAAAACTTGTTTGTCTTATTTTGTCTACATTTGTGACTCGCTTTAAATTATTAAATTATGATAATATTCTTGCTTACGTTTTAATGTTATAAGTTTATAAAATATGTTTTAATTGTTTCCTGATTGGAGACACATATATCTCTGCCATACCAGCATTTTTATTGTGTTGCCTACTTTTAGGGTTGATAATTAAGAGAAACGAACGCGAAGGAGGCGGAGCCCTCTTGTACACATATAAAAAATACTTTAACAATAATAAATTTGTTCACATCTAAAAAGGGTATATTCTTCCGTGATCAACTGCTTTTAAACATTTCTGTTTTTAGTTTTTAATTTTTTATGCTTTATGGCAACTTTAATTAAAACATCAGTTTTATTATTTGATTTATTATAAGCATATGACGGTCAACAACAGCAGCAGCGACAACAACTAACAAACGCATGTGTAATTGCATATTTGAACTCAATTAACCGGCGACTTGACCGCACAAATTTATCAGGTGTATGTGGGCAGCATTTGTGTGGATGTGTTGGCAAAATGGCAAAGTGTCATTCTAGTAGCAAAGGGTCTAAAAGGGGAGGGGTGGATATAAATTCCTTGCTACGCACTCACTCAACTTGACCCCAGACTATGTCGACGAGAACTCAGACCAAAACGAGTACGAGAACGACAAGGATATTATTTTGTTGAGCGCAGCGCTGCATGAAATGAAATTTAGCGCAGCGGCCTCTTTCTCTCTATGCCGTTATTTTTTTTCGTTCTGGCCAAAACAATTTATGGCTAAGCGCGCATGTTGGCCTAAAAATATATATATAGTATACATATATAAAACTTGCATGCATACATATATATATACATATGTATTTTATTTTGTATATGTGTGCATGTCCAAATAAAAAATCGTTACATAGAAACACGTCAATAAATTACGGACCCCAAGCCTAAGACTTAACCAAGTTGAACTAATGGCAGCTCCTAACACAACCCCACTCGCTTTGCCCTTCCCCCTTCAGCAGCAGCAGCAACGGCAACAACATAACACATAAACAGTTAGGAGCCTGATTTTTAAATGTAAAATAAAAAATTTAGATGCTCTAAAAAACGAGGCCATTGGATAAAATATAACCGAAGAAAAGTGGTAAAGAGTGGATAATCAAATAGTGGATTGTCCAAGGGATGGGCTTAACAGTTAGAAAGATGCCATAAAACGATGCTTTGAAACAAACAAATTAAAGGACATGAAAAGAGTAAAAAAGTAATCACTAGCAACAAAATGTTACTAGAGAAAAGTATTCGATATATTTAACAATACAAGTTTTCTTTGAACAAATTGATTTTCTTTTAAACAACTAAAATGGCATTCAACAATCATTCATTGAAATTTTATATATTGTACGATCAAGGTTTTTTAAAAAATATATATTTTATAAGTTTTAACTAGTTGAAATATTTGTAGGTGTCTGCATTCTCTAAATCATTTTAAGCATAAGAAAACACCATAAAACTTATGTTTTTCCTATTTAAAAATATTTTGAATTAGCAATTTAAATTAATACTAATATGTACATTAAAGCCAAATCTCTTCTCTCTATGCATATACCCAAACAAGTGTTTGAATCTTTCAAAGAAAAACAAGAAATATAAATTAAAATTCTGTGTCAACATGCAGCAGGACATTGGTAAAGCATATAAGGGGCGAGCTGCGAATCAAGGGAAGGCGTGAGCAGGTTCAACAATTTATGCACAAAAAAAAAAAACGCGACAACATCAGAAGCAACGGCAACAACAAGTCGTAAGTGCATGCGTGTGTGTTAATTAAAATGCCTTAATTAAAATAATTTGAAATGTTTGCGAGCGGCGACAAAGCGTGAGTACCATATAACAGAGAGAGAGCGAGAGAGAGAGAGAGAGAGAGAGAGAGGAGAAAGAAAGAATTGCAAACTTTTTGCTCATTGACTGCCGCACAGATTGACAAGCATGACAAGAGGGCCAAACAGGGACTCGCCCCCAAAGACCAATTTCATTGACTCCCACAGCAGCCCTCAGACACACACACACATACACACACCCATACATACACAGACTCTGGCGTGTTTTGGATTCCCGTTTCGAACGAAGTAGTATTAAAAACTTTACAATTTTGCAATGTAGTCAAGTTTAATTTTTTGGTTGAGTTCATGCGAAAATTGCAAAAATCATATTCCAACTGTTTGGCAAGCCATCAAAGGTATGGACAGCAGAGGGGGTACGGGAAGAGGGGGTGGGTGACAGGAGTTTAAGACCACAGCGCAACGTCGAATGTGGAATAACAGAAAACGTAAGGAAAAAGTAAAATAAAAACAGCATTTGGTCAGAGAAGTGCTGTCAATGTGGGGCATGAATTGGAAGAGGGTGCAGCACAAGGTGCAACATGTGAAGAAGAATATACCTCTTATATAGAATTATTTGCATAGCAAATTGAACATGCTCTTCAAACAGTGAAGACAAAACACACAGCATTCAATTGTTTGTTGCCCTGTTCACCCACACCTGCTTACCCACTAACCCCTTTTCAGCCCTTACCACTAACATTAAAGTACTTGCAACTCGCTTCTTTTCTTTTTTTTTTTTTTTGTTTGACTGTGGTATCTGTTTCTTTTTAATGTCTTATCTACGTGGGCAGCCTTTTCAAATTAAGCAACAAATTTAACACAAAACACACGCGCAGTGCATAAAAACCAAGCAGCTCAAAAAGAAAGAAACGAAAGCTTAACAAAACAAAACAACACAAAAAAAAATGAAAATACTCTTAGCTGTTAAAATCTACAGAAGCACTGCCCGCTGCCACCAACACAACACAACAACCCTACCCAAACCCAGCAAGTACCAAACAGGCAACCCTGACGAAAAAGCCACCAGGAGTCATAATTATACTCGGCCCAGTTTGACTCTCTGCATGCGGCACGCAAAAACATTTTTTGTAATTATCTCTCTAAAACCAAAAAAAAGAAAATAAAAATATATATACTACAAAGGGGAAACTCTTAAACCGACAAAAATTATACAAATGGTATAGATAAAAAGAATTAAAAACAGGCGCAGATAAGATGCTCTATAAGCTACACAAATAAAAATTTTATGAAATTAGAATAATATACTAGGTTTAAATGCTTTTTTTTTTATAGCTTTTTGTACACTATTATTTTATTTATTAAATTTTTATTTTATAACTTTTAAATTCTAGAAAATAAGCTTTTGTATATAGCTGATGAAAACTAGTTAAAATTAACTTTTGTATTGAGATTCATAGTTAAAGTTTTGAGTATCCTATGCTTTCGAAGGATACGAAAATGAAATAAAATAATATTATTTATTACTAAACTTTGTGGAACTTAAACAAATCTAATATTTATTTTTTATGATTCTCATGCTTTAATTTTGCTACTGTACATTTGATTTTTTTTATTTTGACGATCTTAGTATGTATATCATTTGCTTATGATTCGTTTAAAAAGAGTATGGGGCAGCACAAACTGAATGCAAATGAAGTTACTGTAATGCACGTGTTACATGAACAAATTAAGAGGGTTTCCACCACTCCCAAAACATCTTGGCTAACAGTGTATATGTATGTATAATTAGTAGTTTTTTTTTTGGTAAATGTGCAGCTAAGTTTAGTTGTGAAAAATTAAAAAAGTGTTTGCTAGGAACTTGAGCAATTTCCACAATAAAACATTCAATTGTATTACGCAACTATATCATTAAAATCGAAAATAAAATGTACAACATGATATTCTCTTGACAAGTTTTCGACCAATGCCAGGAACTACATTGAAGATGATGTAATACCTTTTGGAATCTGTAAATCTTCAAAAGAGATGTGCTTAAGTTTAAGGTCCCATTTGTCACAAGCTGTAAAAGTTCAATTTGTTGTAGTTGTTTAATTTTAAATCCCTGCGAGAAGTGGTACCTGAGCCATTTAACAAGTGAATTCAAGCATATGACAAGTTGCCTGTCTAGTTGGTGGTGGGCGGGAGAAAGAGATGGGCGTGCCGTCACATCAAACATTAAGGGGTTGGGGCGTGGCTGGCAACATTGTCACTTTATGGGTCAACGGCTTGGCTTCGCTGCACTTACTGCTGTTATTGTTATGGTTAGCGTTGTTAGAGTTGTTACGGGTTGAGCGAATGGCGATAATAAAGCAAACATATGACGTGGCAGTGGCAAAGTCGCTGCGCTTGCCACCAATTACAACAACAACAACAACACAGCAGCAGCAACAGCAACAATAACAAACAACAAAAGCGGAAAACAAGAACAAAGTTTGTTCCGCCTGCAGCGCAAGCAGGCAGCCAATAAAGTCAAGAACAAAGTCATGAAAAACGTTGCCAAAAAAATAAACCGAAAGAGAGAAAGACCGCCAGATACGACAGCCAAACAAGGCAGAGTCACAAGTGTGTGTGTGTGTGTGTGTGTGTGTGTGTGCGTGGTGTATGTTATTATTATTTTTACTGCAAGGCATTCGCATAAAGGACATAATCATATTTTTCATCAAAGTCAGCAACGGCGATAAAAACTACAACAAAAGCGCACACCGAGAGCAATAATACAAGCCACTATATGAAGCTGTGAGCATGTGTGTGTGTGTGTGTGTGCGAGTTTTGTGTGTGTGTGAATGTAAGACATTGACTGTCTCTCCCCCCTCTCTGATGCGCAGCATATCTATTCTGCAGTTGCTGTCAACATTTTTCATATCATAAACACTTTTAGTGTTGATATTACCAACAATAACTTTTACCCAAACACACACACACACACACACACTATACTCATGTGTGTGTATGTGTATCTGACACGCCTCCCTGTCGCATTGTTGTGGGCGTCTCGTCCGTCTTTTTGCCTTTGACGCTCTCCGTTCCTTTTTTTTTTGCCGGCCTTGTAAGAAGAAGACACGTTGCGTGCTAGTTTTCCGAGTGTGTGTGTGTGTGTGTGTTAATGTGTTGGTATATCGATGGTCGTGCTTGGATGGTGTGTGCTAATGTGCGTTGTTGTAGTGCTTAAGGGGGGAAATCCATGTAGAAGACTCAAAATCTGTCATTTTTTAAACGTATTTTTAAAGGTGATAAAATAATTATATTGTTTTGAAATTTTAACACAAGTTTATTTAACCTTTTAACAGAACAAAAAAATTTTTTTTTTATACGGCGGCTCAAGATCATTTTTTGTCGGCTGCCTACGGCGCGAGGTCCCAAACTGCTGCATTTATCACTCTCAATCTATCAATCTAAAACAAAAAACTTGAAGTGTTTTCTTTTTATAAGATATTAACGGAAAGGACAAAAATAAAAAATAGGGTCTATCTGGTTTTACTCGGATTGAAATTTTGGGAAAATATTATAAACATATTGTACTATTTAATAAGCCAAAAAGAAATAGATTTTTTTGAAAATTTTACATGGATTTCCCCCCTTAAACCTTGAGAATTTTAAAAGTAGCACTGACCAACTACTTGAACTACACTTGACATAAGCATTAAAATGATTCAAGTAAAAGGAATTTAAACATAGAGCTAGTCAGTGGTTTCAAGTTATTAGAAGTAGGATTCTGATAAATATAAAAAAATACTATCCTTCATTTCATCTAAATTAGGAACCTGCTTTACATTATAATACATTTTTAAGTTGGACCAAAGAGGAATTTTAATTTAAAATATAAGTTCTTAGCAAAGCTAACCTATTATTATTATTATATTTGTATATATTTAAATGTCCATGAAATCGATTCAATCAAAATTCACAAAAGTCATACTAGGAAAAATTAATACCTGTTTCTTTTCTTGAAAACTGTGGTAGTAATAATGTTGTTATTATCGATGGTTCTATAAGCAGATCTGTTGAAGAATTGAATCTACATGATCGTGAGTACAATTAGGCAGCTTGTGCTGAACTTTTACTGTGATCGTGTGGATGAACTGATTTTTAAGCTATTGGCTAAATTACTTTAAACTTTCCTACTACAAGCTTATTGCTATCGCTTAGCTTTTAAACTTACAGATTCTTTCTGGTTTCGTCTCCTGCATGTAATGTAACGAGAAAGTAGTGAAAAAGGCTAAGAGTCAAATCCATCTATTTCAATGTCCTATGACTACCTCAAATCATTCATTCATATATTTGCTATCATCATGTAATTATGTAAAGAAAGAGATGTAAAGCTATAAATATGAAACGGAGTCAAGTAAGCTACTTACAGTTCAAGTAGAGCATTGAGCTAAAGATCGAAGGCGCACGTCTCTGATGGAGGAGCTCGGCGCCAGTTTGGTTAGCATTAACTTCTTCTTTGTCCGTGTCCGACACCATTGCACCAGTAGCTTGATTCGGGAGATTCGATAACACAATAATAGTCGAGAGATTCTGAACGTTAAACTCAAACTTTTTTTTATATAGTGGGTCTCATTGTTGTCAACTTTTATAGGTGTCGCCCGACACCGCAGGCTGCATTTGATTTGCTAGCGTCACAAACAAGAGCAATGTTAACAAAGTGCAATACATCTTATGACATTAAACTTACCTTATTGATTATCTTCACAAGACAATTAAATAGCAAGAAATGCAGCAAAACTTGTACAATTTATCCAGATGACAATGAATAATTTGCCAAGCTTTAATCAACATCAACAGCTTAGAGATGGGAGTTTTTTAACAGAGATCGATATATCGTTGAAGTAAATAATCACGATGCGATATTAGGTATGGAAGTTTCTGTGTTTCAATACATCGTATTTAACAGCTACCAGGAAAAGAAAACAAGAATTGCGTTCATATCAAAAACATATTTCTTAAAACAGATGTTAATCATTAGATAAATAATTATGACTGGTGTTTATTTTAATATTACTTATGATGTGTTCAAACGAAACTTGGCATATTTTGATAAAAATTCTTAATTGCTTTTCGATCAAGCTTAAAAGAATTATTTTCACTAATATTTTGTATCCATAACAAACTTATCAAGAGAGAGCTCATGCTATGATATTTGATATAAACCGCATATAAAAAGAGCGTTGCGTTGTAACAGTTGCGTGCATTTTTTTGTTATCGATTGCGATTGAAAATGCTAATAGCGAACATCTTTAAGATTTTCATGCTGCTAAATTGCACTATCACCAATATTTAGTTATTTAAAGTAATTTAATGTCAGGTCACTTTATACATACGCAACAAATAAACATAATTTCAAATTCGTATCGAAAGATGAAATTGGAATCGGTTGTCCCGTTTCAGTTGCCAACAAACCAAAAGTTGCATGCATCTAGTTGCACTGTGTAAACGCGATATTAGTTAAAGTCGCGAATGCCATGATGGCTGTACTTGGTATTCCCGTCGGCGCTATCGATACCTATCGTCCATTCCTATCGTTGCTACTTCTGTAGGCGACTCAAGCAAAAAGTTTATCTTATAAGCAGAGCAGTGCACTAAGTCAAGTCAAAAAGAAAAACTACTGACATATGAACAAATACTAATTGAGCTATAAGGTAGCGCGAAGCAAAAGTCAAAGTACCAAAGCGGCAGCAACAAGAAATTGGAAGACAACAATAACACAAAAGCAGCAGTAATTCAAAATGGAACCTCTGCGTAGCAATGGGCTCACCCATCGGTTTGGAGTGGATGTTAACAACAACATTAATCCAAACACGAAGTCGCACTCCAAGCAGAAGGCAGATACTAATCCGATTAGGAATGCTAAGATCAAACGCACGGCGCTGGGTAACTTGACCAACAATGCGAATATAATGACGCTGCAACCCAGCAAAGATGAGCAGCAGAATCCAGTGAAGTACAGTCACAAGGTGCTCGACAAGATTGAGGAGGCGCCGGCGTGCAAAAGAGCACGAAAAGATGCAGTGTCTCCACCACAAGCCGTAGTCAACCAGACTGAGAACAGCCTCTACATGGACTTGTTGACTCCAGAGCAACAATCTGTTCCCTCCGACGTAGAGGACTTTGATCGCAAGAATGGGGATGATCTGTTCGAAGTATCTGAGTATGCCATGGACATATTCAACTATCTAAAAGGTCGTGAATCAGAGTTTCCAATCCATAATTATATGCCACAACAAATTGATTTGACAGCCTTTTTGCGAACTCTGCTCGTTGACTGGCTGGCCGAGGTGCAGGTGACCTTTGAGACAAACAATGAGACGCTCTATTTGGCAGTGAAGATTGTCGATCTCTACTTGTGCCGCAAGCTCATCGACAAGGAGAAACTGCAGCTCCTGGGCGCCGCTGCCTTCTTTATTGCCTGCAAATATGATGACGGCCAGCCGCCGCCAATCATGAATCTTTTGTTCACTTGCAATGAGGCATTCGATCGTGGAGAGCTATTTAAAATGGAGATGGACACATTGCGCACCATCAATTACGATCTGGGCATACCGCTCTCCTATCGCTTCCTGCGACGCTATGCCAAGTGTGCCATGGTGCAAATTCAAACTGTGAGCCTGGCCCGCTATATCCTGGAGCTATCGCTGATGGACTATGCCACAGTTGGAGTCCGTGACTCACAGCTGGCATCGGCTGCTCTGTTTATGGCATTGCGCATGCACGGAGGCGCTGCGAGCTGGAGCTCAACCTTGATCTACTATACGGGCTATCAACTGGCAGATTTTGCCAAGATTATTCCACTGCTGAATGCGGGTCTTCATCATAGGCTCCCAACCACAATCAACACAATACGGACCAAGTACTCGCAAAAGGTCTTCTATCAGGTGACCAAGGTGCCGCTGCTCAGCAATCGGGATATGTTCCAAGGCAATCTGGATCTAGACGATATCGAAGTGTGAAGGAGACGCTTTACTTAGGAATTAAGTCGCTTCTTTAAAAAAAAATACGTAATAATCATTAAAAATATGATAAACTTGTTTCGTATTATATACTAGATTTAATTTGTTAAATAAATATTTATCATCTCATATTAACATTTTAGCTTTATAACACTATCCATTGACTGATAGTGTTATAAAGCTAAAATGTTAATATGATATATCTATATCAATTTCAAATTTAAACATTTTACATATTCGATATATCATATTTTTCCAATAATATTTGAGGCGAGGAGAAATGTTATGTTGACAGCAGCTTAAACTAAAGAGGCTTACAAATTTGCAAGTAAATATTTGATGTGTAAATAGCCAAGAAGCATTCTGTCTGAGAGAGGCAAAGCCTACGATTGAATTTCCATTTCCATGCAGAACAATGAACAATGTGTCTGGTTGACCACAGCAACTAATAACCAAGCCGAAGAACCCAAACCCATCATAGCATTCTCCGGGAATATGCCAACCGCAGGGGTAGAAGTTGTTAGCTTTTCTTGTTGTTGTTGTTGTCGTGGCAACCAGGATGAGATTCGCCTACGCAACCAGGCTACATCTCTTCCCACAATCGTATGTGTGTGTGTGTTGAATCTTTGCCTTAGTTATCTCTGCACAAAGATGACATTTGTGTTGAAACAGGCAAATTAGTATTTATTGCCTTTAGCTGCTGCTGCTGACATATTATTTTATTTGTTTAATTAATTTACAAAAAAAAAGGAAGAACAACAACAAGCGACCACAAAACAAAATCATCAACAATAACAAAACCAACAACAACAACAACAGCTGCCTTTTTTCCCTCCCCACCTTCCCTTTGTGTGTCATATAGCATATGGCAGCTGTAATAAATAAAGCGTCTAGCAACAGATAACCAAAGACATTCCCTTGAACCTACCCAACCTCCCCCCCACCCCACCACCACCCATCTGAATTCTTGGGACTCGTAAATTGTATGTGTAGTTTGGGGTTGATTTAATGACCATTGCCCCTCCGTCCCGCTTCCCTCCGCCAACTGTCCACATAATTAAATCAACTAAATATTTAACGGCACATTTATTTGGCTTTGCTTCAGCGTCCAGCCTCGTCCTTGACCATTTGCCAGGATTTTTATTACATTGCTTGGGCATTAAGTGGTCGAGAGTTCGAGTTCGAGTTCCACATTCCATTCCAGTCCATTCTCTTGTACTGTGTCCAGCACCCATAAATTAGCAATGGCTGGCCAAAATTGTATTAAGTAAATCATGTGGCAACGTCAAGAAAGCCCAAGACTACGCCCACTACCCGACCCACACCCATTTTTGTCCCATTTCAGCTCATTGTCGTGGCTCAAGTTTTTGTATTTAATGCCCATTGTTTGGCATACGCTCAATAATTATGAAGTGTTGGTTTGACAAATGCTTTAAGAATCACCAAATAAATAGCTGAACAAAGATATTTAGCAATTTGTTGAGTATTTAAGCCAGGCGGAATAGTAAGTTTTTATGTAAAGATTAAATCTTGAATACATGTATTTTAATTTCACTATAACTTTAATTCTTGTCGTTACTTTCAAGCAAATTATTTCATTATCGACGCCGCCTGAATGCAACAGAAAACAGTTGCACAACAAACTGATGAACTTTTACAAACAAGAACTGAAAAAAACTAAATTATCTAAGCAAATATATATTTGAAATAATGCTCAGTTAAATTAGTAAATTAGTTCTCTACCTACTTAATTAAAATTGCTGAAAACTTGCTTTTATTGCATTACTTCGGTTTGAACAAACGTTTTTCTTGTTATCCTAGGCAATATTGTTAACATTTTCTACAGCCTTCACATTTCAATTGTCTTTTTGTTTCTATTAATGACAATAGCCAGGCCAAAAAGGCAATATCTGTGTAGACTCGAATTGGAATTGGTAGTCTGAGGGCCATTTGGTAGACTTTGCCTACATACAGATTGTGTGGGAATTCTTGTTGGATTTATTTCACGGCACATTTAATTCGGGCACGCGCTCGACGGCACAGCCAGAGAAGAATAAGAATATCCTTGACGATGCGACTGACAGCTTTGAGGACAAAATTCGACAACAGACGAGAGACAATTTTGTATTTCTTTTGTATGTTTTGGTATTTTTGTTGTGGGCTGTGTTGTAATTTGTTTAATTTTAAGTAGCTATAGGGGCACTATTTGGCTTGTCCGTGGGTTTTTCAAGCCGATGGCATTACGTTGGATAAACGCAGAGCGCGGGGGGAGGGGCGCACTTAAGCTATTCCCCCAGCTCACTTATCAACTGTCCAGAGAGTTGTTGTTGTTGCTGCTGTTGCTGTTTGCTATTGTTGGCTTGGCCATAAAAATCAAAAGAGCATAAAAATACATTTGATAACACAGCGAGTTCTGTTTGTTGTTTCCCCGCCCCCGCCCCCGCCCCTGCCCCTGCCCCAGACCATGCCTCTCTGCCCATGCCTTTGCCTTTGGCCCTTGGCGTATTTGCCTTAAGTGCTCATTTCAATGTCGCCAAGTGTCAGCCGCCAAGACGTGGCAGCAGCTAGTAGCCATGGCCCAGGAAATTGGCAATGTCAAAGCCAAGAAAGAAGAGAGAGAGAGAGAGTGTAGAAAAAATAAACACACAGAAGGCAAACGAAGAAGGCAACAACGGCTACGTCCAAAAGTGAATTAAAATAAATTTGCTAGCGGGGATTTTGGGATTTGTTGTGCTGCGCATTTTTAGTATAACACTAAGGACACCCTCGCTACGATTTTGACATTCACACCCAGGGCTGCATACACACGCAAATGACTGACAATAGTTGCTCCCAAAGAGACACAAGAGTCAATCAAATATTTGAAAGTTTAAATAAAGTATTCAGTCTAGATATTCATTGTACTTTAGTCATAAACTTATTTGGTTTTTATATTTTTAATGTGGTTATTGAACTCTTTGGTACATTTTATAGATTGTTAGAAATCTCTAACTAAGAAATCAAAAAACAACTGGATTGTTATATTTATAGCTTAAGTGTTCTAAGCTTGATGTTCCCAAATTTATACATTTATTGAACCTTAATTTCTCTTTATTTGGATTTTACAAGTATTGGATCTCTTCTGTTCCTTTCCCATAACTTCCAGCCCTGATTTCCTTCAATATGTCCTAATTCCGCTGTTGTTTTAAGAGGAAACGTATCCGTAATAATAATTCGCTGCATATTACAAGGAGGAGTATCCAATGTTTTTGTGCCTGTGGCTATCATTTCCATAGCAAGGAGAGGGACTAAGCCGCTGGCCTTGTTATCGGCTCTGGGTGTTTGCTTATTGACATAAGCATACTGCATTTATATAATTGTTATATCAAATATCAGACATTGTTGAAAACACACTTTAAACGCTCAAAATGCCATCAAATTGATGGCTTTAAAATTAGCGAAAGCCAAACGAAAGTGAAATGTGCGCCATGTGCGTGCCCCAAAGAGGAAATAGGCGGGCACGGGAGGAATGTGCGGTTGTTGGTGGGGTAAGGGGGGGAGGGTTTGGCATAGGAAGTGGCCGCGTCGCATTGATAATGACGCCATGGTGGCTTGTGTCTTGGGGCTGTTCTGTTATTTTGGTGCCTTGTGTTTTTGTTGGCCCAGTTCACGAAAACTTTACAATTAGATTTGTGCGCGCGGCTAAAGCTGTCGTAAGACCTTTCGGTCAGAACGTGAATACCCCCCCGCTGTCCCCCTTAGTGATTTATTGGCACATTGTTGGTTTGTTCTGGCTTCTACATAAATCAAGTAAATATGTTGCGACTCCGTTAAGAAAATTCAACAAATTGCACAATGGCTTTAACATAACGAGAACGAGTCGCTGCAACTAAAATAACTTACATTTTTTTATGTCTTTGTTTTTGGGTCAAGTCAACGAGCCGTCCTAATGATTACAACATAATCCAATTTTCATTACATTTACATCAATTCAAGAAGATAAATGAAATGTTCAAATAATGAGACCAAAACTGAGACCATTTAATGTTAACCCTTTTCCTTTTTTTTTTCACTAGCACCCCGACGTTTTTTAACATTAACCAAATTTTGCTGTGAGATGAGCCTAACTACACTAACTTCAATAGGGGCATAACGACGAAAGAGTTGCGTTTGTTAGCAAATATATCAAGTTTGGTTGACAGTCTGACGAAAGTGTATTAAAAAGTTTCCTTTGGTCATGCACAATTATTTCTGGCGTCTTTTCATCATCAGTTATTTTTTAACATTTGCATAATTTTCTACAGATTAAACTACAATTTATCATAATTTTTTTTTCCTTCTGACGTGTTGGTACCCTCCTTTTGAGTTACGGCTGAATGCTCAAAGTGATTTTTAATAGCGGGACAACGTTTTCCTTTTGCGTTCTCTTTTTCGTTTTCTTGGGCAACTTAAGCTTCCTAGTCCCATTACCCTGAGCAATCATTTGTTTATGCTCGCAAGCCGAGAACAGGAGCATGAGGATTTGGTCCGAGTGGCAGTTGAGGGAGAATAAGAGATGATTTCAGAATACACACAGTCAGCGAAAAGGGATAAACATACATCAAAGGCAGCCATAAATCTGTAGACTATAGCAGAAGCTGAAGTCTCGAACTGAACTGAACTGAAGTTGCGAATGCGAAAATCACTTTGCAATATTAAGCAGAAGCGGAGCACATAAAGAGCACCACGCACGATAACTTGACCAAACAATGAGCAAAAGACACAGATATAAATCCAACTTGGCAGCCCAGAGAAACCAGTGCTAGATAAAGAGAGAGAGAGTGAGAGGGAGAGAGATAGAACTTTTGAGTTGAAGTCAACACATTTTCACACACAATAAATTTTTGCCAACGTTTGCAGGAAAACCATATACGAGAATGGAAAACGGAGACGTGCAATGGAGATGGGGGGGCGTGTTCAGTTCGCTTGCTTTGCCTATTGATTTTAGCTAGTAGCTTAAAGCATAAAACCCCTGCCACAACACATGGCGTATGAGCAATTTCGCAAATTTCACAATTTCACAAACAGAAACTTTTTGGCGTGGACAAAACAACCTTGAAAGTAAATCCACCAATGCGCCCCCGCGCATTTGCCTTCAATTGAAAGATTTATGAGCAAAATGCCGAACGCGTTAATCCAAGTCAATTAGTTTCTTTGTTCAATTCGGACAGCGCCGGCGAAGAATTTGCTCGCTACTTAACTTTATGGCAAAGTTTGGTCGTGACTGACGAAAACTTTGACAACGACTTTGATGACCTTTGCACCTTTGCAGCGATCCCGAAGGCCCCGAAGGGCTTGAATGCAAACCTGCGGGCCAACAAAGCTAATTATGACCAGGACCTTCACACAGGTATATGGTTGTGAATTAATGTGTCTAGGTTTAATTCATAGATAGATATTTCTAAGGTTTTCAGTAACGTCTTCATTTTTGGTGGAAAAGTCGCAGCTAGCAGGATTTTTCTCCCACTGCTTTTTGACACTTGATGTCTTATTTGTAACATACAATGATTCGATTCATTCCCCTTAGCACCCTCTCCGCCAACCCTCAACCCTTTTTATGGGGCTCTCGCTCGCCTACGCCTGATTTGCTGCCATTGAATTGAATGATTTTGTTTTTCAATTTATTGGGATTTGCTCGAATCGACTCGAAGCAGGCAGGCAGGCAGGCTGGTTAGCTGGTTGGTTGGCTGGCGAGGCACTCCGGAAGGAGTCTGTCCGTCCTGGCATCTAAGCATATAAAGCATTTTTATTATAAAAAGGGACGCACGATATTATCGAAGTTGATTTATTTGCCTGTTGGCCTGTGTTGGGGAATTTTGGGTGCCTGTGCAACGGTTTAAACGCGCTGTCGAATTAAAGCCCAAGTTTCCCTTTTTCGTTTGAAGACCAAAACACGTTTCATGGATTTCCTCCGACACATAAAACACATTTTCAAGTGCACCAAATGGTTTTCGCACGAATTTATTTAATTAAAATGCTTTTGTTACCGCTCACAAAAGTCGACGAACGCACACAGCGACACTAAAAACAAAAAAAGGAACACTGCCCAACCAAATAAATGCCAAATTTTGAAATCTGAACACAAGGAGAATTCGTTTAAGCAAAAATGTTGATAAATAAATGAATTGAAATTTCTATCAATAAACAATATAAACAAGAGTTTATTAAAAATTGCGTTAGTAGAAACTAGAAACTAAATAAGATACAGTTGACACCAAGTAAAGGGAAAACCAAAGTATTATCAAAACATTAAATCAACAAAATATATCAAGAATTTAGTTAATAAAAAAGGACTTATACCTTTGAAAACTGTAACGAATAAGCTATGAAAAAGTATTGCTTCCTTAAGAAGTCTTAGTAAATGACTTGAAAGTCGCATTTTGTTGTTAAGTGCCTCAGTTCCGTAACTCTGCAATATTTTTTTAATGCATATTTTGTTTGCTGTTGCTTGTTTTTATTATTATTTTTAAAAATCCGTTAACCGCAGAACTGACGACCAAAAGCGGCTGGCGCTTGGTTTTGCTATCTCTGACTGGTTATTAAAAATAAAACAAACGTACGAACAAACGAAAAAAAAAGCCGAGTAGAAGAAAAAGAAAACAAAAACTGGAGGAGGAAGAGGAGCTGCGCTGTAAATGTGAATACGCGGCGTCCATAAATCCCGCCAGCATTTCACATGTGTATAGGTTTTTTATTGCTCTGCATGTGTATGTGTTTGTGTTTGTGTGTGTGCGTTTGTGTGTTGTGTTTGTGTGTTCTGTTTGGCCAAAGCTCGAAGGCAAAACGCTTGGCGCTGCTGTCTTTGCAATTGCCACGGTTTTGACCCCTTTGGATAGGAAACAGAAACAGCGAGCGAGACAGCCAGAGAGAGCGAGAGAGTGAGAGAGAGAGAGGGAAGAGCGTAGAAACTGGCAGCGAGCTTTGCGCTTAAGTCTAATGCGAAAAGTTGTGAATAGGCTCAGTAGGAAATCCTATTTTATGGCGCAAAGTTACTGCAGTCATAAAAACGTTGAGCAATACTCTTTCTCTCTCAAACAGAACGATAGAGTGAGATGGAAAATGTGTAGAGAAATATTTTGTTGCTTAGAAATTTGGTTTGTTTGTTTTTTGCTTATGCAAATACTTATACATTTTTTCTTTCGTAAATGAAGCGAAATAAAGACAACATAATCAGAAAAATGGGAAAGAGGTGTAATAAAAATTAATAATTACGTTTAATGTGGTAAATAATTTATTTAATAGAAAGTACAAAACAATTGTTGCTTATAAATTGTATTGTAACAATTCTATTGTAATTAAGCGGAAGTTAAAAATATGCCAGATATAAAGAGCTTAAAATGTTTTCAAATAAATATATATACATATATCTGTACTAAGTAAAAAACAATAGAAGATTAGTTGCAATCATTATTTAGTTACATATACAGAGCATTGTTATGATTTAATTACAACCATAAAAATGGAATTGTTCATTTACATTTGTTTTTTATTTTTTAATTAAGCAATTGTAAAATACAAAATCAATTTATGGGCATTTTATGTAAATTTGGCAAAAAGCCGACACTATAACAGTTACAGTTAGCAGTTACATAGTTGGCTTAAATGCGGCAATAAAAATGTATTCTATATTGGCCCCAAAACAGGCGGACGCTCGCAATTGCCATAATATGCAAATAATTTGATTAAAATGTTATTGCATTTGAATGCACATATTTTATTATGCATAAACATGAGCAATAAATGATTGCCCCCGCACCCCGCTTCCCACTTATAATTCTCAGACACCCGTACTCGAAAACTGGTCGCACCTTCAGCTGCTTTTCATCTGTGCAACATGCCCCACACTGCATGAGGCTGCGTGACACGCAAATCCGACACGTAAAATAATAAGCGGAAATGTTGAAAAATTCAAAGCAGATTCCACCATCTGTCGCTTCTATGTCTCCGTCTCCGTCACCTTTCCCCAACTGCTGCTGCTACTTCCATTATCGCATTGACGTTAGCTGAAAGTCAAGATTTGTGCGCATTAATGGCTGCGATTCAATTTTCAATATCTGTGGCACGTGACTGCCGCCCGCGCCATCGATGTCATTGAAACCTGACGTGCCCAACATGTTTAATTGCAAACTCGGCTCAAGGCTCAACATATTTAAAGGTACAACATCCGAATCACGGGAAGAAATATTCACTGAAGTGATTAAGTGAAATGATGAATAAATCATCAAAGCAACAAACTGAAATACAATAGCGTTGTAGCTTTAAAATTGAGTGAATGCAAAATCTCTACAGCTACAAAGTAATTATTGTGTAACAAAACTTTATTAAAGACCCATTCCAAATATAACTATCATAATTATATAAGCCTAGGAAAGTCAAAAAAAGTAATGTAGATAAAACAATTACCAAATCGAAACAATGATTCACCTAAAGTTGATCAATATTATACGAAATAATCCTCCAATCTTTACTTTTTCACTACTATGCTTTTCATTAACAGAGACGAAAAACTGCTCCTCACATATCGAATACTAGATAGTATTAAATACACAAATTGCATTGAAGTGTCGTCAGCTAAAACACAAGCAGCTTCCCTCCAACCCCTCCCCGTACTGAAAAACTCTTGACGATGGGCATTTGGCAGATCATAAGTTACGCGGAGATTAATAGCCGCACTGAGTGCTTGGCACCTATCAAATTCAATCAAGAACATTCATCAATTTTCAATTTGGCATTCGGACGGGACCAAACACCAGCATCAGCAGCAACAACACCACACTGATGCGACGTTCAAGTCCAATACAAACTAAAGTACCATAAAAAAAGTAGAGAAACTGAAAAGCGGAAGCTTGGTTTGGAATGTGCTGGGTGCGACTTGGGTGCGATTTCTTGCCAACGACAGCAGACATCAAAAGCGAGTCGCCAAACCGGGTCCAAACCGAAAGGCAAAGCGCAAAAACGAATAAAAAAAATAAGAAAAAATTGGAAAATAATAAAAAAAAACCTGCACAAAATATGAAAAATCGTTGCTGACCGCAATGAAAAAAAAAAATACCAGTAGCAACAACAACATTAAGGAGCATATACTTACACACACACATGAACATGAACATACACGCCCGGTTTGAAATTGATTCAATGTCATAAATTAGATTTGAAATACTCAAAAGCATTGGGCAAAACGCTTTGCCAAGGCGCCCATAAAAATGTGTGAGAAATTTGTTTTTGTCGTTTTGACATTTTTGTGACCAGCAGGCAGAGAGTGTTGCACAGGGGCAGGTGGAGGGCGACACACACAAACACACACACACATTTAATGAGAAAGCGTCATATATACAATATATAGTATATGATATTTACGTGTATTTTGCATAGCAATTGGCGATTTGATTTTGATTTTGTTTTCTATTTCGCTTTTACTTTCTCTTCTTTTTCGCTGTACCACATGGCGTATGCGCAACTTTTTTTTTTGGCTGTTTACACTACACTACATTACCAAAATGTTGTTTGGAGTGCCGGCGCGTGCCTTATAAATGATGTACAATCAATTAATTTGCGGCCTATGTACACAGCGACTATAGGCTAAAGTGACGGATAGAGGATAGAGGGAAGAGGCTGCGAGGCACTAATAGCGATAGAGCAATAACAAACACACAAAAGGGCGTGGGTGGTCGAGTGGTAGAGGGCGGGGCGCACCACAAATATTTTGCGCAATTTGGCATCAGTTTTTGTACATTTATCACACTTGAAGGCAAAGTGTTTTAGCTAATGATGCCAAAATGGTTTTTGTGCGCCTGAAAATTTGTTTGATTTTTGATTAGAAAACGCTTGGCAAGTTAAACATTTGCATTGAGTGCATTTAATCGCGAAAAAATAAATAAAGAAGAGCACTTGTGGTTTTAATAAAGTTAAGTGGGGAGAGATTATAAAAAAGCTTATAGACATTATTTACAGCATACAAATGGGGATAATCTGATTTTACAGCTTGTAAATGAACAAAAATAAACGAAATTTGTTAAAATGTTAATTATGATTCAAAGTACTTCAAAACAATGATATATAACTACTTTTCACCGTCATAAGTAATACAAATTTATTAATTATTTTATTTAAAGTTTGTTGTTTTTTGTACACTTATAGAAAATTATAAACTAGAATCATATAAAGGGAACAAATACCCTGCAATTGGCGAGGAGAATCCCTTTGGCAACAATCAACAAGCAATCAATCACTCAAGTTGTCCACTGCTTGCTGAGCAGCACTAAGCAGCAACATGTGACGACAGCTCCTCACCCAACTGGCCAACAAGTGGAACGGAGTAGAGTGGAGAGAGTTCTTAGCTCTTGCAAAATGCTGAAATGTCTTTGACACTTGGGTGTCACTTTAATTAGTGAGCAAACGAGCGAGGAGCGAGAGTATTGAGAGTACACATTAGAGAGCAGCTATCTCTGCCACATGGGGCATCCATCATTTGTGGAGCTATCAATATGATTTTAATGCGGGACGTTGCACAAATCACAGAATCACGGCATGAAAGTGGCTCCAATCATATCATCAGCAATGACTATG
Organism: Scaptomyza hsui; assembly: GCA_018152825.1. Taxonomy (NCBI): domain Eukaryota; kingdom Metazoa; phylum Arthropoda; class Insecta; order Diptera; family Drosophilidae; genus Scaptomyza; species Scaptomyza hsui. The sequence continues at coordinate 10,260,471 of JAECXO010000269.1, forward strand.
ATTTATCATGCACACACAAAACTGGGCCAGACAGGTGCCAAATGATTGTTTGCGGGGGGTGGGAAGAGTGAAAGGGGCCCCAGGGAGTATTGCATGCAATTTTAATGTGATGCGGCAGCGGCTGCAGCTGTTTTTGGTTCATATTTAAATGATTTCAACATAAAGCCCCGAACTTCATTTTGTATGCCAACTTTTACGAGTTGAAACTTTTGACCTTTTTATCTTGCGGGGGGCAACAGCAGCAATAACAACAACAACAACAACAACAAGAGAAACAATAACAAACGACAATAAAATCAACACGTTTCGACAATCGATCGATTTCATGAGCAATCAAACGATGTCACATGCGGCAGAGAGAGAAAGGGAGAAAGTGAGGCGACAACCCTCGACCAGAAAGTTGTGGCAAGCTCAAAGTTCTTAACCCCCCCAAGGCGATTGAGGCGCACAACAACAAACACAATGCAGGACCAACAGCAGCCATAAAAGAAAATCCATTTACCACCCAACCAAAAACTCTGTCTCTTTCTAGCACTTTCTCTTTCTTGGCAGGATGGTGACAAAAGCACAAGGCCAAAAAACAAGTTTAAATTAAATTTGCGCCCGTTCAAAAAACTTTCAGTTCACTCTGTTTGCCAGCTTGCTGGCTTTCATCAATATTTCCAGCACAGCACAACAATTCAAAAAGCAAGAATATTTTAACTAAGGTAGGAAAATCTTAGAGCTGCATGAAAAACTAATCATATCCAATTCAAAGCCAAAAAGCTAAGCATTTTTTGTTAAAGAAATCGTTGCTACCTTGAATTGAATGCCTGGAAAACGTTAACAAGAACACGTAGTAAAGATTTTGCCGTTTAGGTTTTAATGCGATTAGAGTGGCAGAGAACAGAAGCAAACCGGAGACTGCCAGCCATGCCAGAGCCACAGTTGGAGTCGTTTTGGGGTCTCTGATTTATGGCCAGAACGACGGAGATAGAAAGATGTAGGCCAAGTTGTTGCTGTTGCCATATTTAACTTTAAAAATTTATCAATTGGATTTGCAAACTGCTTTGTCATAAGTTCTGCGGCCTTTTTATGCCCCCCGAAAAGCAACGCGCAAGTTTTCTGATTAAGCTCAGGTCAAGGCGAAGGCAAAGGCAACTTGACTTGAAAAGCTGTGACTATCAGAGCACGTGCCGGTATTTTGTATTTGATTTACTGTTGAGAGCCCAGATTCCATGCGGAAAGCTCGACAGGGGGGTTGATGGTGTAGAGCTAAGCCCGTGGGAATCTAGTTTCCTGGCTTGACTTGAAGATTTGGCATGTCGAAAGTTCATGGTATCTAGGGAAACGTGGGAATAATGCATAGACACAACAACAGCATGTAAACTTTTGGGATTGACATGAAAGCAAACGAAATTGGCAACTGTTGATTAAATCAGTCCATAAATTGTAACTTAATGCCGATACCAAAATTATAATACAGTTCAGTGTTAAACATAACCTATAATACAGAGTTGCAACCTGACATTCATTACGAAACCCGATTCAATGAGAGACAAATTCAAGAACTTAATTCCCATTGCGCTGGCACTCAGCTGCATAATGATTCTTAATCATCTTATGGCAATGCAAACAGATTGATTTTTACCGGTATGCGATAATATTTTTAATGATTTCAATTAAGCTGAATTACTTAACTTTATGCAATACAATTTCGTAAAATACAACGACAACGACGTGACTTTTGTGCAACTGTCAACGGTTTTTTTTTTTGCTGTTGCGCTAAATATTTCAATTAAAGAAATAATTATATTTAATGCATGGGCGCTGTGTCCCACGCATGACCACGCCTACAGTTGAACGCCTACAAGCAGTTTATGCTTACATTTAACTTTTTAATGCTCTGACTATTGTTGGACACTATGCTCATGTTTAAGGTCTGTGTTACAGCTATAAGTGTAATATAATAATGAGATATTTATTTATATGGAATCCATTTTAGTCGAGAATGTTACAGTTTAAAATTTAACCAAAATTACATTTAAAGTGTATTTGGGGTGCGGCTTAGTATTATTTGTTGTTGTGATTTTAGCACTTTTTTCAGCATTATTCTTTCTGTTTTTTATTGTAAAACTTCAATAAGCGAATTTATTGCAAGGCAATCGTGGAAAGTGCAATTAAAAAAAAAGCGTGCGTGCAACAAATACAAATTCAATTGAGGTGTGTGTGTGTGTGTGTAGGTGTGTGTGTCATCAATGAAAAGTGCACCTTCGACATTTTCGCTTGTTTAATTATTTCAATTAGTGCAACATATTTATTTTAAGCACATTTGGAAATAATTATTTGTTGGGTATATTTAACTGGAAATAATGCAAACCTGTCAACTCTATCTTTCCCGTTTATCAGCTCTAAGTTATACTCTTCCAAAAGTCTATCGTATCATCGTTTAAATCATATTCTTTTCTATTCTATACTTAAATATACATATGTTATTTTGCAATGCTATAATAAAACATGCCTCTTTTACAAGATTTTTTAAGTCTAGCGTCTTTTGCAGAGATTCCTTTTGTATTGTTGTTGGTGCTTTTGTCCTTTTCAAATATTTAATAAGAACGCATTAAGATGCGACACATTTGCAGTCAAGTCAACAAATTGCCGACAGCAAATCCAGCGTACTGCTTTCCAACAATTTTTTAAAAGCCCAGACTCCTGTCTCCTTCTCCCTCTCTCACTCCCTTTCTTTTTATATCCTTCCACATTGCTTATTTTGAAACTGGCAACCTGGCGACGTGAGCGCTTTAATCTTGTTTAAAAATGCGCAGCTGTAACAACAACAACTACAGTATGCGGAGGAAGTTGCGTGACTGCGCGTAAAAGACGAAACACACACACACTCACTCACAAACATAATGTGGTAAAAAGAGAAAATGTTGTTGCCTGCATTTAGGCGAGCTGCCTTGTCAAATCTTCGCTGTGAGCATTCTAATGAGAAGTGCTTGCCAGTTTCCTTAACTTTCGTCAGCTTACAAGGACAGCAACAACAACAAAGTGCCGCTATCACAGCCTTATAATCAAAAGGGCGGAGGGGGGCGTGGCCGGCACTCATCCACCACTTGCGCCTTTCATGCCATCAAGCCTCGTTTTGTGTTGTTGCTGCTCATACTTTTTATGCTTTCGCTTTTTATATGCGCGATATATAATTTCATATTTTTTTTAAGATAATTATGTCGATAAGTCGGAAAAGGCAACGCACACCAGTTAAATAAAAAAAAATGAAGAAAAGAAAGGAAAACAGGTAAAAGTGCTGCTGTTGCCTTGCCGCAGGCCAAAAGCAAAATGGAGTCCACGAATAATAAGATGAGCCCAAAAGTATGCAAAGGGAAATCATTATAATACCCTGCTCTATTCAAATAAAGCCAACTAGTAACTGAAATTTGTATAACAGGATATAACAAGGTCGAATAAGTACGCTGCTAGTTTTCTTTGCCATTTTCTAGCGAATTGTAAAACCAAAAATATCCAATTTACAACTGAAACTGAACTGAAGACAAAGCGGCATCTTCTTGTTGCCTGGCCCAAAATTCTCTGCGAATCGGCTAAACGAGCTATGGTACCACACAAAAATAGCAAGAGCCATAACAATAACAACTGTGTCCAGGCTTAAATTCTTGCCTGGCAGCTTCTCATGAAGCTGTGTTGAAATTTCATTAGGCTGAAGGAGTGCAGAATAACTCGACTGGCATTGACTTTCTCCACTTAGAGAGCAAACAAAATTGTGCATAACTGTTAAGCATGTGCAGGTGCAGTCAGTAGAAACTGAAAGCAATCGATTTATGGAACTGATATTCTGGTTACTGGGACCATATGGCAGTCATTTCATTCCATCATTTAACTGTCCAATGAGAAGATATCACGTTTCAACGCTTTAAAATCACTTTTACTGAGAATAGCAGCAGCCATGCGACTCAGTTTGTCTAAGAGTCTAAGGTTCCAAAAACATTCGTGAAAGGAAAGGTGATATTAAAAACTTAAAGTCAAAATGTTTAATATTTTTTAAGCTATCCCAAATAATAATGAATATGAGTGGAATTCTTTAAGCCACTTGCAATTAATACTTAATATTCATATGCAAACAAACTTACTGGAGAGATAGAAAGAAATTATGTGTTGCACACATTATTCTGTTAACTCACTCGTTTTCAATTTCCTTCTGAAATCTTGTAGACAAATTCTTTTTCTTATGCAGCCAGCAGCCAGCAGTCATGGGGCATATCATCACATATTCGTAAGCCTCTCATTCAAGTGCAAAGAGCTCCACATGTGAGTGTTCCCAGTTGCACCCATTTCAACACACACACTCTGCACATATTCTTTTTTAACTTTTCAACATCTCATCCACCTTGTGCAGCTACTACTTCTTCTTCTTGCTGGCTTGGTGTAATAACTTAAAATCCCATAATAAAGCTACTTACAGCTGCCAACTTGGTTTGGGGTTTTACTTCTCTCTCTTTCTTTCTCTTCTCTTCTCTTCTCTCTCTTTGGCTGCCTAACAATAACTATTTTTCTTTGGATTTAGCTGTGGCTCGATTGACTTCGAGACTTGCAGCCTTTGCCACAAATGTGCAAGTCAAGTCAAGTGCATACGTCACCGGTTCCATTCATATATAGAACACGACCCACCTCCTCCCGAACCTCTCTTCCATCTCTCTCCAAACCATCATTCGGAACTAAATGCATGGCATACACTTTTTTCAGATGTTGGCTACTTTTTTAACTAGCTTATTATAAAATTGTAGTGAGACACAAATTATTTATTGTATTTACAAGCTAAAGGCCCTAAGCTTATCTTTGTTATATAAAAAAAAAAAAAAAAAATAAAAATAAAAGACAATTTCAAAATTAAAAGCATTATTCTCTAATACTATTTATTTCAATATTTACATACATATAATAAAATGAAAGTCTCAAGTACAAGAAGCTATAAAAATGTTATTAAAAACGTTTATTTAAATTTTTTTAAATTTATTTTTATTTAAGTGTATTAAACATTCGCCTTGCCAAAGCTTGAATTCCCTTTTATTATATTTCCTTTTCTATATTTAGTTACTTTTCAGTGTGTGTGCTCAAAAAATTCTTGCTGAGCGACTGGATTAAGATTGAATTTTTTTCGGCTTAGTTTTTTTTCTACACATATATATATTTTTTTTAGTATTTTTTGTATCTTGTCGTCGTCAGGTGAAGAGTCGTTTAGATCAGAACGTGCACACACAATCACGCACACACACACACACTCACACAAAAGGCTGATAAAAATATTTTTATGTTGAAAATAGAAATATTTCACCATTGAAATTGAAATCGTTTTTTTGCCAATGCATTGTGTGGCTCGACCGGATGTTGTACAGTTATTGGGAATGTCTTCGCAGCCACTATGACAATAGACTATGGCTATTAGTTGGCATTTTTCTACAGCTTTTTGCAGCTGTTTATGTCGTTGTGGTTGTTGTGGGTGTTGTTGTTGTTGCCTGGACCTGCCATTGACAGGAAATGGTAAACTTATTTATCTTATTAATATCTGTTGGAAATTTGAGCAGCAGCAGAAAGCTGCTTTCCAAAATGTTTTCCAGATAAATCAGCGCAGCAGTTGTTGCCTTCTATTCAAGACCCCCTTGCCCGTTGCCCCCTGCCCACTGCCTACTTTCACAATGCTCAACTGCAATTTATGTTGTCTGTCGTGCAATTGCTCGCATAGTTGCTTAAAAGGAATCATTTTGGAATTGCTTCTAACTAAATTAACCTGATACCCGCTCTACCTGCAACCTGCCAGGTGCCATCTACTTTATAGACATACAGACAGACTGTTGCAACGTGTGGCAGCTGTTTAGTGCCTCTGGCTGCAGCTCAAAAGGATCTCGTTTCATATCTGTTATTGCAATTATTTGAGCATGCTATTGGTATTCCTTATAAGGCCATTATGCTCAGGCATGGGAACGTCCAAAAACTTAAATACTCTGTATATTTAACGGAACTTAAGCTTAATTTTTTTTAGCAGCGCAGAAAAACAATAAAAATTAATTTTTAGTTTTGTGAAAGAATGAGAATGCACAAATAAATGCATATTAGATTTGTTTGAAGTTGAATTCTAGTGATTTTCCTTGGCTTGTCTATTGCATTTCGACAAAAGTATATATATGAAAAATAATGCCTAACAAAATTAGTGACGTGTTTACACATAATGCGCAAGTGTGAGTGTAAGTATAAGTAAATGTTTCGGCATGTGTGAGCTATTGGTATTAAATATACATCATTTACTGTACACACTCTCATATTTTTGTGTCTACTAATTCAAAAACTCTTATGTGTGAATGACAAATAAATATTTGTTCAATCATTCTCTTTGATATACATATTTAAATGAAAAAGGGGTAAGTGGAAATATTATTATTATTTTGAATATAAAAATATCTCTTGTTTATAAGCACTTCATAAAAATACACTCGTTTCCTGCACTTTTTGCACTTTAAATAAAAACAAACAACTTCTGAGTTCTTTTCAAAGTTATTTCTGTTTATTTCGTAGTCAACATTTGAATACGTTAAAAATAAGTGTATATTAATTTTTTGATGATATGTGTAACGCATAGAAGGAAACGTATCTGACCATATAAAGTATATATATTCTTGATTCTGGCATCGGGAGCTGAGTGAACATAGCCATGTCCGTCCGTCCGTCCTTCCGTCCGTCTGTCTGTCTGTTGATATACAAGCTTATCCCTCAGTTTCAGAGCTATCAAGCTAAAACTTTGGGTAAGGATTTCTGTTAGTTGCGGTTCATATCATATCATATGTTAAAATCGGCCAGATCGGTCAATTATATCATATAGCTGCCATACAATTACCAGACATTTGATATGGTATAGGTATGAAAGAGAAGGTTTCTCAAGTGTATTTATTTTTCAGATGGCCGAAAAAAATTGATTTTTATAATATTTAAATACACATTTATCTAAGTATTCACCTGTACATCGATTATCTGCACAAAAACCACTGCACTCTGATTAATTTTGTTTTTACCGTTGCAAAAATGGCATTTTACAGCAAAATCAATTGCCACCAATAAAAATATACTAAAGCAATTTGGATGCGGCTAGATGGATGATAGATACCGAATTGTGCAGAGACAGACAGTTAAGCTACAAACATGCAATAGTACTCAGTGTGTGATGCGCACAAACTAAGTCAATTATAACTCGATTGGCGGCTAATTCAATGCATGACCACGAATTTGTCGTTTGGTTTTGGGGCCAAAATGTTGCAGCTGCTAGCCGAATGCCAGTCAAAATATTTCATGTCACTTTAATTAGTTAATTTTGTGCATAAATGCAAAAATAAATTTATGATTGCGGTAAGAGATGTAATTGCTAATACCCCCACAACCCTCTCTCTCTCTGCAGTTGGGTGCCCTCATAATTATTATGCTGTTTTTCAATATTTAATTTGTTGCTTCCACAGTTTCGGCTCCCTGCCCCGGCTCATTTAGAATGTGGCAATATTTCTAATTAAAGGTTGTAAACGAAATCAAAACAACCGCGAGCCTGTAACGCAGCACGACAGCCAACCAACCAATTTATAAACATGTACTATATGCTGGCTGTGTTTATGCGTGCGCTGTTAAGTATGCTATGATTTATGCATCGCTGCTAAATGTTGCTGAGGTTTTTGCGTTGATTTTGTGCAATTGGTTCTCACCGCACTGTGTTGCATTGCATCTCACATTACTTTGCCTCGCTGCGTTGTTTTCGCAGCGTGTGTGTGTGTCCAATGTCAACTATTTCACATTCAAATTGCATATTCCAATCACTCATAATTTTAACTATTGCACATGCAATAACCATAAAAAACATTTTCTAATCTTTACCTTGTCCACTGACTGTGAATAAGACTATTGCACTATGTCGTCAAATCAATAAGGTAAAGAAATTTATATTAGGAAAGTTCAGTAAAATTATTTGTTCACTGGCAGATTTTAAAATAATAAACTCATATAACATTAAAACATTCATAATATCAGCAGAACTTTGCTCTTCTCCTCTGCCTCTTGAACAGGTCAACTGCCAAGTTGTGACACTTTAGATATTACCAAAAAAGGAAGTTCGCGTGCTTTTTTAAATGTGTGACTTTTGACCTAGTTAATAATTTAGTACAATAAATGGCTAAGATGAGTGTCAGCGCCATTTGGTTGTGTCATATTTGACACTAAGACTAATTTAATGGAAAACTGTCAAGGCTTGCTTCCTGTTTCTCATTCTGTTTCTATCTCTGCACGCAAATAACTTTTTAGGGCCGTAGGCTTGACGAGGCGCATGTATTTACTATTTAAAGTGACATATCTATTTATATGCAAATGCCACGCCTCCGACCACCCGCGAATCCCGCAGTTATTACCTGGACTGTGTGTGCGTGCCAAGGCGGAAAGTTTTCTTTTGGCTCAAAATTCCTCGCACAATAAATCACAACACATATGAGTGGAAGTGAGTGAGTGAGAGAGAAAGAGTGAAAAAAGGAGAAGAACTAATAAATCTAAAGCCAATTAATTGACTTAACTGAGTGTGAGGGGCAATGCTCCTTTGAACACCTCCTTCCCTTTGTTCCACCACTCTTTGGGGTGCCGCCGCAATTTATGGCCCAAACATAAACTTGAACTCGCATGTAATAAATCATATAACATTTTACAGATAATAGAAAGACTTCTAGCATACATGTAGTCCTGAACAATGAATACAAAATCTGAAATCCTTCATCCTTTCCCGGTGTAACTGTGTGTGTTTTAATCGCAACGCTTGCGGCTGGAAAATACTCCAAAAACAGCCGCATTCAAAATCTTTATAGTGCAAAATGAAAAGTAAAAATTGTTCTGAGCCCAGACACATTATTTATATCCTACCCGCCGCCTCTTCTCTCTACTCGTCTTTAGTCGAGACTAAATCTAAGTTGGGGCAACAAACCACACACAGGATGTGCCCCTTTTATCCGGCGGCGCCGCATTGGGAGCCTACCGCAATTCCATCCAATCAAATATAATTATTTTGTTGAGAGTTGTGTTGTTTTATTTTGTGTCAATTTTTGTATTTTTGCAAATGAACCAAGAAAAAAAATTAATTATGACTTTAAATAATATTAGATAAATAAATATAACGCTTGAAGTTTTTTTATTTCAAAAATCATAAGAAATATAACAAAAAACAAGTTATCGTTGATAAAATTTGGCAAACAGTTGTTGAAAACTTCTTTTGGAAGGGATAACCGGATATTTACATCATGTAGGGCAGCCTTCTAGTTGCTAGTGCAGACAATCGACTTTGTTGCCACACCCCGTGACATGTAATGACGTCATTTACATGGTGCAACAACATTCATTACAATGAGAACAGGCGCCTAAAACGTTGTCTATGTGCCTAGAGAAACCGCGACCATAGCACATAAATCAAGCTGTTTTAGTAGAAGACAACCTCGAAAGACAAGGCAACGTGTGGACTTTTGAAATATATCCGTAACTATTTTGTTCAAGTTCAAAGAATTTTCATCGACCATAAGCTCTTTACTCTTATACCAACAGGAAAGCTTAAGGTATTTTAAGGCTTTGTAAATACTTTAAAATTTGAAAAAATATTCCAAGATGTTGTAAATAAGCGAATAACGAAAAAAAATCATTCAGAAATGCAAAAAACGAAAAACGAACAGACAAATTATTGAATTGATAACTGTTAAAAATGGTTTTGTAACTTTTTCCTAAATGATTCAAAATTTTCCCTTTTCTTGTGATCGTTTTTTTCGTAAAAATCTTTCAGTTGAGTTGAGTGAATGGGGGCAACATTAAAGTGCTTGCCACTGCTACATCATATAGTATGCGCGCTGTGATTGAATCAACTTTTAATCCTCTCACACACACCAACAAATATAAAGGGTGAAGGAAGAGGAAGGGGATAATGTTGAGGCAGCCGGTCGTAAACATAAATCCAAGTGACGCTAATTGTTTGTTGCAATTACTGCTGCAGTTGCTGCCACCGTTCAGTTACGTGTGGCAGAACAACAGACAACAGCAGTTGACAGTGCGGCAAGTTTCAATGCTGCTGCAACTGAGCATGCCGGGGGCATGGAAAGCGAAGGGTGCGAAGGGGGGAGATGGCCCAATGCATGCAAATTTTGTGTTGCATCTGTAGTTGTTGATGTTGCTGCTACGGCTGCTGTTGCTGCTACATTTGGCTGATGTTGCAGCAACAGCAAACAATTACTCAAACATTGTTGCAGCTGCACTTCGGTGTTGCTGTTGTTGCTATTGTAGCTTGTTGTGCGTGCTAAATGGCAAGCATTCTGGCGGCTAATGATAATCACTCAACGCCCTCTGCAACTTACCTTTTGTGCCGCAGCGCCTCCCCCTTCTCTCTCTCGCTCTATTTCTTTCTTTCTGTCTCTTTTGATGCTTGTGTTTGGCATCTTCAGGTTGAATGCTGCCTGCCACCTGTCAATTTCTTAATCAAAAGCATAAGCGCCCTGATAGCTGCTACACTTTCCTTATTTTTTCTCACTTACATATACAGGGCACGTGATTCTAGCACAAGTTGCTTTATTACAGAGCACTTAGCTTAGGTGACTTTCAAAAAGAAACAAGCAACAAAAAGGAAAGACAAAGAAGTGTGGTTGGAAAATAAGTAAAGTGTTTAGGAGGTTGGCAAAACGAGGAAAAATGTAGCTTATAAAGGAAGAGAATTAAGTAAAAATATCCTAAATAAAGTGCTCATTCAATAGTTGTCAAATTGTGATTAGAAAATTTTAAATTAGTAATCCAATTCTAGGAACATATAATATTTCGATTTTGTGCTTTGTCTTCACATCTAATTTCAACATATACTATATATTTTCTGTGCCATTCATCGAACTTCTATTCATCACTTTAATTAATGTGATTTCGGTGCTTTAATGGCTTTATTGTATGAAATCAATGAAATTTGTTTGACCAAAACCTTAAGTTGCTTGCCTATACACAGAAAAAATCACATTACTTAAACTATAGTACAAAAATAATTATCGAAACTAATGCTTATAAATTCTTAATGGTTGAATCAAAGTAACTTTACTTTTTTATAACTAGATTGTAGGTTGTAAGTAGTTCCTTTTCGCTTCAGTGTAGGCTCTCTGTTATGGTAGGTAAACAAATCCAATACACACACTCATACACTCGCACACACCACATCACTACTGTGCCAAGCTGAGCTGAGTGGCTGTCTGATGCAGTCGGAGGAGTATGAACTAGCGTCAAGCATCCATCCAGTTGGTCGTGCATTGTGTGTGTGCTCTGGCTGCTGCTTTGTTGCTTTGTTGCCTGTCAGCTGTCAGCAGTTCCATCAAATAGACCAGCAAATCCCCTGCCGGTCGGAGCATAATACTATTTATATGCCAGCATAATTGGCACTGGGGCAATATGGCATCCGCCTTCACTCCTCCTACTCCTCCTTTGACTGGTAAACAGCTAGGGGATAGATTTCAACTTTGCATGCAGTCTCACACACACACTCACACACACACACAAATTGAGCGAATAATGGCCAGAGAGAGCCCACAAATGTTATAGAGAAAGGCATAGCAAAGCACAGCTGGACATAAATCAGAATTAATGCTTGGTCGTAAGAAATCATATTAATCTATATATTTTTGGCAATGCACTTGCAATACGCACTCTCAGTTGTAGTACAAAGCATAGCCAGAGCTTAGATAAATTATCATTATTTATAAGTATATATTTAGTTAATTACGGTGCCACATTTCAACATATATGGTTTCATATGCAAATGTTGCCGTGTGCTCCGTTTTAACTAAGCTAATGAAACAATAAGTAGGTAGAAGAAGAAGCCATAAACATTTAAATTTTATTAATTAAATAATATGTTTCATATAACAAATACTTTTAAAAACTATTCTGCTGCCAACGTTTTTTACCTTACTTATTAATCAGGATTTCTTTCTGAGCTGTCCAACACCATTGTTAATTCTAACCGTAGGTAGCTTATAGCCTGGCAGTCGAGGCAGCCTCAACAATTAAATAAACAGTTCGTAAAGCTGCTCTTAGGTTTCCCGCCACCCAAAAATTTGTCTCTCTTCATCCTCCACTTTCTCTTGTTGCCCACGGCATTATCTTTGTGGCAGCTTGCAACTGTAAAGTGATATTAATTATTGGCTTTTGTTGCTTGCAGCAACTGCACTCGACTCCGCATTTTCAACTCTCTGTGTGTGTGTGTGTGTGTGTGTGTGTGTGTGTGTGTGTTGTCCATGTCTATGTCCTTGTCCTTGTCCTTGTCCCCCATCTCATCTCATATGGGCAATATCTCGTCACTGATTAAGTGAGTTTTGGGGCATGACGCAACTCTGTGGTTAGCTCTCATGTACATCCAGCTAGACAAACACACAATTTGTTGCAATTAATGGTGAACAATGTAAGTATTCAAGCGCTTTTAGCAACATTCTGAATATCATTCAGTTCTTAACATATTTAGAAACAATTACATTATAAAAAAGATAATGAATTCCTTTTTATCTGGGACATGTGCCTCAGACTTTCCTTATTGCTTGATCTAAATAACTGATAGCATATTAAATATAATATCATTTCGATATATTTTTCACACAGACGGCGCCAAAATCTGGCATAATTGTCAGTAAGTCCTCCTCAAATCCAAACCTCAAACCCAATGCTCAATCAGCTAACAGTTTAATGACTTTTAGCGAGACTCACATTAAGGTGTTGTGGTGTGAGGGCGAAGCGAACTATCGCGTGAGAATAAGCCGCCTACGAGGCCATGCGCGGCTTAGATACATTTGTATCTCACGGCAGACAGACAGGCTGGCAGAATGGTTGGCAGCACGTGTAGCTACTTATGCATTTGTGCAGGCTTGTGGGCCAAATTCAATTTATTATTCCACCATATGAGCTTTCGCACTTAACTTGCATGAATATATAATGAGCTGAATGTTATGTGTGTGGCAAAAAGGGAGAGAGAAAGGGTAGGCGGGGTGCATTTCACGCATTGTGAGTCGTTGCGTGTTCGAGCCTGCTGTGAGAGACGTCCAAATTGAATTATTAATAACACGCAGCGCGACTGAAACAATCTATAAATATATGTATGCATATATGTGTTGGGATGGTGTTGTCCCAAAAAAAAAAAAAAAAACCAGAAGAAGAAACGTAGAAACGAAGATTGAAAGTGAAAGTGAAAAGGCGACAACCTTGGGACACTTGGCCAGCAAAAACTAATCGTGCCACTTATGACCATAATTTGTCAATTTTCTAAACAATTCCCCAAAGTCGCATAAAGTGTCTCTTCATGTCTCTTTGGCTTTTGGCACCCATTACGCTTACTTTTCGCTTTCTCTGCCTTTGTGTTGTTCCTTCTTCTGTTTTGGAGCTGTGAAAAATGAAAGTGAACCCAATTTGCCAGGCATTGGCTGTCTGTCTACATTCTGACTGACAGACAAACTGACTTGATTCCAGTCGACTCGAGTCTCGAGTTAAATCCCTTGACAATTTTTTCTTACCCTTCGCCACTAAACGCATTTAAATGCCGTTGTATGCATAAATTACTCAGCATCCCATCACTTTTAGCCTAACAGTGTAAATGAGTTTGTGGCTCTGCATTTTTCTTCTGCTTCCACAAACATATGTAATTGAAACAAATGCGTGGGCAAATCTTTAAGCAAAGAGAAATTATGTTGCCAACATTGAAGATTACTTACTGAAATATGTGAAAAAATTGAAAGGAAATTGTGAGCACTGAATTAAGGTTAAAATTTAGTTTTTGTTAAGAAAAATACTTAAGATTTCTGTTTGATTTTCACTTTCAATGTGAACTCATTCCCCAAGTACTATAAAAATTCAATAAAAACTAATAATGATAATCGAATCAAATCCATTTGCTTTATGCAACAAAAAATTTATCGAAATGAAATCAACGATGACTAAATGTTATTGCAAATACCAAATTCACTTAGCCAGGTTAGAAGGAAATGTGAGAAGGGAGAACGTAAATGGAATTCGAGCATCTAAATTGCCAACTGGTCGTCGGCCCTTTGTTTTAACGCCCAAAAATTACCGCCCCTTTGTGTATTTGGCCGCAGATAACTGCCAGCCAAATGATGCACATTAGGCCAAGGTATATGACCATTGGAAACACATTTATATATTTTTGTCTGTAAATGTGTGTGTGCAAAATCAATTCAAGCTCAATTTCCTTTGATGAAATGTGCGGCTGTTCAGGGAACCGTGTTGTACGTGACAAGTGTGCTCAAAATTGACTATATACCACATATGTATCCGATATGCTGAAAATTACCACACAAAAAAATAAAAGATTATATGCTTACATACTGACGTACATATGTATTTGTGCATTAAGTTGTACTTGTATGGGTTTTGTAAATATCGTTCAATTAATAACGCAAATCCTTTACGGCCCAGTAACCAGCTACCAGAGTTGCCATCGTTAATTAATGCGCTCCACGCCAATTTAATGCACTCGTTGCCGCTGTTGTCGCCGTTGCCTTGGCGCTATGATTAATGTTTAATTAAATTTGCAACATTTATAATAAGTACAGTAACAACAAACTTAACCAAACAAACACAAAACAAAAAGGCGAAGAAAAATTTAAACAAGCGCAGTCAGGATTACATCATAATTAATCGCAGTCATTATTTATAACGATATCACCAAACGAAGCTTTACTTCATAGACGATGTCAATGCAGTTGCATTTTCAGCTTCATAATCCGTATATTTTTCAGAGTTATCAAAGGGCATAATGAGTTTAAAATTTAAACTTTAAATGCACAAAATACCAGTTAAAGAAAATATACACCATATGATTTATTGTTGATGGGCGTAAAAGAATTTTTAATTATATAAACAAAAAAATCTATCCTTTAAATTATGGCAAAAATTTTGTTAACGTAGTTTAAAATTTTTGAAATTGAATTCTAGTACCACAGAAATTAGCTTAACATGTTTTATGCTTTCAAAGTCAAATTATAAATAAAGTTCAAGTAAATTATTGAATCATGTTTTCTGTTTGTCTTATCATGTTGTTTTGAACCTACTACACATGTTGCCTTTGCGCTGGCAACCAGTCAATTAGGAGTAGAAAGTAATTATGTGTGTGTGTATATTTTGCATTATTTGCACATGTTGGCAAACTGAATTAAATGATTCTAGTAGTTTGATTTATATGTATGTAGGCACCACAATTAAAATGTTGTGCAGCAGAATTGTTAGCAACAAATGCAACAATCTGATAATTGGTAATTGTAAACCATTATGGCCAAATGACCTGCGGCCAAGTGCACTTTATTAAGACATTTCATAATTGAAATTGTCGACGTGCAGATGGAAATTAATAATAATGCCTGTAGGGATTCACAGAATAATGAAGAAGCTGCACAAGTCCAAGCAGTTATGCAAGTAAAATAATAAAAATAATAATAATAAATGTGAAATTGGAAGAAACACATGATTAAACATATACAACGTTGCTTTTGTAGTCACAAAAATTCTATTGAAATTCAAAATTAAAAATTTTGGAAAAAACTTTTAGTGCGTTATGGTCGAGATAATGCTCGAGGGCTTAGTTACTCCAGTTGTACTGGCTTATCAGCTATTTATCTACGTGGTAAGTTTTTCTAATTATTAAATTCTGATATTATATATTTTCTTTTGAAGCGCTCAATAAGTTACATCAAGCGGGATGCAATATTGCTTGTCATCCACAATGTTTTGTTGTACTATGTCATAAATTGCTTTAAGCACTTGGCCCAAAGTGAGTTGTGCTGGAACTTCTACTAGCTGTTTTTGAAATATTATGTTTTTTATGACACAGCTTCCATTAACTTTTCGGGACCAGTTAACACCTTTTATTATGTGCCTTTGGTATATGAGGCACCTGTTGTCGAGCCAACTCAGGAACATGTTCACTTTGTATTAAAGTCTGGCACTTGGCAATTTTTCGAAACACTTTTTAAACATCATTTGGCTCTATTGATGCCCTTTGTACTCGCTCTATCTGTGCCGGTAAGTAAAATATTTTTTGAATATTATTATCTAAGAGTTTGAGTCAATGAGAGTTTTGATTACAAGCTAAGATTTTTTTTCTAAGCAGTGAGAAAAAAGATTTTAAAAATTTGCGATTAATTAATTTCTCTTTTAACTACTTTACAGCGTTGCAAGCTGGTTTATGTAAGCACTATGGTTATCCTTTCAAATATGGTTATGTGCTTTTGTTTTGGCTTATCCATGTGGAGATGGCTGATTCAGAGCGGTTCCTTGCTGTGCCTTCAACTTTTGCCCATCTTGATGATGGGTCCCATTCTGCAGACGCTGCTCACGTTTCGTTTCGCGGCGCAGATGATGGTAAGAGTCTTATAAAAGTCAGATGCTATTCCTCTTGCAGTATTGAAATGGAGCAACTTTTATCGGCAGCTCAACCCTTGGATTGTAGTGTGAAGCATGAAATTGACTGTTCCAAGTGTCAGAAGACGCTATTCACGGAGCGGGAAGAAGGGTAGGACAGCAATGTAAAAGTTTTGGCATCAAATCAAACCAATAAACCAACAAAACTGAGCAACTTCGGGCACTTGCACAAAACCAGAAACACTTTCGCTGCACAGCAACAACAACAACAACAGCTGACAAACTGCAGGCATTTATGACAGCAACTCCCACGTCAGGATTTGTGGGCGTGGCTGGCTGGCTGGCAGGCAAATCGCATAACGAAATTGTTGCTGAAAAGTTGAACAAATATTGAGGTCAGCAACATTTTTGTGAGACGAACCCTGCAGGCTTACTGTTGCTGTTGTTGTTGTTGTTGTTGTGTAAACTGTTTTGTAGCCTTTGGCATAAACTTCAGACACGCTCAGGATATTCTCACACACACACACACACACACTCACTATATATATATAGATATATATGTGCACACTTGACTTGGCTTGACAGGCACACAAATATTCAATGAAAATCGTCGTCAGTCGCCAATCGACAGTTCTTCACTTTGTCAATAAAAATGAACTCGCCCGTCTGCCTTCCTGCCTGCCAGCCTGCCGGCCTGTGATTGTCCTGACTTGGGCCCACTTGGGCTACGGGCTCCAGCCATAGTCAGCTCATGGCGCATTGCAGGCGTCCACTTTGTCCCCTGCTTCAGCCCCAGCTTTGCCCTTTCCATTTCCCTTTCCCAATGCTCATTGAGAAATTGACGCAAATGCCTTTCGATTTTTCGTTCGGCTTCTGTTATTTTGTGTCCGTGGACACGACTTGACTTTTCGCATTGCATAATTGATTGTCTCTCTCCATATGAATGTATATGTGTGTTTGTCCTTTTGCCTGCCCCCGTTTAAGCACAATTTTCATATATACATATAGCACAGATTTAACGCAATCGAAGAAAATATGCAGCTGTTCCATTTATAATCATTTTTTCACTTTTACGCTTGCTAATTAATTATTTTAAATATTACTGAATAATTTTATGAAAGATATAAGAAATATTGTTATAAGGAACATTTCAATAAATTTTCTAAGCAGAATCTAGCAAAAATATTTTTTAATTTACGTTTTGTGTACAACTATATTGAAAAGACATTTTTCATGTGAAAAGCCAATGTGCAGTGTTTGGACAAAGTTATGCGAGTGCATAAAATTGGAAATGGATTTTAGTCTATATTTTTAGAGAATCAAATTTAATTGAAATACAAAATGAAATAATAATTGTTCGATACGCATGTTTGCAATTGTTCTAGCATTTTTATAGTTTTCTATGTCGTTAGACTAACAATAACGAGATTTCAATATATGCCATCTACGTATATGGCCCAAAGAGCTTTTAGGGTATTCGGCCTGCATTTTTTTGTTGCTATTATTTTTATAGTTTGTTAAAAAAAATTCTTCAAATTGCATTCATTTGCACATTTTGCAAGCAGATTTTGACAGCTAGGCACTGCAAGTGCAATAATATGAGGACATGTGCATAAAATACATATATATCTCTCACGTATGTATGTATGTGTGTGTGTGTGTGTTAGTGGGTGTGTGCGCGCTTGTATTGGACGCATCAAATGTCACACTTTGTTGATTTTATATGTAAACTGTGCAAGTTGGAAATTTGAAATTCATGTGCAATAAAATGTTGATACGCTTACCACACACCAGCACCACAGGCCTCATTACGCCTCACCCTCTTTCACACACACCCCCTCTCTCACACACACACACACGCATAGATACTAGATGGCATGCTCTCATGTATTTATGTTTTCATTTGATAAATATACTTATACAAAAACTGTCATAGCACACGCTCAGGGAAAGCTTGCAAATTGCATGTGGGGAACTCCCACGAGTCTAATAACAGAGTAAAAACAAGAGACTTCAAGTGAACTAAATAATCGAGACGACTGTGATATGCCCTAGTTATGGTACATTTTGTAAAAATATTAAACTGAATGTATAAGATATCTTTCAATATAACGAATATTAATTAAATACCATTTTATTTATTTGCCTACTTTTATGCATGAACAAAATTCAAAACATTTTCTATTCAGAACTGTACTGTGAAAACCGAACGCTTGACACAATACATACACCCTGTCGAATAGCACAAAAAAACACACACACACACACACACGAGACGAATCTAAAGTCGTGATATAGCCATGCATAGTAACAAGCCACGGACCCTGCTTGACTGTATAATGATGAGCAACGATATCGTCGTCTCTTAGCATAAAAAATTTAATTTTTACCCACACACACCGCGCATACACACACACACACACATACTGGGAACCACATAATTGTGTATTCAAGTAAGAGATATGGGAGTTGAAAGAATCTCTATCGAGGGTAAGTCTGTTCTGGTTCTAGCTCTGGTTCTGTCGCCGGTTCTGGTTCTTTGGCTGTCTTAAATTAAGATAATGACACGTGAGAGACGCAACGCTGGCGGGCACTGGGGAAATGGTTACCTTGTGCGAGGGTTACCCGCAACGCCCAACTATGCCGTCTATGTGTGTGTGTGTGTGTGTGTGTGTTTGTAGTAGTACAATAAGTGTGTTAAAGGAAGCGCTTGGTAAATTGCGATAAGGCCAAATTGGCCCAGCACTGGCTCACATTTACACAC
Organism: Scaptomyza hsui; assembly: GCA_018152825.1. Classification (NCBI taxonomy): domain Eukaryota; kingdom Metazoa; phylum Arthropoda; class Insecta; order Diptera; family Drosophilidae; genus Scaptomyza; species Scaptomyza hsui. The sequence goes on from JAECXO010000269.1 coordinate 10,279,663, forward strand.
TTAACCCTTGAGTTAGCTGCACAGCAAAGCACAGCACGGGCAGAAGAGTAGAGTACATTGTACACGGCACGCACTTTAAAGCCGCCAATCCAGCAATCTAGCAATCCGCCAATCCGCCAGTTTGATGGCAAACTGCCAAAGAGCTGACAATGATGTCGATGATGATGACGTTGGCGACCTGCATGCCAATGTGCTCCGTTTCTTCTTTCGAAATTGAATTTTGTGCCTAGTTGTGCCATGGTGGGCGGCATGCCAGCTAGCTAGCTAATGTCCAATGTCCTCGATCCTGTGTCCTGTGCCTCGTAACTGACACAGATTACAAATCATTATTGGCTGCCATTGTTAGGGCTTAGGCCAATGGAACTGCAGCTTACTCACTGTTGGCATTTTTTTAACCCGTGCAGGAATTTAATTATTTAAAAAGTAGAAAAGAAAAAGTGTGCCAGAAAAATTGAAATTCAATATTGTGGGCCAAATTAGATGGTTAGAAAATAAATAAAAATGTTGAAGGATGCTTAAGATGTATATAAAATTCTAAACAACTTTTAATTAAAACTACTCGACAGTAGTAATTATAACATTTAAATCCCCTAAAGCATTAACTTTATAATCCTTCGTAGTGCTGGAAAGTCATGTCAATATTCATAAGAGAAGAATCTAATTCCTTCCTCCAACAACAGAACACACGCTGTATGTCAAACCATACATTCATAGGTACATGGAATGCGATGACGGAGTATTCGAAAGGAAACCAAAACAATGGGCAACATGAAAGCAAAGTTGGAGCGCAAATTTTCTTTGATTGATGCACAAATCAGCAAATCAATTGGAATGCCACAAAAAATAAACTAACATACGAAAATTGAGGCAGCAAACGAACACAAAGATTCTACAATATAGACAGCTAGACAGACGGATGGAGACGAAGGAAGGAGAAAGAAAGAAGGAGTGAATGAAACGAGCTGGCATGTTGAACTTTTTTACACTTAATTTGCATTTCCAATGCCCGCAGGTGAATGTGTTCGTGGGCATGGGCGTGGTCGTTACATGTGATTTTGATAGAACTGCGTGATTTGTGCAATGCCAAGAAACAAAGCAACGAAAGACAGAAAAAAGAACGAGAGAATTCTGAAGGAAAAAACAAAATGTATGCAAAAAAAAAAAAAGAATGTTGGCAGCGCTGACAAAGCATCGTTTGCCACAAAGGGGGAATGTGGAGTCTACAAATTGAGATATTCGTTGTCCAAGTAAATCACAACGGTGAAACAAGAGCTGAGCTGTAAAGTTGAACGAAATGGTTGCTTGGACCCCCCCAAGGCAGCCACAAGGATGGCATTTTAACTGCACGCACCTGACCAAAGCTTGACGCTGCCTGCTCTTCCACACACACACATGTACACATGCACGACGTAATCCCTGCCTCAGAATTTCATAAGATGCTGAACAGTGGTTAAGGAACGATTTGCTAGTTAAGTAAGAAAAATATGCGTAATATATTGTAGCTAATACAAAAAAAAAAAATTTATTACAAATATTTTTAGTAAAATAATTAGAAAAAAATACTTACGTTTGAATATTTTTCATTGTATAACATTTAATCTTGCTCAAATTTAATGTCTACTTTACATATTTTATTATTTTTTTTCTGATTTGTGTAAAAGTTTAATGTGTTGAAAAGGTTGGAATTAATACGTTATTTTTACAAAACGAAGTATAGAATTTTGAAGTTTTTGAAATTTTTTTAAATTTTCTTGTTGGAATTTTGTTAATATTTTCGCCACACTGTTTAAGCAGGTCCTGGCTTGAGCTTTGTTTTTACATGTAATGGCATTTTAATTGCGCGCTACAACTCAGCCAAGTGTCTCTCAATTAAAAGTGTCTGCTTGGCTCAAAAGGATGTCGTCGCCGTGGGATCTTCGGCAAGATGCGTCGCGACGAAGGGCAGCAAGCACTTTGAAGGGGGGCTAGGGAAGGGAAAGGGAAATGATGTCAGGCACATGTCGTAATTTGCCGCAGAGCGCATCACAGCAGCACGCTGGTGTCCCAGACCAGGACCACAACAAGGCCCAGGCCCACAGACATGTAACTGTTAATTATGCAACGCAGATAAGAAGCCCTGGCAGCCTGGCTAAGTAGCAGAGAGCAGGAGAGTCGGAGAGGAGGTGAGGTAAAAGGTATGCGAATGCCACTTAAATTTAAGCGTTTTACCTTAAGCCTCTGCCTGCTTTGCGCCAGCCATCAAATTGAAGTAAATTTTTTGTGTAGCTTGTAGAGAGAAAAACAAAAAAGTAGTTATAGATGACTGCAACCAAAGAGGCGGAGAAAAAACAAGAAGAGGTGCTGAAACAGGAACCTCTAAGCTTGAGGAATGAGCTGCATCCAAGGAGCGTGGGACTTCATCATCATGCACCTGAAGACTTCCATAGATCACAAGTAAAGTTTAACACTGAATCGATTGTAGGCACTCTCAACTCTACTTGAATTCCTTCAGTGGCAATCGGAGTTTAAGTCTTGTGGTTTTCTCATCTATCGTTGGATATTGGCGACATTCTTTGGCTCTGGGTTGGTCAGCTATCTTGTGGTCTATTATTACAGAGGTCATTGGTTTATCTACCTGACGAATTGGGGTTTTCTACTATGTGCCGGAACCAGCATTAGTGCAGCGATTTTTGTCACAATATTTCATAAGAAACCCGATAAAATATGTGAGTATGAAATATGAAAAAATATGTAGCATACTTATTGTGATATTTTTTTGTAACTTTCCCTCAGTGAGTCGCAGCTGCTTGATCAAAAGCTATTGGGCTTTTTACTGGATTAACTTGATACTAGCGCATAAAATTTGTTTTATCTATTGGATTTTCCTATATCCCAGGGATCAGACGCCCGATAATCCAGTCAGAGTAACGCCGCTATTTAACATTTGGATACATGCTCTGCCAACGCTGCTTTTCACAGTAGATCACATGATTGTGGCACATCCATCGCGCCTCATGCACTTTATCTATCCCTTTCTGTTTTCACTAGCTTATGTAGGATTTGCATATGTCTACTACTTGTTAGGAGGTCTTGATCCGTATGTATACAAACGATTACATAATGCATTCTTCACCAGTTCGTTTTACAGTCGCGGTCGTGTCTACATCTATCCCATGTTAAACTTTACAAAGCCGTTGTGTGTTCTGAAAACTATGGGATTGACATCGATTTTTCTGGTCTGCTGTTCCACTCTGCAGTATGGTCTTTATCGCCTGAGGGTCTTCATAGCACGCAAGCTGGGCAAACTGCAGTAGATGCTACATACATATATACATACATATAAGCATATATCATTTTCCATTCTAATTGCATACGATTAAAGCGTGCCAGTCTCCGACTTTTGCTTCCTTGTGTGTCGCTTTTTGTGTTGTTGTTTACTCCGCTGGCACGTGTCTGGAATGCGTAATGAAACTGCATATTCCTCCAACGCAAAAAAAAACGAGCAGATACATTTTCACATTTCTATCTTTTCCACCCAGCTATACATTTATTATGCAAAGCAAATTGTTATGCTCAAGTTTATTCTGCGTATCACAATTTGTATTTGTTTATTTATTTTTCTGTGTATTCTCTTTTTTATTTTTTGAATGTGTAATTTGTTTTGACAATTTTACGACATCATCCAACTTTTCCTTTCCATTATCTTTCTTTACAATTAACCACTTCATGCAGTTAGTCAAAGCCGCACACATGTGACTCCATCTCTCTCATAACTAGCATTAATACTGAAGTCTGTGTAAATGACATTATTGAAAAATTTATGCAGTACAGACAGCAGACAGAGTAGACAGGCTAAGCATGCTGTAGCAGTGCAGTGTTGCCAAAGTTGCCAGTGTTGCCATGCGGCATCAAGTTACTTAAGTAATTTCAATTTCTACAAAATGTTACTGCTTCCAGCTACTAGATGAGTGCCAGAGTTGATGGATACACACATACACATGCAGCCAATTTAGAAGTAAGTATGTGTGTGTGGGGGGGGGGGGGGGTGGCACATTTGGCAACACTGTGAGTGCAGCCACTTAGCCTGGTTAGTTGCAGCTGGCGTTCAAGCGGGCGGCTGTTGAAACATATCGAACGTTAACGTATTTATGGCTGCACTCTGCCTGACAGCCGCCAAATGGTACTGCCAAAAGGGGGCGTGGCACTTGTATGTGTTTGTGTGTGTGTGAGTTAAGAGCACACTTAAAGCAGCATCTTAAATTGTCGTCAGGCAGTCAACGGTGGGGGGACGCTGCAGCCAGTGAAGCGATCCGTTTCGTAGCTAACAGGGCGCAAAACAATTTTAACATTTTTTAACATTTCCGCCTTTTTGCATTCAATTTAATTTAACATAAACATTTATATGTTTATTATTGCACGCATACGCTGAGCAGCGATGCCGACGTTGACTGCGACTGCGACTGCGAATGCGACGCTGACGTTGCTGTTGTTCATTGTGCATGAGAGTTTCATGCTTGAAATGCGCATACGTAGCGTATACGTAATATGCATTTTGTAGCAATATGCTGGCAACTTTAGTTTCTACCAAGAGGGTTCGAGCTGCGAAAAGTGGGTGAAGGGTAAGAAGGGACTTTGGCTTGAAAAAGTACCCACTATAAATTTGTGCACACACACTTACAACTCGACGCTCGTCCAACAACAACAACAACAAGAACAACAGCGAGAACAACAACAGCAACTTAAATCTTAAGTAGCTCAACTTGTTTATTTATCGAAGCAGAAGTTAATGCCATGCCGCGAGAGAGGGGTGACAGAGCTGCTGCTGGGAAAGTGAAATGCAACCAGCATGAAAATGGGGCAGAAGAAAAACATAATAAAATAATAAACTGTAGCAATGCGTCGCCATAACATTGTTATAGGCTTTTCATTGTTGTTGTTGTTGTTGTTGTTTCAATGGCTACTAAAACGTCACACTGCAAATTTAATGCAAATATTTATGGATTAAATTTAAATAATATAAAATCATAGTTAGATATTATATACAAATATTGTAAATGCAACAGAATAATAGTTAAGAAATTTACTACCTATTTAAAATCATATACATAAATGGTTAAAAAATAGAAAAAAAAATCAGAATACATTAGTAAAATATTTGATACATTTTTAAAATATTTTACTTAATTATGTTAATTTAATAATATTTTCCGGACTAAAAAATATCGTATTACAAAAAAAATAGAGTTTTTATTAAAAAAAAAGAATCATAGATGCGCAGAGAATAATCAAAAACTATTTAGCATAAACAATCTATTGTTGTGATTTATCATAAAATAATATGTAGCCTGAGGGCTATTGGAGCGGAGTATGGAATTTGATTCTTTAGTGTGCATTCAAGTGGTAAAATATGTACATGCATAAAATTGATTGGCTGATTTAACTCTTTTTCATATGTATAAATTCCATTTAAAATCTACATTTATGCTTTTTGTGTTGCCTTTGGGGGCTTTTGTTGTACTATTTTGTATGGGTTGTCCTTGGTATTTTTGTGTGTTGTGTTTGTGTTGATTTGCTGCGGAAATGACGCAAATAACGCAGCAAATTTAAGCCAGTCACACACACTAACACACACGATTTACGCACTCGCTTGAATCTACACCTTTTTCCTGGGTTATTTATGGCAACAACAACTCGAACAACAACTACAAAAAGCAGGCAGCAAGCTGCCTGTTAACCGGCAACAGGATGTTTTATATTATGCCTGGAAAATAAAGGCATCACACAATCACACACACATCCGCACACACACACACACACATACATACACACACGCACACACGTAATGCAGGGATTTGCTGTATTAATATTTTGCATACATTTTGTTGCGAGTGTTTTTTAGCTCTTTTATGTCACTTTGGAGAATGAAATTTAATTGTGGTGCTCATTAATGGCACGTCGTCTGGCTGTAGACCCAAAAACCAAACGGAAATATGTGATTTCCGGCAATAAATATTGCTGCAACACACACACACGCACATACATATACATATTGATAAATGAGGCGTTCAGTGCTGGAAAATGCCACTGGAAAATATGTTAAGAAAACTTTCCAGCGATAAGATATGATACAAGATATTCCTACGCTCTCTCACGCACAATTTATGAGTTTCAATTTAAATTTATAACTTGATTATCACATTTGCATTTGATATGGGCGTTTCGTGCTTTTTGTTATGGACCCTCTTACCCTCGCAGCATTTGGGGCCGAGAGAAGAAACAATCATTTAAGCATAAAACCATAAATCTATGCGCCAATAAGAGGGATTTTAACCAAGCAATACAAAATACCAGCAACCAAAATGAAGAAGGCAACAAGAATAAAGGAAAAAGTTAAGAGTAAGCATGAAGAACAAAAGGGGCAGGACATGAGCCAGCAGAATTTTAGAAGGGACAGTTAGCTGCTTTCAATCTGATATGCTTTTGAAAATACTCTTTAAAAGTGAGTAAATATATAGCAATATATGTTTCCATATATTTTCAAATATTTATTATAAAAATTATAATGTCAATATATTCTTAAATACTCTTCATCTTCCTTAAATATTTTGAATCAATCTTAAATTGATTTCTGTTAATCCAATTAGAGGATCATGATAATATCCCCTTCTGATAGGGATACTTTATAATAAACGGTACATTGGATATGCAAAGCCAAAGCAAAAGCCAAATACCAATATCAAATACAAAAACCAAAAACCAATACAAAATACCAAAGCCGTTGCGAAAGCCCCAAACCAAAGTCGCCGTGGAAGCCAATCAAAGGCAAAACAATAAACAAGCATGACAATAAATATAAATAAATAAATAAATAAGCAGCAAGCAGAAGTGTACGTCAGGCAAATGCAAAGATTGAGTTGGGCACAGGATACTATATATATACAGTATTTGTTCGAATAATGCAAGCACTGAGAAAAGAAGAGAGACCAAGCACAAGGCCTGAGATCCTGGCACGCAGCATAGTTTTGTTTGTGTAAAAAGGATAATGACGCGACTCGATTCACAATGCAGGCGACACTATTGAAAAGAAGATGAAAAAATGGCAACAACAACAATAAAATAAAGGGGGGAATATCGAAGAAATTGATTGAACGACGCATTAAATACATACAGACAGACATACTGTATAAACATACTCAGGCAGACTGTTTGCTGACTGGGGACCGCAAGTTGCGCCACGTCACGCTTGGGGCATAAGCTGAAGCTGTTGCTGTTGTTGTTGTTGTTGCTGCTGTGTTACCCACTTCAATTTAACGGCTACTTAATTCCATCATTTCAAATTATCTCGCTCTGAGCTCATGCTGATTCCAGTCAGATCACTTCAAAGTTCCTTACATTTTTGACAATTTTTTGGCAGTGCTTAAGATTTAAGCTAGCTCAAGTTGAAAAAATAAAATCAACATATTACAGATACAGAAAGCTCAATAAACATTACTGAACAGCCAAGTTTATACAGAGTTATCTCAAAACAAATTTGATATAGCAACTTTAGGAGCATTCTTGATTCAAGAAAACAAATACGTGCAAAATTAAAATAAAGTAAAAATTTTTGGCTAAAGACATTATTTTTAATGTGGCTTTTATTCCATTTACCTGTAGTCTATTTATCATTATATAAGTTTATACTTTTACTGCAATGTATATTTAAATGTTTCTCATTACGATTTAAATATGTAGATATAAAAACGTTTTAGGTCAGATTCACTTCACCTTCTTTTTCAGTTGAACTTCTATGTTGTTTATTATATAATATATTTTTACATCAACTGATAACTTCTACAACTTTTACGTTGACTAAGTGACTAACTGACTAACAATTAAAACAAGCCGATGAATTACATGGAAAAATAAGTTCTCAAGTTCCTTGTTTTGTAAAAGTTCTATTAGACTGCTGGCGTTAAATGCTTTCAATGTAGCTTCACTTCAATTTAATGGCTACTTAAATCCATCATTGCAAATTATTATCACTTGGTGCTACAAACTCGCCGAGTCCGAGACCAACCTCAGCTCACTTTTCCACGCATCAAATGGCCTTCAATGGGCATTTACTGTCGAAGGGTGGAGAGTCGGTAGTGGAGTGTAGTTTGCAGGTGCAGGAGGCTGTTGGATGATAGTTGGGAGTTGGGAAATGAGGCCCATTAAAAGGCCACCACAGAAAACTGCTGACATCACGACTGCGGTGTAGCGTGGTGAGGGGTGAAGAAGCTGGCAGCGGTGCGAATTAAAAAGTTGCCTTGATAATCCTTTTGCAAAATAGACGGGATTAAGTAAAAGGCTCTACCGGAAATTTATGCAGCCAACTGTAGCCAGGTAGCCAGGTAACCAGGTGGACGTTGGCCAACAGTCCGACTCCCCCCCTCTGCCGCTTTCTTTGCAGCACTTAAAAAGTGCCACAGTGTTGCAATAATTACCGTTAAATGGTCGCTGTTTAAAACACTTAAGAGCTGTGCTTCTGCTGCTGCAGAAAAAATAAAACGGCGCCGCCACAAAAAAGGTTCAATCTGCCACAGCAGGCCGTCTGTTATTATCCTAGCAGGAGCCGAGAGAGAGAGAGAGAGCGAGATAGAGAATCATCATCATCAACATGATTGTGTCCTGCGTTTCGGGCTCGTCCTTTGGGCACTGGAACACTGATGTCCTGCTGATTGCGGTGATTTGTAATTTTAAGCAGCGTATGATTAACTTTTGCGCGAGAAACTCACAAACTGAAAAGTGAAACGCACTTCACAGTATGTGTGTGTTTGTTTGTGTGTGTGTGCTGAGTAATGATTGTAGCGTGTCCTTGACAAGTTGGCATTTCCTAATGAGCTTACCTATTATTATATTGCTTAATACCAAGAATAGTTCTATGTAGGAAATGATCACTGTTTTCAATTCCAACTCGCAATTAGCTCTTGCTATTTTCTTTATTGGTCGGCGAGCTTATTATTTTTCTACTAGACTGACGTATACTTATTAAGCTTTAATCCCATGCTTCAACAAATTAATAACTAATTGAATTGTGAATTCAATTCCATTTTGAGGTTTGAAAGTAACTAGTAAAACAGTATCAGGAAATGACATTAGCTAAAACAAACAACCAAAAATTAAGGCAACCTAAATAATCTTCGTGTAATTAATGATTTATTTGCTCAACTGTTTTGTACAAAAACCAAATCCAATTAAACCAAAGGTCAAGCGACAAAAATTCAATAACCACAAAAAGAGAAATTCAGCTATGAAATAATCGTTGCATAATCGTTGCACTAAAACATTTGCACTCACATTCTAAATTGTCTAATTTAATTCCCAAGCTGTTCATATTAAATGTGTACAACATACACAAACTCACACACACATACATGTGTATTTGTATTTAGATATGAATATTTAATGCGAAGAATGTTGGTGGGTGCTATCTGACCGCAGATTGCCTTGGCCACAAGTCATAAAAGTATTAATGCCATTTTAAGTACTTCCGTAACGAAAACTAAACAAACACTCATACACACATACACACGAATGCTCTCTCTCATACACACATGTGTAGGAGACAACGGCGAATGGCGAAAAATTCAAAGCGCACTAATTCTAACTGCGGCATAAATTAAAGCGCTCATGAATAATAATTCAAGACATTCAACCAGCTAGGCAGCACATTCCACCACCACACACCACCAACAACAACAACTACAAAAACAACAACAACAGCCGCAAAAACTACAACAGGAACAGCAACAGGAAACGCAGCGTCAAAAGCCACTTGAGTATATGCGATTGCATTACCAAATGTTCCAAAAATCATTTTCGCTTAAATTTCAGCTTTATGTGAATAAAAATTCAGGCAAATGAAAGCTAAAAAAAAGACTTAAAAGAAAAAATATATTAATTGCAAAAACTACAAATTGTTTGCCTTTTGGTAAGAAAATGTTTAAAAAAAATGTTATCACTTATTTAAAATTTAACAAACAAAAATAGTTATATATTATTAAAAAAAAATTTCGTAAAAAATATTATAAAATTTGATTGTGTAAAGACTTTAAAATTAGCTCCAAACAACAATTTATTCAAAATGAAGGCAAGAAATATAAGGTTAGCCGATATCTTATGTTTGTCATAGAAAGTTTCATGTGTTTATCTTAAAAATTCTGGAATTGCAGCTTTTGTTGTTGTAAGTCCGTTTCAGTGTGTGTTTGTCGCAAAAAGCCAACTAAATTTTATAGCCGTTGTCATTATTTCATGTGCAACGCGCAACGCCCACAACTCACAGCAGCACAACTACAGCAGCTCCAATGTCTGCGTTATGCCACAAGCAGAACGTTGATCATACGCAGCGTTGTGCTTAAATTTTCAAATGCATGGCACTTTACTGCTAGGGGCAACGAGGGGCGCTGCGGGGCATGTCTCATACTCTCGCACTCTCACACACACACGACGACGGCGACGACAATATTTTGGTTGTTGTTGCTGCTGCTGTTGCTGTTGCTTGTGTGTGATTTTCATTTTCATATTTATTTATATGTTTTACGCTGGCTAAACTACAAGTACAAGTGCACACTTGTCTGCAGCAACAGCAACAGCAACGACAGCAACGGCAGCATTCAGAGGGGATTTAAAGTGGATGCCAGAGGTGGGGGAGGGAGGAAGGGAGGTAGTTGCAGCTGTGCAACGAGGTCGAGCTCTGCGTTGGCTTTTAACGCTTCGCTTGGCATCGTCAGCGCCGTCGCCTCCTATCCCTCCCCCGCTCTCCTCCCTGCCTGATCGCTTGTGCATTAATTTGAATTTAGTTTGTTGGTATTTTTTTTTTTTTTCTGTTTGTTGTTTTATGCTTTTTTGTTGGGCTTTTTGCTAATGTTTTGGGCAAGCCGATTTAATGGTGGCACATTAGTCTAGTCTGGAGGTTTTTCTCCTGACCCTGGCTCTGGTCCTTCTTAGGTCTACGTTTTAGTCCTCCCGAGGCAAATAATGTGTCTGACTGGGCAATCCTTAATGTGTGTGTGTGTGTGTGTGGGCCTGTGTGTGTTTATGAGTGCATTAGCAAAGTGAATCCTTATGGAAATTTTAAGAAAAGAGTTTGTTGAACTAAAATCGAGTTCGAGTAAGGTACTAAGCTAGCTGGGATTGAAAAAGTGTTCAAAATACGCTCACATTACATAAAACACAAACATATTTCGAATATTTTAATTTTAGCACAAATGAAACTGAAATTTATTTCGGTTAGCAAATTGTCCGCCACAAACATAAACTCATTAGTCGCCAATCATTTTTGCATGGAGGCAAATCTTGATTGTACACAACGCACACCGCAAATATTCAATATGCCACAGTTGGGGAGTGACTGAATACGTCTGATTAACGGGGCGCGGGCCAGCATCGCTTAATTAAGGTTTAGCAGTTGGCTGTTGGTGGCTGTGTGCCTCGCCCCCCTTTCCAGTGAAAGCCAACTAATCTGCACACACACACAGACAGACACACACAGTTCAATGTAATTATGTGCTAAGTGCTTCGGGCATGAGCCAAATCCATTCGATATCGCACAATAGCAATGGTCGAATTTAAGGAGAACAGGGAGCAGCCCAACCAATGTGAATCTGAATGTGCCAGCTGCATATCAATAAACCCATTATCATTATCGATTCGCCGATTCTGCCCAACTATTCACTACTAACAACTAGTACCAATTACTCAACTGTTAACTGCAACGCGACTATTCGAGTTTTTGGTTGCATTGACATCTCATATGTCTGTAATTAACAACATCACTTTATTCATAGATCAATCCCAGATAGACAGTAAAAGGAAGAGAGAAAGTCATAAGATGTAAAGAGTGCTTTTTTTTTTTTTGACTTTAAATGAAGTTCACCTTAAGCGATCGAACTTTATTAGTAACATACTTTATTATACATTAATAGACAATTAATCTCGACTTTAATGCCAGATTACATTTTATTTACAAATACATTCTTATTTATTTTTATCAGAACATGCTTAACAGATCCCTTGAGAGAATTAAATTAGTACATCAACCCTCTAAACATTTTTTCATTGACAAAATTCTAACAGCTCGAACACACGTTGATAAAATTATTTATAGTTTTGCGGATGCTGTGATATATAGTCCTCACGGTCCCTCACGGGAAAATCAATGCGAAATGTCAACAAAAAAAAATAAACTATATTCGCCCAGCATTTCATCCTGTTCACGGCGTTTATGTACATATAAGTAGCTTTATTTAGCAGCCCATCGAAATTGCTCATTTAAAAATAGATTAATACGTGCCACTTTGAGATGGGATAAGGTTGAGGCCCTTAACCTTTGCCTACCCAAAAAGAGAAAACATCTTTCGCCTCAGTGCGTAATGACGCACAGCAAATAAACAAAGAAAGAAAACGTCGAATAGATAGAAAAGCGAGCGATGAAATGTTATGTAAATAATAGATGCGATAATGTTTTCTGCTTATTAAGAAAAAAAATAACAAATGTTAAAATAAATACAACAAGAATAAATAATACTAACTGATGGACCTCTTCTCATTTCCTAAATGCGTGTTTTTCCTGTTCTTTTGGAATTTTGTTTGTTGCATCTTTGTTTGCGAAATTCCGGATTGCTTTTACGGTATTTTGTTTTATATAGGTCTTTTCAGCTATCCTATATGTAAAAAAGTCATAAATTACCTTCACAGGGTATCAGACAAGTCTAATAATCAAACAGAGAACCGAACTCGTTTTATTTTTGTCTACTTTGTCTGCATGTCAATGTTAAAAATTTTATTTTTTACGTCTCAATGAACTTTTAGTGCGGCATTAACAAAGCGCCGAGTAGCCAAAAAAGAAACGATTGCGACGACTTTTTTTACCCAATTCTTTTCAATGTATTTTGTTTGTTGTATAAAAGAATTGTTGTTATTCTTTCTTTCAACAACAAGCTTGATTGTGTGCCCTTTCTTCTTGTCAATTTGACTTTTTATTTAAAATGCAACAAACGGAATCAAAAACAACTTGTTATCGATGTTGACATAATGCCATATTTTCAGCCCACAGCAAGATGTACTGTGTAAAAAAATGAAAAAGGGAAAGACTTAAAAGGGGAAGGGTTTTTCCATAGCCATTGTTCTGGTGCTGGTGTTCGTCAACATTTCGCGTGATTGACTTTTCGGGTTAAATTAATTAAGCGTGTGCGTTTTTGTTGTTGATTGAATGCTTGCGCAAATGATTGATGAGAGAGCAGCAGATACAAATTATGAGTTTTGATTAAAAGTATTAACTAATTTTAAGAAGTTAAGTGATAAAAAAAATTCAATTATTAGTAACAAAACTTACAAAATAATAGTTTAAAAACCACATTAAATAAATTAAATAAATAGGTTAACAAACTTCATATTTAATTCACAACTTGATCTCATCCCAAAAAGTTGGCTAAACAAATTACTAATAATTTAATGTGGCAGGCAGACATTTATTTCGATGCAAATTACAAACATTTAAACTTTTAATTAGTTTTCCAACAAGCATCAGCTTCAACAAAAACTATGCATGCTGCTAAGGAAAATCAGAGCATATGATAAACCGAGAGATGAGCTGCTTTTGCTTTTGGTAAATAGTTATTGTGGATGCTGGTTTGTTTTTTTCCTTTTTTTTTGTGTATGCAAATTTTATAAATTGTTTATCTAGCTGAAATGAAAACTCTCATTTTATTTGTCATCGCGTGCAGTCAAAATAAAAAAATAAAATACAAACCAATAAAAATAATCATGAAAATGCTATAAACAAATCCGAGCACTGATTGACACTCAACCCAAAAAGGAAAGTATGTAAGTAGAAAAAAAACTAAAATGGAAATTGCCCTAAAATGAATGGATATAAGCAGCTAACAAAATGATGCTTGCCAACTATATCGGAGCTAATCAAATCTCTGTACATTGCACATCAAACGTCAAATGGTCTTGTTGTTGACGAAATTCACTCGGACGGATGCTAATTGAAGGAATGAATAAATTTTGTTGTTGCCAATGCCTGGCAACTCTGCAAATAAGTTTCGGATAAGCGACTCCTTCAAGTTGCTACTGCTGCGAAAGAGTGAGGGGAGGATGAGTTGTAAACTGAATAAATTAAGCCAACGTCTAAAGAGTCGCCAAAAAAGACATTTAAATGCTTGTCATAAAAATAAGAATGCTTTGGAAGCATACTCAACATTGACAGAAGATAATACTCAAGGAATAGTTTTGTTAACGAATTGATTTTATTATGCGAATAAAAGGTTGAATGACTCTGATGAAGAGAGTATTTATGAACAGTAGCTTAAAATTATTGTTTATTTGGGGACCATTTTTATTTTTATTATTAAGCATTTTAAAACTTTTTAAGGCTAAACACATATTAGCATATTAAAAAAATGTTTAATCAGGCATTTTGTAATAGTGTCCAAATCTATACTGTTACGAAATAAAAATAAATTTAATTTAGAAATAAATAGGTATATAAATATATTTTTATAGCGTTTACTTAATATTGAACACATTACTTGATAAATTATAGTCTTTTCGATTTTGTGCATTATGTTCGTATTGCGTGGATTGAATCATTAATATTTTTTCTTTATAGCTGCAATTTCAGCCAACAGAGAATCAAGTTTGCCAACCCCATTTTCACACCTCCCACCACCCTCATCATGCCCATTGAAAGTGAACATCTTTGCTGGCTCAGCAGAGAGAAGCGAGCTGCGGGCGGGTTAAATGTCGCTGTGTTGACCGGAAAAACGCGGGAAATTAAGGATAATGTAATTTATTGATGCATTGTAAAAGTTAAGCTCCAGTTGCCGTTGCTGCTGTCTCGTATAAATTACAATTTGACAGCCTGGCGGCGTCGAAACAGCGTCGACAAAGATACAAGCAAAAGCGAGCAAGAGGGAGAAAGCTAGAGAGAAAAGAGGATAGAGAATGGAAGTGGAAGAAAGGGATGGAAGTTTTGTAAAGTCATGCGGGTATAACAAAATGTTCATAATACTTTGTGCCCACAATTTTTCGCACAATTAGCAACTTTTTTGTCACCAAACACACCCACACACACACACACACACATAATTTTTATCACGCAAAAAATAAAGAAATTATATGCCGATGCACGTTTCAAAATATTTACACATTTCAAACTGGCCCGAAGTCTAAAGAACAACATTAACAAAAGCAATCGAATTTCTGTTTAACTAATTAGGAAACATTTTTAGATCATTCGCTTGAAATGCAACACAGACAAATTTAAAATTAATCAATTTATATTTACTTTAAATGGCGACAGTCTTGCTCTACTTTTTACTTGACATCTACACATAACCATTTAAATCTCATGTTGGCGTTTTGGGTCCCTGCTGTTGCAACACAACCTAAAAGCCAAACATAAGCTGATTGTGAAAAAGTAAGTTTAAAACTATTTAGTAAAGTCATGCCTTAAAGTTTGCTTGTGTGAATCGTATTCAACTTTTTTTTATGTGTGCATAAACATAATTTGTTTTTACGCACATTTTTTGCGTTTGTACTATGAAGAGATTTTTTGTCTTTCCACCATAGCAGCCAATTATGTGAGACAATAAAAACAAGACACAAAAAATGTGGACAGTTTAATTTGCGAGAAATATTTTTGCTGACCTCACACACACACACACACACACTACCCCCCGCATCCCTCTTTCTCTGGAAGGCAGCGCACACAGAGAAAAAAACCTTTTAGTTAGCTACGACATTTTTGTCGGGCTGACCAAACAATCAACACTTTGCCCAGGACACAATACACATACAAACAAACACACACACAAACGAACAAAAGTATGTGACTTGGGCCAACATATTTGGGGAACTGCCTTTGGCTTTAATTTCGAAATATTCGAGGCGTTGGTTTTTATTTTGTCTATTTATAACACCCGAAAGACCCCGCACAGCACCCGCCGTAAACGCCTTCAAGTGTAAGTGTTCGCATTCCAAGCATGTGAAAACTGCAAAATGGATGCTCAGCTCTGCAGTGCCCCCTGCCTTACCCAAAACACACACCAAACCCCCCCGCCTGTCTATAAGCTGCAACTGCAACTTTCTACAAAACCCGCACAGCGCACATCCTTTTGGCTGTTGGCTGTTGGCTGTTGGTTGAGTTCACATGCTGGGACATAACTAACAAGTTGGCCGCTGTCTTCCTCTGCAAGCAGCTCGTATTTCAGTTGAAATGAATACACACACACACACACACATACAATCACATACAATCACACACTTACTCAATGAGAGAGATACTCTGGCTTGGCTGGCTTAGCAGCGAGATTTATGTGGAAATTCCTAAAAGAAATCCAAGTCAATTACTTGCTTAATTATTTCCTTTGAAATTTATTGATTTTTTACTAAAGGAATTTTCGCAACGCTTTCGCTGCTTGCTGCTTGTTGTTTTTGTGTTTGCTTTTTGTATCGCATTCAATTCCTGACTGCAATGTGACATGAAATCAAATGAAATGAGAAGAGATGGCAGCAAGCACAAAATCTAAAGCAACAACTTAAAGATACAACTCACAGCAAATGAATCGCATTTGATGTTTAATTTTTGCCTTCAGCTTGGAGCTTATAGTCCCTGGAAATAATACTTGTGTTCTCAATTTATTTAATAAATATTTAAGGGCTTTATTCAAAGCAGCTTTTAATCTCCTACTAAAAATGTAAGCTACGAGCTTGATAGTAAAGATGATTTTTCTCTGCACATAATTAAAATCGACCCTGTGAATAGGAGCACCTACAACTTAAAATAATCTTAATTTTAAGCACTATCAAAATAAAGTTTAGATCAAACAAAATAAAAAAGCAGTAATTCATTGCGCAAAGCTTTTTTTGCACCTGGCTAAAACGTGTGTAAAAAAAAGAGTGAAAAAATATTGTAAATAATTTTTAGCTTGCTTTTCGCTAGGTTCAAGTGTATGTTCAACAGTGCGTATGAGTAATGTGCATATGAAGCAACGCTTCAATGAGTTTTAGTTGTTGAAAACAATTTTTATGTCGATGGTTGTTGTTGTTGTTGCTGTTCCTGTTGCTGTTATGAATTATTATTCGGAAATTACACCCACGGCTGTTTCACATTTTTTTAACTTTTTTTTATTCAAGTAGTTGACGCTTTCGAGTGGCCTTTTCATCCACTTGAGAGGCCTTTTTGTGGAATAATCGAAAAATGTTGCAAATGCAAAAAAAAAGGGGGGGACTTAAGCTGTTGCAAACACATGTTAAATGTTTTCAACACAATCAATCTCTCTTTCAACCTTTTCCCCTTTCTCACTCTTTTTTAAACATTTATCTGGTTAAACTCCCACTTTTTTATGGGATATTGTCTGACGGACTCATGCAATTATTTCAATGCGCTGCTGATGACATTCCCAATGCGCTGTTTTGTATTCGCCGCGATTGCAGCCGGGAGTCCCTGGAGCAGCTCAACTGATTTAGCTCAACCTCATGAATGCAAATAGTTTGCACATTGACAATTGCATCAGTTCCACAATACGATTTCGACTAACTAAATTCATACTTAAATAAATTTAAAATTGAAATCAATTGTTGTCAGTAGTTAAATTGCTTTATAGTTTGTATTTCGATTATTATTAATACATTTTTACGATTGCTTTTTCGATACATAATCATTGAATAATATATACTATATTTATTAAATAATAATATGACTTTTAATAAAATGGACTCTAAAGTTAACAGGCTATTTTCCTTTAAACCAAACTGCCAAATTAAATAAGTTTGCAGGCATGGAACATTTTTTCTTTTTGTAAACTGCTGAAAAGTATGCAACAGTTTCGAGCTTTGACGAATGTCATTCAAAGAGTCGTCTAGAAAACTTGCAAGTAAGAAAAACTTTTATAGTTTCATTACAGAAGCACAAACAAAAACCCAGAAAGATGAAAAAAAAAAAACAATACAAAAAAAGCAATGAAAACATTTTGTGGAGCAACCCCCTCCCCCCTGCACATCAGGCAGCAGGCAGAGCACATATCAGAGCCAGAGCCAGCTCCAGAGCCCAAACCAACGAGTTGCGACAATTGTTTACAGATTCAGCCAACTTTTACAAAACCGTTCAGTTTGTTTTTGGTGTTGTTAGTGTTGCTTTTGTTGGCTCGTTGTCCCTGGGAAATTTTTAGCAGCGCTTTTGCCAACGGGCACCGTCAACGGCAGCCACAGCGCAAATCTCTTTATTGGATTATCCTGCAAAATTTACGCGGCATTAAAAGCGGCAACCTCGTCCGCCCTTCACCATCCCCCATTTGGGCGGCAAGGGGTTAAGCACAAGGTGAGCCACGACCGAATGCCCAACACACCAACAAAAATAACATAAAAAGAAAACGCAAAACAAAAAAACAAGCTACCAAAAAAACACCCAACATTTATTTACATTTTAAAGGTCGACGCTTCCATTAGCCCAAAATCCATTAGCGTGCCGCATATTTTCGGCGCATTGCCTACTTACAGGACATTTAAAGTTTAAGCCCCCTACCTTCCAACGGCCAAATGCAAAGCAGCTGCAGAATCTGTTCGGACCAACCAGCCAAAAAAAGGTAAATAGCGCCAAAGGAATTTCCGCTAGTTGGTCGAAAGAAAAAACCACCGAAAAAAAAACGCGAATTCAATTTGGTAACTGTAGGCAAAAAATCAAATTTGTAGCACGTGAAGCTTTTATGGAATCCTAGAAAGCTCTCCGGGAACTTGCCGCACACGTTAGATAAACCTTTTTCAAGACCATAAAGGCAAATGGGGGTTTTTCTTTTGCGAGTCGCTAGTAAAATTCTAAGAACAGCAGCTACAGATTAAGATGGGTTCCATACCACTAATAAAAATATATGCCTTTGAATTCTGCTGCAGCTATAACTCTGTCAATATGAAGATGGTTAGCATTCGAAACGTAAACAACATGCGTCCATTCAGCATTTACAAATTGCTTAGGAAGCCGAGCAATGTCCGCAATCGCCACAGGCAGCTTCACTCAAGGCTCCAGGGTTCCAAAGCTTTGTGAACAGTTAACGCGCAGAAAAAAAAGTTTATATTGCGGTTGGCTGTGAACATGTGAATTGCAAAGAGTTTTTTCCAGTGAATTTCAATGGCTGCGTCAAATTGAAAATTGAATACGACGAAGCCGCATCAAAAGACCACACGCGCTTTTTAAATTGCAATTGAAATGAAATACATAAATACATATGCAAATGATGTATAGGGTATACAAAAACTTTAAGTACACTATTTAACTTTATTTGAGTTATGAACAAACTTATTCCTAAACCTTAAATTGGAAATCTGGTTTTATTTATCACGCCACAAATTGTACGATTAATTGCATCCGCTTACCCAAACCTTAGGGTAACATCCTTTGACACACACAACATAAAGTATTAGTTGCCATAACTACAGTAATTCAATATGACATGGAAATCGAATAAATGCAAAAAGAAATTAGAAATGCCATTGACAAAGTTTGTTTGTGTGTGCGTCTGTATGTGTGTGTGTGTGTGTGTGTGTGTGTGTGTGAGTTGAAGGAAATTCACATTTAAATGCTTGCTATTTATGATTTTTCTATTACAATGCGAGCAGAGAAAGGAAACCCCTACGATGAGGGAGTTGTAGATATGCGAGCATTTTGCTTCGCTTTCAGTTCTCATTCTTTCATTCTGTGATATCAAAATGCAAATGCATGTTTCGCATATTTAATGCGTCGTGTGTGTAAACGAAAAAATATATATATTGCCATACATATATATACTATATAGAGGGAATGTACTAGTACTGGCAGTACTATATGAAAAATTCTTTTTGTTACCCGCAGCTGCATCAACACAATGGACCACTGTGAATCAGCAACAACCCCCCGAAAATACCCCTTTTCGATGCTGCCATCCAATCCATTCGTAAAGAGCCCTAAGAAAAAACCACGCATGACAAAATACCAAGTGGCAAAAAGGGAAAATATATTTCGAATTGAGCTTTTTCGGTTTTTTCAATACCCTGTATGTTAAAATTTTCAAAACTATACACTGGTAACAGAACACTTTCAATCTTAAATAACTCAGGTTTTACAAACATATTCCACAAACTTTATTTTCATTCTAATTGAATTAGGAAAAGGATATCTTTGACTCAAATACACACAGTTAAAGAAGTTTTACTTGTCTTTTTTTTTCTAGGTTTCTCTTCCCTATTTTTTGGTATTTTACTCTTTCGGCCAGCAATGACTTTTTACAATTTTCATATGAAATGAACCATTAAATTGAATTGGCATTAAAATTATGTGGATGTGTGTATAGCTCCAGCTGCATATAGAGAACAGTGAAGAGGGGGGGAAGGGGGAACTCCTCTCGCTTTTGGCACTTTGCATACGCCGTCGACAACGCAACCCATCCAACTTAT
Organism: Scaptomyza hsui; assembly: GCA_018152825.1. NCBI lineage: Eukaryota > Metazoa > Arthropoda > Insecta > Diptera > Drosophilidae > Scaptomyza > Scaptomyza hsui. The sequence continues at coordinate 10,300,096 of JAECXO010000269.1, forward strand.
TTGCATTTTTATTACAACAACAAAGAAGCAGTTGGTAGCTTTGCCACATGCTGAAAAAAATAAAGAGAAAATATATGAAAAATAAAAATAAAATAAGAAAATTCAAATAAATGTTTGTTAAGTATTTTTGAATTGAGTTTCACACACACACACATACACACAGTCAAACGCATGTGTGTGTGTGTGTGTGTGTAGCGCATTAGACGAGTGAATAGCAATAGGAGACTGGTATCCCAGTAAGGATTGGCACACCTGCTGCTTCGCATAGCAGCAATAACTGTAAATCGCAATGCCTGCGACAGCTGACAAACTCGAAAAAACTTACTCATTTTCCTTGTAAGGCAGTTCTTCCGTACACACATATATACAATGCCTCTGATCATCTTACATTTTATTACAGCAATTATTGTTCAAGCATGCCAAAAATACTTTAAAGTTCTTTAAAATACAAAAAGATTAAGATTTCAGACAAAAATGTATCTGCAAATACCAAAAGAGGCAGCTGTGAGAATTTCAACTCTCAAAAAAGACTTAAGCCCTTTGAAGGAATCTCATAGTATGGCTGACGCCAATTAATACTGATAAGTGAGTTAAAATATTGTATCTTTATTGTGAGCGTGTGAAGAAATAATTTAAAGCCAATTAAAACAGTCCAACAAAGTCGACTTTGAAAGTTCAACTAGGTCTTAATAGGTTTCTAGGGCTAAGATCTCTAGGATCTCTTATAAAAGATGCAACAATAACAAACTAATCAAGAAAATACAGCTTGTCTAAAATGTATATATGCATGTAAAATTCAAATTTTTGTATGCAAATAATATATTACAAACTGGTAAATTGAGATAAATTCCAAATTGGTCAGTTGATATTTTTATAAAAATGGAAACATGAAATAAACCATCTGAACATATTTTATAATTAATACGCAACGTAATTATTTAATACCATATGTCTTAAATTGGTGCTAAGATGGCACACCTACATATAGAAAATTAAGACTGTAACTTTCTTGCCACTAAAAGTGCTTCACTTTCTTACCATGTGTTATGTTCTGAAGCTCTGGAAAGAGACCCAAAGTTGAAAACTTGTATGCTGCACGCACCAAAATAGCAACAGAAACTACAACAATAGCAGCAGCAATCAGCACAATACGAAGCAGAAAAAGTATTACATTACTCCTTGAGACTAACAACCAGCCATAACAACTACTACTACTACTACTACTAGCAGCAACAACATTAGCGATATCGCCAGCAGTAGTTGGAAGCGTAAAATGCATCCTAAACTTGGATGCGGGCTGTGGTGAGGTAGTTCTTGTTTTTTTTTTTTTTTAGATTTTTAAGGCATCGTTGTCACGGTCACGTGCCGTGCTGCTTCCGTTGAGTGGTGCAGTTGCCTCGCACGAATGGACTAAATGCCGGCCATGCTTTTCATGCTCTTCATGTTTTTCATGTTTCCCAGCCACACCGCAACAATTGTCGCAAACAAGCCAGAAAAATGGCAGCTACTTTCGCAGCCACTTGGGCTTGAAATGCTGCAGGCGCTGCTGTGGTTCGCCCATTGATAGCTTTCGGCACTAAGCTGAGCTGAATTGTGCCAGACGTCACAAGGATAATTTCTTCTTCCACACACATTCAGAGGCTAAGTCAAGGGCATGGATCAATAACCAACGGCTCAGCAAAGGTCGTCAAGTTTTTTGACTCTCTAAAGTATGTTCGGTTTTCCAGGCCGAGTCGGTTCCAAAGCCATTACGCATAAAACTAACTTTCATCACTGTATTCAAGAACAAGACAAAATATAGTGTTTTTCTAGAAGACTTGCTCTAAAAGAATTACTAATTTTTGTGTCAATAGGCGAAAAGTAATAAGTTCATTAGAAAAGAAAAAACTCTGCATATATAGCAATAAAAAAGACATTAAAAGAAGAAAATGATAGAACGCAAGTACAAAAGAAAACTTAACAACAAAAAGTGTTGGCTTGCTTTTTTTTGGGTTTGCCAAAAGGAGTTTTAAAGAAAAGCCAACCAATGAATAAAGTATGGTGGAAATCTGTCTGGAAAGAAGAGATTTGCTCTCTGCTTTGACACTACTTGAGAATGTCTCGAGTTTGATTTGGTTATCAAGTTATCTTCAATTAGTGAATGAATCGGCTGGATACTTGGGGCAAGTGCCTCAATTGGGCCAATTAAGCTGCTGTAGCATTTTCATTAGCCAAATGCACATTTTATGGCCCAAAGTCATTTTCAATTAGCGCATCTCTTGCCAGAGAGACGACATCTACAATATAATTTGGGGCAAAAACTTTGTTTTATGACTTGTGGCTTCACCGCAAAATAAACATTTACGTAATGCTTACAGTTTGCCTCTCTCCCCCTTGCATCCCCACGTCTTTTTCTCTGCTTCTCGCATGTTATGCAAAAGTTGTAAATGCCCCGAGACAATCCCACTTCTTCTCCCCCCCACCCGTTGCCAACAAATCTCAGCCCCGAAATCCTGTTTTATGTCGCTCGGCCCCACAAAAAGTTGCCGCAGTAATAAAGGAGATTACCTACACATAACATGTGAGTAGCCCCCAAAGACAAAAATTATTTTTTGTCTACTTTTTCTTCACTTTTTATCCCCCCGACGACACCACAAAAGCCAAAATTACTGAATGGGAGCCCCGCCTTTGAGGCCAAAACTGCAGTTGCAGCTGCCTGCAAGAAAATTTGAATTGTAACTGCTCGCTGGAAGGAAAAGGTAGTTAAGGGAGACCGAAGAGAGAGAGAGAGAGAGAGAGAGAGGGAGCATTTGGTCAGAAATGCATTTAAATGTGTCGGAAAAATTTAAGTGAATTTTTTGGGTAAGACTCAAGGATTAACCCAAATAGCAATGGATAGCCGTAAAATGCTTTTGGCTCAGCATTTTCCATTGGGCTGCCAGCGCATAAGTTGGGAGGTAATCCCCGCAGAGATATGCCAGATGAGACCAAGCCCGAGATTCTCTTCATGGCAATGCCTAAGACAATGGAAATTCACTCAAGGCATTTTTAAATAAGCGTTAAATGTTTGTTTGTGTGTGCGTGTATCAAGGGTAATACAGAAGTCAGACATTTTGTTTTGCAATTTTAGACACAAATTGAAAATGGCTATTTTTAGATTCAAATTTAAAAACATTATTATGTTTTTTGAACTGCACTCCTATGAATTTCGCTGTCACTTTTAGTAAATGGTTTAAGTGTAAGTTTTATATAATTATATATATAGAAATTTCTTTTGCAGAAGCAACAAAAATTGCTGTTGGTTGGCAAAAAGTCTTTTGGCTTAGTTTTTAATTGCAATTAAAAAGTTGTGACAGCCGCAAGAGTAGACAGATACTCACATACTCCGCCCCAACCAGCAGCCCTTGGTGTTGATAGCGTGTCCCCAAGGTCCAGTGGCAGTCATAATGACAATGCCAAACAGCAGCAGCAGCAGCATAGATGGGCGTAGGGGAAGAGTTGAGTTAAGTGTAAGACTGAGGATGCAGATGAAAGTCAATCCCGCCCGGAGGAACCACAAAATGGTCATGCAACAAATTTGCTAGCATAAAACAAGCATAGCTAAAGTCAAGTTTCTCTCTCCCTCTGAGTCACTCGATTTTCCATTTTGCGTTCACAGTCTTGAAAGTGGAAACTCTTTTAGTGGCTGTCCTGTCCAGGCTGCAGACTTAATGATTTTTGGCTTAAAGTTTACCAGTTAGCAGTATTTTTGCAAGTAGTTAAAATTTTATGAGGCAGCTCCGCCCCCCAAAGGCATTGTTTTTGCATTCTCGCTCTCTCTCTTCCCCTTTCTTATCTTATATGGTATATCAACGCTGCTTCTTGGAAAAAGTCGCCAGACGTCGACGCACACAAAAAAAAAAAAAAAAAAACTCAGAGCACAGAACACAAAACACACACACAAAATATAACAAAAACTTGATAAAAAGTTTTATCATAACAATTTGTGTTGTACTGCGGCTTGGAAACAATGCACCAAGTGTGCCACATAGGCGAGAGACTTCTTGGTATTTTCTCTTTTCGGACAGCGCCTAATGAGAAAAGTGTAAGTGCAACTTGTACAGAGTAACCAAGTCGAACCAATACCAAAGCTTCATTTAAGTTGAGTAAACTTGTCAAACAAATTGTAGCAAGAAAATCTTAAGACTTTTGGTCAGCTTTGCATTTCTAACTAGTTTTTGGGGAAAAATGAGTAAAATTCAGTAAATCGAGAAAAGTAAAAGTTTGAAACATAACAATTTTTTTAATATAAGCTAAGTGTTATTTGGATTTTTACTGAAATAATTATTATTATTATTTGCCAGGAGGTACAAATGTTAGTTTCAAGCTGTTAAATTAAAATACTTATTAGCGGAGACACATATTTGCCGATTAGTTGCTGACCAGTCAACAGCTGTTCTCAAACTGTGAAGTATAAGATCGGTTAGCCTCGCCACACACCCAAGATTTTTCATTCCTGCTTTACTACCGAATTCCAAGCGTTAAATCATAATAAATATTGTAATTTTAATTTTAATCTAGATTCTTTGAATTTGTTTTAAACATAAAGAATTAATTGGAAAGAAGATACAAATTCTCAATTTTTTAATTCAATTGAATATTTTTATTGTCTTTCAGTAAAACGCAGAAGCGGCTTCGAATCGCATGATATTTTTTTTCAGCTTATCGAATATAAATAATGATAAATTATTTAATCAAATAATTCGAAAATCTACTTTTGTTTCTTACAAGTTCGTTTTAATTGCACAGTTTCCCTCAAACATTAATTGTTTCGATCAGTTTAGCACTGACACGCACCCCGGAGCCGTTCAAACTGTTTGCAAAGCTTTCACCTACATTTTGGGTCTGCGCTGTCGCCGTCTTTGAGCCAACAATAACAAACAGCTGTCTACGCAAAGTATCAGACAATGGGTCTAGATAACAAAGACAGCGAGTAAAATTTAGTTTGAATTATATGTTAAGCTTAATTAATTGTGAAAATGTGCATATGTATTAAATTAAATAAATTATAAATTATTTTCCTCTTTTGAAACCTTTTAAATTTATTAGAATTAAAAACTAACGAAGCAGACCATAAATCGCAACGTAGGAAATTAAATATAAAACGGCTATCATTGTTTGCCATATTTAAGAGTACGATCATTTGAATTAGTCCCACTGTACAGCGCTGAAGTCAAGTTCGCCATAAAACCCTCCGAGCTTCGCCTTGGCTCACTCAGTTAGCTGTTGGCGCTTTGCCCAAGCGATCGTCGGTTCGTTCACTTAGCGGCATTTGCCATTGTAAAGCGCGTAAACGTAATAATAACGGGTTTTCATTTTTGGTTGGTGTTCGCTATCAAATTTTCAGTTTCGCTTTTCGTGCCAAAAGTGTTGAGCGGAAGCAGAATATCCATAAGCAAATAGTGTAAAGATTGTGTTTGAGCAATAAAAGATGCTAACAGTTGCTTAAACTTGGCCAAATGCAAGAGATCTTCAGAAAGAGTTAACAGATCATCAGCCTTGTATAACACAACGAAGTTGTTTTGGTGCTATTTTGTTTTTCGGCTGGCTTAAAGCGGTTACAACTGGCTGCCACTTACAACAGCAACCACAACAAAAACAACAACAAGATAAATCAGCATAAGCTTAATTGTCGCCTAGCAAGTGAGCTAAGTGGAGGAAAACGAAGGCAACGAAGAGTCAGGCAGCGGAAGATTTTGTCAGCAGGCGCAAAAGCAACAGATAACAATTAACAGTTAACAGTTAATGACCAGGTAAAAAGCCCAGCAAGTTCTCGACGGTCTCCACGTTGCATTGCAGCAGCAACAGCTGTGCAAACGCGTGACTCGTTTCCCCACATGTTGCAAATGGGGGGTGAGCCATAGCCAGCGCAAGAGCAAGTGAAGGGAGGGTGAGGTGGCAGTTTTGTGCCCAGGGACTGCTTACGAATGCCCAATGTTTTTAAGTGTCTTTTTTTTAAGGTTAACAACCAATGACTGTGCACAAATTGTGAATTATAAGATATCTATTTAATTAATAGACCAGCTTAGCCAACTAAATCCAAATCATATGCTAATTGTGTTAGATTTGATGAGGAAAATGGTAAAACACACAAAAAAAATGGGCTTATATTTAACATATTTATTTATTGTATTAACCTTTTCTGGATCTTGTATAAAATTTAATTCTTTGACTTCATTCCATCTTATGTTGCGTATATACATTTGTTTTTATTTGCAATGTGTTTATATTATTTTTGAATGCATATTAAAAATTTAATGTAAAAGCATTTAAGGGTTATATTACACATGCAAACATATTTTTGTAAACAGTTTTCCTGAATAGAATTCATTAGAGTTGAGATATTCTCTTTTGGTATATTAAGATTTAAGCCTCAGCATAAGTACAGTATAGCGTAGATGGCAAAGAATGAGTTGAACATAATTAATTTGTTGAGCTATTTTTAAATGCTTTAAAAAAAGCATTACACACCAAAATAAGAAGATAAGATTAATAGAAAAGACTGAATTGATCGAACTAATAGATTGGATTGTTGTTCGATAAGTAAACGCGTAATGGGCAATAAACCAAAAAAAAAAAAAAAAAAACATACATGTCATTAAGTGACTTAGCACAGATCTTAAGATTTTCAGGAAATCTATCAGCAGTTTCTCTTACCTTAGACTTGAATAATCCATGATTCTTAACTGCCATAAATGTTGAAAAAGATAATTGCTTGACAGCATGGCAACAAAGTGATTTTTTACTTTATATGATAAGAGAAATACGACTTCGTATTACTCAAAATTTTTAAAATATTCGTGTTTTTTTCTTTTTGTTTTAATCCCATTGTACGATGACGTATGAGCACACATATGTATACGCAATGTATACACGACGCTCATTAATATTTGCATTTGTAGTCTGTCGGTCTCTTTCTTGCGATCTGTTTTCGGCGAGGCGCGTAACAAGCACGCCATGAAACACGTTTTTGCATACTAATGCAAAGCCCCGGACATTATGTGGCACTAACAAGCGTCTGTTTAACTGGTTTACGGAAACCAAATGGCCATAGATACTCAAACACACTAACTTAATTAATAATAAAAAGTTAAATGATAAAGTTTAACAGATAGAAAAGCAGAGTAACATAATCGAAAACAAATAACAAAAAAATATATATATCTTAGCTTTGTCGAATGTCTAATCTTATCTTTTTCTATTCTGTTTTAGAATTTAGAAGGTATCAAGCTAATTTTATTATATTTATAGTTCTTTTAAATAAAAAGTTTTAGGATTATATTTTTCTCAGCTTCCTTTACAAAAGTTGTTTGAGCAACTTTCAACTCTTGAGCTTAAAACTGGCTAGAACCACTCTTAACTGATTTTTAGTTGCGAAGACTGATGTCTGACGTCAGTTTCAAGAATCTTTTGAAGCATACTTCATTATCATTGAAATCCCACATCATTTAACATAATTTTTGCTTAGCTGACTCATCTCAATTGAAGTTGCTTAAATAAATTTTTTCCTAACTGCTTATTCTTTTGTTTATTATACAAAAAAAAAAAAAACAAATTTTAAGCAGAATTATAAAACCAGTTTTTACGCCGTAATTAAAGCACATCGTGTGGTTTTTTTGGTATGTACTTTTTTAGTTTTGCTGCTTTTGTTGTATGTAGGGGAATATGTCGGATTTAAATAATGGGGCTTTTGATAGCGCCTTATTTATTTAATTTTTATTGCTGCTATGATTGACATTGTAAAGTTATTATTAGCGTATTATTTACCAATTTTTCGGTGCGTTGCCTTAACCCTAATTCACTTTTAATTTTCAAGTTGAGTGTGAGAGAGTTTTTTTCTCTACTAGAGTCGTGTAGTGTACAAAGTTTCCTCCAAGGTGTTGGACACATAATTATGATGTAAAGAATTTCAGTTACCACCATATCTTTAAAGTGGGGTTCAATAAAAACTTGATTACCTTAGCAACACTTGATATCAGTAGCTACCAAAATGTTATCTTATAAAATACCGCCCTTTTTCGTTAGGCCTCGGAACAATTTAAATTTGGCAATTGCTTGTCATTCAGATTTTTGTATAGAAGTCTGAAGGCACTTGATCAAGATAAGATCAAGATCGGTGTGATATGTAGCTAGACTATTTAATCATGCATATTATATTTATAGCTGCTTGATTACAACAACGCACTTCTGTTAAGGGTAATAACCGATTCGAACACATTAATGATATTTAGAAATTGCAAAAAACCGGCTTCAAATAAATTATGAACCGTTAGCTTTCTAACATGTCATCAAGTGGTTGACCCTCGACAAATATAATTAATAGCCTTTTGTTAGGCGTACAATCGTTATAAATAAAACGACATGTAAATTGTTTAATCAAATCCAAATACGAAATAACGTTTATCACTGGATCAACAAAAAGTGCAACATAGTCGTTAGGAATCGTTATCTATATCAAAGTGTTCCTATCAGCGGGTAAACGATTGTTTGCGTGTCGCAAATACCGTAAATTTCACTATTAGACATTTGTTAAACATAGATAAGCACTTGACTGCAATTTAATGGGTCACTAATTCGAGTTTTCTGATTTTTTATGGCGTTCGCGCAGACGTCTGAAAATGTTAACAGTCAAGTGCACTATTTATGATGCCCTCTAATTTATTGAGTTTTTAGAAACCATAACAAGCGCGGTATTTTCTTAATTTTGCTGAAGTGAATTGGCTTTTGGTATTAAAAAAAACAAGAAATAAGATTGCTTAATACCATTTTAATGTGCAGATAGATCCCGTTTGAAAAAGGTATTTGATCATTTTAATTAAAAGATACAATCTTCTTTTCAATACAACTTTTTTTTCTTCAAAGGTTTGATTGTATTGCAACGAAATGAACGCTATTTAAAATATCTTTTTTTTTTTTGCAACACAATTTCATAATGCATTTATCTTCACTGCACAAGCTTATTCAAAAAATTAAAAATTTTTGTGAGCCAAACAAAAACGAAAATTTAAAAGTAATTTTAAAAAAGATAGAGTGTTGCTATTTTTTCTTTCTCAGCACTTCTTTTTCCTTGGGCACGCTGGCAGCTTACAAGCCTAGAAAAACCATATATTTAGATAAATATGTAGAAAGTAAGAATTTTACAAATCTACCTGACGGCGATACCGATCCTTTGCGCTTGCCGGAAGCATTTTCCATGCGATTGCTCCCGCCCGGAAAATTTCTCGAGGAGCGAGTCCACAGCTCCTTCGTCGAAACGCCCGTAAAAAATTAACGAAACCATTGTTCATTATGGGTCCCGGGCGTTGACACCTATATTTGCCACAACGTGGCTTACTTTTCTTCGAGCGCTTGCACTTTTTTGGGCATTTTGGTTTTTGCTTCCGTTGACACTTGACCATGGTGCACTATAGAACAGAAGAAATGTTTTTGAGAACTTTTTCTTGTTTGCCCAAAAGCTTTTTATTTTAACTCACTGAAAAAATTAAGTAGTTTTTTATGGAGAATAAATTTTAGATTCCAAAAAACGAATGGATTTTAGCACGTGTTTATATATTCAATCTTGAATATGTAATGAAATATCTAGAAAACACATTCACAAGGTCTACTTTATTTTGATTGTTAAATCATCGCCTACTTCTGTTTTTCAAATTTTTCTTAGTTTCTGTACTTTAAGATTTATTTTTAAAGCTGTAACATACCTTATAAATCAATAAATAATCTTAGATATAAAGTTGATCATATATTACAAATCGTTAATCCATTTTCTTTACTGTACAAGCATCATAACTTCTTTATCAACAGATCTTTATGCTCATCATAATCAGTTGCATTTCTAGTGACTTGCAAATGCAAAGCTGTCTTTAAGGCAGATTCGTCTATTATCTCACCATTATCGCTTGACAACAACACCATCTTATAATCTAACTCGTGACACTGACATCATTTTAATACCCTATGAGTTCTAGAAATGAGTTAATCCGTGTGAATGATAAACAAAGAACGTAAGAAATAATTAAGTTTACAAATATAATCAAGCAATCCCTATTTGTCTATTTGTATGATGACAATAGAAGCTAAAGCTGTAAGCCAATGTTATAATAATAAAATAATTTATATTTTGATAGGAAGAGCAATTTGATATCCCATTAATTTGAATAAAAGACATTTTCAAAGTCATTCACAACATTAACATTTGTTTGTTGTTTTTATCTTAAAGCGCACTGTTGCTCTTGGCTTATCTGATTGTCAGTTTTATGGTGCACCTTTGTTATGATCATCACCATACCCAAAAATAGCAGGCAGTGTTAATTGTCAGGCCGCAGCTAACACATCTCTCTGTCTCTCTCCCTCTCTCTTTCTTACTTGTGCTCTCTGTTTGTGTGATTCTAGGAAAGTTTTGGGCAGTGCACAAATATGAAAACACTGCAACAGAATCCGGCATTTGTGGGCGACGATGGACAGAGCACAACCAGCACGTTGGCCATGTCGGTAAGTGGCCAAAATCTCTGGCCGGCAAATCTGTGACCTTAACTAATCGCTTGCACACACACACATGAATTTAGTCGCTGCCAGCAGAGATGAACGGACAGGCAGATGGCGAGCAGGATCGAGAGGTGACAGCAGACAAAACGGCAGGGAGACCTGGTGAAAGGGACACCTGGGGCAAGGGTGTTGAGTTTCTAATGTCCTGCATTGCAATGTCTGTGGGATTGGGCAATGTGTGGCGCTTTCCATTCACAGCCCTGGACAATGGAGGTGGCGCTTTCCTAATACCATATCTCATTGTGCTCTTCCTAATTGGCAAACCGATTTACTATCTCGAAATGGTAATTGGCCAGTTTTCCAGTCGCGGCTCCGTTAAGGTATTCGATTTGTGCCCAGCCATGAAAGGTAAGCGATACTTTTCAGCGAACTATCTACGGCTAAGTTTCGATTGAATTGAAGCAATTATGCACACTCAGCTTGATTGGGATTTTGAAGTGAAATTTAGCGTAAAGAAATATTAATGTTCAAAAATTCATACGTACACAAATTGATTGTAACTAATCAGAGAAAAAATATGCTAAAAAAAAAAAAAAAAACATTTACTGCTTCAAGTACAAAATTATCAAAATTTAATAAAGCAGAAATAAACTTGACCCATAAATCTATTTTCGAGTTGTCTTTTTTAACACTTTTACCAAACATGATTTTCCACATATTTCTTTTGGTTTCACAAAGCTATAGTTGGCTTTTTTCAAAGGGCCTGTGTAAATATTTTTTTAACAAATATCGGAAATATCCGAGGCGACTAAGATAATAAAACTATAGACATTTCTTTATTTTAGATACTTTCTTACACGATTTTCTAGTCCTTGAATAAATATTTGTAGCAACGTTTAAAAAAATTTATTTATTTTTCTCTGATTATTTACACTCACAATATTCATATTTGTAAATCGTATATAAAATCATCTGCTCATCCGCACATCGACATATCCATCTGCAGGCGTCGGCATTGGACAGGTGATCTCGATATCGCTTGTCACAACGTACTACGTAGGAATTATGGGTATAACAATGTGCTATTTTTACGATTCGTTTCGCACACCGCTGCCCTGGTCCGAGTGCCGTTCCGAATGGGGCACCCAGTGTGTGGCCTCCAGTCTGGGCAACACTAGCACCAGTGCTCTAACTTCCACTTTCACTGCCAGCTTCAATTTGGAGCCGCTGCCACAGCCGGTCGCATCCGCTGAGCTGTATTTTCTGTAAGTGGCTTTTTGTTGGTGGATTTTTGGTGTTGGTAGAGATAATCTTATCGTGGCGAGTGCGACACATATTCACTGCCAAGAATCAAGTTTATTGCCGTTCAACGCTCGCTTTATTGACATGCGTCGTTAATTGAATGAGTCCACGTCCCCCTTGTGTGGCGCCCAAATTGACAACAATTGATCGGTTCAGGTTAGGATGCTGCAATAGCTACTAGACGATTGCAACAGCCATCCGGCCAAACGATTTGTTGTCACTTGTTGCAAGGCCAGTTCAATTGGCGCTCAGCATTGCGGTGAGGAATCAAATTAATAGTACACCCATGTGCCCAAGAAATTAAAAAAAAATATATAAAAAAATAACTGTAAGCAATGCAGTACCAAATTGAGCCAGATTGCGCTTATTTTATTTAAATCCATATCCAAATTCTTGGATTATAAGTGTTGTCTAACAATAAAATTTTTTTGTGCTCCAAACATAAACATAAACATAAATAATTTAACAAAATCAGCACTTCTTCTTTTTCTTTTGGCATGTTGGTAACTTGCACGCCTAGAAAACAATTTATGTTAAGATAAATATGTAGAACGTAAGAATTTCACAAATCTACCATTCGGCGATACCGGTCCTTTGCGCAATCAGGCAGCAATTTCCAGGCGATTGCTCCTGCCCGAAAAATCTCTTGTGGACTAAGTCCACAGTTCTTACGGCGAAAGCTCCTCAGGTAGTTGAGAAAGCCGTTATTCATAATTGGGCCTGGGCGTTGGCATCGATGTTTTGAACAACGTGGCTTACACTTCTTTTTGGCCTTGCCCTTTTTTGCGCATTTCGGTTTTGGCTGCCGTTGACACTTCGCCATGGTGCTCTCTTGAACAGAAGAAATGTTTTTTGAGAACTATTTCTTGTGTGACCAATAGATTTTTTTTAACTTATTTTCTGTAACAAATAGTTTATTGAATGTAAATTTTAGTTTCCAAAATACTGAAAAAATGTAATGCGTCTTTATATTTTCACATAGGAAAACTTAATGAAATATTTAGAAAACACACCGACAAGGTCTACTTTATTTTGATTGTTGAATCATCGCTTACTACTGTTTTTCAAATTCTTCTTAGTTTCTGTACTTTAAGATTTATTTCGAAAACTTTAACGTACCCTATAAATAAATATTTAATCTTAGATATACAGTTGAAAAATCTGGATCTTTTTTATAGCATGTTTATGTATTAGAAAATTAAACCTCAATAACTTTATTATTTTTTACTCGATTAACCGCTCATCCATTTCATGCTTAATCCCATTTACCTCATTAATCACTTGTAAAAATTAAGCATATATAAAATCTCATAAATTGGGTACAGACATCAATCTGATCTGTTATTAACTCTCCCAACAATCATCAAGGTGTTGGCGTTGGCCAGGCATTCCAGGTGTTTATGTTAAGCACCTACTACGCTTCTCTGGTGGCCATCTTTTGTCGCTATTTCGTTGACTCGTTCCACAATCCGTTGCCCTGGGCAACCTGCCGTGCCGAATGGGGCGAGAATTGCATCAACTCTTCGCCCGATATCAGATTGTTAGCTGGAACAAACAACGAATCAGACCGCGTTATTTCCAGCTCGGAGCTGTACTATGTGTAAGTTTTGAAGGGCTTGGAGTGTAATAGAAAAAGAGGTTATAATTCAGCTCATGAATAAGATAAAGAGGTATAGGAAAAATCTCCCTAAAAATCAAAAAGTTTGAACAAAGATTAAAGATTGAGGAGAGAAAATAATGTATGCAGTATACTACACTTCACCATAACAATAATAAACAGGTTAAGGATTAACTGTATTTTAATAAACTAACAATAACTACTTCAAGGGGCTAACCAAGATCTTAGATCTATTGGCATGGGTTTCTTGGCATTCTATCTAGAACTTTTCTCATCCCTAATAATTTTTTTTTACACACCCGAACAGCAAGGAGGTGCTGCGCGAGAAGGAACAAATTGCTGATGGAATTGGCACGCCAAACTGGGAGCTGGTCATTGGCCTGTTTGTCTCCTGGGTCTGCGTCTTTCTCATCATACGTCGCGGCGTCAAGAGCTCCGGCAAGGCATCCTACTTCCTGGCCATCTTTCCCTATGTTATCATGGGTGTCTTGCTGGTGAGAGCTGTGACCTTGCCGGGCGCCATTGATGGCATTTACTACTTCATCAAGCCGAACTGGAGCAAGATTCTGGATCCCAAGGTCTGGTATGCGGCAGTCACACAATGCTTCTACTCGCTGTCCGTCTGCTTTGGCAACATCATCATGTACTCCTCGTTCAACAAGTTCGGCCACAATGTGCATCGGGATGCGACAATTGTCACCGCCTTGGATACGGCCACCTCCCTGCTGGCTGGCTTCACCATCTTTGGCATCTTGGGGCATTTGGCGCATGAGATTGGCACGGATGATATTGGTTCGGTGGTGAAGGGCGGTGCTGGACTGGCGTTCATCTCCTATCCGGATGCGATAGCCAAGTTTAAGAAGTTGCCGCAGATCTTCTCTGTGCTCTTCTTCCTCATGCTCTTCGTTCTGGGCATTGGTTCCAACATAGCGATGACCTCCTGTACAGTAACCGCGATCCGTGATCGTTTCCCCAACTTCAAGCAATGGCAATGCTCGTTACTTATTGCAGTTGTTAGTTTTTGCATCGGTCTCATGTACATAACACCGGTAAGAACCGTATACAAAAACATAATATTAATCAGAACTAATCGTTTCTTATTCTATATATCTTTCAGGGTGGTCAATATATGCTTACTTTGGTTGATTTCTTTGGCGCCTCAATGATTGCATTGGTCTTGGGCATTGCTGAGCTTTATACCATTGGCTGGATTTATGGCACGGATCGTCTGTGCAAGGACATTGAGTTCATGCTGGGCCGCAAAGTTGGTCTCTATTGGCGCCTCTGCTGGGGCATCTTTACGCCACTGATCATGACCGTTATTCTGATATACTTCTATGCCACCTATGAGCCGCTGACCTACAACGATCAAGCCTATCCACCCTGGGCCTATGGTTAGTTTCTACAAATTCCTCGTTTCTAGAGATATGGACTAAACCATATTTTTTAATCTTTTAGCTGTTGGCTGGACTATCACCGCCTTTGGCGTTATACAGCTGCCACTTTGGATGCTTGTTGCCATTATTCGTGAGCCTGGCACGACGCTGGGCGAGAAGATACGCGGCGCCTTCAGGCCCAAGAAGAATTGGGGTCCCTCCGATCCGCTGCTTAGGGAGCAGTACAATAAGAAGATTGAGCACGAGCTAATGCCAAATCGTGGCAAAGGCTTTTGGTCTAGCATTAGGCAGAATATCTTTGGTTAAATATATACATATGTATATATGAGATCTCTCTCTGTGAGTTGTAAATATATGTGAAAAGTATTTGATTTAAATATCTTATAAGTGTGTGCCAATTAAATGAAACGAATTTATAAAATCATAGAACTTAGGAATTTGTGGGGCGAACTTTATCTCATTATTATTTTTTATCGTACTTATAATTTTATTTTTAAGACCCAAGTAATAACTTGTAATTTTAATTGCTAAAACTCAACAATGGAATGCCATTTGTTTTTCTTAAATATTTATTATTGCCGGTCGTTTACCTCAACACTTACCATCTAATCAGCTAGCTTTATTCAGTACTACTTTTCTTTTATTCACCATCGTCTCTTCCTCCATAAATTTGTTTACCCTTGGCTCCTGGCCACAAATTGACCATCACTTGGACAATTTGGAGTTTGGTTGAAATCCCCCAGTCGAAGAAAATCAAGAGAAATGTTGTGTACTTTGTCTCTGTTACGTTTTCCAACTCAAACAAAGACTGTGGAAAGCCAAAATACTTTGCTGTATTTTTTTGCTACGGCCATCTTAAAGATAATTGCTTTGATAAGGACACGCCGGACCCGGACCCGGTCAAAGCAGCGCTTTCATTTTTATTTTTTATCTTTCTTTTTTTTTATAAATGTCGCCAAATATTTACATGTCGCGGCATTGTGAAGCGACCCAACTTGTGTTACTTTTTTCCTTAGAACTTGAATGCTCTGACTAAGGATATTATATATTGCAAGTGAAGTTTGTAACGAAAAGTTGTAGATAAGAAACTTGATTTTAAAATGTTTAGTTAAAATGTTCTCTTGTTAGTAAAAGGACTCAATTGGGTAAGAGTATGTTATCTTCGGCATGTCTGAGTTACAAAGCTTCTGTTTCTTGTTTGTTGTATTTGTTCGTTTTTTTTTTTTGCCGTTCTATACCCGCATTTGGCTTGCGGCTTGACTTTTTGTGACTGTCCGGCTTCCTGGCCACCAACTGAGCCGTGTCCGGGTGTGCGGGACTCCGGATGGCGGTCGCGTTGCTGCAAAACCGCATAAAAGTCATTGTCACAGCAAATGGATTAATTTTCGCGGCACGTTGTCATATGCGCTCTCTCTTTCTTTCTCCCACACACACACACACACACACACACCCGCTAGTGAGGGTATTTTTATAAAGAAATTAAAAAGCACGGCCCGTGGCTGCGAATGTGGGTGGTGGTATGGCAGGTGGAGAGGGGCTGGCGTTTACCGCAACAATAATTACGTTTTGGCCGGTTTTTGGAAGCTGCACGGAAGTGTATAATGTTGCTAAGTAGTTGCGGTTATTTGTTGTTGTGCGGAATTTCTTTTTTTTTTTGTTCATTTTGTTTTTATTGTGTTTGTGTTGCGTAATTATCATGAAAGGCAACAGGAGGTTTATTTCATGTTATAAATGCAACATAATTAAGTTTTGTCGCTGCGAAAGTCAACCCAAAAGGAAATTCTCTCTATCTCTCTCTCTTTCCTTATGACTTTCCTTTTTCATTGTGCTTCTTGTTTGCGGTTAAGTCAGATAAAGCATATTTTCACATTTTATGCACATTAAATTAGCGAATGCAAATCAAATACATTTATAAAACAAACTTGTAAGAGTTTTGTTTTCTGTAAAGCAAATCCAATTAGCTAAATCGTTGGATCGGTGGAGAAGGGAAATTTTCAATTTCGACGCTTGTCGCAGACGTTTCCCATCTTTTTGTTTGTTTGTTTCACTTGGCTAACACCTTGCCAATCAGCAGATAGTCCAGCAACCAACACACACATCCATACTAACATACATACATATGTACATTCACTAAGGCAGAACAAATCCAAATGAAATTCTATTTAACTAAAAGCTAAAAAGCGCGCCAGCATAGAGAATGCTCTCTGTCTCTCTCAATTCGAGTTATATTCCACTCCCACTCATTCACTCAAATCGCCTTGCTATATGTTTTTCTCACTTTAACACCCGCACACGCATTTGTCTTGCAACAGCAGCGAGAAAAAGGATCGAAAAAAGGCGAGAATGTGCACAAAGCAAGGAAGACGCAAAAAGGCACAAATAGCTTTATTAGAGATGGCAATGCGACACAAACTCACGAAAACTATCGAGTAATGCAAAAACGTCATCAATAAAAAGCAAAGCTGAAAGATTATATTTTAAAATTAAGAAAATTCAGCTAAAAGCAAAACCCGCAGCAAATGAAAGGCAGCAAATTTTTCCGGTGTTTGCAAGAAAAGTTGTGCGCTCAGGCGAAGAGCTGCAAATGTGTGCGAAGTGCAGATGAAGTCTGCACACACACACACACACACACTCAAACATACATGCACATGAGTGTGCTTTTTATAGTGCAGTTCCTGCAATGTTTTCGTCTCTGCTTTTTGGCTAACTGTGTTTTAGTGTGTGCCAGGCAGACTCGCACATCTTTTACTCCGCAATGTGGGAATTTCTATGTAATTTAGCGCAAGGGGGAAGCTGGTATGTGTGGATGTGGATGTGGGCGCGAATATGTTTGCCAAATGCCTGGTGCTTAGCGGAGCTGACAGATGACGTCACTATGCACGTGCATGAATGTGCATCTTCTCCCTGTAGGGGTGTATGTTTGTTTAGTGGCTGGCAGATGGCTCTAGTAGTACAAGAGTGTACATAAGTCCGTATGTATATGTGTGTACGTGTGTGGGAATGGCGGAAGCAAAAAATAAAGTAATTGAATTTTCATAGTGCCAGCGGACAAGACTTGACTGCAATTGTTCTTGTTGTTGTTGAATATTTTACTGTTACCTTTTCGCTTTGTGCTGTGTTTTCGCTTTCAAAATGTTTAAAACAAAGAAACTTCAAGTTCCATTTGAGGACTAAGCAAATCTTAAATGCGTTTCCTTCCAAATTAGACACACCAAATATAATCTCAATTTTCCAATTAGCAAACAATTTGCAACAGCTTGTCGCTAATTAGGAGCCCATCAAAGGCGACGCGTCGAGCGTCATCGATGCGTAACTTTTGTCTCGTCCCGTTATAACCTTTGCCCTTGCTTTCGCTCTTCCACTTTGGCACAAGACACGCGTCAATTTGCACACTCAACGCGCCGCGAACAATTAAAAAAGGTGATGGCATCAAATCTGGCAAAAATTTAACTGCCTCAGCGAATCCTTTCACAAAACGCTCGAGTCAAAGGTTAAAAAGTTGTTGCGTTTGGTTAAAGTGGGTTGGGTTTGGTGTGAAAGAGAATTGTTGCCCTTTATACATTTAAGAAATATTAAACAAGCGCTTAAGATTTGCTTAAATACTCAATGCATAAAATACTATCGTCCATTGCTCTTGTTGTTTAATATTCTATGAATACTGATCGCTTTGACATTTTATTGCCATCGATAGTGAGGCTTGCAATATTTTTGTGCGCTTACGATAGTTCTGAAATTTTGTGTTGCATACATATAAGCGCAAAATCAAAGAAAAAACAATTTGTAAAATTTGATTATTTTTTTTTTATTTTTTTTTTTATTTTTTATTAAGTGTTGAACCTGTACTATCATGATTAGTACCTTAACAACACATAGGTGGAAAATGTAACATAAAGCCAAACCCCATAACCCAGTATGAGGATTTTAAATACAGGACGTCTTATTGAAGCCCAAGCGACTTGGCAAATCTGCGTAAAATTTGATGGCAAATAAAAATAATTTTTTTTAAACAAACATACAAGTCCTCTTATATTTAGCTTTAGGTGTGATTTTTTTTTTAATTTGTATACTTGTTTTGTAAATATAATATTTTTTACATTGTATGGATTCAACGCTTTATTTAATAAATGAATAATATCAACCATCAGCATAAATTTTAGATACTAATTCACAGATCTGTATAACATCGATAGTAAAAGTTTTTAGAAAAATAATTCTAATAAATATCAAGACTGTTTGATCAATTAAATTGACTGCTGGTTGTTGAATATTTTTCTCTTTTGTCTTACACAGCGAAAAATGGAAAACAAGCGACACTTATCAGTTGGGGGATAACGGAATATGAAAAGGATTGCCGGGTGTGGCACAGACGTTGCCACAGCGTTTGTGGTGCGCCACAAGCGGATATGCAGCTCATGAATCCACCCACACTTCAATATTTTAGCATGTGTGCACAAATTCTGGTGAACGTTTATAAATAGGCTGCGGCTTTTGCTCAAATTTACCAACGAATGGCTTACAATCATTTTGGATTGAGCTGCGTAAAAGCCACTGCAAATTTTGCCAGTGGTTACGGCTCTGTTCAGTTTGTTTAAGAGGAAAATATTTATTTTCCAGATGCCCTAATTTTAGAAATTTCCTTTTTTGTTTTGTACTAATTATGTTCCTAAATTAAGAAATATGTTCTTAATTTTAGATTGTTTTGTTTTAATATTCGTGTTTGAGGTCCTGAAATTGTACAATGTTAATATGCTAAGCAATTTTGAACTACAATTTGTGTTTACACAAAGTTAGTTGCTTCTCAATTAGTTTGCGGAGTATATTTTCAAAGCGAAGCGTAATTTTTTGTTGTGGTTTTTGTGGTTTAGTACACACAGCATCAAAATTTACATTTACATTTACTAAAATTGTATCAAATTTAGCTCGACTGTAGCTGATGCAACAAACAAAACCAACAACAACAATAACAATAGCAGTAGCGACAACAAAGTTGCAACTAAAATTTTACAATTACATATTTAGCAAAAACGCAGAAGGTATTTGCGACTGGTGCCACGCCCCGTCAATTGTGCCCACCTTCAGTAGAGTGTGCGAGTGCCCCGCCCCTCTCGCTAGAACTAAAACCAAACCAAACCAATGGCGACCACAGTGAAACAAATAACAGAAACGGCAGCACAACAAAAACAAATAAGTGCAACATCTGTTTGAACAAATAACCAAAACAAGGATGCGAATGCCAAACAGCGTTGGGTGGCAACGGAGGGTGTTGGGACGAGGGTTGGAGGGATGATTGGGGAGTCGCAAGGGGTCGCGAAGACCACAGCGATCCAATTTCCGTTGGCCCGCTCATTCAGGCCAAGTTATGTCTCCATTGGCGTCTGTCTGATTTGGGCCAATGTTTTGTTTGCTTTTGTCATTCTTGAGCGGGGGTTTAATTTAGCAGCTGTACGCAGTCAGAACGCGCTGAATTCGGGCTGGGTTTAATTACGCGGATCAAACAAAATGTTGGCAATTTAAATAGTATAACTATTTATTAAAATATATATCGATTTGTATTAACACTAAGTGGGAAATTATACCTTCCGTATAGCATTAAGTTATTAAAGAGTAAATTGTTAAAAAATCGGAAGTGAAACAGTAAACTATTGTTGTTAAACAAATTTACCAGTCATTTTGTAATAGTTTGTTTTGATAAAATGTAGTTTACAATTAATTTTTCTATTATTATTATATTAAAGCCTGATATTTTTATACCTTTAAATAAAACTTTGTTTAGTTGTAGTTTCATTCTGACATAATGCTCTACTTAAATGTTCTAACTAAGCTAACTTTCCAAGCTGCCTTTTAAAAGTTTTTACAACGTTGACTTTCTCACTTTTCCCACTTACTTGTGTTATGATATGAAATGGAATTGCGCAATAGCTTAATTTAGCCCGACTGCATTTCACAGCTGGTATTTTTATTTTAACTCTTAATGCCTGGTCAGTATTCTCCACAGTTGTCAGGTCAGGCAAAATCTCATTTACGTTGTAATAACAAAAGCCACACAAAATCAATTAAAATAATTTCCTGTACCGAAAAAAGAATATAATTGTCAATGGCAATGGCGCAGGGGCGCCATCTAGTGTCAGCTAACCGCATTATACACATGCAGGGCATCTGTTGCCGCCGTTGTCATTTAGCCCGCACTCACATTCTCTCTTGTTTCTCTCTCCCCTCTCTGTCTGTCCCTTTCGCTTAGTAGCAGCTGCCTTGCAACCCGTAGCGCCCATCATCGTTGTTGTTTTACATTTCCGGTAATAAATATACATTTGAAAAATACTAGAGGAGTTCGCTTCGGTTTGGTTTGGTTTGACTCTTAGTGTGGGTATTATTGGATGTGGAGGGTTGTTGTTTTTGTAGGTGGCATTTGGCAAATTGCCGAATGAGGCGTGGGAAATTGGAATTTTCAAATTATGCGCTAGGTGAGAAACTTTGCGGCATTTCATTTCCTATGATTAATTAATTATTACACTGAGTGTGTTGATAGCCATAAACTTGCAATATAATTTCGCCGAGCTGTCATTGTAATTTAAATGCGATTTCAGAATCGTTGTTGCGTATTTTGTAATAAGCACAAACAGTTGTGTGAGTGGCTTTTTCGGGATGATTATTATTGGCCACTTCTTTGGCTAAAGCTTTTGATGCGATTAGTTGATAAACTTAAAGGACCTTAAGAAAAAAACTAGTTAAAATCTATAAAATAATCAAAATACAGTACAAGTAATGAGAGCCGCAATCTTTTGAGCCCAAGAAAGTATGCTACAATTTTACAAGGTAATGTTACAAGACTTTTGAAATGTTTTATCTTATTATAAGTCTTGATAAAAGTTTAGAGATGCATATCAGCAAATTTGCACAACATAAATTGTAATCCACCAAAAATGCAGTCATATTTTATTTGAATGCCAAAATGGATAGTTAAAGGAGAGGGAGCTGCGAGTGTATTCAACAAATTATTATTGTCACATATCCTGTTGACATTTAACTGACAGCGCGACTGCACAAAGGACATGAGTTGGTCCCGGACCCGGACTCGGACCCCGGACCCGAGCCAAGTAGACAACAGCAACAACAAGGAGAAAACAGGCAATGCAAAGGCATAGTTGAGAGGCATGCATAGAACACCTGAGTCATAACCATGACCAAAGTCACACGACAACGCTGCACACAGTTCCACATCCGGTGACATCCGGTACTTCCTGCCATGTCTCTATGTGCTCTCCTGTGATGTTGCCAGACCCAGAGTCGGAGTTAGAGTCAGCAACGTTCCCAGAGCCGTTGCTGGTGCCGGCAGCATTCCTGTGGCCTTGTCACACGTTTGCCGTGCTACTAACAACAACCAACAGCAACAACAACAAGCGACAACAACAACATCAACAATGGCCACATCATAGTTTATGCGCTAAGGCAACACTTTCACGCCATAGACAGACACCAGCGAGAGCGAGACAGAACGACTTCAAGCCCCCTTTTAGACTGAGAGGTCAGAAATGCCAAATTCAGTTTGTTTTCTGTATACACTTTAACAAAGAGTCGCCAAAGCATTCCAGTTAAACTCGCAACAGTAAAGAGAATTTTGTCTTGTGGATTTGCATCGTGAGAGCATTTATGAAACGGTTTTTACCTCAATTAATACAGCTTTGAGCTGCAATAGTGTATAGATGAAGTTAGTTAACTAGTAAGTAAAGCTTTTTGATTGTAGACTTTATTCTTTCTGTAATAAAATATGCTTAGAATGAGAAGCTTTTAAAAACTGAAAGTGCAAATATGTATAGCTTTTATTCCTTTAATTTTCTGTTTTTTCATTTTCAGAAAACTTTTCATGGGATTAGGGCTATTAAAGCTATGTTAAACAGAAGCTTTTAATTATATTGCCTGTGTGTTTTGTTTAATTTACTCTATTAATGCTTCTTTTATAAATATGCTTTAAGTTCTCTAAGAAAGGGCATTCAAACATTATTTGATTAAAGTTGAGTTCTACTTTCTTGCTTGTCGTTGATGTTGCTTTTCTCTCTCCCTCTCTCTCTCTCTCTCTCTCGCTTTGGTTGCCTGTGTCATGCATCCGTTTGCAGGATGCACGAAATAATTCTGTTTGTTAGCTGTGCACACGATGTCCTTTCATCAGACGAGTGCTGCTACTCCATCTCTTTTCTCTCTCTCTCTCTCTCTCTCTTTCTCTCTTTTTCTCTTTCGCTCTCTCTCTCTCTGTCTACAGTCCCCCTTCATATCTACCAGCTCTGGCTGACTGACTGACTGACTTATTTCACTAGCTTCTGCTGCTGCTGCTGTGGGAGAGTTTCTGTTTTTTTTTTTTTTTTTTTTTTGCACCTAACTGTAACGGAGCGTTGCACCCACTCCACTTTGCTCTGTGCTGATCCAGAGCTCTCTGGACTCACGCTTGATGTAGTTGGTGGTTTACTACTAATTTGCAACCACATCGTTTGTTTTGTGTGGCTTCGTCCGTCCCTTCGTTCGTTCGTCCCTGCTGTGAGTGTCCTTTGTGTCTGACAGTGCAGCAACAACCGCTTTGGGTTTTGCGCCTTACCCTACTCCCCTACCTCATTTGCCTCCCCATTTGCCAACCTCATCGCGCTTTTGCAGCAATGTGCATTAATTTCTGCATTGCTGCAGCAGCGGCAACATCACAAGATGCCATCACAATGGGGCGCTCGACGCTTCCCAGTGTGTCAGCTTCTGTTATAAATGGTTCTCGGTTTCTCCTGTTCTCGAGTTCTGTGTGCGTTTCATCTTTGGAATTTGCATCTTATCGGGCAGCAACAATAAACGCGTCGCATATTTTTCGGCGCAAGTATAAATAGTAGTTGGTTATTTAATGTACACACTTTCACCTCTCCAATTAATTAATAAAATTAAAATTTATAAACTATATTTACACAAAGCTTAGTTTATTTCTTAGAAGCTAAGTAGTTTCCTGTGGAAACATGTTTTAGATGTTAATAATATATATTTTTTACTTCAATACTACATAAGTACATAAGTACTTTCTGCAACTGTTTGAAAAGTCTCAAAAGCTCTTTCATTGTAATAAGCGTAAGCTTGAAGTACAATAAAAATATATATTTATTAGAAGTGAGTTTTTCATCTCGTTTAATTTGCTGTGGAATTTTCCGAAATGGAATATTTTTCAGTTTAGAATTTGCAAGCAGTATTATAGTAAAATGTAAATATGTTATTTATACTCGTAACTTAGCTCTGGCTTATACGATATATTTGAACACCCTGTAATTATTAAACTACATGAAGGGGGTATCCTACAGTGGCAAGCAGAAGAAATCTATAAAGTTTTTAGAATTAAAAATGCATCAAAATGAACGATATAAAATTATTTTGTATGGTAAATAAAAAAAAAACCCTTACACGACATCTGCTCGTCGTGTACTGTCAAAAAGACTTTTCCAACTTGTTGTTATTACGTTTTTCTCATATATACAAGGCTCAAATTAAGCTTGTTTGTGTGCCTGTTGTCCCCCTCATATCAAAACGTAAGCCGATTATAAAGTCAATTTCTATAACATTCTCGTATCGTATAGATTTTAATATTTATGTTGTGTGTGTGTGTTTTTCTCAGTAAGTGTACGTGTGCTTTTTTTAAGCAATTTATGCTTTTATTATTTTGATTTTAGCATAGAAGTCGTTTACATTCACATAAGTACCTCCTCCTCACAGAGTTGGCTTGTTAACATGCTAAATACTTTTTAATGCCAATTTAAGAGAGCATCGCAGGAGCACCTGAAGCCTTTGCTGGAGCTTGCAAAACATCCAGATAGGGTAATTGCAATTTTAATGGGACTCGGAGACTTTTGGTCGTTGTCATAGAAGCTTTTTATTGGGGTATTAGACATGTTTTTGCTTTGGTCTTTTTGTGGAAAGTTAATTTTAGCCTAATTTGTTATTTATTTGATTAGATTCTAATCATTTGAATGAACTTCAAAATACGCTTTTATATTCAATTGCTTAAAACTAAAACAGCTGGAAACCCTTGAGAGGTTTTATCTAATTATCACGCACCGCTCAACAATGTGTATTATTGTGTTTGAACCTTCAGAGGGAGGGCTGGGCATTGAGGAAATCGTAACAGTTGAACAGTTCAACACTATACAGTAAATGCATTTACAAATTATAAATACAAGTCGCTGCTTTATCGCCCTGTCGGATGTCAATTCACATAAATCTCATTCACACACACAGTGAGGTATATAGGTGGCGGAGGGGGGGACTGAAAACCGGTTGCTCTATATTCATCTTCCGCTTCGACGCGCAAAAATAAAAGCCAAATTGCAGATTGTTCGAAATACCGAAAATCCGAATACGGTGATTCACAATTGGAAATGGCAAGTGCTAAATGCTAAATGCTCTATTTACGCTTCACTTAATTGATAATCAACAATTTATTGATAACATTGCTTTTGTGCCATTTGTTGTACCATTTGTAACGGGTTTAATTTCTCGTTACCAAATTGAAATTAATTTCGTTCTACTCACTATATAGTTAATACAAAGTAGCAGCTTTAAAAGCCAGTTGAAGTTTTAAGCTTAAGCCCCTATCGAATTGCATGATTATTTTGCTTAAGTTCTTTCTGTTGTTGCACTAATTAAACGATTTTGTGCCCTTTCTTTTCTCTGTGTTTCGATTTCTGTTTGTGCTTCTCCTACTCTACCTTATTGCAATTACTGCTTTCAGTCTCATTGTCGTCGTCATTTGCTTTGTCTATCACATCGGAAAGTCATTTCACTTGGCTGTTGTTTTGTTTCTCTCTCTCCTTCTGTTTTTTAGTGGCTCAACTTACACAAATCAACACATTAAGTTCAGGGTTGCTAGACTTCTCCCCCACGCCCCCCTCAATTGCAGCAGTTTAATGAACTTTTCAGGCGCTACAAAGTCAAGTTGATTGATTTCCTCAAACAGATGCACTAAACTTATAGTTGAAAAGTCGTTTTGTTAACAAATTTAAATGAGAATTGATTGCAATATAAAAGATACAACATTGTAGAGATAACTTTCCAACTGGGTGTGAATATAACTTGATCAAGATCGGTTCAGAAGGCACTAAAAAAGATTATTGCTAATGGGATTTGGTGATTTCCTTTACTCTTTTCCTTAAAAAAAAAGTGTTCATTACTTTTTAATTGATTTCTTCGTCTCAGTATTTTTAATTGGTTATTTTATATTTTTCATATACGTATACATTTTATTTTGCCGTTACGTAGCGCTCCATGGCGTCCACATCAGCTGGCTTAGTGCAATTTAATGCGCAATTGCTTGGGTTTATTTGAGCAACAGTCGGGCGTCCGTTATCCAACACTAGCAACAGAGTTGCCACCCCACTTACTTACTCGCTCAGTTGCCCACTTGCCCACCCACTTAACCAGAAAACCCCTTCAACAGACCCTCAAACATGTTTTGTCTTTGCTGTGGCTCTTGTTGCTCTTGTTGTTGTTGATGTTGCTTCTGTTGTTGTTGTTGTCGTCTAGTCACGTCTGTTGTTGACAAGCGTCTGTTAAGCTGCGCCCAACTGGCACCCATATTGAATGTTCCTGCTCTCCTTTCACACCCTCTTTCTCTCTCTCTCTCTCTCCCATCTCTCTCGCCTTTGTCTATCAAGTCCATCTCCTTTGCTGCTCGCTGCATGGCGCATTTTCAACGCCATTGTCCTGTCCTCTAGGTACTATTTTTGTGTCGCACAATTTACTGCACTTCCTGGCCAGTAAAAACCCATACAGCGAGAGCGAGAGACAGAGAGGGAGAGGAGAGTGAGTTAACCAGGGATTCAAGGCAAACTTGGTTGGTATCCCCAGCGCGCATTGTCTCAATAATTACCCATGTCCCTGGGTGCAGCAATGACGATGGCAACCATGTGCACCACCAAACCACCTCCGCCTCCCCCTTCTTGCCGACCCTTTGCCATTCTTTGTCCAGTGACCCTTGTCCTCGGCTTTTTTCTCTTTTTTTTCTTGCATCTATCAACAACTTTTTGACAAAAGTTGCACACGTTTTGTGGTCTGAGCTGAGTGCCGTTTCCTCTCTAACGTGCATCTTCGTCTAAAGTTGTTTTCATTCCGACACCAGGCAATGGGGCAAACTGATTTTAGTTTTAGTAGCATCCAAATTTCAGCCACTACCAACAAAAAAGATGAAAATAAAATGAAGAAAAAGCAAACAAATGGTTCAGATTTTTATTGCTGCATGAGCTGCTTTGATATATGTATTTCTTAAATTCACAATTAATTTCCTTTAAAGTGCAACTGAACAATATATTTAAAATATGTATATATTTTTAAATTGATTGTGGCATGGCTTAAAATTTAGGACACACACACATGTTACAAACCATCAACATAAATCTCGGCCATTTAGGAGCAAAAAAAAAATGTTGGCCAACAACAGGCTAAAACAGTCTAAAAGGCCGGCTTACAGCCAGACAAAAGAGGCGGGCCAAAAAGCGAACAGTCGCTGATGAAACACGGCACAAAATTCAATTGTTTGCAGCACAACAATTTAATTTGACACGTACTTTTAATGTGGGGCTCGTCAGCTAATGCCAGGCCAGAGGACTAGAGCAATACAGGACGCAGGATAACCACACGCACACAAAGTGCCACACCAGAAAGAGACAGAGAGAATGGCAGACCGAGAGAGATAGAAACAGACACACACACATGTGACTGGGGCACTTTGGGGGCAGGTTTCAGGCGCATAAATTGAATTTAGATACAATTTCCTGTGGCTGCGTGACTGCCTCCATTGCACCTCCCCCCGTCTACTCACCGCTTGCACAGTCTGTAATATTCGAGTATTTTGCCATGCTTTAGTTTTAGTTTTACAATTTTGCATTTAAAGCCAAATGGCAAAAATAATTTGCTTTTAAACTATTTTAAAAAATAATAAAAATAGCTTTATTCAAATCAATAAGTCTAGTATGTACAAAATTTACTAGTACTGGTTTCTATAATGGGAAAATAAAAGGAAAAAATATTGACATTGAAATTTGACTATGGAAAAGCTTGCAATAAATAACCAATTTATATGCGCAACTGCATTTAACGAACATTGTTTTCTTCTTCTTTTTGCGCGTATGTTAAAGAGAGGAGGTTTTTGAGGTGGGCGGGGAGCTGACGTTGCTCGCCACATGCAACTTTGTCGCCTTCTGGTCAGCTATTAATTATAATTGTCATTTGATAAGAAAAAAAAAGGGTAAAATAATATAAATGTTCAAGGAAAAAACGCATTCAAAATATGGATTTAAATTGGTAACAAGTTATGCACTGCAATTGGAGACTGATTTTCTTATTTGAATGTTAAATAAATTATTTAATTGCTTTAAGACTAAGAACACATTAGATTTACTCGTCTACTTGCTCAAAGAACTTATCTAAAACAAAACGCAATATAAATTAATGAATATTCAAAGCAAGTTATGCTCATAACAGTAGTGAAGTTCATTTCTATTCTAAAAAATTCCACAAACTCAACTTGAAAACTTAACATATTGTTATGGTTGGACTGTAACATGAAGATTTTCTCGTTTGATGACCCTTTCAGCCAGATTATTGGATACATTTTAAGCCTTGACACTGCGCACAACTGAACAAAACTTAAGTACTCCCTTTTGCCACCCAAGGGTATTAAAAGTTTCAATGCAAATTGTTGTGCACAACAACGAACTCAAACCTCTGGCAAATGAATATGTTTTTTCAACATGGTATTTACAATATTTTGTTGTTTTTTTTTTATTTATTATGTTTTCTGTGTGTGTTTTTTATGCTTATTCGACCAGGACAACAATTCAATATTTGACTAAAAAATTTACGAGCCAATGCCAGAAGGGAGGGAGCGGGAGGGTTGGACCAGGGGCCACTTTTACGCGGCTTGCATGTAAATGCGGCACATTGCGTAAATAATTCCAGTGCTGAGTAGCCGTTGAGTCGCCAATCCCCCCCCCCTGTCCCCTTACCGTCCTTGCAGCAGAGGTCCTGTGTCCCTTTGGTCCGCATCGCGTGCGCCATGAAAATTTCAACGGCGATTTTCGATGCCAAAAATTGAAGCAGGCACAAAAAATGTCAGCAGTTGGCTACAAATTGGATTCAAGTGGAGCTAAAAAAAAATCAGCAGATATATTTTAATATATGTATATATTTTTGCCATATAAATGATAAGCGCAATGAAACCTGTCCGATGGCGAAATGCACTGTACAAAGATGTCAGATAATTTTCATTAGAAAGCTAAAAAAAATATTGGTTATTGATTGGGGCAACATGAGTTTAGGGCAGGAGTAAAAGGAAACTGATTGATGAAACGTGTTGTTGATTTCATTAACTTAACTCACTTCAGCTGCTCTTCAAATATGTAGGGCAATCAAAAAGTCACTTCGTTTTATCAACATTGAGGCTCTGTGTGAGGTTTATGTGTTAATTACTCACGTTTATCGGCTGTGGAAGTGGAAAAATTGATTAAATACATATAGGCAATTGAGTTTAAAGCTGGTTTGAAGTTGAGTCTTTCATATAATTATGCAAAATGCAGCTTTGTGTGTGTGTTCGTGTATTTCTGACCTAAATGATGTTCAAATATGGGGAAAAAAACTCAAAATTTTATAGTAAAAATTAATAGAAATAAATTAATTTCACAGCGTTTTACTTTTTATTAAAAATAAAAAGTGCTTTGATATATTACTGATGATAATCTTAGTGATGTAAGAGTTTTATATATGTCAAAATATATCACCAGATAATTTTAAACTGATATTTTAAGCAATTTCGTTTAGCTCAGGGTTTTAAAATTATCTGCTTTCATTTCTTATACATCGCTTTACCTTAAAGAGTTCATATGTCAATTCATAAAACCTCAAACGCGGACAGTTGATCAAATATGTAACATATCTTCAATTCCATAAACCGGAAACAAAGGCAAACGTTGACACAAGTTCTGTCATACCAAAAATAGAAATGAATATTACAAATAAATATGTATATATTCGAATTTCATGTTTGTTTTTAGGTAAAGTCGTTGCAACATTTTGAATTTATCATTTTGTGTTGGTGTAAACTGTAACTGTATTTGTGCTTTACACTTTTGAAAGCTGGCCAAGTCAAATATTAGTTTTTAGGCGCGCGGTGAGGGATGGGGAAGGGGTGGGGCTAAAAGCGAACTCAGCTGCTTGCGCATTGCAAAATTAATCATTGCGACGTTTTGTGTGACATTTTCGGGACTTTGAAGTTGGCACAACTCTGTTGGCAATTTGTATTACGACGAACGGTGCCACCAGATGGCGCCACGCATGTCATGCAAATTATGAAACTTTCGGCCACCCACACACACACACACACACGCACAAAGTACACCCACATATGAAGATATATAATACGCATTGCACTAATAAGACAAAAACAAGATGTTGGCCAAGTAGCAGTTTCATTTTACTAACTTGTCAAAACAAGTTTTATTGTTTATGATAAACAAACAAAATGAGAGAAGGGGAAAGCCTCGGAGGCTGCATAAAAAAAACACTGTAGCTGGACAAACTCGCCACGCGCCAATAAATTTGCAACGTAAAACGAGCTGGCAAAAAGTTTCTCCACTTTCGTTTTCCATTTGCCATTTCGGGCGCTAAGGAAACTTTTAATTTTCCAAACACGTTTCGAACAAATGAAAATAGCAGCCACCAGCCAGGACTTTGGTTCAACTTTGCTCGCAGCCCTCGTATCCTTTACTCTATGCGGAGTGAGTGTGTGTGTGTGAGTTAGTGTAGTATCAAATTCATTCTAACTCGCATACTGCACGACTTGCCTGGACAAACATATGTATGAAGAATGAAGATATCTGCCTCGCATCTTCTTCTCCCCCTTTTTTTTCTTCTTCTGCCATGACTTGTTGTCGCTTTTATTGTTTGTTGTGTGCTCCAGGCACGAGTTTTGGGTGTCCGAAACGATTTACACGCCTCGCATATGCGACAGAGAATAAAGTGAGTTTTGCGTTGCGTTTACCCGTAAAGCATTTAAACCTTTATATGTTAGAGTTACATATAACTTTACATAACACTTTTCTTAATCATGATAATTTTTTTTTTTAGTGTCTTACTTTTAAGCTGATGTTCAATCATTTATCGATTTGAAGCATAAATAAAATATGCAAGCAATTTGCTTGACAGCTGTCAGGCCTACTTGCAAAACCAATACGCTCTTAAATAAACAGTTGATGAATGCTAGCCCACATTTTGTGTGTGTGTGTGTGTGTTTGTGTTCAAAGCGCAATATGCTCAACACGTTGGTAAAATTTTGCAACCGTTTGGGCAAATACTGCAGGCAACAAAACGACGCTTAAAATAACAAAACGCGCCGCGAAGTGGAACCCAGCAATGTGGCCTAAAACCGGACGTGGGCTGTTCAAAAAATTGTCGCTGTATACAATTTGTAGTTTGGAAAAGGTTTTTTTTTTCATAAAACTGCCCTCAGTAAAAAGCTTTTGCAACTGAAAATGAAGTTGAAGTTTTTTTTGGTTTGTCGCACAATTTAGTCACTGACATTTCTGCTAATCACGTGTATTGGTCGACATTGGAAAAGTTTCGAGCCATTTGCGACTAGAGCCTTCAGTGCTTTGCAATATCAATTGCATGGCACATTCAAATTCAAATGTGCTGCCATTTGCCAATGGAAAGGGAGAGGTTAGGGCGGGTTGGACTGGGGCCAATATGGCAAAGGTCACGAACAGCAGCTTCAGTGGCAATTTGAGCAATATTCTTTCTCGCTCCTCTGTGCAAAATGCTTTCAAAGTGGATTTGAACGAACGATGTACTGCAAGGGGTGGAAGGGGAAGAGGGAGGGGATGATAGTGGTTGCATATTAGTAAGAAAAGAAGGGTGTAGTGAAAATTTAAATGCTTTTTAGGCAACAACAACAGAAAACACGCAGAAGCAGCAGACTGCTCAGCTGGCTTGTGTTTTTCTGGTTTAGTCGTTTCTTTCTCTTTCTCTCTCAATAACATGCCCCTCTCTGCGCCATTCCGCCCAATACAATTCAGATTTGATGCATTTACATTTGCACCTGTGCCACACACACACACACACACACACACACGCGCAGAGAGAGAAAGGGACTGAAAGATTGTGTGTTGTAAGCTTAAGTGCTATTACATGCAATCGAGTTTTGAGTCGAGTTGAGTTCAGTTTTGTACGTTCAGCTGGGCAGTTCAGGCTAACCATTGCTCCCCATAAGCGCATAATGCATATTTAAGCATATTTTGTAGTCTACTTTTATGGGCAAGCAGCAGAAGCAACATTTGAATTTTATCCGGACAATTTGTCGAATTTGCCCAGCTGCTGTCTGTGTGTGTCATGTTATGTGTGTGTGGGCTAAAAGCGTATATATTTAACCTTTTTGCTTAATTATCAAATCAAAAGGGCAATCACATATCGATTTAACACTTATCTTTCATAGGTCAACCTTTAAAATAGCACAATGAAATTGGGTTATGAGCCCAGAATCCAGTTGATTATTTTTAAAAGTATTTAAATTTGTAATTAATCATCTACACAAAAGGTCAATCCAATTTAAATGTCAGTGATTCTTGCATTTTAAGGCGTATTAAATGTTATTTCTTAACTTTTACATTAAATGTTGGCAGCTACTACTTAAATCAGATTTACCTCAAACACCCAAAACTAATAAACTTATGCCTCATTCTTACTTAACTTTAAGCAACCTGATGGCTTAAGTAGTACTCAGCTCTTGTATCGTATTAGATCAGCTTTTATTTAGTTTGAACACAACTTAACTGATGTAACACACACATACTATTCTTCTCAACAGGCAAACGTTTGCTTAGGTTAGACTTTGGGTTAAGTAAAGGTAGATTTGTGAAGTGGGAGAGCGAGAACTTAACTCAACCAACCTGAAACATGACTGAATAAACACAATTTTAGTTTGTTTTGCTGCTTCGTTTGTTCATTCGTTCATTCATTCATTCATTCGTTCTTTCTTGCGTTCGTTCGTTCGTTCTTTCGCTCGTTTCGTTTGTCAACAATTCAATTCATCAAGCGAAAGTTTCGTTTTTGGCGTCGAATTTCGTTACTTTTTTGTTGTGTTCTATTTTCTTTAACTAAAACACTCTTGAGAGTTTCTTATTTTTTGCTCTTCACTCCTCTTCCACCACTATTTTTGTCTTCTTTTTTTCTGTTTATTTGATCATCTTAGCTGCCACTTGCAGTGCGCACGAACACACACACACTCACACACAAACACAGACAGACAACACACAGTTTTTGGGCAGAAACGTAGAGCGACCTTCTGACTGACATCCTTGACTTGCTGCCGCATAGACTTTTACTTTTGGCTTTCGCAAATATGGCAAATGTTCTTCTAGTGTGTGTTCTCTGTGTGTTTGCTGTGGGTGTGTGCGTGTGTGAGCAAAAAGTTTACAAACTTATATTGAAAAATGTTGTTAACACGCAAAAGTTTTTCGCAACGTTTACACAGCAGCTACAACAACAACAACAATAGCAACGACAACGAAAACAACAACTAGAAAATCAAGCTAAGCAAGTGAAATTCAATAACTGGACACACTGTGCAAGCAAATACTCTGAAACGTAGGTCATGTTAAAGTGCTTGGAAGAACAAGTTTTCTG
The DNA here is from genome assembly GCA_018152825.1 of Scaptomyza hsui. Lineage (NCBI taxonomy): Eukaryota > Metazoa > Arthropoda > Insecta > Diptera > Drosophilidae > Scaptomyza > Scaptomyza hsui. The sequence goes on from JAECXO010000269.1 coordinate 10,333,594, forward strand.
TTGAGGGGTGTGAGTTGATTCAACCTGGAGTTGGGTCCAAGCACTGGGACACAACTTTTCTTTTTGGTGGACGGGGCACAATTTGAATAGCGGGCGTCTGTATTTTATTTTACTTTTTTTCGGAGACGTGCTTACCTTTTCGGTGTGTGCCTGTGTAAATATTTATTTGAGGTTAAGCGCAAGAGCCATTTGTAGGCACAACCAAAGAACCAAAAAAAAACCAGTTAGTATTTTTCTGTGTGCTAATTCAATTTGAAGTAACTTTTACTTGTGTGTTGTTGTTGATTTGTAGTTGAAAGACTTTTATCATGGGCAATTTGATTTGGTTACAAAGCTCACAAAGAATGCACTCAACAGAACACATCCCCAAGCAATTTCTCAATCAAAGACACATCTTTCAAGCAAAGTGAACTGAGGTGACTTTCATGTAAAGAAATCATGCTGAATGGAGCTTCAATTCATACGGAATGAAAAATAATATTTAGCTTTTGAAATGTGTCTCATTTACATTTCAAAGAAATATACATTTGTTATTGACTATTTTTTCTTCATTTTTCTGCCTTCTTAACTTGACAACTAGGTTTGCAATAAGGTTTTTACTCGTAATAAGATGGTGAGCGCGGCTGTTTAGAAATATTTGCATACTTTTAGGCACAGGAAAATTTAAATTATATTAAAGAGTATCAAAAATCGTTCGTCGCTGTAATTGTAATTGTTTAAAAATAGTATGTATTTAACCATTATTTTGTACTGCACTTCAAGCAATATATTTGCGAACTGCGAAAAACCAGCGAAGCAAACCACAATTTCAATTCAATTGTTATTTAGCGGCAACCGCACACAGCACATTTGCTGTTTCTGTCTGTTTCGCATCGATACATTCATTGATGCTAAATAATTCACACATAATTTAACAAAGAGTTGACATCGACTGTGACTGCGACAACGATGGCATTTGTTGTTGTTATTGTTATTTGTCGCTTCACTTTTTTTCTGTTGCTTGCTTTCTTATTTAAATTATTTACCATATTATCAAACGTGTCACACGCAATACACACATGCGAACACACACAAACACACACATGCCATCAACGATACGAATGCCTGCACGTAGCACTCGCAATAACAGAGCGGAGCGATTTGTGCGGGGTTGTCAAATGGTTAGCTGGAATGGAAATGGGGAATGGTGTTGTTGTTGTTGCTTGAGCTGGCGGGAAAGAAGAAAGCGACGCTTTGTTTTCGTACGGATTTCAAGTTATGGCACTGCGCTCATACATGGAAAGTGGAAATCATAAATAGTTTGTAAAGCAAACAAGAGGAAGTAAAGTGAAATACAGTTATAAAGAACTTTGATTGCTCTAACTGGCAAGAAAAATGTTAAAAACACGTCAAGGTGAGCGGTTGACTTTGCTTTTAAATACAAATATTTAACCTAATAAAAGGCTATTAATAAATATGTCGCTTACTATACTGACATGTTTTTAGAGTTCGCTCAATTACTTACAGCAAGTTAAATCACAAAATGTGTGCACTTTTTGGTTGGTAGTGTATCAACAGCTTGCTCTCAGCATTGTTGCTTGTTTAAAATTTAAAGCAAAGCCAAATAAATGCCGACAAATTCCTGGCAGCATATTGGAATATATGATTATATTGAAGTACTCGCACTTTTTTTTTTGTTTTGTGTTTTTTGTTTTTTCTGGTAACTGTTGTTTTATCAAGTTTCAGGGGGATCGAGGGCGGTTGCTGTGAGCTGTGAGCCAGCTAATCATGATTTGCAATTTAATTTGTTTGCTTTCGCGTGCGTGGCGCAAATAAATTGATGGCACCAGCCACGCCCACATGCCACCCCACGTACAGTGCGGGGGCAACCGAGCTATCTGCTGGTGTTTGCTTGCCACAATGTTGCTGTGGTTCTTGTTGCTGTTGTGGGTGCTGCTTAAATCCAACAACCAACAAGCCAAAACGCCAACAACAACCACAACAACAGCAAAAACAAAGAAGCGAACGCAAAAAAGAAATTCTGTGTGTGTTTGAGATACTTTTGCGTAGCGTAGCGCGTCGTTTGACTTTGCACACACATTTTCATTTTGCAATTATTTGCATATTTGATCACGTAGACACGCCCACTGCGGAAACTCCCACAACTTTGCCATTGTTGCCACACTCGGTGTGTATGTGTGTGTGCTGCAAATAATTAAATTTCTTTGCGTTTTACACGGGGCGCGTGTTAATTTGGCAATTGCATTTCAACGCCATTTTGCCATCTGACGGCATTGCCAAGTTTTTATATCCCATTTAAAATTGTTTTTTTATTGCATATTTTTAGGATCATGGTTAAATGGCTTTTAAAAAAGTCTCTTCAATAATCCGTTCAACAACTATTTCTGATTTAAATCTTAAGCTCACTTTGAACGATAAAAAAGGAATTTCTCTTGTCTAAATATTTTTTACAAATAACACATAAGTAAATAGCATAAATACAAAAATTTATTTTGAGTAATTTAATTTGGTTTTTTTGTTGATGCAAAAAAGTTAAAGATCAAGTAAATAATCAATTTTGTATTGCAATGTTTTTGACATATCAAACTGAATTTAAAACAAACAAAACTGCTTGATTTCAACAACAAAAATGTGGCCAAATTGGTTTTCAATTGCCTTGGACATCATCAAATTAACCTTTGCTTCCTGCTTTGTTTGTACAACTTTCCTTGAATTTTTAGCACACTTTTTTTGTATTTGTTTCACCAAAGTTATGCCAAGAAGCTGAGTAAACTATGAAAACCATAAAGCCATTTGCACATTGCCATTACATTTCCATAAGATGAACATATTTTTAGCCATTTAGTTTGCAGTTTCTACCCCCCACTCCACCTACCCACCCAGCTGCATCAACTGTTCAGCTATCAAATTAAATTTTCTGTGCGAACATTTTGCCGACAACTTTTATTGCATCTGGTAGGTAATCCTTGAGCAAATTTAACTCATCCGACAGTTTAGATAGTAGTTGCACAAAACAATAAAAAGATGCTTACATACCACACTGCATTAAGAAGTTGGCAAAACTGTAATATATTTAAGTAAAAATTACATCTTGCTGGGAATTTGTAGTGAAGGTGAAGCTAGTCAACATATTTAGGTCTTAAGAAACTTCCAAGGCTTGCTGCAGAAAAGAAACTTTGATTAAAAAACATTATATCAAGTGAAAGAAAATCCAATTGCTTTTACAGTACTAGTAATGAATTCCAACTAGTAGTTATCCCGACTCATTTAAAATTCTTCACATGCCATACAAATTTGTGTCACATTGCCCATACGCCCCGCTGGCCGGCAGAAGCACTGGCAAAAGCAAATTTCTCAGGTAGCCGCTGACTGCATGCGACAGAAAGGCAACAAAACAAAAGCAAACAGCGAGACAAATGGACAGATGAATATCGAAAGCCTCGATGCCAGGGCCATTTACGAATGCTCAAAAAGCAATTGAGAATGATTTACGTTATGTTACGTTACGTTTGTGTTACGTGGTGTATGTGTGTGTGTGTGTGTGTGTGTGCTGGACCATAGAGGGCGCCACACAATATCTAGTTGGCAGTTAATTACAATTGGTACTCGGCTCTCGCCGCTCTAATCGTGAATTAATAAAGTGAAAGATTTATGACGTTGCGGCTTTGACTGAATATGTGTCTCTCTGTGTGTGTGTGTGTGTGTGTGTGTGTGTGTGTGTGTGAGTGGCTTTGATAGAGTGTTCCTCTGTGCTAATTCTTTAAAGCTTAAACAACGTCGTGAGACAAGCGAACAACAATGAAAATTGCCACTTGAAGTACACTTGAGAAAAAATAAAGCAAGGAAAGAACAGAAAAGGCTTCATGACAATCTATACCAAGAAAAATGGCAAGGCAATGCACTTGAGTGCCGCTTCTAAACGACAAAGTGCAGTGAAAAGAGGAGCCCCTATTGTTGTTGTTGTTGGCGCCGCGGGAGCCATACAATTTCACATCCTTATCGCACGCTCTCAACACCCTTCCCTCCCCACACCCAGCAAAGAAAGCTTCAATTTTCAGCGCTACAATGAGTTGTGCTTGAGTTTTGGCCAAAGCTAAAGCTATACTCTATATATAGCTGATGCTCCAGACACAGCACAGCTTCAACTTCAATTGCAAAGGCGAAGGCGACAAAGGCGACAGCATTTGATTTATCAAAAGCGAGCAGCGCGCGAATAAAGCACCAAGCAAGCAGCTAAAAGTGGCAACAACAAGCAAAAGCGCAAATCACTTCCGTTAAAAAAGGGACCCAACAAGGCAGATCGGAGACGGTGCTTCAGTTTCTTTATGACTTGCAGTTTATTGCATTAGATACGAGTGTCTATTAATGCAGTCAAGTTAATGAAATGAAAGGAAAGTTTAAGCTTTTCCAACACTAAACACTAAGAAAAGAGTTTGAAAATAGGTATAAATGTTCATTTTGCTTAACTTTATAGCATTTTTTAAGCTTATTGAATATTAGTTCCGTTTGGCTGCTTTTGGCATCCATCGGAACTGCATTTGCTTAAAGATCAGTTCGTTGGCTCTGTTTGCATGTACCATCAGGAAAGGAAAAACGAGGGGAAAATTCGAAAAATTGCGCCACAAGAAATTTGCTCAATCCTCACGTATTCACTACTCTTGTTGTTCTTCTTGTTGTGGCTATGTTTTGTTGCTCTAGCTTGTTGTTGTTCTAGCTCTGGCTCTGGCAGCAATTCAGGAAAAACAACAACATCGCATAAATCTTAATAAGCAAGTTTGGGGGCAGCCACAGCCTCTCGGTTCTCAGTTCTCGCTTCTCGTATCTTGGTTAGTTCTTTTAGTTTACCTGTGCAGCCATTTGGTTTGAATTTGCTGCCATTTCCTTACACCCCGCTTACTGCTAATTTTTTGCACGCCTTCGTCTGTAAATAAACCACGTTGCAAGTGGCACGCCCCCAAAGCAAATACCAACACTCAAGAAACACAAACACACACACGCATGTAATTTCACAATAGCTGCCATAATTCAACATAAAATAACGCAGATACCTGGCCAAAAAAGCAGACACTGCAGGTGCTTGGCAAGTGTTCTACAACTTGGCTCGCACCCACAGTCGAAGTTTGCCAAAGTGCTGTGTCGAGTATTTTGGATTTTTCTAAAGAGTCAAATTATTAAAGAATACTTTTTGCCGTTCAGAAAAAAAGTTGACAAGGAAACAATATAAAGAAATCAATTCGTGTAGGATATTGGCCGAAGTACTTAACATTATCTAATTATTAATAAATAGTTAATTTGATAAGCCTTTTATTGCAGCATATAAAAGTAGGCTTTGTTTTGTTTATGTAAATATATGTGATTTAACGTTACCTGGCTTCAAAGGATAAGAATAATTATTTTGGCAGCTCATGTTATTTGAATGAAGTTCTTCTCCACCTTTAAAATTTTAATTTACTGTCTTGATTATGAAGATGTCTCTGCGAATTATTGCTCACTCATAAGATATTAAGAAATGGGAATTAATGTAAGCCCGTAACTAATTTACAGGCGTCTGCGCTAAAAAGCCAAAAAACTACAAAATACCAAAAAAAAAAAATAAATAAAATCTGGGAAATTGTACGAAAAAAATAGAAAGAACGAACGAAACTTTTCTTATTTCGCATGAAAAATGCAAAACTTTTTTAATATGCACAAAGTTAAATTTCATTTAAATCAAGATTGCTGCGGATGCTGAAGCTGTTGCTGATGTATTTGTTGTTGTTGTTGCTGCTGCTGCTTTTGCTGCAGGCTTTTCGGATTTCTTTCTTAAAGTTTAACTGGTTCTTTAACTCTTTTCATTGCTATGCCCCAAAATCGGAGTTCTCAATTGAACTTTAAGAGCAGCATCAAAAACTATGCAAATAAAAAAAAGTTTAAACAAAAATAATAATATTGAAAATAAAATGGAAAAAATCCAGAGAACATACAAAATATTTGGGCAATCTGCGTTTGTTGTGTGTGCAGCCAAGCAAACGCATTGGAAAGGCAGGTGGGCGTGGACAAAAATGGGTGTGGCTGCTGGATGTTTATGCATTGGCTGTGCAGTCGGGCGCATGCTGCTTATTGTTGACAATGCAATAACAACAATAACATCAGCAATAACAACAAAAACAACAACTATTACTGCAACAACAATAATGCGGGTGCTGCAGCTGAAAGTTATGTGTGTTTGTGTGTGTACGTTGGGAATGCTTTAATTAAATTTACCAGCCAAATCATTCCAGAAATCAATAACGCTTGAATTTTTAAACAACTTGACAGAGCATTTAAAAAAACTTTTACAGAATCGATATGGCTTTTTTTAAATTACTGCAACTAGTTGCGGCTTTCTGTAGTCGATGTTGCCTTTTCAACTTTCCCTTCAACATTTTCTTTGGCGAAATCGAGGAGAAATCGATTTAATATGCCACTTTGCATTTTGCTGAGCCCAAACGATGCGCGGCTTTTAATGACATGCAACTGTGCAGTAAATTTGGTCCGTCTGTATAAACACATCGGCATACTCGCCGTACAAGAAGAGAGAGAGAGAGAGAGAGAGCGAAATAGTTGGGTAGATAGAGAGAAAGATATAAAGTGCATGTAAAATGCATGCATGCATGCAACATAGGCAACCACAAATGCCAAAATTCTCTCAACTTCCACACAGCAAGCTCCTCCTTTCACTCTTGCCTCTGCGCTGCCCTTCTCTTCACTTCTTTCCTTTCCTCTGCAGTCCGCTGTCTGTTTTGGTAGTTCGTTGCAAGTCCATGAAATTCATTGATTGCAACTGGCTGGCAATACAAATACAAACATTCCACTTCCGCTTATTGCACAATAATTGGCGCACAAAATTATGCAATGAAAATTTGCTTGATACTTAGTTACTTTAACCCTGTGACAACCCGAACGGTTTTTTTTCAGTCAGTAATAAAATTCATTCGCGAATTCAACCCTTTAAAAAGTATAGTACATTTTGAAACATTATATACTGTACCCATTAAATGTTTACAATCGATTACAATCAAGACTATTAAAGCTCATGACATTTGGATACCTAACACCAGCAAAATATAAAAAAAAACCAGCAAGTGAAATGTTTAGTTGCAGCTTTGATGTTGTAAGCTTTAAAGCAGGGTTAAACTAATTGCCATTGGCGCTGCCAACTCGTTGCAAATTGCGTGTCCGTGTTGGATTCGATTGAAACATCAAAGTGCGCTGCCCACTTGAGTTAGGTGCAAAAGCAATTACGCGCATTGACTTTGTAATTAAAATCGATTTTCATCAAGTTTTACCAGCCAGCCAAAAGCGCTTTTGATTTTCAACGCGGAACACGCACACACACATACACTGTTGATTTCTGTCTAGTAGATGCTGGCCAACCATCAGTTTTTGTGCGCCGCTGCTGTTTTGTGGCAATTTTGATTAGATATTTGGGACGTTCCCTTGAATGTCGCCACCTGGCGCCTGTTTAACGCTCTTACACACTCGTAAATTAAACTGCTGCTGCAGCCAAAACTCATCTATCGCCCGTTCTTCTACTTTTAGTACAAGGATATTGTCGCGCGTCAACTTGTAACGTCAAATTTGTATCTGCTTTGACCACTTGTTGAGGTTTGTATTTAATTTCATAATAGCTAGATCAACAAGGATTACAATCAAGACTGTTAAAGCTCATGACGTTAGATCTCCTGAGAATGTTAACATATGTCTGTAAATAAACTTCGTTAAGGACACTACAGTCAACTGACATTTGCCTTGTGTTTAATTATTGTCATTCTGTGACTGCAGTTGGAAGGGAACACAATGCATAAGTAAATAAAAATGAATGTCCGTATGCATGTGTGATTGTATTTTATTTCGTTGATTTCTTTTATTTGATTATTTTTAATTGAGGTTATAAAAAAAAGAAATGAAAAAACAGAATACATAACAATTTGACTGTCGTCTGAGAGGCGCACATCTTATCGTTGCGTTTGCTTCTGATGCATTGTGCCAACAACCATTCAACAATTCAATTGAATTAAATTTAACGCCATTACTCGAGTGCTTGTCCTCGTCATTCTGGTGTCCTGCTGCCTCTGCTGCTCCTCACACATATTCACATTGTACATACACTACTACACATGTAGTACAGTAGAAGTCATGGCTGCTCTGCGAATTGCGCCATTGCCCATATGTGTAATCTGTTTGCCAATATTAAAATATTCATTCACCTTAATTGTCAACGGCCGGACCCCAGACCAGACCTGAACAGAGTCACAGCCAGACCCAGCATACAGATCGCCACAACCGCGCCAAAAGCTCTACTTACACACACACACACACACACACACAAAACTCAGTGTGCCTCACACACACACAAACACACATAATAACTTGATCTCTGTTGAGTTGTCAGCAGAACATCACGAAAATGGTAACGAGCAACATAAAAAAATGTTTCCTTTTTGTATTTCGCATAGGGATATACTAATAACACAAGAGTTGCTTGACTTTCCAACTGAATAAAGATACAAATTTGTTTATGCGCGATTTAGCAGTTCCACTACATTCCGTTTAATGTAAAGCTTAATTTAAATTCTATTTAAAGCTTGGGAATTTTTTCTTCAACGAACATTGTTATGAATTGAAAATACAAAGTTTCATTGAGCACAAGATAATTTTTGAATACACTTATATTAAATATATAGATTAACAATTAATATATTTATAGATTGTAATAAATTGAGAAATAATATTATTATAAATTATTTATTGAATATGAAGAAAGAAAAGAATATTTTTTCACATAACATTTTTGGTTTGCAATCATTTAGAGAGTATTGTAAAGATGCCTAGTCCTTGAATATATTTCAATTTTTGTTTACCTTGTTTTTACATTTTGTTTTTGTGTGCGAAATTTTTGCGACGGCTGTTTTGTTTGTTGTTGTTGTTGTTCTTTTTATTTATCTGCTATCATTGTGCTTTTTACGGCATCAGGCCAAGTGGTGGGCATGAAGGTCTCCATTGCTGCGGACTGAGGTATTCTGGTAGGTGGGCGTTGGGTGTGGTCCTCGTCCTGGCCGTCCACAGAGCCAGCAGCAGCAGCACAACAATTGTAATCACTGGGAATCAGCATGTTTCACATACCAACACGAAAATCTGTCGAACATAAAAAGCAAAAATGTTGCCACCCTCATAAAAAGTAACTGTATAGGTGCAGCACACGTATGTGAGTGCGTATGTGGGTGTGGGTGGGTGTGTAGGTGTGTATGCCCAGTCCATACTGGCACAAAGTGCTGTGCTTGCTGTTCAAAAAGTGAACGGATCCAGGCCTCGTTGTCCTTTGCCATTCCTTCACTTCCATTCGTAGGTTTTTTTTTTTTTTTTTGCGCTAAATGTATAAAGTTGCGCCATGCTACAATGCGAGGCGCCACCATTCAACAACGTCGCATTTCACCTTTGCGTCGCATATGAAAATTCAATTTGCTTTTCAATATTTGTCTCACTTATTTTGTATTTTGTTGTTGCGCGCGGGAGAGGCGCGGCGATCGCGGCATTTAAATTTCATGACAGAGTTGTTGTTGTAATTAATGATTTTTATGCGCATGCAATAAAAGCGCCAAATGCCAACAATGTCCGACACAAAAGGGGATGCAAAAGACAAAGAACGAATTTCCGGAGCAGTTGTAAAAGCGCAGTTATTTGTTATTTTCAATTAGCACAGAGGTCCAACAATCCAAATGGTAATTACAATCTGTGCTGGAAAATTCGTGAATACTCTCGGCTGGATAAAATTAAACAACTGTCAAAAAGGATGAATCGAAAGTGCTAAAAATTATTTTTTTTAAAAATAACTAAATCGGATAGTTAAGTCAAATTAATCAATTAGGGAATTAGCAGCCGTAATGGCCGTAAGAAAGAATATCTTCGCACTTCGCTGTACGTTGTCAGAGGATGTGTTCTTAAGATGCTGCCTAACATTTGTGGATCCGGATACTGGCCGCTATCTTAAGAGCCCGATCAAAGAGTCTATCCAGTTTTGGCACACGCTTACCTTCATCTGTTAAAACATCTTGCAGTTGGCAATGATTAACTTAAAGTCAGCAATCAGCATTGTTAACATTCTGCAATCGTTGCTTTCCTGTTTATAGAATGATAAAGACAATCTTTTTTTATAGCTACTGATAAAGCACTTACATTGTTATACAATTTTTTGCTTATTCTGGCACAATTTCTGCAAAAGCAAAATAATTGTTAACAATTTGCTACAACTTGCCAATTGATTCTAATGATCAAGTAAATAGGATGTGTACTCATTGCGTTGAGTCGTTTACGGTGAAGATAAAAGTCATGTTAATTTTATATTGACGTCAATTTAGCTTGCAGAATACCAAACAGCTGTCTACAACCGCCGATATATATCGATAGCTCCAAAGGGCATAGCATATCGTAGGATAGCGGGCATCGTCATCGTTTCTCTTCAAATATGGATATATCGATATTTTATAATATACACACATCCCTAAGTACATGATATCGACTCAGTTTGTCAAAAGTCATGTTAGGGCAGAAAATAAAACTTTCGTTGGAGTGAGCATTTGGAACATTATAATAATTGCTTCTTCTCTACTGGATTAGGCGGTTCGTGAATAATATATTCGGTAAGCTTGATATTGTTAGTTGCCGAATTTTGTTAACATGCTTTTGGTTAGGCAGCTGTAGACTACAAACTTAAGTGCAGCATGTGGTGTTTCCAATACCAGCCGGAATTGGTGTCCACACCAATGAGCTACATCATTTAAGAAAGGTTGTGCTGCACGAGTTCCCTATAAAGAAGGTTGCTTTGAAATATATGGAGCTTGTGGACATTGGGAAAACATCAGAATACTGTACTGTCATCCAAATGCACGTGGGTTCGCTCAACAATCTGTGCTGAACTCTTACTAAACTGATGAAATAACTGATGACTTTAAAATGATTTTTACCTGCTGAAAGAGGAAGATCATGCATATCGTGTCGGTCTGAGCTGAGCTAGGCGTTCAGCTCTTGCAATAGCAGTTTTGTCTCTACCCTAAAGACATTGTAGAGATGCGCCTACGACATGATTTCGATGCCATACTAAAACTGTAAGATATTAATATCTTGATTTTGTTCCAAAACGATTTCAAAGCTCACACATCTTTACTTTGTATATCTTCTTCATTAGATTGATGGGCAGACGCAAACATAAAAAATGATTTGCGATCCATGGAAAATGGCAATCGATGTGCTTAGGATCCTCCTCCACCACTTCTTCATTGCATTACAATCAGAAGACGGAACCAGAACGAATATGTTCTATTAGTTACTGTTTTCATCTGGGCTGCCAATTGTAACTAAGCTAATTAATTGACTGAGGAGTCAGCTTCAGATAAGTTATCCAAAAACTTAAGAACGTTAACTTAAAGTCATTAAAAAGTTCATCCACACTCATTTAGTAAAAGTTCCTCGCACTTTGCTTGATCGTTTCATCGTTTATTATAGATTGCTTGGTAGTTTAGTACTCTGGTGTTTTCTCAATGTGCACAAGCTCTTTTAGTTATAGGCCGAATTTATTTTTGGTTAATTCATCTGGTAGATTCTATCTCAAATGGTGAAGATCCTTGGTGTAAGCACCCATTGCAGTTGGTCTTAGAACATCACTGGCTGCACTTGTGTTCGTAGCGTACTTTCAATTAGTTATTTTCACGAGACACTTAATGCACAAGAAGAGAAGCAGAAATATATATTTTCCTTGCTAGTTAAACTTCATTAAATCGATAACATGGATTAAATAATATTAACTTAACTTTGTCAATACGGGCGTATAAATAAACCTGTGCTCAACATCTTTAGACACCCAGCTTAGACAGTGCAGAAAAATATTGGTCTGGGTTATTTCAATATTTGTAATCATTTTCGGAATAGAGTTTAATAATTTGTAATAAAATTCATGTCTACTTTTGAATACAATACATATATGTACATACATGTAACTAAATAATGTGTTTATTTTATACACTCAATAAGATTGCTTATGTAAGAAATATTTTGCTCAGTGACAAACAAATGAATAAATCTTTTTAATTATCTGAACTTTTCATTGTCAATTCATGAGCAACTTGTCACAAACACTTAATTGCAATAATTATAATTATGAAACCCGTAATGCAGTTTCATTTGTTTACCGAAATAAAAGACAAATGAATAACTCCCATTAAATTAACGACTATATTTGTTGCAGGCATTTTGTCTGGTGATTAATCCGTTACGAAAAGTCTTAATTGGCAATTCGAATATGTACTCGATGAGCTTAATTTCCGTTAAAGATTATTTAGTTACACACCCAGGCGCTAATTTTCTATGTCCGTCTATTTCTGGTACGAGATTTATGCCCGCCTTTGTTTGTTTTTCTCCTTAAGGACTTGACCACTTTTTGGTAACCCCCCTCGCCCACACACACCTTGGTGGCATGTCAATAAGCCATTTCGTGGCACTCTCGCTTAGTTTCGGAAATATCGCCTGAATGATTTTCGTGTTAAATTAATTAAATTCAATGCGTGCTCGACAAACATTTGACCAGAACCGATAGAGCCAAATGAAGCAGCTGCTGCTGAACGCTTACCAAATCAAATCGTGCCATAAATTCGAAGTTCCTGGTAATTGCCTATATACATATGTATCTGTATACATGCATGTGGGGGAGGTGTGGGTTTTGTGTTAGTAAAGGTCTTTAGTTTTGACCAAACAGCCAATAGACAAAGTGTTGTCAGAAATTAAGTATCCTGAAAAGAACTTTACAATAAAATATTTTTTATGTAGTGTACATAACTCAACTTTTAATATATGGAATTATTTGCACATATTCCTTAATTAGTACACAAAACCTTTATTTTATTAATGTATATTTGTTTGTTGATTTTTTAACAGGCAATTCACTCCTTTTGCCAATGTTTGTATGCAGCAGCTGTGCAAATATCTCTTATGCTTCTCACTTTCCACCTTGCTCCCGGTTACAGTCTAAAACCGATTTTTTTACTAGTTTGCCACCCGTTGCTGAGTAATTAAATTTAACGCTTAAAACAACAGCAACACATACACACACACAAACACACATAGAGAGAGAGAGAGAGCGTATGAGAAAAAAAGTTGGAAAATTGACCACGCAAACAGAACCGAGTAGAAACTGAACTGAAATGCAATTGTTAACGGCCTGCAGTTGGTTTTGCAAATCGTTTGACAGCATTGCAAAAAATAAAATAAATAAATAAAAACGACAGCAAAAAATGGAATAAAAAACAGAATAAATATTTCTGTGGTCGTGTGCGAAGCTAATGGAACCGCGAGCAATGTGAGATGATGATGATGTTTATGTTCTGGGGGCTGATTTTGAGGCATTTCAAAATTGCGGTCGCCGCAATACTTTTTATATTAATAACATTCGTATTTACATAGTGGTTCAACATGTTAAAAAACTTAAATTTATCACAGCTGTTGTCTTTGGATTAAGGGGATTTAGTTTTTGGCATTAATGACAGGTGTTCTGTATAATTAATATTTGTGGCATTAGCAACATTTAAATTGGATTTAAATCAATTGTTAACGACGCTCTTTATATGATTTATCTAAATCACTTTACATTTATTTGTTATTTAAATATACCTTAATTTTATATATGATTCTTCCCTATGAAAACTTTTATTAAATTTGGAATTTAATCTAAAAATAGCATTTAGCATAACTTGTTGTTTACGTTATGCTTACGAAAATTATATTAACGAACCCATTGTTGACATGACAAAGGCTAAAATGTCTTGGCAAATACTTCATTAGTTCATTCAATCAATCAGTAGAGCAACATTTTTCACAGACCACTCATTATGAACCAAGCAAGTAAGCAAGTAAGCAAGCAACCAACAAGTTCGATCGACACCCAATAAAGTGAAATGAACTGGTGGCTAAATAAATATAAATTGCTTGACATTAACTAAGCAGATAGGAGGAGAACAAAAGAACAACAACGCCGCAAAATAAACAACGAGTTGACTAATTAAGTGGCATTTGTCAGAAAGGCCTTTGGCTGCAAATTGAATGTAAAGCGAATAGATAAGAGTCCGGCGTAAATGCAGCAAATGTAATCAATTCGAGTCTCTCTCGCTCTCACTCTCTCAATGTAGGTGTGTGTGTGTGTGTGTGTGTGTGTGCGGTTATGAATGATGAGCAAACATTCACAATTACGGCAATTGCTCTGTAATTTTAGGGGATTGAGCTTGTAGGGAGAAATTCAATTATGGCCGTAGAGACAAGCAAGCGGGGCAAACTTTGTGTCAACGTGCGCCATTATTTGTGGCAAACTCAACGAAGCGTCGCTAAACCGGATGAAGATGGCACTGAAACTGGCTGTAACCAGAACAGCCTTTGGCCTCTGGTCAATAACCGAAGGAGAACAAGAACGACAGAGAGGGAGAGACACCGCCACGTTGCATGTAATCAAACAGTTTGCGTAGCAATTTTCGATTATCGTTTGACTGATTTCGTGTTAAATCAATTAAGACATTGCCCAAGAGTTGCCAGCCAGCCAGCCAGCCAGCCCAACGCAATGGAACGTGCGGTCTCGGCCTACGTATTTGTATTCGTATTCGTGCCAGCCGCCCATTTATCTAAAATCCCTGGCCAACACACACACAGTCACTAGGGGAGAGTTCGAGAATAAGACAATTGGACAAGTCTTGCGCCATATTGATTGAGCCCGTTCAGTGTTTTGTTCTGAGCCGTCTTGATTAAAGCTGTGTGTTTGTGTGCGAATGCTTTTCAAATTGTGCAACTTTCAATTTATAAAGAGCACACCATACCCGCACCTGCCCCGTCCAGCTCTTTGGCAGCCCCTTGCCAGCTGACAAGTGCAGAAGTTGTTGCCGCTGTGGCTGAAAGTTTGTCAAAAACTTTGGACTTTGCTTTATTTTGTAGCCGCATAAACACTTTGAAATAGACCAATTCGAAACGTAGTCAAGGAAAGAGGGAGAGAGATAGGCGAGTGGCGAACTTTGTTGCGCTACTCCCTCGTAGCTGTGCCACCCGTCCGCATAAATGTTCGCTAACAACCCAAAAAGATTGCAACAAAATTCAAATTGAAATTTTGATATATTTCAAAGAAAATGTTGTTGCAAACTGTCACACTTTCCCAGAAATGGGGCCAAACGGACATTTAATATTATGTATTTCGAAAATCAGTTCAAAATTCTCTTTCGTAATTTTGTACAAATTTAAAAGTAATTGTAAAGTTTTTAAATAAAATAAAATATTTAAAGTCATTTAGAAATAAACATATGATATCTGGTTTTGTAAATGTTTTTTGAAAATATTCAATCATTTTATTATTTATAAATTTTTCTTATTTCTATTTTAATTGTAAATTTTTCTTTTATTACTATTCATAATGCTTCAAAGCAAATAGTATAGCATAGCTAAATGGGCAATACGTACATATGGCTGAATAAGTAATTGTGGCGGCTTGTAAACAACAATTATGCATGCATAATCGAAACAAGGGACTCACAACGAGTGTGCAATTCGGCACTTATCCTTTTACTGCCGGTGTGCTCAATGTCAGCACTAGCATGAGTTCCAGTTCTCGAGAGAAAGTGAGAGGGAGCGAGAGAGAGAGAGAGAAAAAGCGCCAGCATGAATAGCCAATGAAGCAAAAGTGCCGTCATATGAATTAATGAGGAGACGCTCTGCTCAAACTCGATACCAACAAGTCAAGAGGAATGTGTAACGGAAGAATGTGCACTATAATTAGATGTCCTGTTATAAGTTCAGTTCAGTTGTCCAAACTAAATTAGATCACTGAAAGTAAAAGAAATAAGTATATTTTGTTCTTTTCCTTCACGTTAAACACATTTTCTCAAATCTTTTTTTTACAGAGTACAACAAAAACAACAATTACGAGAGCAACAGCAGCAACAACTGTAAATACTGCAGACAACCATAGACCAATTAACTAACTAAATAATGTTAATTGGTCTATGCAGACAACTTGCTCAAACATAAATATGTATGTATGGTACTATTGAGTGTTATAATCCGCAGACCTTTTTCATTTGCTTTCACTTCAGCCGAATGCCTCTGTGCTGCGTGTAAAATATTCATGTGTGTGTGCGGGTGTGTGTTGGATTGCTTAAGTGCGTCTTGCGTGTGTGTTTAATATGCAGCTCCTTTTTTATTTTATTTCTTGCAATACATGTTTAATCTTTGCTTATGCAGCTCGAGACGTAGAATTTATGTTAAGACGGAAACTAATCAGAGTTATTGTAACGATAAGAAAAATTAGGATTTTTTGGTTTTGTTTATGGCTTATGGCTTACCGAGAAGGCGATTTTAGATAAATATGTTCAATGAATTTTAAATGTCTTTGATTCCATGTTATGGTAGAGTAAACTACAAAAATAAATTGCTACATAATGAATGATTTTAGATATTTAACACTTTAAAACATCTCGTTGAATTCAATGTTCTCTCTTCTGGCATTTTAAGTTGATGGAATGGCCGAGCATTTAAAATATACAATGCATTTCACGATATGGAATGTCGGTCAAAGTGATAGACTGACATAAATATAGTGTAAGGCTGCAACATTGCGATTTGGTTTACGTAGAGACGGTGGGCAAGGGGAATGCGGGGGAACCAGCGTTCATTTGGCAATGTCAAAAGGTTGGCCACTGCGAGCTCATTTTACCTAGAGCAACGCCCACCACTTTGCACAGATTCATGCATAAAATTATAATAAATCATGGCACGCAATAAATATGGCACCCACATCGAGTCAGATAGAGTCTCACAGCACCACCACCACAACCACCCCTATTCCCTTCAGCCCTTCAGTCCTTCAGCCAGCATGTGCGTGGGCGTCGATAAGCTGTCCAATGCCGCCCCCTCTCTGGCCTCACGGTCACCCAACGCATGCCACCCGGAAGAAGAAAAAAGCATCTAAACATAATCGAAAACGCGTTCGCATCTTCTGCGCTGCTTTTCTTGTATTTAAATATAAATGAAAATGTTTTGCAGCCTGATTGCGGCATATTTTGACGCAGCCGCTGGGCGCTCAGCTGAGACGAGGCAACTGAGTAAGTAACGGGGGTGCGGTGATGGTGGATTTGGAGTATATTTCGCCGTTTTGCTTTCCTTTGATAAAATCACGTACAGCTTCTGGCCAGAACTCTCTCAAAAAGATGCTTTAGCTCTTAAGTTGAATGCGCCACAAAGAACGATGTGCCATTTTTTTGTTGTTTTTGTTTGGCCTCAAGTGCTGCTGCTGCTGCTGTTGTTGTGAATGATTCACTTCCTCATTGTCGCACTTGTGCTGGTTGAGAAATCATACACACACATGTGATATCAGCCTGCTTCATAGACAGCAAAGTACTTAAGTTGGCCATTTAAATGTTGCTTAGCCTTTTTCTGTTTATAATGCTTCAATTTCAATTTTATGCCTGTATGTATTTTTGAATGTCATCAATTTACAATTTAACGTCAATTCATGTTTTTTGCTTAAATAGTTTTTACATATAATAATGTTTGAAGATGTTGGTGAGCAAATAATTATTTGCAATAAAAAAAGGCAAAGCGTTCTGATAAACAGTATCGATAGCTATCGACAGTAGCAATAGCTAAAATTTGCTATCGATAGATCGTGATTGTTGTTTGCCATCCCTGGTTTAACGTGAGAGCTAACACGTATCACGTAACAAAAAGCATTAGTACGAATGGAAAAGCGCAAATTTGCCACCATAATATTTGTTTGCATTTTATAATATGTCCTTAGTTTTGATGCTGGAATATACATATTTGCCTTTTATAGCTTGTAGAGGTTTTTGCTTTCTAAGAGAACAAACGGTAAACACCATTCACAAATAAATTATGACGGTTGTTTTCTAACGTTGGATGTTGCACCCAACCCACCCATTATTGTAACAAGCATTTATTTATTTGCAGATGACTAAAAAAAAGAGTCAATAAATCTTAAAATTTGTTTTAAAAAAAAAACATTAATTATGTAATTTTTTGGTAAAAAGGCGATCATTATGTTAATTCGACCCGAATTACGCACGTGGTTGTTTTATCTCTCTCACGTCGTTGCGTCTCACAGCGATTTTTAATTTTTTTTGGATTTTACATTTTATAATTTTTTTGGTTGAGATTTTTATAGTTTGCTTGTTATTTGTTATTCACAATTAGTTAGGGGATGTGGGCAACCCTTTTTGCTGTGAGACGCTCGACCGCCCGAAAGAAGCTGCTAACCTAGCCCTATATAAACACACCTACTGCCAAACACCGACTTGGGAATTATAACAGCTTAAGAATATGTGAAAAATTGTTAAAATATGGAAATCTTAATGACTGAAATGCATATGTTTTGCAAACTATCTTCAAGTGTCTATAAATAAGAACTAGTTGTTGATTGACAGTTAAAATAAATAAATAATAATAAATAGCAAAAATACAAACGTAAAAAAGTTGATTTTCATGGGGAATTGAACCCAGCACCAGAGCGCAAAAGGAACAGCTAAAATAAAAATGTCGTCGGGAAGAAAAGAGCGAGACAAAAGGTTGCAGTCAGCTTGTTAAATTGTTACATGTGAAAATAAAAAAGGTTGGGACCCCATTAAACTGGTGGCACTTTAAGTTAATTATTAATCAGAACAGCAGTAGAAACCCTCCTTAGACTGGCTTATGACACGCACATTAGATAAGTACAAGATATGCACATTGTATTCATATCTTGTGGAGCCAATCTGCTAAACGCATTTGCAAACAAAATTGTCGCTTGTCGTTATCGCGTGTGCAGCGATGAGTAAAAGTTAAACAGACTTGTTAGTCAGTCAGATAATGAGTCGCATAGCTGAACAACCCATCCAGCAGCACCCAAATGCAAGTCAAACAAATTTAAGTACTTTCATGCGCTATAAGAGCCACCTGATAGAAATCTTTTATTTGAACAGGTCGCCCAACAAAACCAGCTCACTCCACCTCCCCACTTGCAACATGCTCGCGCTGTTGCAACATGCAGCCGCTGCAGGCGCCCTTTTATCTTAGATACTAAATGCATTTTGCATATGGCATTTTTTAAAGGGGGACATGTGAGGGGGCTGGGGCAGCCATCATGTGCGTCTTTCGTATCTGTGCGCTTTGTGCGATTTATGAATTAACTTTTTTGAATGAAGTCAACTTACAGCGCACACACACACACACACTCACAGATACACATAGAGAAATCCTTACAAATGCTGCCAGACATATGTAAAATGCTGCGCTGCAATTGCACAAAGTAAAGCCCCCCAACACCACCCCCTCAATAAGATTTTGTAAATGGCGTACAAATAAAAAAAAAAGAATGTGAAGAGAGAGAAAAAAAAGAGAAGCGTAGAAATTTTGCAGATTGCTTGGGTGCTGATAAATGGCAGCTCTCGTGTCTTTGACGCGATTTCTCAACAATTCTGCAAGCCTCACACCACCACACCACAGCCTCACCCCTCCCTCCACTAGCACCCAGGCCCGTTTTCTTTTACACACTCTGCATATCATATTAGTTGAACTTTTGTGCTTGCCTATAATTGAAATGCCTGCTCAGCTCACTGACTGAATGACTGAATGACTGACTGACTCAACTGAACTGAACTGAATGACTTGAGTTGAGTTGCTTTGCATTTGTTTTGACATAATTTCCACTTGCCGGCAAACGGCAAAAACTGCATGCATTATGAATGGCATCCGACCATATTTGATGATTGCATATAGATAGAATTTGTCTTATTCATTCGTATGTGTGTGTGCGTGTGTGTGTGTGTGTGTGTTGTTTGTGTTTACTCACAGACATTTGGGGCTTCACAACTGACATTTTGTGTAATGCGGGCGATTGTTTGGTTTAAGATTGGTAACGCCATTTTAAGCAGATATCCATTTGATATGCATGGCATTTGAATCAATGCACAGAGAGAGAAAGTCTCAACCTGAATGTAAATTTTGTTCACATGCTTCTTGTATTAAGCTCAAGGGTACAATTTAAAATGCAATTCATTGCAATAAAGAAGAAGGCTAAGCCTACATGCAATTGGAAAGTGGAACTAGTTGTTGACTGGCTTTTAATATTCAAAAACAAAAAGAGGAATAAATACAATCAAATACATTAACTTATTTAATGTAGACTTAATAACAAGTAAAATCAAAAAAAAAATTTTGAAGACATGCTTTTATTCGCTTTCTTGCATTCAATGGTTAGCTTATTCAAGTTAAATAAAAGCGTGTAAAAAAGGTTTAATTAATAAAAAAAAAATAATATATGAAAAAATAATGTCTCGGTCGGGGTTCGAACCCACGACCTTCGGCTTTTGAAGCGGCAGTCTTCCCTCCATGCCAAAAGAGCTCGTAAATTTTGGGAGTCAAATAAGTAAGTTAAGCAAAAGGGAAAACTGTTTTTCGTGGGTTTTACATGGTATTAAATATTTTATCGTGCCGAAAACTTTAAAAACATGTATTGTCATCTGAAACACATATTTGGTGGAAATTGCAGAGTTCTAGCTATTCGGGAAATTGGTGAAATTTTGATCACAAGAATCCAGTACAAACAAACAAACAAACAAACAGTTTTGCTGTTCCGATCAGAAGGACAAGGAATTTTGTACCCATTGCTCTTCAAGCTTGTCACTCTAACTATGCTATTCATAACCCTTTTCGGATTTTATGTTCAAACTATAACGAATTTTCCCACTTAATTAACGGTGCCACTTCTATTAGTTCTCTTAAAAAGTTAGTCTTATGTCATTTGTCTACGTTTTCGCGATCTTCGTAACCGTACGCTATGCGGTGTGCCCCTCGGTCGGTTTGGCGGGAGGTTGGTTGCTTTTTGCTTGGGTCCGCGCGTTAACAAGCCGGTGCTTGGTACCGTTGGGGCACTTGGATGTACTGTTTTTCTTAGTACATCTACGTCCAATAATATAAACAAACAGACAAGTCAAGTTAAATAAAAGCATTGAAAAAAAAAACATGATGTTATGTATTTTTTGGTAAAAAGGCGGTCGTCAATTATGTTTAATCGACCCGAATTACGCACGTGGTTGTTTTATCTCTCTCACGTCGTTGCGCTCACAGCGATATTGTTTTTTTTTTTTTTGGATTTTACATTTTATAATTTTTTTGGTTGAGATTTTTATAGTTTGCTTGTTATTTCACAATTAGTTAGGGGATGTGGGCAACCCTTTATGCTGTGAGACGCTCGACCGCCCGAAAGAAGCTGCTAACCTAGCCCTATATAAACACACCTACAGCCAAACACAGACTTGGGAATTATAACAGCTAAAGAATATGTTTACACACATATGTTAAAATATGGGCATTTTAATGACTGAAACCAAAACAGACATACAATTTTGTATGTGTTTCGCAAATGTAAAATTAACTTTAAAAAAAGGAACAAATAATACTAACAAAAAAAAAAAGATTCTTCTGGGGAATCGAACCCAGCACCAGAGCGCAAAAGCAACAGCTGAAAATGACAAAATGAGCGTTGCCAGACTGCTATTTTCTAAGTTGTGCAAGTGTATGAAGGGATGACACTTCATTATACTATGTGAAAGGGTGACAGCAAACTAAAACAATTTCTTCTTGTGCTGCTGATTAAAATGTCTCTGTATTACGTATGCATCTAATAGCTATCAAAAATATTTATCAGAGTTATACCAGCATTATGTTTTCAAAATGAATGGATATGCCCATATGAATAAGACATTTCAATCATCAGCCCCTCGCTTGCAGTGTAATTAACAGCTATGGATCGGCAATAATAATATTGATGGCCTTTAGTATGAGAGTAATAAACTAAATCTAAAACCATTTATTATCGACTTGAGGGAACATTTAATGAGTTATAGTTTAGCTGTGATGCGGCTCTATTGAATCGGCGGCTTATTGAATTAGGATGCAGATATAAATATGTACATATATTTTATGTTTATATATAAGCGATAATGTACAATCTGCGCTTAGAACAATGGAGGGACATAAATTTGAGCTGAGCAGTGAGAAAAGCAATTCATACTCGCACCATAAATAAAAACCACTGCAACATAATTTTTATGTTTTTACCCCCAACATAAAATAAATGCCAAAAAGAAGAAAAAGAAGAAGTGTGGAAAACAATGACAAAGGAGCGTCAAAGGAAGCTTTTGTTTGGATTGTGGAGCAGCATTGGTAAGGCCATAGGCGTCAAAGCACTTAACCGCTAGACACAAAGACAAATCCCCGTCACCATCCTTTCCTATCACACTCTCTACTAACCAGAGTTTGAACTGCGAACTTCATACCCTTAGTTCAAATCGAAAGCCCGACAATGACAGCTATAAAATGTCTGGTCGTTGTTTTTATTTTCCTTTAATTTTTTTTGCTGGCTTTAGCTATATAGGCCTGGCCAAATCAAGCACTTACACAGGTCCATAGATTTATTTTGTTTGTTGTGTTATTGTGTTTTTTTTTTCTTGCCTTTCGTTTTATTTTTCCTTTCTTTTTTTTCTCAATTTGACATTGAAGCGCATTAACTTTGACATTCGCGTGAGTTTCCTTTCCTTGAACGATTCCACAATGATTATGACTCTTGAAGAGTTTTTCCACTCTCTTTCCCTTTACCCCCTCTGGCATGACTTTTGCACTTTGCGCAACTTGAAGAAATTAATATAAGCGACTGGCGCAGATACTTCCACTAAATTGCAATCTCATCGCATTCTTATCAGTGCAGCTGTTGAAGTTAGCTAACTAAGTGCCCTGCATGACTCGGAATCTAGTATGTTGTAAGTATGTATATAAATAGCTGACGATTGAATAGCCCACTCGAAACAATACCTTATGTATTTGAACTTGATACAGACCATACGAGAGTCCTTAAAAGATATCCAAAATAATGTTAGGGTTACTTGTTTCAATCACAAGCAATGCAATGTTAGAAGCACAGTATCCCAGTTTGCGAAAAAGTATTCTGCAGCAAAATATATCTTTCGACAAATAGTTCGTATGGCTGTTTTATAGTATTTTGTAATTGTATTTTGTTTTGCCATGTTTTTGATTTGCATATTTAGTTGGCTTTTGGGCACACACACCAAGTGAAAGAAAGGAAGAAAGCTGATGCTTAGTGCTGCTTGCGATTTGGTTAGCAATGTTTAATGAACTGCATATAAAGAAATTATATTTAGCACAAACAAGCAAACGATACAGAAATACAGACACAAAAAAGAGAGATAGACAAAGAAAGAGGGAGACAGACACACACATACACACACCTTCATACAAACATACCATCACATGGTATACAAATGCACAGTTTAATTTTTGCTTGTCAAGCTTAATTTGCGCTTGAATGCATTGCATGTCTAGTTTGTCTCTGTCTCTGTGAGAGTGTGAGTATGTGTGTGGATTGCATGCACGAATGACAGGACACGGCAGGCAATGCCACAAGAACAAGAAGAAGAAGAAGAAGAAGCAATTTCTTTACCCAAGCTGGACGAGAAGAAGATCTCCGCCCCGTCAGCATTTGTTTTGAGCATGTTGTCATTTTGGGATTGGATGACAGCAATATAATTACAGTGTGCACTAACTGCTTATTCACAAGATTTCTAGATACATATTTTTTATTGCCTTATAGTCTTCATTAATTTTAAATAATTCTTAAATTTTTCTACATTTACTTTTTGCACATTAGTAAAGAACCACTATAAGCAATCAATACTGTAGCTCCCTTGCTGAGCAATTGATTAAGATTTCAGTGTATTTGAGCTATATTATTGAAATTGATGAGCCCTGCGGTTGAGCTGGCCGTATTTGGGTGAATTGGGTTGCTGTTTTACTACCTTTTGGCTAATGCAAAATGCGTCCTTACTATATATGTATAGAGAAGAGAGGAAGGGGAAAGGCTGCTACTTGATATGCTACTAGCAATGCGGCTTGCCGTCGCGTCGCGTCGTCTCGAGCAGAGAGAAAATAAGATGAAATAACACCAGCCACTAATGCGCATTGATTTTCACATTTCCACTGGCATCATTTTCCATTGTTGTTGTTAGCTATTGTTGTTGTTGGCTCGTCGTTCATCTAATGGCAGCGGATGTGGTTAAAAGCATTTGCCCAGCTACCTTTTACATAGACCATTAAATTTGCATTTGACGCTGACTGGCGCGATTGGCAACTGAATTTTACCAGCTATCCGCCAAGGTAAATCAGCTAAAAAGCATAAAAATGTTCAATATTTAAGCAGCTAGGATAACACACAGATAACTTTTATTCTATACACTAATATATGTTTAAAATTTAGACATATAGTTACCTAAAACAAAAAATTAAATATTGAATAAAGAATTTTAAAAATAAATATTACTGGCAGAAATAGGTAACAAGCCCATTCAAGCACAGGCATTTTGATTGAGATAACAAATGCGATCGCAATCAAAAAATATACAGGCATCCAAAGTCGCCTTGTATGTTTCTTAGCTGCACTTAATAATTCTGCTGCAAGCAGATCACTTTCAATACGACAGCCAACCGAGGCTCTTAAACGAATCTGAGCAATCTTGGGTTCTTCGGTCATTTGTTGCGCCACGTACATCCAGTGAAAATCTCGTTTTGGCTCTGGAAAAGAAAGTATTTGGACATCAAAAGGGAAATGAATACAAAAATAAACTCACTGGACATTTTCTGTTTATATATCTTGATTACACGCTTATTTCGTTTCGATTGCTTGACTACTTTGTTGGGCGTGGTCAGATGGTTTCTATTGACTGGCTTTGAAGACTTGATTTTATCTTTGAGATTGTTGCTGTTTATCTGCTGAATCTGTTCATTGCAAAGAAGTTTCTTTAGTTTGAAAACCTTTAACACTTTCGAGTTAAGACCAATTAATTTAGATATTTTCCTAACTGAGCGTTCACATGTGGAACTGGACACTGGGCCTTCATTGCCGTTTTCAGAATCACTTTTGAGCTTTAGCACTTGATAGAGATATTCAGCATTAAGTTGTTCAAAAGCCTCTGCGGGTCGAACTTCTTTTGGTGGAATACTCTCAAAGTTTGGTTCTGAGAAATTGAAAACATTGATGCCCAGACTTTCAATATGTTTCTTTTGCAGACCGATTCTTTCGCCTTTGACGGTGAGCCACATACATTTGTCTTCATCGCGCAATATATAGAACCGAGTATTTAAAGCACTAGCATCTGCTTGCTGAAAGCTTTCCCCATTTCTTTGATAGGTTTCTCCCATGCGTTTATATTGACGCAAAGTTATTTCCATGTCTGAATCTTTCTTCCTTGGTGATGAATTACTGCTTACCATGGTGAACACTTTTTTGTGAAGCAAACTTTTGAAAATATATTGTACAATACCAAAGCAGATAAAATGTTTTCTAGTTTGAAGTTTAATGTAAAGAAAACATATTGCTGTAAGTTAATGACAGATAGTTGAATAAATGCTAAGTTTATTATATTTTGTTTGCTATTTTTTTGTTTTTTTTTTTAAATATATTCCTCGCCCTGTAACCTTTTACTTTCGTTTGCCCAATAAACTCAGTATATAAATACATACATATTTTAATATTTTCAGAGTCGAGTCCTTGCGGCATTGTCGCCATAGAAATCGAAGCATTGTTAGCATCTGTTTGGGTAATACTCATGAATCATTCATGAAACGTTTGCACAAATGCAAATCGGGCACAAATCTTTACAACAAACAAAAGCCGCTTCTCGCTTCTCGCATACGCAAAAACACGATAAACACACAAAAACGCGACTAAACAATGTAAAATGTTAAATAATTATTTAAAACAGCTGCGCCAGCTAACGAATGCAACAAAAACAAAATAACATTTATTTACTGTTTACTTTTCGGCCATAAATTTATTGCCTAATGCAGCTGCCTCGCGCCTATCAACAACTCTTCTCCCAGCTGCCCTTTACCTCATGCCAAAAAAGAGTTTTTCTCATCACCTACAAAATTATTCATGTTTTTGTTTGTATGTTGACTAGCACAGTGCGACAAATTGTTAAATATGTATATTTTTAAATACATTATTAAATGGCTCTTAGCCAATGAGACTTGGGTTCTGGAACAAAAATATGTCTGAAGACTGATAAAATTAATTGCAGAAATTATTTTGATGAATTAGTTTTGTGCTCGACAGTGCAAAATTAAACAATGTTAGACAATAGCGACCACAATAATCGTAGCAGTAAATACAATGTAAGCTGGCAAATCGAGGCATTAAATTAAATAACACCTTTGGCACACACAACTCAAACAAAAAACGCTTTGTGTTAGTAATGATTTTATGGCTAGTGAATTGGAGGGGTATGTCTTTAAAATTTTGAAGCAATCCGAACGCTGGTACTGCATTCTGCCGCCTTTGCCACAACTGGCAATTATATTTATGAATGTACCGAGGGGCATTCTCAGTGTTTACTTCAAAGCAATTAAAAGCGGAGCAGTAGCAAAAGCAGCCCCAACGATACGAGTGCTTTATCATATTTTGTGTTGCGAGTATTTGCTAAGGTTTTTGACTAGCGGGCAAGGCAACTGTAAACGGGGGTGGGAGAACATATGAAAAGCCTTGCATTAAAATGGCCACTCAGGAAACGAAGTTCGTTTATATTGTGTCAGGATATACTACACTGGTACTAGCCAGCAGTAGCTTTGTGTTTGTGAATGCGAATAGGGGGGGATACTGGAAAAACTGAGTGCTGGAAAATATAGAACGCAGCTTCGTCTGCAGTGTGCACAAACAACCTGGGGGCAATAAAAGAAATACGTTTGCTATGTACTAAAAATTGAGTAAATGCTGCCATTACAGGCTGCAGTCAAGCTGGCCCCAACAAACAACTCCCCCATCCTCAACCTATGCTAGAGCCTTACGTACTTGTCTTCTATGTGCTATGCTATTATTTTGAGTGCACACAAACACGCACACACACAAGCAACTTGTCTAGCTCAGCAGTAAAAAGACAACAATAGAATGGTCAAGCACCGGGCTTCAATTGTTTGGCAATAAATGTGTATATGTGTGTGTATGTGTGTGTATGATTTGGGAGCTTCTATTGCATAACTGGCCCATTGAGCCTCTGGCCAAAGACTCGGCGTTCAATTAATCGTTTGCAGCGTTTGCTAAAATCAATTATCGCCTGCTACTGCTATTGATATCGATAATCGAATTAACCTCATTCGGCATACACAATATCTGCTAGCATAATGCTGAAAGCCCTCCCTCCTGTTGTCTTCCTTTTTGCCTGTGGCAAGGAATTCAGTTGGAACAGCTGCAGCGAAAAATTCTGGGCTGTTTAATAAGTTGAAAATTCAATTTCATATTTATTTTATGGCACATTTTTCACACGGTGATATGATTTTTCTTCGAACTTGCAAGTATTTCATAGACAGATTAGCCTTTTATCTTCAACTTCATGTTAAAATAAAAGTTAATTTTGGAACTGCTTCAAATATGAAATTTTCCTTGCACATTTTTGAGCGTGTAGTAAAAAGTTTCTCGTTCATATATTTGCTGTGGTGATAATTTCGCTTTTTTGGTAAAGTTTAAATTATTTTCGTAAGTTTTAAAGCTTATAACCCTTCGATCAACCCTCGCTGTACAATACACAAGCTGATACATTGCCGAGCTGATCTAAATTGCTGTTGATTTCTTTTGCCATTTCGTCATAACAAAGCCAATTGTTTCCGTCGACAGGCAAAAGCCAGTGAGAAATCTGTTCAGCAAACTATTCTGACTGAAATATGCGAATGCGAATGCGATTAGCACTATAAATGAGATAAATGCCTAAGCACATGAGCTAAAGGCAGCATATGAAAGTTTTTTCAAGCTTTAAAAATTCCATACCTTAATTGCAAAAATCGCTTTGAGCCGGAAAGTGGCAGAAGGAGCGAGCTAATGGCATGAAAGCGCCCCAAAATTCAAGAGGAAGCCTCAACTGACTTGCCACTTTGCCAACGTTTCGTATGCAAATTTACAAACCCACACGCACACACACACACAAAGGCACTTAAGAGGCAGTTGCTGAGATACAGATACATTTCAGGTAGAAATCAGAGCATTTTACAGTCAAGTATTTTTGTTGTATTTGTATTTTTTTTTCGTCTTCAAGTGGTTTACCACAGCAATTTGCACTTTTGTATTGTGAGCACAGCTCTTCAGAAACATGGGGCACTTTTTCTCTATCTATCTAATTTTTTCAGATAGTTGATTGGTATGAATAACATTTCTCACTGTTTTTCTTTTTTGCAGCTTTTTTCGATGTTCAATATACTTTCGACTTCCGAATAATAGTTCTTGTTGCGATTAAGCTTTAACGAATAATTCGATTTCTTGGCCACAATCATATTGGTAAGAAATACTTCCCTCTCGCCTAGTTTTTTTGCACATTTTGAGCCACCATCGCTTTCCTCATTTTTTTCTTCGTCGGCATCATATGATTGAGTTAAAGTTTTCAAAAAACAGCTGGCTTCAGTGTTGCCAACATCATTGGTTATATAATGCTTTGTGGACTTCAGAAATTCCTGCGCTTTGCTCACTCGTTTCTTGAACTTCTGATCATCTTGCAGCTGCGTCTTTTTCTTATCCAACTTCTCCAGCTTTGAGTAGATATTATGCAGATCCAAAAAAATTTCAGCAATATCCTCATCCAGCACCTTGGAGTGATGCATATAGGAATCAAATGATTGCTTCATGCTTCCCACCTCCTCCTTCAATTGTTCAAAGCCGTGCAAATTGAATAATACTTTCGGCACCATCAGCTCCGCCAATGTATCTACATCCTCAAAGTTGTAGGTTCCTTGCAACTGTTGCAACGTCTTCTTCACAATGCGTTCCACTTCGGCATAATCTAAACTCTTTTGCGCTGTTGACACTCCAGCTGCTTCTGAGAAAGAAGAGCTGCTTATTTTAACAAGTGATTCGATGTTGTTAGTCGTCTGTTTGTTATCCTCCTCTGACGACGCCAATTGGGAGTTATGGGGTGTTTTTGAAAACATATTTTTGTATCAAAAGGTATGCAACAAATTTGTAAAGTCCTTGAAAGCTATTTTTATAACAGATATGTAATTTGGAATTTATTTTTTCAATTAATATTTTTCTTAAGACAAATGAAAAAGAGGCTACTTATTTTATTTTATTGCTTTTTACACAGATTAGGTTTCAGTATAATAAATACAAATATTTATATATGTATATAAGCTTGCAATTATTTGCCACAAACAAATTACGCTCGAATCGTTGGATACTGTATTAAATAAATATATTGAAACGAAAAACTATTGCAATACATATGTATGTAGTTTGTTTGTTTACTTTATTACTTTTTATTTTGCTGGAATTTGTGTAGTATTTGCTATGGCCAGGAGCGCTAAATCAATTGCCAAAACAGAGAACTGCGCACTATTTCCTGCCTGCCATGACCAAAAACTCATACAACCAACCCGAACATATTTCGTAGCATTTTTATGAGGCATGCAAAAAATGCCTACACACACACACACACACTGTACTGGACGATTGGTCAGGACTGGTCTGGAGTGGAGTGGAGTGGAGTGTTCATGGCATTGCACGCGATGCTGTGCGCTGTCAACAATCACGAACCAATTGTCTATAAATACCAGGCAACGTTAAGGCCAAAACTCACTCACAGCGAGAAGCCGTTGCCGTTGCTGTACTAGCACCAATTTCAATCTCAATCCCAATACGCTCCCTACCCTACCCTTCCCTACAGCCATTCCAATTCCAATTCCCCACAGACTACGCACAAAACTGTCCACGGTCATGCCGTGCTCAATGCTTGGTGCTTGGTGCTCTGCTCTGGTTACTGGATACTGGATACTGGTTACTGGGGTGCCCCATTGCTACTTCCGTTCTGTCGTTTTTCATTACATCGCATGTAACTTCCGGTTTGTTAAAGCGACACGCACTGCGCGTCCCAGTTCGACATCCCCCCCTATCCCACTCTACCCCTGCTCGTTGTTATGGCTGCTGACATCCGTGCAAACAAACGAACCATCGAACGAATGGCACTAGCCAGACTCGAGTTCCACTCCACCCTCTTCCCACACTTTCCCCCTTACCTCCTACTCGTGTGTAGAGAGCTCTGTTTGTCCGCACGTTTAGACTGGAAATGACAAATTCACTGTAGGTGGGCCTCCTCTCGCCTCTCGCCTCTCTCGCTCTGTCTCTTTTTGGGTCTCTTGGCCGCTTTTGGTTAACTCCTCCAACACGTTTGCGACTCAGCAAACACCATCATCAATTTCCGTGGGGAAATCACACAAAATTTTTGCACAAACAAAGTGTTTGCTTGCTTCCCGCAGCCGATTTTTGCATGCCTTTCAAACTCTGTTTCATACCTCGACTTATCTGACCAAATCGACGGGGACGGTTATAGTTTATATCTTTATAAAGCTTAGTATCAGCCTAACAAAAAAATGTGCTTTTAGTGCTCGTCAATATTATTATAGAGAGGTAGCAGGATTCATAGTTTATTTAGTAACTTTACTATAATCATTTACTAATCAATGAGAGGAAGTAAAAAAAAAAACCATTAAAACTAGTTCTCGATAAAAATAAACAAACACAATTTTGCCTTCTTATTACAAAGATTAATAATATCATTGAGCAAAGAAATATTGTTGCATGTTACTCAAAGCGTAAAGAATCTAAAACTAGTAGCATTCTTTATCAAATCTGACACGCATTCCGTAAATTCAAGTGAAGTACACTTTGTGTAGCTTTTTACCAGCTAATCTCTCAAATTTCTTTTTCAAGCTGAGAAAACTAACACATAGTCTACCTCTCTCTCTTGCTTTGAATGGACTCTGCCAGCTATGGGGCAAGAAATTAACGTAAAGGCGACGCGCGAGAGCCCGGTGAATGCTACTTGAAGGCGAGAAGCAAACCTCTCGGATACCAGCAGTAGCAGCTTTGTTGGGGCAGTGAATGTAATTACTTTAATGTGACCATTTGCCGGCACTGCTGAGCTGGCCATGGCCCAGATAAAGATAAACTTTTGCAATTACAACGCGGCGCAAACGAAGCAGAAATACAAAGCGCAACTGACCAAGAGGTGGTAGGGGGCCCGGTAGGTAGGTTGGTGGTGGGTTTGTTGGGTTGTAAAGCGCAGCTCGATAGCATCGAATCAGTTTATTTTTAGTGCATTTTCCTTTTTGGTGCCGGCTAATTAGTCCACACTATAAAGGCACAGGCACAGTTAAGAGCGTTGAACTTTAAAGTCGCGTCTCATAAAATTATGCCTACTTAAATGAACTCGAGCAGACTTTAAAACAAAAAAACGAAAAAAACGAAAAAAAAAAACTTTCCCTAGTTGCCAGGGCGTTGAAATTTTCACTAAAAACGAAAGAGAGAAAAGAAACCGAGAGAGAAAGAAAAGTGAAGTGAAGGAAAAAAAAACATATGCAAGAAGGCAACGTAAAGGCCGGAAGGAATCATGTCTCGACTTAGGTGGTCTTGGGCTACACATAAACTTTTGATGACTTTTTGAAAGTTTTACGTTCTGAAGTGGTGCACAAATTACGCGAAGCAGGGCACGGGTGGTGGTGCCCGTGGCTTACTATAGTGCCAATAACAAAAGCAATAACAACAACAAAAACAACTACAACAATTAACCGTCAACAGATTGCCGAAAATTGTGCGTCCAACTAAATTATCCATGCACATAACTTAAAGCTTCAATCAGAATTGAAGAGTTTCCCCCTACCGCCACGAAAAAGCATTTTGCATGGAGAAAATGAAATGATATAGTTTTATAAGTATCTTACGAAGCACTTTTCGCTATTCAAAGTAAAACTTAATATGTGTACATGTTTAAGACATACTTCTTTTCCATCAGCTTTGATTAATTTACTTCCAGAAATATTCTATGTGATATGAAACTTTTAGCTCTCATCGTAATACATTTTGGTTTAAGCTCAAAAACTGTATCCTAAGCTAATGTTGTTCGTAAGGAAGCATTCAACTCTGAAACAAGCTGAAATAAGTATTAGAGAAAAAACTCAAAATATATTTTCTAAAAAAAAACAAATTATATTCAAACAATGGTGAGTAATATATTTTGGTAAAACTTAATGTATACAGCTTATAATTCACATAATCAAACCATCTGTAGCAATTTAAAACGCATGCCAGTTGCAAAGTAGGAAACTATGGTCTGGCCAGAAAGTACTTGCTGTTGACCAAAGCTTGGCGCATTAAAAACTGTGAAAGTTACCATCTGGTGAAAGCTCCATCTATTACAGAAATGAGCGAAAAAAATATAGCGCATGACACCTCATGTAAGTTGTATTTCTTTGAAGGTAATGCAAGCTTTGAGAAACGATTACCAACGATTCCAAGGAAGCCAAAAGATCTCAATTTGGATATCAAAACGAGCTTTGGAGAGAGGAAGAAGGAGCAATTACAGAATTTACTTACTTCTGAACGTGTTCAGATGATTGGTCCTGAAGAGCTCAAAGAAAAGATACCATCTCCACGCAGAACTTTAACACCAACAAGAGTGGATAAGAGAAGAGAACATTATACAAAATCAAAAAGTAGAGAGAGCCAAAATCCTCAGCTGGTGTTGCGTGCAAGCAACAGGCCAAAACAAAGGCAAGCTGAAACTCGTCAATCAAAGCAAAATATTATTAATAAAGCTTGCTCATCATTATCAAATTATATGAGCACAGTGCAGGTTAATAAAAGTCGGAGCACGCAATCTAACCAATTCCTAAATAGAAGCTCTACGCAAATTGGGATTGAACACAAGTCACAGAATAATTTGGGCGATCAAGCTAAGCCTTATCTTAAAATCAAAATGAACAACGAGACAATTCAAAGTAACATGCGAACTTCAAGAACTTCAAGAAGAATAGTTTCAGATAATCCGAACTATGTGAGGAACAAAATGCTGGTTGGGGAAAATGTGACTAATAATATAAATATCAAGAAGAACAAGAGAAGATGCTCAGTCCTTATTCAAAGTCGAGCTGTAATCAATTTCAGGCAGGAAAAGAGATTAAAAAAATATGTAAATGCTGAAATGCAGAAACAATTAATGATTTTCAATGGATCTCAAAGTCTAGTTCAGAAAGGTTTGGATAATATTTAATTTTCATTCGTTTACATCATTAATCTATTTCTAATCTTTTTCTGTTTTAGAAAAAAACCCTGCCATCGTTTTCAATAACTGTCTGTCTACGATAACAAGTCAGCCAAATGAAGTAAAGCAAGTTTTTTTATACTGGTGCGGCATCCTTAGTTTAATACTTATAGCATACTTTCTTGTTGCATTAGTAGATCCATTTTATTGGCCTTGGGTCGTTCGGAGGTTAAAGGAATTTTGTAACAAGTTTTAAAGATCAGATTTTGTTGTTTTTAAATAAACTTTAAAAAGGCGTTCAGTTTAAGTAATCGTTAAATGCAAATCACATGCGGCCAAATAAAAACGAGGCCTGACAAACTTTTCTTAGTTCTTAAGTCCATAAACCATATTGGGCTTGATGCAGCTTGGCGCAGCTGGAAGCAGCTGTGCCGATAGCGAAAAGAACTAAAATAGATGACGCGGGGCAAGCATAGAAGAAGAAGCCCTCGCCGCACTTAAGAAGATTAAAGACCCATTTCGTTACTTTCCACACGGTTTTCATTTCCATTTTGTCGGGTGCTCGCGGTCAGCTTATGCATATGTGTGTGTTTGTATTTGTGGGTCTTTTCTGGTCTGGTGTGAACTTCTTTACACACCGACTTATAAGCTCACTCACACACTTTTTTTAGAGTGTTTCTGCTTTTAGATTTCGGCTGCGAAACAGCTGGCATGGAGTTTTCGCTGGAAAACCTTTAAGCGAACTTTAAATCGTTGTCATTAAACAGAAAAAAACAGAAGAAAACAGAAGAATAAAATTCCTGAAAAAAACTTTAATAAAATACATGTATTTGTGATAGGTTTAAGTTTTCTAGAGTCAAATCTGGTAAAATAAATAGTACTCCTTGAACTATAATGAACAATAAATATATCTTTCTTATATAGCTCAAGGTTTTTGTTCGATTCACCTCTTTTTAATTCCCGTTTCATGTTTAATCTGTCAACTCGTTTTGCATCACTTTTGAGTGTAGATTTGCGTTTCGTTTGTCAGCCAAAATGCAAATATCGCTCTAAACATAAATCGAAACATTTTCAATAAATCCCCAAAGCGACCGCCCTTGGTGACCCTTCGCCCCACCTCTCGCCCACTTTGGTCTGTCTGTCTAAGCGCAGTGAAAAACTAAAAAATTGTCAACGAAACTGCGAGACAAGAGAACAATGTGTTTTTCTATTTGCAATTGAATTTGCTGCTGTTTATTTGACACATCCCCCACTTTCTCTATTCCAAACGCCCCATATATCTATAAACCCTCTGGCATTTTATTGGAAATTTTATTGTATGAGCTGCTAAAGAAGTTGCACCCGTTTCACTAAGCTAATGTTTAAGATTTTGAAACTAAACCAATGCAAAAAAATGAACTATTGAGCCTTAATAAATAATTATTTAAATATTTCCTAGCTTTTTATCGGAAATAAAATAATACATCTTATATTAATGGACAACTAAAAGGGATCTGAAGTGAAAGTTATGCAAGGAAATACAATTAAGCTATCCTTGAACTATCAAAAGTCAAAACACGCTGAGAACAGCGCTTACAGTCTTTGCATTATTTTAGGTTTTGCATATTTTCGCCCACCTTTATTTTATACAATTTGACTATTAAAAGGCTTTAACAGTTAGCGGTCTTATATTACGTAGCAGGGACACAAACCACGTAAGGACCGCTATCTAAGAAACAACCTTGCTTAGCAGTTCTAACAACTGCTTAAAACGAGGTTTAAACTTAGTGAAATATTCTGTGATAATTTAAACCAATTTAGAAAATGCAGTTATACTTTACTGTCCATTTAATATGATTTTAAAAATGTTTGTGTTTTTAATATTAATACATGTACGCTTGACTGAATTTTTAAAATTCACAAGAATAGTTTGTATATGCACAACATAATTTTTTATAACTAAAAAATGAATATCAAAAATTTTAAACGCATAGACATATATATATTTTTTTCCATTTCACTATTAAAAACAATTTAAACAATGAACATTTTTAAGATATTTCTGCAACCGCTTCTTAATATTCCTCTACTTATATATGTTATGCTGTTTCAAACCGTTAAGACCTAAATTTATGCCTTTAGGCCAATTCGCACAGTTGCCAGTGCTGTTTCTCTGTCTTTACTTTGAATATAAGTTTAGCTCTTATACAAAAACATTTGCCGGCTTTTGCTGCTGTTGCTGGTGTTCCAGTTTTTTGATTTTGTGCTCGTTTCGGCACTTCGGCAAATCGTGTCCTACCGCAAGCTAAAACTTGGTCATCATGTCGCTGGCTCTCTCGCCTTTTGGCGTATTCAGCGCTTTATTTGCTGTCTAGCTAGTTTTTACTCTCTTGCTTCTTTCCTTTCTCGCTCTAAGTGTATGTTTCGTTTATGTTTTTTTCTTTTTTGCCGTGTTGCAGAGCTTTGATGGGCCTCGTTTGTAGTTTCGTTTTGGGGCCAGTCGAGTTTATGTCTTCATCGCTGGGTCGCATTTGAAAATTTATTTGCATGCCGGTCAGGCCGGCAGCCAGCTCTATAAATTAAACATAAATCAGTTGCACGGCAAATCATTTGATTTCATTTTGGAGACCCTTTAACTAAGTCCAACCGCTCCATTCCTTTGCATAGTTGCCCTTTTTAACATCCTGGCTCACGCAATAGCACAAAAGACGCGAATGTCACGTATTTCCCATGCATGAGCAAACTCACCCAAATTATTCCATGCAATAAACAACAACAATGCGACAATTGCTTTTACATAGCTCGGTTAGACTAGTTTTTGAAAAAAAATAAAATAAAATAACTGACACAAAAATTGATAAGCAAATAGCCATTTAATGGACTTGAACTGAATAGCAAAGTACTTTCAATGATTAGCCGCGAATGAGAGCCTTTCCCTCTCTACATATATGTATATGTGTGTGTATGTAAGTTGCTAGAGGTTTGGAAATCGATAAGAAATTGAGCATTTTGAGTCCCATGGCACGCACCTCAATAAGCGCCCCCTCCCACCCCTTATAGCACCCCTCCACACACACATTCTTTCTCATTCACATCAATATATATATATTTTACGACACATTTTCCACTAAATTTACGAGTTGCCGTTGGAAACTTTAAAAGAAATTCGCGAACTGCTGCTAAAAATGGGGATTGGGGTGGGGGAAGGGTTTGCAGGTAAACAAAACGCACGTGTGGTCGTAAAAAATCTTAAAGGGTTGTCTTGTTCCATGGGCAAAGGGGTTGCCTGGGGAGTAGGGCAAGTTAAGTGAAGTTAAGGCATGTTAACGTTAACATTTTGTTCAAAAGATTTTATGATATAAAAAAGGTGGGATTTTTTGGTATAAAAGAAGATGTATTTCATTCAAGTTAGTTTTATATTTTATTTTATTTTTTTATGTACAAATGTTGGAAACTTATACTATCGATTATACAAACCTTTTATCTAAATATTTTAGTATCAATAATGTGAATCATTTAATCTAATTTATAGAAATATAAAGTCTCATAAATTGCGCTTTTTGTGATATATATTTATAGCAAATTTGATATTCAAACCCCAAAAATAGATTACATAAATATTAAATAATCATTTGCCATAAGCTACTGAAAAGAAAAATCACTTCACTCGTATATCATAGAAACAACAAGAGCCTGTTACGAATGATTTACAAGTGCGTGTTGTGAGCATCCTTTTCTTGTTCTTGTTGTATTGTCCCAATAAGCCAGCTACATTGCCTATTGTTGTTTTTGTTGTTTTTATTGCGTCTGCTGACGACAGAGTAAAATACGCAATAAAATCAAATCATGCTCAAAATTTTATGAATATTCATGACATTAAAAGCTCTTGAATTATTAACGAAAGATTCTTGACTAGCAAATGCGCACTGGAAACGCACTTGACTAATACACAAACACACACACACACTAAAACAAACACACACTCACACAGGCAGATACGCCTACTCCTTCGTAAAACTGTTCAATTATGAATTTTGACAATGTCTGCCTGCAAAAGGTGCAAAATAGGCGAAAAACCCCAAAAAGGGGGAGAGCATGCTGCATGTTCTGCATGGCCTTCGAACCAGGAAGGGGGAGGCTGGTGGCAGGCCTTAAGTGGGCTGTGATAAGAGGCCAGAGTTGTCTCTTTTGTATGCTCTATGTATACGTGTGTGGTGTGTGATGCATGTGTGTGTGTGTGTGTGTGTGTGCAAAAGTGTCATTGAAAAGTGCAGCATGCAAAAAGGCGCAAGTGAAAGTGCAAACAAAGGCGCTGATTAAACGATGGAGATTAGCAAAAGGCAAAGGGATAAAAGTGGAGGGGCTGCATTGAATGCATGTTAATTGAGGAGCCAGTCTAGGCGCACAACACACCCAACTCACCCCCTCAAAAAACAAAAAAAAGAAACGGAAAACGAAGCTGATGTGTCTGGCCAAAAAACCTGTGGGCTGGAAAACAACTTCCGGGCCTGAGCTCTTGTCTGCATTTGAAATGCAAAGGCAGAAATTGGGCGAGTTCTCGGGCCAAGCATTTGTATTGTCTAGAAACAATGGCCAAGGAAACTATAGTTATCACAAGACCATCTAGAAAAGGGGCACAAGTGCTTGGGGCCAGGCTAACTGCTGAGCCAGACGCTGTTCTTCTGCTTCGTCTACTTCTGCGTCTTTTCTGCTTCTGTTTGTTTTTGTCATCTTCAAAGCTGACGCTGCAAAATTAGCTGTGAATACAAAAAGCAAACAGAGTACCCCAATTGAATGAAAAACTGGGACATTGTGATACACAAAATAATAAGAAATTTTGTCTAGACATATACCCTTTTTTGAGCTTTTATGGTTTTATAAATTTCGCATAAAATATTTATAAATTTCCATAGCTAGCGCCCTCCACCCGCAATCTGGTTACTTTACATTTTTTGTACGCACTTAAATAAACATTGTAATTTATTTAAGCAACTAAATTTTTGGATCCCAATGCTCGTGCCCAGTCCATTTCACTTTGATCAACTCGCCCAAATCCAGTTTCCAAATGGCACCATTCTGATTTTTCTCAATGGCCTTGACGAAGCTCTTGGCCGCTTCCTTGGTCGACTGCGTGGGATGCGCCAAAAGCATCTGGGCCACGCATGGCTCAATATCCAACCAGGAGTTGAAGCCTTTAACCAGAGGGGTCCTGGTGATGCCGGGGTTGATGGAGTAAGCGGAAACTCCGGTGATGGGCGTCAGTGTCGCCAATGAGATGGTAAAGCTCAAACATGCGGTCTTAGAGGCGCTGTAAACGGGAACTTGGTAAATTGGATTGAAGGCTGTCACTGAGCAGATGTTGGCACAGATGCCACCACCGCAGCCATTGCGCTTATCCCAGAAGTCCATGATGGCAACAGTGGTGTTGACCATGCCCGTGAAATTGATTGCAATTGTCTTCTCAATCGCATGATCGTCCAGGATGCCAGCACCATTAATAAGCAGATCGATGTTCTCAAACTTGCAGAAAACTTGTTCCATTAGCTTCTTGCTGTCGTCCAATGGTACCGTTACATCATAGGGGTAATATGAAATTTTTGTTTCCGGGT
This sequence comes from Scaptomyza hsui, assembly GCA_018152825.1. Classification (NCBI taxonomy): domain Eukaryota; kingdom Metazoa; phylum Arthropoda; class Insecta; order Diptera; family Drosophilidae; genus Scaptomyza; species Scaptomyza hsui. The sequence continues at coordinate 10,372,355 of JAECXO010000269.1, forward strand.
TTATGTCTTGCAAACATTTGATTTCCTTTGCCTTTTCCTTTGTATCGAGCAGAATTAGGTTCTTGGGGCCTTTCTTTAAAATCGCCTTGCTCGTGTCCTTTCCAATAGAGCCAAGGCCAGCGACAAAAATTATGTTCTTGCCCTTAATGTCAAAATTACCACCTTTTCCACATTTACCACCTTTTCCACCTTTACCGCCTTTTCCATCTTTTCCATCTTCTCCATCTTTACCGCCTTTACCGCCTTTACCGCCTTTACCGCCTTTACCGCCTTTACCACCTTTACCGTTCCTTTACTCGCGTCTTTGCACTTTCCTCTGCACATCTGCTTGCTCATAGGTTCGTTATGATTGAGAACGCCGGCTGGCGAAAATTGCTCTGGTAAAAAACCGCAACGAAATCCGAAACAACTGAGTCCATGTTGTGCAAAAATTTTGGCAAACATTTTGTAGTTTTCCAAAATGTTCTTAAATGTTTTCAATTTAAATTTTGATGATGCCAAATTAAAAGTCTACAGAGACTGGTGAGTGAAACGAGTAGAAATAAAAACCTTTCTAATCATTTTTATTGACATGTGACAGCAGTTGCTAAGTAAGGCTTTTAAAAAATTTATATTGAATATATTTTTAGCGTCAATCATAATAATATCGCAGTTTATTATTTTTACTAAATTTGCTTATATTCTCGTCTTCCTCTGAAAAAATCAAAAGCATAATTAATAATTAATTAGATAACAAATTTATTTTACACACTCGTATATTAAATTGTAAATTATAAAAAAAGTAAAGTTTTATAGCTCAAATCTTTAAGGCTATTTTAAATTATGTTAAAGTGTTCATATAAAAGAAAAAAATGTTTGATATTGGCTGGCGCCTTGGCAACGGCATCTGAACTTAAAACTTGGACTGCATCAACTTCCGCTTCTTGTTCTTCTTGTTCTTGTTTTTGCTCATGTCCTGGCTGTTTGCAGTTGGCAGTTGGCACTTGGCTGGTAAAGCAAATTAACGCTGATGACTTACAGATTAACGAGCAACGAGTTGCCAGCCAAGTGAGACCAAGTGTGAAAATGATTAAGACTCGGCATTTACTGTTATTACTGCAACTGCAAGTGCAACTACAACTACAACTGCAGCTGTATCTGTTAAGTTATTGCACAGGCCAGCTAACCGGGGCGTATACTTAATATTTATGCGAAACTTTTAAGTTCTTCTGTGATTGTTATCTTTCTTGATTTAGTTCGTCAATAGCGATGCGATTGTAAGTAATTTTTATATATTTTTACTGATTTGGGTTCAGGGTCATGTTGCAAATTAGTCAAGAGTCAGTCAAGAATAAAGCGAAGGGCGGCATCAAAAGTTCAAACCTTGTTCGGTTCGCTGCACAGCCAGAGGCTGCAAAAAACATCGACAACAGCAATAAAAACAATAACAACAGTAACTTCAATCAGCTGGCAAAATCATCTGCAGACGACTATTTTGTATCTCCAGCAGAGTTGGAGCACAATTTGTTGGAATTTTGTGATGTTTCTGTTGTAATTGCTGCCGGCGTTGTACAGCAGCCAATTTTTTGTGACCTTGAAGAGCTTTGGGTAATAACAATTGCTTTAAAGTTGAAGAAAATAATTATAAAAAATTAATAAATGTGTAAATCGCATAATAAACGTTATAGAAATATTGAAATTCTTAGATAAATACTTAAAAACTGAAAAAAATATGGATCTGATGCCATTTTCGTATTTGAAAAATTATGCTTTAGTAAGAAAGGGAAGTATGTATAGTTAAGTGAACTTCTAAACTGATTTTCCTTTTACCTTTTAACTTAACCTTGACCGTGTACAAGTTGACAATTTGAAGCTTGGTACAACACAAATTGTAACACAATAATGTGTCAAGTTATTAACTTAAAGACCAGTGACTTATATGGTCTGAGCATAGATCCTTGGCCAGAGTACCTCAACTGTTTGGAAAATTTGTCTCAGTACCAACTTTTGTTTTGTTGTTCTTGGCGTAGTTGTTGCTACTCCTGTTGTTTCCCATATTGCAGCACATATGAAAACGTGCAGCTCATCCTCGTCGTGCCAATTATCGTGATACTCTCAGGCACTGGATGATGCTCTCTCTCTCTCATTTCCGATTCTTCCACTTGTTTTATCTGTTGTTGTTTTTCGCAGTGTCCGGCGACTTGTACTTCTTGTTGTGATTGCGATTGTCATGGCAACTGCGATGGTAACGCTCATATCCCTTGGCTAAATCAGAAAACCAGCGTCCATTGTCGTAGTCATTGTTGTTGCTCTCATTTTTTTTTTCTGTCCAGCTTCCTACGTGATGATGTTAGAATTTCACTTTTGTTATACTCGCTGCCAGACAATTGCAACATATTGTTGCGCTTGCTTGTTTCCCATATCTATCCCGCCACCAACGAACCAGATGCCCATTTCCATTTTCGATTGCTTTTTGCTGCTGCTGCTGCTGCTGTTTTTGCCGTTGTTTTTGATGTGCTTGTTGACAGCGGCCAAATGGAATTCAATTGCGTGAAAGTTGAAAAAGAGCTGCCACGATAGTTACACAAACATACACCAATACATATATATGCATCTCAGTCTTAATAATAAATTTAACATATCAGAATTCAAACAAATTCAATAACAAGATTTACAGAAATTTTTAATTTCTAGTTTATTTCATTTATAAGCAAATCTGCCTAAGCCCAACAGCTTAAAACATTTAGCATCATTATTTCTATGATTGAGATTTATTTATTATTATTTATCTCTTTGAAATTCCCACTCGACGCATTCATTGCGCATTCAATTTGGCAGAGCTTTAATTTTGTGGTTGCCTTTGAGGTTCATTTGAAATTTATTAAAAAAGCAAAGCACATCGTTCGCTATCGCTATCTCTTTCTGTCTTTATCTCTCTGTTTCTCTGTTGTTGTGTGTTTGTGTGTGTGTGTTTCGCCCTAATCTGTCACGTAAATTTGTAACATTTTCTTGCTGAAAATGATGAACAGGCATTAGATTTATTTATTCCACAATATAAATGCACATTGTATATGCCGTTTCCATTTTGTCCCATTCCCTCCTCCCATACACCCCCGAGCTGGATGAAAAATAAAAGCCACAACAACAACATCAATAACGACAACAAAAGAATGCGAGAAGAGAAATTGAGAGAGAATCAATTTAATTTTACAATATCCGCTTTATACCTGGGCACAGAATCACAGAAGCGGCGACGTGACCAATTTAGCCAAGTTACAAATATTTTGTTATTTATTTTGTAATGAAATCGACGTGCGGACATCCGCAACAATAAGGAGACAGACCTACTACAACAAAACCAGCTGTGTGTCCTTCTTGTGGTAATGGACGTTTAAGCATAATTAAGTAATAATTTGATTTGTTTTTTTATAGTATACTCGTTTTGTAGAGATATTTAAAGCAACCGTTTTGGGACCAACTTGAGCAGAATGAAAGCTTCAGCTCACTAAATTGTCCTTTTCGTGCTGGCATCAGGACGACGACGACGACTCAACTACAGCACTCAGCTTCAGCTACAGCCTGTCGCCTGTCAAACGGCGGGCTTGAGGTAAACCTCAATTCGGGGCAACGCTTTTGGTTTTTCGGGGCAACGTGTTGACAGGCGGCGGCGACACATGACATCTGCAACTGACAAAGTGATTTGTAAAGTGTAGCATACTTTTCAGCACGTTTTCTCGAGCATTCTCCAGCATTCATTGTCGCATTCGTTAGCTAACTAGCCCGAAGTTACACCATTCAGCAAGGAATTCCAAAGAGTTTAACGCATTGACATATGTACACAAACGTAATGTCACCCTATCGAAGAGCTTGTTAGTACTCAATTTTCTGTTCAGCTAAGCTTAATATGACAAAACTTACTGTTATCGATAACACTTATCTACAATTCGAAAGACTTATTAATAAGAGCTCACTTAGCCTCTCAGCCAATTAGTAACTGCTACTAATCTACATAAGTGTTGCGAAAGCTGATGTCTTCCAGGAACTCAACTCGCATACATTTATCGTGTAATCTGAGCTTACGCTACTTGCATTATAATCTAATTGAAAGCCAAGCAACGCTTTCCACTTGCCACTTTACACATTGACATTGTGTTTGTACCTACTTCCTGCCTGCCACGCCCCTTGAGTAAGTCGCCAATGGAGAATGGCGTTGAAATGCCAACGCACTTAAGCAGTAAAAAATTGTATAGAGAAACTGCTACAAGTTTCACAACAACAACGGTTGACCACGCCCATTATGGCGCCCACAAAATTGAAGGCGAATTGGAGAGTACTGTATACATATCGTTTTAAGAGTTTGTTAAAAGCTGTATAGTTATATTATTATGCAAAGTAAATTTTGAGATGTGAAGGAAGTTGTGGTTCAACAAACTCTTTTTAGGCGCTTAGACACCGCCCCACAAATGATGTGTGAAATGAGTGTTGTCTCCCTAAAAGCATCTTTTATGCACAAAACAACACACACGCACACACACCTACAACTACTCGGGGAAATATTCTTCATCCGGAAAGCACATCAAAAACCGCATTTATCATGCGAAGCTAAAAACTTGGCAAACAGACAACACACAAACACAAACACATAGTCAACGAGGAAAAGTCTTTCGGGTTTTCCTGTTTTCCTATTTCAAGTTCTAGTTTCGTTTGTTGTTGTTGCTTGTACTTAGTTGCAGCACGACAAGTGCTTTGTTTTGTTATTGTTGTTTCTCTCTTGGCACAACATTAAAATCGGGCTTTGTTTTGTGTTTTCTTAGTTTTTCAGTGGCTGAAAATTTGACAAAAAATATTTTTTAATTCATATAAAATGAATTAGGGACAGCTTTTAATAGCTAGTTAAGTAAATATATATACATATATATTTAAAAATTCAATTAAAAACTGGTTGTAACATAAACATTTTAATTGATAAAAGCTGATTCCATAAGATTAATACAATTTTATTATTACATATTTTTGTTTATCATACAGTTTAAAACGATTTTGTTGCGCATGACGATTTCATACCCTGTAATTATCTACGATTTTTTAAGCATTTGTTTTATTAATTTTTTTTATTTCATAAGGTTCTATTGGTATATTTACCTTACAATGTATTTATTACTTTCACTATAAATATCCTTTTTAAAGGCTTTGCATTGGGCAAAGGGTATACAAAAACAAAATGCAATTTACTTTATTTACGGTCCCTTATTATGGGAACTTAACTCAACTATAGTACTATCTTCAAAATAGTTTGTTTAATGGCACACCAATAATTAATATTTTTGCATGCTTTTAATTGCAAATATGCGATAAGCGCAAATTATTGAAAATAAATGTTGGCTGGCCGGCGGGCATGAAACGCCTCCACAACGGCCCTAAAATGATTCAATTAAAGAAACAATTTGCAAACGCATTTTTGTTGTAACTTCAACAATAATAACAACAACAAGATCAACGAGAACAACAACAAGCACATCAGCAATTACAACTGCAAATAAATTACATTAAAATAGGTAGAAAAACGTTGGCGTAAAAAAATATAAATAAATGAAATAACAACAAAACGAAACGAAATTCCTGCCAGTGTCAATTTAAGTTCATCAGTCGACAGCAGGCAGCAACAGCAACCTGCTAAAAGAATTGAAATTATATTCAATAAAAATACAAGTGAAAAGCTGCACAGCAAGCTGAGCAAAACAGAGCGGAGCAGAGCAGCCAAATGCCAACCAACTCAGTTTGCATCCAGCGAAAAACGCATGCCAATAATAATAAAAGCACGCGTTTGTAAAACCCCTATCCAGAAGAGAACTAGCTGAGAGAGAGGTTATTTTAACTTTCTTATTCAGTGAGTAACACTTTTCCAACATAAGAGTATTTTACTTCTCTTAGTTTAATATAACACTGATTTCATTGAATAGTTACCATTACAATTTTTTATTTGCTTTCATCTTTTTTTTTTTGCTTTATAAGTTGATGTCTCTATTAAATATTTATAATAAAAATCGTATACTCGTCCATTTATATACAATTTCTTGAATCAATACTATTAAATTGAATGAATATATTAATATGTGTTAATCCCTTATAAAGTAATTTTCTAGTTTTTACAACAAAAATAATTTATTTGTTATTTTTAATTATTTTAGACTGCCTTTAAGCGCGAATCTATTTTTTAGAATAACCATATATATGAATATATCCACTTTTGTATTTAAATTTCGATTTATGTTTTACCTTGGCTGTCTCGGCTGATCGTAGTAAATATTTATCAAGTAAATAAATTATTTTTTTTGTACATTCATACATATAAATATGACTTAAATGACTACAAAGTTATAACTTTACTTAATTTAAAAATTAATTTTAATAAAATGTTTAATACATTGATTCAAAAACTAAAATTTAGATAAAATATATTGTATTTAAATTCTAGTTTAGGTTTCTTCTATCTTCTCATATTGTCAGGGCAAGGGCATCAAATAGTTCACTAACAAAAGTATGGTAAGGTTCTCCACTTGTTGTTATTGTTGTTGCAGTTGTTGCTGCTAGCACAATTTGCATGTCAATGGGCAGCAATTCGTCTCTTGCAGCCAGCACGAACCATTTTTCTGTCTCTCTGTGTGAGTGTGAGAGTGGAAGGGGGAAAGGGAAAGGTGGCAGGTGTCTCGCTTGCACCAAGCCTGACCAACATCCATCAGGATATTTCCATATGTCAGCGTCCTTTTGGCCCATTGGAAGAGTGAAGGGCGGCAATTTGTTGTTGTCACTTTGCACCTGCCACGCGCGATGCGCGTTTTAAATTCATTTAACCACAAAAATGTTAACCACAAAGCGTTAATGCCACGCCCCCCACTTTTCATGCATCCAGCAGCAGCAGCACGTCGCACGTCGCAATGCGTTGCGATGCGTTGCTGAATTTAATTACTCAAGTGGCAGGCGAAAAGGCGAAGTGGCTGCCACTGCCGTTGCCTTTGCCGCTGCCTGCTGCCATGTGAAATTTATATAAAATTTATAGCCATCATTCGAACATATGCATTTTATTGTGGTTTGCATGTTGGGCACGCACACGCTCAAACACGCGAAAAAATTTGCATAACCAGAGAAACAAATGATAGCAAGTTGTTTAAGGACAACGCATTCAAGAGACATTCACATCCATACATTTAAAAGGCATTTATTTTTATTCGATTTGTTCGTTGTCAATTTTTGGCTTTTAACCAATTAATTAATGCACATTTTATTTAAGAGTATTTAATTAACGAAAGATGGTTATTGAACAACTTTCAAATATTTTCCTACAGCTTATTCTTTCTGTTTCTGTTTTCTTTTCTTGTATAAGCCACAAAGCGAAAAACGGAAGAAAGAAAGAAAGCCTCGTATCAATTGCACCCATTCCAGACTTCAATTGAAGCTCATGCCTATGCACTTAAGCAATGACGTTGCCCTCAAGTTTTGGCAAGTTGAAGCGCATTGGGGCAGAATCCTACTCTATGCAGAGATCGAGTAGGAGACTTCGACTAAAATATTCGATTTTTGGCACTTGCCAGCCAACTCTTTAAATATGCATTATGTTCCTTTTGAAATATGTCCTGATACACACACACACGCACACACACGTGCGCTCTGGAAACACACTGTGGAGCCTTCAGTTTCAGTGCCTAATGGCACTTAAGCTTAGTCAGCTCCTGCAACATACATATTAACATATGTACCTACATGTATGTATGTATATGTATCAAAAAGTATGCAGTCTAGTTTGTTTCTGTTGCAAGCACATACATATGTATATATTACATGTGTGTATGTTTATATATATTGCATGGCTGCGAACGTGATTCGTCGTACGTTTCGCATTTTTGCAGGTGCAAATGCAAATTCATGCAATCTGATTTCGTCTATGGATGCCTCTTACATAATTTATACGCACTATGCAACAACAACAGTACGCAAAAAGAATTGTGTATGTGTTTTGGGTTCCTTTTTGAGCATCTCCAAGTTTTATTGACATAATCGCTTAATGGAAAGGATTCTCCACAGCTTGGTGACAACTTGCTCAACACATCCATTTTCTTTGTCTTCGAAGTCTAATTCTGTTTATGCCTAAGAGTAGGCAGTAAACAAGAAACTGTCGCGTCCTGTTCTATTTAACCCAGCAGATATTAGATAAACACAAAGTTTATTTATTTGAATGTATTCTTTTCATTAAGCAACTACTTTTTCACTGTTTTATTTGTTGAAAAATAAAAATATAACCATAACAAGTGAAACTCTTTCAACTCACTCAAGCTAAGAGCCAAGCTAAGTGCAGCTTGCATCAATAAAGTGTACAAAGCAGCCAGCAGACAAAAATTCTGAGAGCATAAATAAACGACACCACAAAAGTCCGTGCTGCATAGCCGCGAGCTGAATTAACACAATCCGTGTAAATAAGCTTTTATTCGCAACGGCACACGGACTCTGACGCCAAACTCCGAATCAGACTCAGACGCATTGTCCAAATCCAGGCAATTTTTTTTGTTTTTGTTTCATCATTGTGTGCAGCGGCTTTTGTTTGAGTAGCAACAGCAACAACAACAACAGCAACAAAAGGCGTTGTGTGCGTGTGTGAGTGTGTGTTAACGGTAGTAATTATTGCACCAGCTCTCACTCATATGTCTGCGGCCTGCCTGTATGCACAGGCAGTCGACTCCTTCACTTTTTCGAGTTCTTTGTCAGCACTAATTAGCACAGTTTGTGGCCTCTGACTTGGCTGAAGAAAGCAGCGAACTTGCAACTTGTATTGTTGCGGATGTGCTACAGTTGCTTGTCGCAACAATTACAATGTGCAACAAGAAAAAATACAAAAATCATTTTGAGACATAGAAAGTCAGGGCAATAGCCTCGGAAATCACAGTGGTAAGAAAAAATGGTGATTTCAAATAATATGAAGCATACTTTTACGCGAGCTGGTTAAATGACAAAACTACATAAATAATTTTCTGTTCAGTCAAAAAACAAATATGATCTGTTATTATCTGGTTTTGGCTGTTGTTTTATTTTTTTTCAATTTTCTTTCTCATCCGCAGTCTGTTTTCCGGCAGACCATAAGTTTATATGTTATAATGTTGTAAGTAATATATATAATTCTATGTAAAAACCAACAAAAACAAATAAACATGTACATTTAAACTTACCAGCTTCATTCTTAACTGATTAATATAAATGCTTTGACTTTAATTACAAATCTGCAAACAAAAACCTTTTTTCCATATAAGTAGTTTTGTATTTTATTGACAGTCTAACAAAAAGTACCAAGTATTTTTGTATTCAGAGGAATATACATGCTCGCATTCGTATTTGTATTCAGTAATGACCATAATATAATTTAGTGCCGCAATCAAGTGGTTGAGCTGCAAATGTTGTCGACTAAATGCTCAAAAGTTGAAATGAGCGCCGGGCAGCACAAACTGATGAAGAGTAACAAACACAAACCAACAACAGACAGCACTCAATTTGGTGATCCAAAACTGGAACTGAACTCGTTGCGGCACGAAGGACTTAGCATGGCTCAGTCGTAAAGCCAACGTATGCAAATTTCGTATTCACTTTGGCTACCAACACAAAGATAGTACTTGAACAGTTACGATAGAGAGATGTGTCATCCCTTCACGCACACACACACACACACACACAAATACACACACATGCATTCATCATCAGCCACATCATCATTTATACATTGTATGCTGTATCTGTGCTGTTTGTTGCTGCTGTTGATTTTTTAGTACATAAAACTGCTGACTTTTGTTGTTTTCAATTTAGGACACTGGAAAACCTCAAATGCCTGTCTCTGTCTCTTTCGCATGCAACTTTCGTTCTGGTTTAGCTTTACATTAATTGAGTTAGCATTTGTCAAAACTAAATTATGTTGAATTGACAATTTCGTTGGCAAAGAATTTGTCAAATGCTCATCATTTTTGCAGCAAGCTAAAGTTAAGAAATTTACATTAATGCTGTAATTGTTAATGGACTTTCCAGTTTCATAATTTTGTTAAAAAGTAGGACGATTTTATTCCATTTAACATTTTGGCAATTTTTTTGGCTTTTTAATGGATTGCACTTATTAAAAATTCAATTAATACAAAATGGAAGCGTTTCTTACTATATTATTATTATTAATGTATTCCTTTGGCAAACCAGCAATCTATAAACATTTCAGTTGCTACAAAGTCATTATTTCTCAACTGTATTCATAACATTCTTAAGTTCGATTCACTACATTTCAATTCAACTCATTTGACTCAGTAGCAACTACAATTTATTGCACTTCATTCCACAACACCACCCTCTTATTCTTCTTCTTCATCTTCTTCAACTGCTTCTCCCGTCCGTCAGGTGATTCGTTGGCTTCCATTTTCACCTCAATTTCATACTGTCAGTCTCAAAGAGCAAATGCAGCTCATTATGCAGTCTATTTACAATATGCTTAAGCGACTGCTTGCTTCAAATACCTTACCACCCTTTTACCACTCCTTTGCCACCCACCTTCTGTTGCTGTGTTTCCCACTGAGTGCATTGTAGTGCCACTTGGTGCTGCCCCACCGCCTTTTGTCCTCCCATACTGCCTCTCAGAGTGTTGCGCACTGAAAATTAAAATTACTTTGGTTACGTCAAATAATGTTGCCTGTGGGTAGCAGCCAGCCAGGCACCGTTGATGGTCGAGCCACCACCCAACAATCCACCCAACCGCTCACCCGCATCTTCTTGCAGCAGCCAACAACATTTATAGTGGCGGGAGAATAAAGTGCAGGTAGTGATAAATATGACATGGCCAGCAATGCCACTGCCAAAGGAGCAGAAGGTAGCACCAACATCAAACAGAGAGGCACAACAAGAAGGGGATTGGAGGGGAGGAGGAGCAGGTTTTGGTAGTGACCAAGGCAGCTGTGGTAATATTTTTAATTATGCCATTTTGTTCAGAGGTAGTTAAACACCTCGCTCGACTGACAATCGCCATGGAAGCAGCCACTTTATTTACCAACATAATAAATAATTAAGATTAATAATGGTCAGCACTAACAAGTGTCTAGCTCAAGGCACTTTTCATTATACTCAAAACTTAAAGCCATAAAAATCTGTTCTTAAATATCTTAAATAATTTTTAAATTGCGAAAATTGCCAAATTTTTATTTATTGGCTTATTGAATTGTAGGAAGCATTTTGCATTGTTTTCCCTGCAGGTCTTTAAAATTTAATTAATTCACAGGCAAATATTAAATGCTCGCCAGCTGAGACAAAAGGCCCCATTGAGTTGTGTCTATAGCCCCTGCAAATTGCGTTAAACAATGCCTGTTATAAATAAATTGTACATATGTATGTATGCATACATCTCTATGCATTTTGGATAATAGCTAAACATTGATTCAGTTTAAAGAGCTTAAAAGTATTTATTGTTGTGTTCTCTTGTTGCAATTATTCTGCCTTGCACTCTTTTGTCGATAGCTTAAATCGTTTGAAAAGCTAAAAAAATAAGAAGAAGATAGAGAATTCATAACGAGCAAAAAAATACTTGGGTGCAATATTTTATGGTAATTTTATGCAATAAACGTTGAAATGTTTGTCATCAATTTCCTTAACTCATATTTCATGTGCACCATTGGCAAAGTGCAGCCCTCAACTCCTCCCCTCTTCAACCCCTTTGTGTCCTTGGTTCGTCGCCACAATATACAAATGTCAGCAGCGGAGCGAGAGAGAGAAAGAGAGTTGAGGAAAGCTGCTCCTATTATTTCAAACATTTTTTCCATCTCTCTTTCCTTTTGTTGCCCCAGTCGCTATCTCAATGATTTTTTCCATACCAAAAATGAAGTTTTTAATGGGTGTCCAGGATATACAAGATGTATTTAAATAAACAAATATTTTGTATGTTGCTTTTACTATTTTATGTAATAAATTCATTATAGCTGCCTTTTAATCACTTGAATTATTTTGTTCTCTTAAAATGACACCCTGTATAAGTGATAGTCCGTTTAAGTTTTGCTGCGGCAGATCCATACATTTTTCTTTTTTTCTCAAGAAATTTAAGCGCGCTTCTTTGGTTTTATGCGCGGCTAATGTGATTTCCAGCGCATAAAAGCGATAAATCTATGATGGAAAGGCGAAGGAGGTTTGAGGAAGGGTAAGAGGGTAGGAGGGGTGTATGGAGAAGGAAAGGCCTTGGCGTTTTCGGTTTCGTTTTCAGTCAGAGAGCGTACAATTTTTATGTTCCTTCAATGGCCCTGGCTAACGAGGCAGTTAAAAGGAAGGCACCGCCAATTTCTGACGCCGCTGCAATCGCCTTCCATTAAATGCACATTTTTGTATGAATCGACAGACATTTCGATTTTTGAATATTTTTACGTTTTTTTCTTTCTGTCATGTACTTTTATTTTTAGACGCACCCGCTGAAACTGTTTTACCAACAAGCGTTTTGCATTTTTTTGGGCAAACAGATTTTCATTAAAAAAGCAGCCAATAGAAGAGTTGTTCAAACACAACAAACTATAAACTAGTAGACACTTAACTGATTTCATTGATGACCATTCCATACTTTAAAAATAAATTTTTCAATAGTAACCGAGTGCATGGCACGAAAGCAACTAACTAACGCAGAGTTTTTAAAATAGTGCGAATATTTGATGGCCTAACTTTACACAATAAATGAGAAAATAGTTAAATATTAGATAATTATATTTACGTTTTTAATTTTTTTTTTATTAATTTTTAGCTACAACTATTCTATCTGTACTTGACATTTTTAGGAAGTTTTCTTACATACCAATAAATATGCAATAATAAATATTATTTTATTATGTATTGCAAACTCCACATAAAAGTTATGATACCCCTGAGCAGACCTGCAATAAAACTCGTTTAAAAATGCCACTTGGCAATTGAAAATACATTGCAAAGGCATAAATGCCGAGTGTGTATTCATATATATTTTCAAATTCCCATTTTTATGAACGGAGTCAACAGCAGCTGAAAGTAAAACTACAATTTTTGTTTAGCGTCTAAATTTCAAAGCATAATATGAAACATTCAGAATAGTTTTAGATGTTTCGGAAATAGTTGTTCAAGCTATACGGAAGTGTGTTAAAACAAACAAAACCTGGTGGTGTTAAAAATATTTCATATTGGTAAGTCAATAAAAAAAAAAAAATATGTTGGATTCTAATTAGGTAAGTGGAGCTAACTAAACAATGTGATTGTTTAAAATGTATATAATAATCTAGAACACTTCATTATTCGTTATTAAAGCTGTAAGCAAATACTTTTTGATTAAACATTTTATTAAAACTATCTTATTAAAAATATTTTTTCTATTATTTTACAATGTATCTAGTATAATCTCATCTTTATTAAATCTAAGGTTGAGCAAACGGACTGACTTTTATCTATGCACAGCTCAGACCGTAAGAGCCACAAAACAAAATGTTCACCGAATTTTTCCTTTTCTGTTGCAAGCTAGTACTAAGAAATAATTTGGAAAAATAACCTGAAATTAACCTTTGTAAGAAACTGTGGCTCAAATTATTTTTCAAAATTTTATAGAATTCAGTTTACCAACTTTTCTAGGAACTAAACACTGTTCATGAAAAATTGTGGATTTTATACCTCAAGTAACTTATATGTTTTTTAAAGAAAAAAATGCATGTACCTCCTCCTTCACCAAATTGGTTGTTATTTAATATTTAAATTTAGTCACATATATTTTTATAAACAAAAACTTTTGAATATGTTTTAAAGTTGGTTTCGAACTCTTTCTTAAGTGGATTTGACACTATCGCTTTAATTATTTCCAGCAACCGCTAGTTGCAGTTTCTTGCAAGTCTGCTTTTTTGTTATGGCTCCAACATCTGTTGCCTTCTTTCTGTTCGGTTCAGTTCGTTCAAGTTCTGTTCAGTTCTTGTGTTGAACATGGAACTGAGGCAGTGGCATAAAATAAGCATACGAATAGCAAATGCGATGTGTTTCTTGAGCCGAGTTACGTTGAGTCGTGGCTTGATGTCTGGCAGTTAGTTAGCTCGGCTCACGTAACTGTTGAGTAGTAGGAGTAGTAGTAGTAGTAGTAGTAGTTGGGTAAAGTGGGTTGTCTCATGACAAGACAAGCATAACAGCACCAACAACAACAACAACAGCAGCAGCAGCAGACAACATAAACAACAGCAACAAAATATACAAACATTTATTATTTTTGTTGGTATGGGCCTGAGCAAAAGCAAAGCAAAAGCAAAAGCGTAGCGACTAATTAAACTGATGAGAGACAATGCCTCATGTAAAACACAAACAACCAACAAAAACAAAAACAACAACAACAACAACTGCTGCTGCTGCTCTTCTGATGCTGTTGTTGTTGTTGTTGTGAAATACTAACTCCTGCCATGAAACTGGGACATTGTTATATCCGAAACAAGAACAATTCAGAGTTTTGTCTTGTTTTTTGTTGCTGTAACAGCACATTTAAACAATTGAACACACAAACACACTCACACATGGTCAAATGGACGCGCCGTCTGGGGGAACGGGGGCCTAGGGGGAGATGGGCGTGACAGCTGCCCCCTGTGCGAAATGTTGTCATGGCATTTGCACAATTTCCCACAATGAAAAATATATAGGTTCAGGATTCATTAGGATTACAACATAGCACAACACAATACACACACACACACACACACACACACATAAACACCAAATTCAATACGATGCTCAGGACATACGACATTTTGAGTGATGTGAGCATTGAGTTTGGGGGTTTTCCAGCCGAGTTAGGTAATCACCAAGTACACAACAACATTTTCAAATACTACTCCTCATCGGTTCAATACAAAACGTTGGCATTTGCACAAGTAAATGAGATGCAGATGCACACTCTCTCGCATATATGGATATAGTATTACGCATTCCATTGCGGCTTTTGTTATGCCAAGGCCAACGATTCATAATATTATAAGACGTGAAGGAAATTAATTCTGCTGCATAATTATTTCTAGTTTGGTTTCGATTAATTGAAGAAAGTTTAGTGGTCGACATGATTTTCAGAGTATTGAAATGTTGTTGTGCATGTGTTTAACATGAAAATGCAATTTGTGAATGTTATTGCCATTGTTATGAGCAAGTGTTAGTTTTTTGTATTTGTTTTTGCGCATTTGTATTTGCCACTGATAAATTTTACTCTCTGCTCTGCTCTATAAATAGTTACAAATTTGCATTTAGTTGCATTTGACATTTGGGCCAATCAGTTTGCATTGCCAACAAAACAGTATGTGTACCTGATTGTGAACAGAAAGTCAGTTTATTAGGCTTCAACCGAGTCCGAGTCGGATGCAAAACAATAATCAATTCAATGGGTTCATTTTAATGATTATGCGAATAATTATACATTTATATTCCATGTATTTGTGTGTTGTGTGGGTGGAAATTTGTAATACGAGCAGTAAATGGAAATGGGAATTTACAGTTAAACGACTACTAAGGTAGAACTAATTTTTAAATAATACGATAAATGTTAAATGTTGAATAATTGTGAACATTTCCAGTTCGTTAGCTTGTTAATACTACCTTGAATTACTGTCTGTTAATTTATCTAATTGGAAGCTCTGTTTGGGAGAGTTTTGGCCTCTGCCCGATGATTGCCTCAGAATTTTGGAATATTTAACGCTGCAACGCCTTCTAATTATGACACAACATATACTCTACACTCAATGTTTGCACAACAACGACAGAAACTCGTACTCACAATTCTAAGCAAATAACTACGTTCAAATTGCGTACGCCTAAGAGAAAGAGAAGAGGAGATGAGGAAAGACAAAGCTTGTTGCCAAAATATTTGGCTAATTTATAAAATGCAGCTAGCAACGGAACAACGTGGACATTCACATACAAACGTATACGTACTCTTTGACACATGACAAAAGTGCAGAGCAAACAACATGAAAAAGTGCCGACAAATGACGCATTTTGTGCTCTATTTAAAAATTAAAAACGACAATTACAATTAAAGTGTGTAGCTTTGTCTGTCTTTTGTTTTTGTTAGAAAGTTCTTAAAGTATTTTACTTTAAGGTATTTAAATTTAGTGCAAATAATAATTTTCATTACTTATTTATAATTGTGAGGCTTTATTATTCGACTAATAAACTAAATTAGAGTGCAAAGTTAATAAATTAGTGTCACAGTTTTAATCTTTCAAAACCAATTATGAGTTTCCTGAATTCTGTACAAATAAATTCTGTATTATAAATTACTGTTCTTATTTTAAAAATATTATTCTTGGGTATATTTATATACTTATGTATTTATGTATTGTGAGGTCGAAACAGTTTGTTTCAATATTTTTCATAAGATGCATTTTGATTGCGTTTTGGTCAGTTGTCAATTAAAAGTACTTATAAAAAAAAAATTAACAACTTATTCCTATTATTGTGACATTTGAAATAACATTTTATGGGTTCTTGGTGTGCACAAGTTATTCCTGCTGAATTTAAACATAGCTACTGAATGTTTATAAAATAATTAAGTGCTGAACCTTTTTTAACCACGTTTGACACATAAAGTATACAACAGATCAGCGCCTTTCATTCTGCTCAATACTCTTTCAGTAGAATAACAATACAGATGTATATAAAGCTGGTCTGATATATACTTAAACTATATGTACTACAGTATTATATCGTGTATATATATTGCATAACGACAAACATAATTCATTTGTCGAAAATCGATTTAACCGTTCTGTGTACTGCCGCTGCCAACGTCGGCATTGCCGTCGACGTCGACGTAGGCGCCGCTGCAGTTTATGAGTTTATTGTTTACGCTGCTTTCAGCCATAAATATTTGCAAAGTGCTTGTAAAAAAAAAAAAACAAAAGGTGGCATAGCAAAGAGAAAAGAGAGTGGGAGAGAGGGAGAGGGGTCAAAAGTAGGGGGCTTTTGGCAAGAATTGAAAGACAGAGTGTAAGCTGGTGTTGATGATGGTCAGATGCAGCTGCAACGGTAGGGTGGAATGGGGAGAGGGGGGGAGGGGGTGGGCAAGCAATAACTTTGTTAAATGCGGGCGCCGAGCTTTGTTCGTAGTTTCCTCTTGTTTGTTGTTGTTGGTTGGCTGGCATATAAAACTTAACTTTTAGTTTGCATGTTGTGCCATTAATGGAGCTGAAAGAAATTGAAGTGCGCTTTCCCATTGGCCAAGCACACGCAAATACCAAGCCCCCAGGGCCCCTTTTCTCTCTTTCTATTTACCCCACAACCAATTCCCCAAAACTCAAGCCAAAAATCAACAAGCGCCAAAGCATAAACAAAGCGCAGCCAAACAAGCGACTAAATCCATAATTGCCAACAAACGGCAATCAAAATTGTATTGACGATTTGGCCCGATCGTAACCGCCAGCTACCAGAACCTCCGCCAACCCCTCCAGCCCCAAAACGCATTAAGCAGTCATAAAATATTGGCTTACCCGGGTCCGCCGTAGCACTTGGGCTCGCTGGCGCCCTCTATCGTCGGCACCTTCAGTGCGCGGTGCTATAAAATTTAATTTATTTGTCTCTAATAATTTCCCATGGCAACTGTTTGTTCAGTGGCCGACTCCTTGCGCCAGTATATTCATTGTCCGGAATATATAATTGGGTATATTATTTTGTTTCAATGGATTAATTGAATTTTGGGCTTGTTGAAAAATGTATTTGATCTATGTATGATATATTAACAATAACATCAATATCATCTCTATTCCTAGCATTTCTAAAATTATAAGCTAGTCAAATATATTTATTTGTTCATATTCTGCAGGTTTACCTTACAAATTCAAAATGTATAGCATACTTTGCTGGGTAAACATAAGTTCATCAGTTTAGAAATGGAATTTATAGCCACACACTTGTTGTTGTCGCATTGAGCTACTGTTTGCATGTCAACATCAAAGTGGTAACAAGAAGACGTTCACACACACACACACACACAACCAAAACACCCACCCACTCAGACACAATATAACTTGATTTGGCTTTCGTGCTATTTTGAATTGTTCTATAGCAAGCAGTATGGCAAGTGGGGCAGAGAGGCAACCAGACCAAGCCTTAGTTTCAATCCATGTCTGTGCAAGCAGAGAAAGCGAGAGAAAGAGAGATAGAGAGAGAGGAAGGAGCGCTCGTAAAGTTGGGTCCACTCAAGCGCAATTGTTGGCCATAAAACTCGACTGGGGCCTTCTCAAACTGTGAGCGATGTGTGTGTGTGTGAGTGTATCTGTGCGTCTGTGTTGGGCAAACTAGGAACGGAACGCAACAGAGAAGTCATGAACAATTAGATCGTCGCCACAAATTGAAACTAAATGCAGTTAATAATAGAGAACTTCAAGGGCTCAAGTCAGTTGCAGTTTTCCACTTTCTTGTCTATGGCATTTTTACCCATCGTTGTAGGTTTTTTTCTCCTTGTGTATTGCTGCAAACAAATCGCATATCAATTGTTTGCTTTGGTGGGGAAACTGGGCGCTGTTCATTATTTTGCGATGGCAACGCTGGTCGTCGAACAACAAGTGAGGATTCCCAGACAACAATTGACTTATCATTCGACTTTGTGCGGTAGAGTTTACGCGTAATTCCCCCTAGAATTGTGCCCCAAACGCCGATTGCTGCTGCTGCTGCACAACAACAACAACAACAATAACAGCAAACGGACAATGGCAAATTCCACGCAATCGGCTTATGCTGACATTGCGGTTTGATGCCACACAAACTACGACAACTCTGACGATTGTTAACACAACAACAACAACAACAACAACAGCAATAAGAAAAACAACGAGCTTACAACAACAACAACAAAAATGGGCATCGAAATCCGACCACAAGCAAAAGCGAAACAATGAAGCGCATAGAAAAAACAAGAGAAACTTAACAATTTGCGACAATACCAACAACAACAACAACAGCAGCAGCACAGGGCAATTGTAGGCGTGGCCCTGCCACAAAGTCCCTGCCCTGTAAATAATAGCAATTAAAAGTGTTTTCCCCATTGTTGACTCTCAATAAAAATGCCAATTTATGATTTTAGTCTTTGGCTCCCTTCAAATTGGCAATGCCAGCAATTATTCCAAGCCTTAAAGAAGTGCGTGCACAATTTTTGTTTGAAGATTATAATATCATGGTAGTTGCTTTAGCTTTCATGTTTGTGCATGGCTTAAAAATAAAATTTTTAAGCTATTTAAATGCGTAGTACTTCCAGGATCAATGAAAATTAATTAGAAATTTATTTTGTGTTCATGCCTAAAAGTATGCAAGGAACCATTAACTGATTAACTGACGCTCTCAACTTCCGCGACTTCAAATATACTAATATTTATAATTGTGATTCCTGATTTAGATGAGGATTTAGGATATCGGAAGCCTTTGAGAAAGTATGTAGTAAGTGAAGCTGATTAGAAAATCTTGTTTGTCTGTGCTTTACTAATTTATAATGAATGACTGAATGACTATAAAGATTTCAAATACCTTTTCTTTTCTTTCGTTTCTTAAGCTGTAAATATATTTATCCTTTTAATTATTATTTTTTTTATTGTTTGTTAGCTCCTAAAAAAAGAAGCCACAAAATTTGAGTTTACATAGCCATCGCAAGTCTGCTGCATTCTGTCATTGACTCGGTGCGTCGCTTTGTCTGGTCTTATTTTCGAGTTCAAATTGAAGTCTTTCAATTGGGGTAGCGCTAAGAACAAGCTGAGATAAAAATTCAATTAAGCCCCCGAACAACAACACCTCTGTCAACTAATTACATGTCCCGGCGACGACCGACGAAAGGCCAAAGCAATTTCTAAGGTAGCATTTCAGCTTTTAATTGAAAACAAAAAAATCAAGTGAAAAAAAGCAAGGCGCATTGAGTGACAAAGGTGTGATTTATTATTTGGATTGCTTTTTGGGTTTTACTTTGCTTCAGCCTTTCTCTTCTCTTTCTCTTTTGTAGTACGACTCGCCAACATTTGTTGTATTTGCACTTCATTTCGGCCCGTTACTTTTCAATTGTCTGCAAAGTTTTTTTTATTTTACTTTGTTTTCTGCCCAAGCAATTGGCATTTAAATTAAGCCCAAATTTGCTTGAATGCTTAAAGCAAAATTTCAATTTCAGCCTCGTTAAGCAAATAGCAAAAGGGTTCGAAGTGGGCCAAGTGGGCAAACAAGTAATTTTACTACTTTAGAAGCTCTAAATTCAATTGATTTTAGCTCTTTCAAGAGTTCATGGTTAGAAGTTAAATAATATAAATCGGTTGGGTTGGGTTTAAGAAGGAATATATACTATTTAGTTGCATTAAAAAATCCATTTATAATCTGTACGATTTGTTTATGCATCGTAAACTCTGTAAAAAAAAACGATGCCCAATTTAACGAAAGCACAACGGATATCCTTTGGCAAGCTGCAAGAATGATCAAAGAGCTGGTTTCGATAACGATTTTAATTAAGATTCCTGTCGAATACAATAAATGATAACTATATAAATGATTTCCCTGTTTTGGTTGTATTGAAAACTTTTGCAGCGCATTTTCCGCCGCGTTAATTAGATTTCTGCAATTCATGCGCACCGGAATTGCTTTAATTTATTTTAGATGCATTTTGAATTAAAATTTCGCCAGCAAAGGAAATTAAACTGTCATAGCTACAAAAGTTGTTTAATCAATTTGACTAATGTTTTTTTTTTTATAAATAAATTTAAAGCTAAGCAGAACAATTAAACTATTAAGCAGGATTTTAGGCGAAAAAAATATCAAAAATTGCAAGTGTTTCTGGAATAAAGTTAAAAATTAATTTGGCATAAATTCATTGCGATTATTTTGGAGCATCTTGAGTAGAATTCATGCCACAATTTGCTTGTCAACAAGCTGCTTAGAAACGTGCCGATAAACGTGGCGACACTCCACGTGTAAGCTCAAACATTCGCACATACATATCTATGTTCAGCCCAATTGCCACGCCCACCTACCTACCAACAAGCTCATAAATTATAACATACTTGGCTTGCCTTTTGGCAAACCTTAATTGCTTTTGAGTTCCTAATAGTCTTATAAAACAAGCACGGTAAATTATCATGCCAGATTTCCTGTGTGGCAAATGGTAACCCAGGTGTTCATATGTATGTGCATACATTTGTATATAAGTTGTAAGTGTGTGTTACGTTTGCCATTTCCATGGCAATATTCTTATCAAACACTTGCCGTGCCAATTTGACTAGCATCTTTATTTGTTCTATACCCTAACTGCATGCGGACTAACTTAGCTAGAGCATTTATTAATATTGAGAATTTTTTAATAGATTCAAGTAAAGATTATATCGCTAAAAACTATTCCATTCCATTCGAGGAAACATATCAACAAATTCTGTTTAGACTTCCTCCTTGTATAGATTTAGCTGTATGCCGAATAGAAGAGTATAGCGATTGGAAAGTTTTGCTGCTGTATACATAATTAGTTAACAAGTTGCATAACCACTCGAAAGTTAAGCAGTTTAAGTAGCCTGCCTAGGGCTACTTGTACAGCAATTCGACCGGCAGCTAGCTGGGGAAAAGCCAAGGATCTCTGACGTCCTGACTCAATTCCTGACGCATTCATTGGACGGAAAGCAAGTCTCATATTCTTTGCCACTCAGTCAGCTTTGGCCACTTGTGTTGCTTGTTGTCTCTAGCCTCGATGTGTGTGCGTGTGTGTGTGTGTGTATTTGTTTGCTACATAAGGACATTTCATGCAGCTAATGATGTATTCATTTGGCATGTGAGAACACTCGAGAGTCGTCAGTCTTTTCAGCCGCTTCAATTGCCAGCAAATGAACCTTCAACTTCTGCGACGCTTTAGTGCACTGCAAATGCTCCCACTAGAATTCTAATGCTACTACTACTTATGAGCAAATAATGCGATTTGTTTAATGAGCTCTCAACAACACGCACACACACACACACACACACACAGGCACTTAAATAGTCTGTGTCTGCTGTGCTACTAACTAAAAAAGGAAGTAGGCAATGTGGTCAGAGTGACTGGGTCGAGTATTATAACCTTGAACTTTGAGCTGGGCTTTTAATTCCGTTAATATTAACAAGTCTCTCTCTCTCTCTCTCACAAGTGGCAGCCACGTGGCATGCTCGCCGGCCTCTCCCTGGAGCACTATAAATAACCCTTTCGATAACAAACATTGCGATGTGTTGATAATAAAGGCTTGATTTATTTCTATGCTATGTTGTGATTTATGGACTTTAATGGCATCGTCGCACAGCCGAACGGCGGCCAAAGGACCAAAAACGGAGGGAGAAGAAAAGAAGGGGAAAAAAGTGAACGAAGCTGAAGCACGACTTTTGAAATGTCGGACGCGATTACAACATTAAAAAGTAAAAGCTTAATAAGAGCAGCGAATTTTTATTTACATTTTAATTGAGGGAAATAGTAAAATATTGCATAAAAAAGTGTTTAAAACTTAAAAACACTGAAAAAACTTTTGATTGGATTTAAAGTTGTGTGTTTGAATACGATAAAATTAAACCATATTGAAAACTGTCCTTCTAAGCTAAATATCTTATCATAAATGTTTTTCGAATTAAGCAATAATAATATACATGAAAATTTATTTGATTTATTTGAAATTTTTATAATACTGAAATAACTTTGAGTTCGGAAAATTTTGTTTTTATTAACAGTGCAAATAACGAATGTTGTTTAATAAATTGATTATATTCAAAACAATAATAATATTTCCACTTAACCTCTTGTCCATATTAAAGAATGATTCACACATAAGAATGTTTTTATTGAGTAATTTCAGTAGACACAAAAATATGTGTGTATGTACAATTGTATTTTATGTACAATTGTGTATGTATAATTTATATTTAATAATAATAGTAAATGCATGCTGAAACATTTACTTTTATACAATACTTACACTCACACTTGCGCATTATGTAAGCGCGTCACTAAATTTCAACAAAACCAACTAGGTTTACTTGAATTTTGAAAAATCGAGGAGTATAGCACTGTCTTAATAGTCGTTAAGTTAGTTTACGTTACGTTTACATTACGTTTGAAATCATATTTCAGTAGTTTTAAAGACACTAAAAATATACAAAGTCCACATCTGGTATTTAAGTTTACTGCAAGCCAGAAACAATAAATAATTAAGTAAATAAATATGCTTCAAACAAACAAGCTTCAGATAATATCATTCAGAACTGTTAAAATTTGTATTTCTAATGTACTCCATAAATTTAGTCGACATTTCGATGGGAATTTTCGTGGTCTATTAACAGCTCCACAAAGCGGCTCTCAAGCTGCTCCAACAACTTCCCAATTTAAGCAATTAAAACACGCTTGTGCAGGGGAGTTGATATTGTGGGGAGACGAGTAGGAGCTTCTGACTATGCCCAGCCCCCTTTTCTGAGCAACAACACACATTAACTACAAATTACATTCACATTAGTGTTTCGGCATTTCCTGCTCCTTGTTTCTGGCCACATTTTCTTCTTCTATTTTTTTCGAGTTTCCCTTTAAAAAAATATAAAAAAAATAGGAACCACACACCTAATAAATCAAAGCGGCCTCCCTGGAGTATGCTTGTTAAATGCTCGTAATAAATTAGCTGCCGCTCGCCAGACCGCTCTGCCTGCACCGCCACCCTCTCCCCGTTGCCAACGAGCAGGCCATGATTATTGGCTTAGCTGATGGTTCTGGCTCTCGCCAGCATTGAACCCAATCGAAGGCACCCTCCTCCCTCTGCCCCCTTCGTCCCTGACCACTAACGTCCCATGTCCGCTAGACTCATTCATTTTGCCAAGTCGTGAATTTGCTTGCAATTTTTCCTTTCCTTTTATTTTTAATGAAGTCAGCGCTAAAAATTTTGTGCTGTGTGAGCGTGTTTTATAAGGGGGTCGAAAAGTATTCGAAGGTGGAGAGGGTGGGTGTGTTGGGGGGAGTGGGGTGGTTGAAACTTTCACGTGTATTTGGCTTACAATTTTCCGCAATTCATTTTTAATTTCGCTTTGTGTGAACTTTCGACTGTTAATTCGAATGCTGTGCCACTTTTTTCGGGCCAACTAAATTAGCTGTTTAATTTCTTTTCTTTTTTTGGTTAATTTCCTTTTCATCATCTCCTTGGTACACTTTTGTTTAAGCATATTTAACAGGCAGTTATTGCCATCAAGTATTCTGTATTCTCAATTCTATACTCAACCTGAAATTCAATTGAGTTTTGAACAGTTAAAATTAAGTTCGCTTCGCTTCACGTGCAGAAATAAATGTTTACTGCGATTCTTACACATGCAGTACAAGGAAATTGAAAAGAGTTATGAAGCATGGCAGTGTCAATTGGATGCATGCGCTTAAATGTTGCATAATTGTTGCATGTGCGTCCCATAGACAATGTCACTTGCGCAGCTAACGAAGCATGGCACTGTGAGCAGGAGAAGAAGCAGAAGCTGATGCAAGTTGCATCAAGTCAATGCTAATTAGGACGCCGGGGAGCAAGAGCAGGAGCAGGAGGACTCACCAAACACAGTGCTTGGCAAATTTGTAGCCTGACAGAGCAGCTGATAACAGGCTGCCTCAAAATACTATATGCTGCATAGGGGCAGCTTTCCAACTTCCTAAATGGCAAACGACAACCAGCAAGTGGCAAGTGGCAACTGGGAAACTTGGAACTAGTGTTACGTTCTTGCTCTGGAAAATGGGCATCCTTTGGATTTACGTTGCGTCTGCAACTTTTGCGAGGCAGTGAAAAATGCAACGTCAACGCCTTAAACATAGACACCAGTAAATTTAGCTGTACGAGTAAAAATGTGTGTGTGTGTGTTTACTTAAATGTCACGCTAATTTCAACAGCAAGCAGAAAGTCACACGCAGCGCCACGCGACGTTGCAACGCGTGCCAGGCTAAAATTAAAATGCCTGCACACTCAAAAGAAAAGCAAATAAAAGCGGTAAATACATACGAATATATTTGTATGTATATGTGTGTATGTATGGAATGGTTGAGAATGCTCGACTAGAGATACCTTTAAGAGTTATTGTTCTAGTGAGTCTTAAGTAGAGCCAAAAATCAGTCTTTATTGGAGTCAGCTATAACTACTCTACGTTTGCTTAATATATAAAATGTTTGTTTAATTTTTGTGTATAGATAGTTAGTAGACCAATAATTCATTACTATAATTCTGAGGTAAAAAAAAATATAAAAAATAAAAATTTTGATGCTAAAGTGCATAGAATGTCGGATTCAAATAAAATTCACACACTTGTATAACAAAGTCGAATTTGTATGTGTGTTCAACAAAATTAAAAAAATCGATATTTATTAAAATGTAATAGATCCGAGTACATTTATGAATATGATTCTCAGAATTTTAATTTTAAAACTCTATAAAAAAACTCCCTAAATACATTTAATTCACAAAAAATGCACATATTCCTAGTTACTTTTAGAGTGCCTAGCCTCATTTTTCACCTTCATTGTGTAAGTGAGTTTTTTATGGAGTTAGAAAAAACGTTCAAGCTGTGAAACGTATTTATTATTCATATGCCCAAAAAAGCAAAAATAAATAAATAAATGAAAAAACGAAATAAAAAGTGTTGCATGTGGCTAAAAGCTAAGCAAAATTTTTAATAAATGCAGCCAAGCGTCGTCTGCTGGCCAACTCCGTGCAACTTGCCTCTCGAGTATTTCCCCTCCTGCCACAATCACTTCACTTCACTGCTGTTTTTTGGTCATTTTTGCAGTTGCATGCGGCACGCGTTGGCTTTTGGCTCTTGCGCCTTGGCTGCCGCCGCCGCCGTTGACACAACTGTTGCCCCGGACGGAGTAGACAGCTGGAGACGGACATGGGCATAGACAAGGGAAGGAGGGTAACGGACATGGAGACGGAGTTGGCAGTGTCGGCCCGGTGGCCAAATGAAAAATCACAGCGCCGTGCCAGAAACTGCTCAGCTTGCCCATAACTATACGAGGCGAAT
Organism: Scaptomyza hsui; assembly: GCA_018152825.1. NCBI lineage: Eukaryota > Metazoa > Arthropoda > Insecta > Diptera > Drosophilidae > Scaptomyza > Scaptomyza hsui. The sequence goes on from JAECXO010000269.1 coordinate 10,398,353, forward strand.
ATTTTTATTGTGTGGCTGCTGCTTATTCTTTTCCTCTTGCTCTGTGGGCCTGTGTGTGTGTGTGTGTGTGCTTGTATGTGTGGCAAAGTCACATTCATTCATTCATTCAGTTCAGTTCAGAGTTGCAACACATTTTTATGTCTCCTTTTTATGCGCAAAGTGTGAATGCGAATATTCTTGTTGCTGTTACTCTTCTTGTTGTATCATTTTATATTATTCTCTTCTTTTTATTTCTATTTTTCATTTTGTGTTTGGGTGTGTGTGTATGTTTTTTTTTTAGCATTTTCATTTCCTATTTGCACATTTTTCACTTCTGTCCGTTGGCTTTTTGATGCGTCCCGTTTGTGTTTTGTGCAGTTAAAAGATTTATAAATATGAATATTATACTATGGCCCTTTTTCCCATTTTTTGACACTTAATTAATAACTCAAAGACTACGCGGGCAATTGTTAAAAAGTTAGTTGCTTAGGTACATATATGTCGTTTAGTAATGTTTTTGACAAAATGGGCGTGGCACCGCCTTCCTTCTTTATAATAGCGTATGCAGATTTTTTTTTTTTCAAGATATCCTGACCAAACTCGGTATATAAGCGTGTTTTTATGCTCTTAGCCTTTGTGGAAAATATCATCAAAATCGGCTTGCTATATCATATAGCTCCCATATGAACAATCGGTCGAAAATCGAGTTTTAGTGAAAAATTCTCATTTGATTTGAAGGTGTTTGGACCAAACTCACTAAATATGAGTAACATTATGCTCCCTACAAAGTGGACAAAATAATCCAACATCCGACCACTATATCATATAGCTCCTATGGGAACAATGGACAAAAAGTCTTTTTTTTATACAAATGTTTATACCTACATCAAATCGCTTTAAATAACCAATATTTTTGGACGAAACCTACCACTTTCTGACAATATTACAATTTTGAGACATAATTTTGTCAAAACCGCATATTTGGCATCAATTGACAAATTGTGTTTTTCGCACATTTTGACAATTTTTGTATTTTTCATTTAGAGGTTAAGTGCTTAAAAGTAAAAAATGTTAAAGAATCGCAGAAAATCGCAGATTGAGATTGACATCAAAATGTTCGTAATTGAATTCCCTACAAAAAGTATATAACAACTTTTCAGACAAAGTTGGACAAAAAAAGAAAACTCTACCTAAAGTCAACTTTTCGTAACAAAAAGTACAGTTTTTGGACATGTTATTTATCCACACAAAACGCGGACACCACAACAGCTACCAACTAGAAATATGTACCAAACGCAAGATAAAAGCCCCACTCATCGATTGCCTCCATCACTTTTTTTTGTAAAAGGCTAGAATATTATGTTTTTGGCACACACAAATTGGCAAAACTAATAAAAACTTAAGCAGGGCGTCAAATCAATTGCTTTCGATTAACAATAAATATGAATATTATACATTGTGGCATGAAATATGCAAATTCCAGAAATGGCCAAAGGAAATAGAAATGGTCAAAGCGGAACTAGCACCTCCTCTGCCGTTACTCTGCTCTTACTCTCCCTTCATTCCCCACAATTCTGGCCACTAGCTGCTCTGAGTATCTTTCAAACGATTTTTGTAGCTCTTCTTTCTTTCTATTTTGTGTGTATGTATATTCTCGCTGCACGCAGATGCATTTAATGACCGGCAACAGCAAAGGACATGGAGTCTTCCAACTCGCTGCAACAAATGCAGAAAATGGTCCATCGGAACCATTAAAATTGAGCAACTTAAATACCCTCATAAGTATGCTACACTTATTTATAGAGTTCATAATGTTGTTTTTTTCGCTTTAAAAGGGAAATATTCAATTAAATGTTACGCCATTTAAATAATTAAAACAAAATTTTATTTGTTTGATAAACTTTAGCAATCGACGTAAATTTATTGTAGAGCATACATAGTTCGACTGTGCAGGCGTTTAAAAACGTTAACTGCCAAATAATTAATTGCTATTTATATTTTTTTTGTGTGCATGCCGTTATTTTTTTCCATTTAACTTTTTTTGCCACTTTTTAAATGAACTTGTTGTTGTTATTATTGTGTATATTGTTGTTGTTTCGGTGCTATAAATCAGGACATTTTAATGCAAATGCTGTTGCAATTTTATGGCTTAAATTAGCAATTGGCCGAGCGGCTATTGGCCATTAATATTTATTAACAGGCGGCGCATGATTAATGTGCCATAATAAAATTAGTTATAGAAAAAACACACACAAAAATACCACAGCGAGACAAGGAAAGAGAATGAGCGAAAAAGAATCCGAATTGACATTCACAATTAAATTATTTAAAGTTGGCAATGCAAAGTTTAATTAATGCCAAAATGTCAGCAATTATTCTAAGCCAACGAAACAAACGGTAGAATGTGTAGGAAGAATTTAAGGGAGAGAGGGTACTGATTGTGGTATAGCCGCAACATTAAAATCAATTAAATTATGAATGTAATTAAAATAATTTAATGGCTGTACTCTTTCGGCCACTCGATGACAGCTGTAATATTCAATTTGATTACGCAATTGGAGTTAATTAATAATTCAATAAATTGCACAAAAGCCACTTAAAATTAGTAGTTGCATTCAATTGTCACAGCGTCATTGTGCACGTACATAAATAAATGTCTCCATAAAGAAAGAGTGATCACATAAATTATACAGTTTATCAACTGCAAAACCAAAGTACAAGCAAGGTATGAGTAATAAAACATAATTGAAAGCGTTTTAAATGTGAAAAGTTAAGTTTGTAGGAATTATTTATGAAGTAAGAGTAATTGATGCTGGGTTATATGTTTTAAAGAGTTTTCGAAAAACTTAAATACATAAAAATGGTCTGCCAACCATAAACCGAGTTGAAATACTTCACAGTCGATATGTGGAGAACAATCGGAAACTTGCTGACTAGTAGAATAAATGTTAGTCTGCACTTGGAAGGTAGCTAAATCATCATTTGCTCTAAATGAATCCTCAAATGCGCTCATAAATTTTGTGTCAGTAGTCTTGAGAAACTTCTAAACAGGATTCGTGGCCCGTTTTACGATTCTCAGTTTTATTTGCCACACGTTGCCAAGTCCCCAACTCATTCACATTCTCAATCTAAGTCTCATTCGCATTCGTATTCGTGTTCGCTATGGCAATCATCTCATCAGCATCATCATCTGCCTGCCAAGTGGAGGTACTCAAAAACTTTGATGGATTTGTTAGCCTCATCTCATCTCTCGCCTTACGCTGGGGGAGGATTATGTTAATAGCCAAGTTGGAATTAGCCTGCAAAGGATTTCTCTGCGTGTGCTCTGCATTAAAATTTATCGACTGACTGTCTATATGACTGCCGCGTATGTAAATTGATAGTGGCTCACAAGCTCAAAGCCTCCAGCTCGAAACATTTCTCTTAAAGTTCGTCTTCTTCGGCACAATTATGACTTTTAGCAGTCAACTCAGTGGCCTCATCTGGCCAACGGGTTTTTAGGGTTTTACGACAACAGCGACAAAAACCCAAAGTGGCCACAACGCAATCGTAAATTTTGCGTCTTCAAATCAAATTAGTACAGTTCTCTGGCTTACGCAAATATATAGAGGATATGGTCTTTATGCCAAACGCTAGAATGAATTCTTTAAATTTAAATGTAATAATAAGCTTCAATTTAATTGTCAAAACTCTGAGCTTAATTCTATACACTCAGAAAAAAAAACAAAATGAAAATCAACTATTAAAATAGGTGAAACTAACAAAATAACTAGCTCAAAGTTTGAGCTCGTTAGCTTCAGGACTAAGGGATTTGCTTGCATTTCAACAGACAGACGGACGGATAGACGGACATGTCTATATCAACTCAGCTCGCGATGCTAATGAAGAAAATATAAATACTTTATGGGGTCGGAGACTCTTCCTTCTATGCGTCCAAATAATAAACATCTTTTCAGGTGTATACAAATTTTGACTCAAAAATTAGCAAGCTTACTTGCGCTTTTGTTTTCATCGAAATATTCGATTCAAATTGAATAAAGTGCTTATAAACAAAAGATATTTATATATTTTAAATAATAATTATTTTCCACTTACCCCTTGTCTATTTAAGTATAACAAAGAGAATGATTGGGCGAATATTTATTTGTCATTTACAAATAAGAATTTTTGTTTTGAGTGATTTTAGTAGACACAAATACACCCTTTTTTTCTTTCTTCCCCTCCCTGCCACTTTCCTAATGCTACATTGACCGCTTAGAGCTTATTTTAGCATACTTTTGAGCGCCACGAAATCGTAAATATTTTGTGTTTCGCATATTTGATCGGCAGACTAAAAACTTGACTTACTGCATGTTGATGATGCTAGAGTCTATACAGTAGCTGCAGTTTTTGCGGCTGTTGTATTGTTGTTGCTGTTATTGTTTGAGTGTTGCTGCTGCTGCTGCTGGTTGCTGCATAGAATTGCGAGAAATGCGTGTTGCCCGGGCTCCGATGCCAGCGGCACTCAATTTTCTTGTTTACAATGACACACACTCACATACACTATGACAAATAGCAAACAATTACAACAGCGCGGCGTTGTCTTTCAGTTGTTGTTGCATCCACTGCTGCTGCTGCTGCTGTTGGTGCTTTTTCGCCGCAATAAATACAATTTGCATGACAAAATAGCAAACAACGGCAACTTTTGCATACGAACGTACGTACGTGAGTGTGTGTGTGTGTTTGTGTGTGTGTGTGTGTGTGTGTAAGCGTCTGCAGGTTCACTCAGCCAAACAAAACTACACACAAAAACAATCAACTGCCAGTGCCGACCAACCAGCAACAACACTAACAACAACATTAGCTGTTAAGCTTTATCCTGAGCTGCTGCTGCTCTTTCTCTTCTTCTTCTTCCACTTCTTCCTCCTACTGCTACTGTTGTTGTTGTTGTTGTTGTGTGGAACAACTTATGAATATTCAATTTAACATAAAAGATTTCTGTTGTTGTTGGATTAGCTGTTGTTGTTTTGATTTCTTTTTGGCTCGTCGCTTGTTCTCTTTCTTTCGCTCCCTCCCTTTTTTTTCATGGGCGAATGGCATTCATGCATGCTCTGAAATGTCAAGAATATTGTATAGGCTAGCAGGCGAACTGGTCAGCAGAGACGTACACTGAGCAAAATTTTATTTTGAATTTCACACAACAAATAAGACAATAACCACAAAATCCATTGAGTCCGAATTTGGAGAACAATTTAGAAATATTCACATCAACTAGTCCAGATCGATGCTTTTGGCCTCATAGCCAGTGTTGCCAATATGCACCTTGGACACATTCATGGCTAGCAAAGATTTCAATAGATCATCCATGCTGATCACCAGCTGAGTCTCATCCACAAACAGCTGCTCAATGGCATTGCCCTCGACAACTAAAAGATTTCGCATATATTGACGCATGCGATAGATGCTGGCATGACGGCAGAGCTCCCTGAGATCGGAGCCCGAATAGCCGACCGTGAGATTCGCCAACTTTTTCAGATCCACAGACGGATGGAGTTGCTCCTGCTGCAGGATCACCTGCAATATGGCCAATCTTTGGCGCTCTAGCGGTGGCCCAATGTGAAATTGCGCAGGCATCCTGCGCAAAATGGCTTTATCCAGATCCTGTGGCCGATTTGTGGCACCCAGCACTAGCACCGAGCAACTGTTGCTGTTGCTGCTAATCAGTCCATCCCACAGCATCATGAACTGGGTCTTCATCATGGCCGTCGCCTCATGATCACCCGTTCCACGTACGCGCAAGAACGACTCGATCTCATCGATAAAAATGACGCACGGCTGCAGCTTGCGAGCCAAAGTGAAGACGGCTGTGGCCAGCTTCTGGGATTCGCCATACCACTTGTCCGTTAGCAGCGCCACATCCAGATTGATGAAACGCATGCACGCCTCCTTGGCAATCGCCTTGGCAATCAGCGTCTTGCCACATCCAGGCGGTCCATAGAGCAGCACGCCCTTTGGCGGACGCCAGAGCTGAGAGCGCCGGAAGAGATCACTGTGACGCACGGGCAGCACAACAGACTCCCTCAGCTCTTGTATGACGCCATCCAAGCCGGCAATGTCTGACCAGCTGACATCGATGTCACTGGGCGCAACCAGATTCGAGGCGATCATCAGCTCATAGCAGTTGAAATCGCTTAACTTCAGTTGCCGTTCATTGCTTGTCATCGCATTGAGCTTCTGCATCTGCAGTCTGGCCAGCTCTTTGGCCTTCTTTTTGGCCTTGGATGTCGGATCTATTGAGCTGATTACCCATTTGGCGCAGTAGTAGGTAACGACTGCAACGATGCCAAGTCTCACCAGCTGTACGACAATTTGGCAGCCTGTCTTTTGCGAGCCTGCCATACTCAATTTAAAGTTATTATACAAAAACATGTCCTTAACATTAATTCCCCACTGCTTGACAGCTGGCACAATGCAACAATTTTTCCTAACAATGAATAGTTTTTAATATATATTTGACGTTTTGGAATTGACATAAGAACATACAAAAAATATGTTTGAAATTTCGTTGAAAGTTGAAAATTGCTTTTCACTTTTAGTTGATTTTTTTAAAGATGCCAATCATGCATTTTTCTCAGTGTGGTTTCTTCTTCTTTTTTTTTGAGTACATCTTTAGCCAGGCTGCGCTTAATTTCTGTTTAACTTTTCCTGTTTGCTCTGGCCCTGGGAGAGCAAAAAATGTTTTCTAGTTTACCATCTTTTAGCGGAAGTCAATGTAACAAAAGATAAACTTGTCCAGCCAGCTGCTGCTACTTCTGCTTCTGCCTTCAGCTTCTGCCTTCTGTCTTTTGCCTTCTTGTTTGCTGCGCGCGTATTGAACGCGTGCTGGATCCAACAAGCACAGAATAGTCCTGGATGAGTTGGGTAGGGCAAACCGTTCAGGAGCACAAGTATTAACTAAACACTGCAGCAATTTATCTTGCTCTCACCCCAACCGCCTCTCAGCCGAACTCCGCTTTTGTCCAGCCAAGCGCGCGTAGGTCAGTTTTGTTTTAAAGTTTCTTAAGTCGCATCTTACAATCCCCTTGCTGGCATCCCTACCCATTGCTTGTAACTGAGCGGAAGTAGCTGCGCACTGTTGTTTTGCGCTTCCTTCCGCATTACAAAAGAATTACTCAACACAAAATGTCTGGCAAAAGTTGGCCAAGATGAGATGGTAAATATTCGCTGGGTCAGCGGCGACTGGCGCAGGTGCCAGACAGCTTTTATTAGCGTGTCAAAAGACAAAAAACAAAAATACTAAAAAAATAATAAATATTTAAAAGAAGAAAGTTATACAAAATTAATCAACGCAAAACAATACAAAACAATATAAATTCTGAGAAAAGCGGTCCGTTTATTAAAAATAGTCTAAAGATTGTTTCCCGTTTAAGCTGTGGGCCTGAATGAATTTAATATTCACCGGAACTGGTTGCAAATATACGGACAAAAACAATAATGTCAGCAAATGCTCTTGATTTATTGTTTAAAATTGTCTTCACAGCCTGAAGAACAGGTCAAGAGGATCGTGACTTCAGTGTAAGAACTTGACTTTATTATCAGGAAACATTCGATAAAACATGTTTATTGCTAGTCAAATTATTAACATCATATATCAAATTAATTTATTAATTGGGCATCCAGTCTATCAATATAAGAAAACTACGCTTACATCGTTCCTGCCCTCATGCAACCCCATATCCTCAGCTGTTCACTGCTGTAGGTTCCCAGCAATTAACCATTATTATTTAGGAACTATTTTTCCCAAGTAATTAAATGAAAATTTAATTTAACTAATTTTTTTAAAATTATAGCAATTAACAAAAACTTAATATAACATTTTATATTATTATCTAAATACCGTTATAGTCTTGTATTAAATTGGAGGTATAATGCCATCAAATTATTGTATCACTTTAAGGTATTATTTGTAAGCCAACAAAAGATCCTCTTTAATAAAATCACCTCTGCTAAACATTCATTTTTCTTTAACTGCTGAATCCATTGCTAGTTCCGTCTGTGCTCCATCTTTTTCCTTGTCTTGGCGCCATTCTTTGTTTGGCGTTGTATTTGGTACTATTTCTATGCGCATTTTTTGGGTGCCTTATCTTTAAGCTCGTTAGCGTCGGCTCCTTACGCGTCTCCAGCTACTTTTGAAGAGTTCATAAAAATCATTTCAACTGTGCAATATTTCACGATTTTACGTCAATCTTTTGAGCGCCGCTCAACGGCATGCAGAAGGTGGGCGTAACTGACTGCCAGTCTTGCTGCCTGGACTGCCCCCATCCCCCATCTTCAGGAACCCCTGCACTCTTTGTGAGCTTCAAGTTCGCTCGTTCGTTCTTCTGAGCACACGAAAATTTAATTATGTAGTCTCTCGTTGTTGTCGTTGTTGTTGCTGCTGCTGAAGCCGCTTTTACTCGCCGACTTTTGTCACAGTTAGAAAATAATAATACACAAAAATAGTATAAAAAACAACAAAGGAAAGGGAAAAAATATGTTGACTAGCTGAAGATGTAATACACTAGAAAAACAAATTGAGTTTTTATAGAGGTGTTAAAAAAAATATCTTAATAGCTATTAATAAACAATAAATTAACGATTAACCTTGCAAACTGGCACAGCTTAATTTACAAGATAGTTGTTATACTTGGCTTCTCCCATTCAATTTTTTCTGTACCTTTTTGTGATCATAAAGCTTTGTCCAACAACTTTTTGTTTGCTTTCAACAAAATAAATCAGTTATCATGATCAGCTCATTTTTGTTAAGGGCATTCCACAGCCAAAGTCTGTTGACAGTCGTTGGAGATGCGCATAAAAGAGCAGCATGAAAATCACACGCTTTTCATAAAAATATTTTTGCATGCGCCCCCTTCCCATCATCAACATACTTATATACCCTCATCTTCTTCCCTTTTGTTCCGTTCCGCGTTCGTGTTCATAGTTATTGCCTGGCTTTCTTTCCACTTTCTGTCAGCGGCAGCACAAAATATGCGAATATCTATGTAAAATGTGCCACCCTCAGAAAAACGGGGAACCATTTTCGTTGGCAAGAAAAGTGCCAAAAACTGTGAAAAGGTGCGCCAGCAAAAAACGCACAGAGTGAGTGAAAGAGAGAGCTGCAAAAAGTTTGCATCATTGAAGTTACACTCAACCTCTAACACACCCACATTTCCCCTCCTGCCCATCACAGGTCTTTTTCACTTGCGTCGACTGCTGCGCTGTTTGTTTATTGTTGCTCAAAAGTTAGGAATGCAATATTTTGAGCCACAACTAATAAAAATAAATGACTGAGCCAAAGAATTTCTAGGAACTAAGAGTTGTCTAAAATCATAATATTTTGTATTTATTGGGCTTCTAATTCCATATAATTTTAATTATGTGTACAATTTCCCGAAGAACTTAAAAGTTACTATGACTCATTTCTCATTATTTGGTTGGTTTTTAAAATATTTTATATTTGATTTAAGTTTAATTTGAATGCTTAGTTTAAATATTGCAGCCCTGAGTTGTTTCGATAGATGTGCTGATTTAATCGATAGGAAAAAGAGACGCCAGTTCTTCTTCTTCTTGGTCAGCTGGGGCATCCAATTTTAATACATAATACTTGTAGAATTTTAAACATGCTTAACATATATATAGATTAATATAATACTTAACACATAAACAGATATTCTGTCTTAAAATTCTTTTCCGACTTGTGGAGTTGTTCAAAATAAGCATATTAAAAACATTTCAGTAGTTGTTGTTGTATTATTTTTATTGTTTACTCCTCAACGAAACAATTTTTAAACTTCACTTTACCAAATCAAAAACTTATTTCAAAAACAAACTTTTTATCTCTAAAAATGACTCAAGTACATTCGTCACTAGCCAAAGATAACAGTGATATCAGAGCGTTTTCAATTCTGAATTCTAGTCATTATCATTTTGTACAGTGTATCTACATGGGGCGCCAAATACACATCCAGGCGTACCTGATTCTCTAGCTCATGAAGAAGTTCCACACATGCATTAAATTCCTTGCCCAAAAACTTGACCAAAATGTTCCACATGTCCAGCGATAAGTCAAGGAAGGGCTTGAAGGACAACGAATTGAGGCAGTTTGTGTGTAGCACCTCCAGCTCCAAGGTGGCCAGACAACACAGGCCTGCATAGAATGCCACATCCTGTGGCGCCACAATCTTATCGTATTCATACCCCCCAAAAGGCGTCAATAGGAAACATTCCGCGGCTGTCTTATAGATCTTCAGACCCATATTAGCCAGACCAGCGGCACAACTCAGTTGGGCCGGCACCGTAGCCATGAGATTTGGATAGCCTTGAGCATATTGCTTGGCCTCCTCAATGTAGCTGAGCACATGCCACCAGTTGGCCATGTAGATGGAAACCCGAATCAAGTTACGAAACATGTGAATCACATTATCGCTGCTGGTGCAATATTGTCGAGCACGGGCATAGAACTTGACGGCCAGCTGAAAGTTGCCGCTCTTTACATGATAGTCGCCAATCTCTTCCAGAATGCGTCGTACATAGGCGCTGCCCGAATTGGATTTCTTGAAGTTGAGCTCGGCATCGAGCTCCTGCAGCAGCATGGCCGCTTCCATTGTGTTATCCTCCACCCAATAGGCATCGTAGAGATGCGCATTCGATTTGAACTCCGAACTCGATCTGGCTGCCGAACTTGAACTGGCTTCATCAGTTGATCTTGGTGCCTCAATGCTGCGCTTTCTTTCCGTGCTGAGTGTTCGATATAGCTCTTCGTACAATTTGACGTTGTATGTCTTCTTCACATGGTTGATGGCAAGCTCAAGAGCTTCCACCCGCAGCTTGTGACAGACCTGCGCGATGAACCTGAGGCGCACTAGACGTGCAACATCCGTATAGCGTTTGGCATAGCTGATGAGAACGATTTGCGGTTCGTGCACCAGGGGACACTGCGAACCGGCATTCGATGGCACAAGGCTCCCTACAACCTCCCCCTCAACCTCATCGCCATACACACGGGAATCGGAGCCAGAAATCATCTCCAGCTAACTAAGATGTTCTGTCAGTTTCAGCTGGGCTTTGTGTATTTTTTATGTTGTATGTCATAGGAAACTAGAAACTAAGCTAACCGATTGATAAATTCTCAGACGCAATAGACTTACTTTTAAAATGGAGTATAGGAAAAATACAGAAAATTCAAAGGATTCAATAAGCTGGCATTTAACGCAAGTCAAGCATGTAAGATAGCCAATCTGACCGCCAGGTGGCGTGACAACTTACAATTGCATGTGTATCCCAAGACTTGAGCTGAGAATATTCTCATGTATCTGCAGATGGGCAGCAGCTAACATTGTGCACAACCAAATTCCATTACACAGATACAAATCAAATTGCCAAATGGCATTTGGGTTGGAAGCAACTGCAATGGTCGCTTGTTGGTGGTGGAGGTGGGGGGGTTCGTTTTCTATAGTTGGCTATGGTAGATGTATGCAAAAATCAAATTACCCGAGCTTGAAAAATCGCAGACATCAGAGACACATAAATCAGAGGGCGGCAAACTTCAAAAGGCTAAAACGAAACCAAAGAAATTGTTACCGCTATTTAACGGTTTATTGATGCGTCGCTTTAGCTGAATTTATTGGCTTGGTCGTTGGTCCTTTTCATGCTAGCCAACACCACAACACACACCTCGCCCTCCGCCCATATCAGCCACACCCACCAGCCGCCAACTGTGAAATGGAAATGCAAAATGCGAAGCTTCAAAAACGTGCAAAATGCTTGAAATTGATTTGAATTCTTGGTATTTGGCCGTGTCGACTGCCCAGGTAGACCATTTCTCAAACACCAAACAGCCAGACGAGGTGTTGATTTCGTTGCTAGTCACCAACGTAAATCAAGAAAAGAACAAGAGGGAGAAGAAAATATCTATGGTAGTCGAAAAGATAAAAGGAAACCTCAACAAAATACCAATACTTGCAATTATGATTCTTGTGATTTCACTGATGATATACTTTATGTTTGAATAATGTTATTGATATTATTAATCAGAGGAAGAGATACACTTTTTTTTTTTTTTTTACAGATATCTTAAAGCTCAGTTCATCATTAGGATTTTGTTTGAAATGGGGTGTTTCCACTTCACCGTCATGGTCCATCATTCACCATTTTCAAAGCTTGTAGGCATTAAAAAAAACCCTTTAAAATTGGCAATGAGCTATTAGTTATTTGCTTCATTTATTTTGGTGCATTTTGCTCACTTTTTGGCAGAAAACACAAACCAAACAGCTGTTTTATTATAAACAACGCCGCTAGCATTTCGCCTTAAGGTCTTCGATATTTTTAGCCTTTATCATACAAAATGTGTCCGTTAAATTTGAATTTAGAGACTTTTTCTAGCGCCGCTAGAACGCCGCTATTCTACCGGCTCAAATAAAGACTTTCTTACCGATGAATCGATATTTTTGGTCAAATTAGTAATGGCGGCAACAGGAATAAGCTGATTCAATATCAAAACAAATGTTGCAAGTAAGTACAAAATTATTAAAAATACTAAATAATTTTCTTATTATTGCAATTTAACAATTTAATTTCAAGTGGATGTCGGACAAAAGAAACCTCAATTTTTTATTGGGTCAACTAATTTGGCCCCTGATACTCAAATGCCATGTTTTGCCCCCTTTTTTTTAAATTTCTTCTTCAGAAATAACAACAATAGTAAACAAAAAACAGCTGATTCTAAAGACTTTTTTGCCAATGTAAATGACTTTCGCCGCTAACCACTAAGGCTTTTTTAGCGGCGCCAGTGTAAATGCACTATTAATTGCCAGCTTAAGTGACGGACCGATAACATTTACAATGCAGTGGAAAAAGCCCGATAAGTGCTATGCATTTAATAAAAAAAAACGCTATCTGGTTTGCTTTTGTTCTGCCATCGACTAACAATAAAGATGATAAGTTCCATCTCTAGTTTGTCAGTCACTTTTCTGATGTTCTTAATACAAACAACTTCATGAAATATCTATTACTTAATAAATGATTAATTAATATACAAGTAAGCAACGACTTAACGACTCGAGGTAATCATTATTTGTATAAACTTTCGATAAATGCAGCCAAGCCGGTAAAATTTACCATACTTATTTTTATTTGCACCAAATTTCAGCGCTCGCATTTATAGAAAAGCAATGACCAGCGATTTTAGAAGCATAGTGGAGGACTGCAGCCGCACGGCCGAAGAGTTTGCTCGGTTTTACTACTCCACTCTGGACAATCGCCGGCATCAGATGGGTCGACTGTATTTGGAGGGCGCTAACTTGAGTTGGAATGGCAATGGCGCACAGGGCCGCGAGAGAATTGAAAAGTTATTTTCGGAGCTACCTGAATCGCGTCATCTAACGACTACGCTGGATGCACAGCCCATACTGGATGCAGCAGTGGGTAATCAGACGACGTATACCATATTGGTCACTGGGTCAGTGAAGTACGTTCTTGAGCCTATGCGAAACTTTCAGCAATCCTTCCTTATAACCGCTGAAAATAATAAGTGGAAGATTTTCTCGGATTGTTATAGAATGCAAGGACTATTCTAGTTATTGGTTACGGAATCGTTATAAATAAAATCCAATTATTATTGTACTTCTCAAAAAGCTTTCAAGTAGCTACTCATGTAATTACAATAGACATATTTATTGAAGAATTCCACAAATGTTCTTTAATTAGTTCCTTTTGGCTAACAAAAATGATGTGTTCAACCAATATTCCTGCTTAAATCTGTGTCGTGTTCAGGTTTTCTATGTCTTTCAATTTGATGACATGTTTTCCAGGGATACCTATAGGTTGATATAAAATATGAGGATTCGTCATTGTTGCTACAAATTAAACAGTGTTTTTTAGTGTAATAATTTTTTTGATTGTCTTAGACTTCAATCTCATTATTAAAAGCAAATATGATTTTATACTAGCAATAATTATGACAATTGTCGACTTGTTCACATAATGCAAATCTAAGGCGACAAATCATGTTTAGGTCAATCCGTAGCTGGGTATTAATGGGAAGAAGTAACAGATACTGGAGGCATGGCAACAATGAATGAGAAGTATGGGACGACGACAATCAAAGTCACAAAATGTTTGCAATTGACATATAATGGCCCAACAGCAATAACAACAACAATAACAACAGCTGTAGTTCAAAAGTAGGAGAATTTTTGGCACACTGGCATCGCTTTCAGCTTGACGCTTTCGACGCGTGCAAATTTCTAATTTCATTAAAATCAGAATAGTGCGTGGCAGCCAAGAGGAGGGTGGCGCTGTAACGGTGCCCAGACGTTGACAGACACAAATCGACAATAGACGTCAACACATAAGAGCAGGCTGGGAGGGCGTGGTTCAGGCCGCGGTCGACAGCTTTGGCAATCAAAATGCGCCGATCAAAGTAGAAAATCGATTTTAATTGCATTCTAGTAACGCTTAACGTTCGATTGTCGGTCCAGTGGGCAGATGATGGGTGGGGCGGGGTAGGCGTGCCCTGTCCTCCTTGTGTTGTCCAATGTGCGTGGCAATTGCTTTTTGCCAAACGACAATGTAACGCACACACACTCCAACACACACATTACAGACAGTCAAAAAAAAGAACCCACTGAGCTATTGAATCAAAATTTTTGGATGCCGCTGCGCAGATTCACATTGGATGATGTCCCGACCAGACATTGTCAATGTTTTGACTAATGTGTCGCCATTTGTAGCGTCACTTGCCACGGCTGCTCCGCACACACACACACACACACACAACAAATTCAAAGCCATTAAAACTACGCGACAATCGTCGCTCAAAGGCAACTCAATCCGTCTGTCAAATTTACAAGGGCCCAATTACGCCACGCCTACCCATATTAAAGTTGACAGCGCAAAAAAGCGCAGAATGTCAGGCGAGACATCAATTATCGCCTATATGACAGCAAAAGAATGAGCATATCCCAACATAAAAAGCAAAAGTGTCGATTTGCGTTGAACTTCCATAGTCTGGCCTATTAATATTGTATTTGTCTGGTTAAAGTTGACCCTTGATTGTATTTGAAAAAAATAAAATCAAGAAAAACTGCAAGATTTAATTTACACTACTCCTAAAAAGAAGTTCATAATAAGAATGTTAAACTTAAAATACAAAAATAACTGTGTTTACATCTATTGTGCGGAATTAGACCTATAACAATGATTGTAGCCATGCTTTTTGAATTGTTAGCCGATAAGCTTTAACTTTTAGGGCGGTGTGAACAGTTTAAAGAAAAATTAATAAATATTATTTACAGACCAATCAAGAACATCAACTAGACTAAATTTCAAGAGCAGTATTGTTTATATAATAAATATACATATATAATAATAAATCTTTAAATATAATAAAATATTTTGGTACCTTCATTCTCGCTTCTCTCAGACGATAACCCCATTCAAATTTGCAAATAGTTTAACAATAAAGTTATTGAAAAATCGTTGCCTGTTTCTATATTTATATATACTCGACATTTATATACAACTTGTAATTGATAAGTGGAGAGCTTATCAGCATATACATTGTTGGAAAATATTGTGTAACTTGTACATAAATATACTGTTCTATGTTTTTGTATACCCTGAACAGCTTTTTTCTGTCTAGATAACTAGGAAACCCTAGATGTGAAACCAAAAATTTTGTGAAATTATTATTTATTTAAGATTTAGTTGTTTTAACACATTTACTCGATTTCATTTACATTCAAATTATGTTCTTTTTTTCTCTTTTTCATTGATAACGCTAAACAGTTAGCTTGTTTAATTTTTTTCAATATTTTCCAAGAACCTCGTATAATTTAAAAAACGAATCTTCGATTGCTACGAGGCCGGCAAAAGCAACATTATTGAATGCTGTAATTAGTTCATGTTCACTTTGTTGAGTAGCATCGGTGAGTTCTCTTATCTTTGGATTTGTTATATATGTAAATAACCGTACCTCTTTGCTAACGTTCTGTAAGTTTTTGGCAGTTATTTCGTCCAGAGCACCATTTGTATACGCGTTTAAACGTGCTTTATGTACATTAGGTGTTAAACCTTCCAACAATAGTATTCTCTCCATACTTTGTAAAAGACTTTCAATGTAGGAAAGAGAATACTGGCCCCTTTCAAGATAATTTATTGATCGTTCCATATGGCTTCGTACTTGTCGTATGGTAAACTCATCCAAAACCTGAGCATTTATAATAGCTTCATCAATTTCTATCAAGTTCTTCAATGCGTGCTGCAAAATCGATTTTTCCGTATTTTTGGCTGCCTGTTTTACTTCAGCAATAAGTATCCGATCTTTTACAGGCACTGCACCCGCAAGGCTCTAAAAGAGATAGGTCAAAATGCTATGTAGAAATAATTACTCTTTTATATACTATTTACGCACAAATATAACCAAAATAACTGCAATACTTAAACCGAAATGCATCTTTCACATGTGTTTTCAATAGACTGAGGAAAACATACTCTGACATATAGCTTATAAATAATTTCAATGAGGCTTATCAGCATTGAGAGATGCATTTTAGTTATTCGCACATGTTTATAAACAACTACTAGCATATGCAAAGCAATTTGTATACCCAGTGATGTTAAATAGGTCTTTATTCAATGATAATAATTAAAATATCTAAGATTCTTCAATCATGATCATTTAATTTTTTTTGGGTTTTTTGCGTTTTAAATCAAACTTGAACCTTTAAAGATTGTTTTAGATTTCAACTAGCCATTGTTTTAATATGCGTGCATGTATAAAAACCTATATGGGAATACCCTACGCGCTGAGACTCTCAATACGTATATTATAAACACTGATAAAGTTTGTGATGACAACACAGACGTTTGTAAACCCTAAATCCATGAAATAACAGGTTCATTTATTTATTGTATGCATGGATTGTTGAGTTAACATTAAATTATTCTAACTTAAGTGTTTAATCGAAATTTTACATATAATAATTTTAAGAGTTCACTGTAATCAATAACACAAGTTGTATATGGGAAACCATCGAAGTAAACGATAATTTTGAAGAAGTTTCTGAGGTCGTCGCTTTTATATCGACTTGCTAATCAAGAATATAAATTCTATAATTTACATATACTCTTAAATTATTATATCTGTATTTCGAATGCTTCATATTTCTGTGTAGGTCGCATCATATTTGCTGCAGTGTAATTGCATTTAATTATTTATTTTTCATTCACTTTTTGACCCTTTTTATTTCCCTTTGTTGTCCTTGCACTTGACTTGACGCACAAAAGGACTTCGCCTGCTCGCTTGCTTGCTTGTGCAGCACTTAAAAAATGGTCGACCATCAACTGTCTGACTCGCTCTCTGTCTTTCTCTCTATCTCTCTCTCTCTCTCTCTCGCTGTTTGCTTCGGTTCCAATGACTTCTGCTCATAATTATGATCAACAAAAATGAGCAACAGTTTTCTCCACACTTTTGCGGCAATGTGTGCCATTTAATTACATTTAAATTTAATTTCCTGCTGGGAACCCAACTCTGGCCGCAGAAAATTAACAGCAATAGACGAGCTTTTACCACGCTGCCTTTTGACGCGGTCCTCAAGAAGGACAACCAGGACAAGCCGCCAGACAATTCTATTTCTGCTGCTGCTCCTGTTGCTGCAATGCGTCATCTTGCCACGCCTCCCTTTCACAAGCCGCATTGCCTTTGTTGTTGTTCTAATTAGGTTTGGTTTTTGCATTTAATGTCAGTTGGGACGAGTTTTGTCGCTCTGGGGTTAGGAGTAGTTGGTCTTTATCGGGTTTTTCCGCCCCTTTTCTTTGCATTTTTTTATGTACTTGGTACACAACAAAAATTAAGTTTTTTTATTCAGATATTTTCAGCCTCAAGGCTGCATATAAGTTGTTCTCTTAGTTGTCTTTCTGTTCTTTGTGCTTAAAAGTCTTTTGCATTTTTTCCAACTTGCTGCAATCATTTTTGCTAAATGTCTTTTCATTATCACGCATAGTCGATCTAAGTAAATGGAATTTAATTGCATATTCTTTTACAACAAACGTTTAGTAGATTTAATGCTTTCCACAAATAAAACGAAACCTTGAAAATCAAAATATTCCTGAAATATTTAAATATTATTCAGCTCACAACGCAATGTTTCCATTAAATGTGACCTTGTCGCAGGGCTTAATTTTATACGAAATAAAAGCAAATAAATGTCAATAAATGCAAATAATTAATTTAAAATGAAAGTGAGCAAATGGCTAAAAGGCAATGAAGCCTCAAAACAAACTCATTACAATGTCTAGATATAAATAAATAACTGTTTATTTTCAACACAATTTATTGTTGAATGCACCTGAGGCAACAGACACAGCAACAAACTCAGTTCCAGACACAGTTCAAAGACATATAAAGAAATTTTAGTGCCTCGGGCATGGATTGGATTGGATCAAATTGCATGCGCATTTTATGCCTTTTGAAAATGTGTGGTTGCCTTTGGTCTCGAAAATATTGCCTTTGTTGGTTGTTGGGGGCCATGTGTGAGTGTAAATTCTGTATAATTTGTATAGCAAACAGAAGGAGTGAGCGTACGGGGGAGAGGTCATTTCAGTTTGGTTATGGGCCCAGTTCGGTTTGTTTGGCTATTGCTGTTGACCATTTGGCTCATGTAAATAAAACATGTAAGCCTATTGGCAAATATTTGTGTGCAGCAGTCGCTTAAAGCGTCCACGCGCGATATATTCGCACTTTAAGCGGCAAGTGTGGGGAGTGTGCGAGGGTAAAGCAAAGCAGGCAAAACCAAAACTCGTAGCTAACAACAAGAACTATGGGCAACCTCGAGCGGCAAAGTTCAAATTCAATTACCTTTCAAATATTTGCATTTTGCGACACAAAGTTCCGTCATAATGTGCACAATGGCTGCCACTCGAATGCCACTTGAAAAGCCAACGGATGGACGGGCCAGCGGGGTAGCGGGGTAGCGGAGTCTGGGGTAGTTCGACTATAAAGAACGAACCGACAACGGAAGGAGCACTCAAAACAGTTGCCGCTAATGTCGTTCTGCACGTCCAGGACGTCGTCCTTCTGCTGTTGCTGCTGTGTAGTTGGGATCGCAGCAACAACAACAACAACAGCAACAATAACAACAAGTGCAACAACAATGACGTTAACTTTTGCCGCCTACTGCCGTCCCCTTTCAAAACAATTACAAAACAAAGGCCAGCGACTGCGCGGGGAGGTGGTAAAAAGGGTGCAATGCGTGTGTGTGTGTGTGTGATTGTCGTTGGGTGCATGTATGTGTGTGTGTGTGTGTGTGTGTGTGTGTCGGTCACATAAAAATACCAAATAAGCCAATTTCGAAACAAGGCTGGCCACCACCCACAAAGCGACCCAAACCTGCAAGCTGCAAGCCAAAGCAGTCAGAGGTTGGGCAGCTTTTTTCAATGTCATGCCATAGATAGTGTATTTCAAGCATATTAACTAAGTTAAGATTATATATAGATTATATATACTCGTACATATATCATAAAAATAAGAGTAATAAGAACTAAAGCTGAAGCAAGTGCAACTGCCAATAAAAGATCAAAAGGCAGTGCATACTTCTAGGCGGGATCAAAAAATAAGTAAGGAATTAGGACAAGTAAGTGGTAGTAAGTAAAAAACTAAACTTAATACACGCTAGTACCCACAGCTTTATAAATATAGCACTCTCTTGAAAACAGGTATTTGTAGAGTATATTTAAAGTCGCTGCTTTTGCAGCTTCCAATACAGTTTTTCGATTTTTTAGTTGTATTTGTTGTGTTGGTTTGACTGCCACGGAAAGTTTTACATGGACTGGGTAACTGTCGCACGTAACTTTTGCCAGCCAACTATGTGAAACGTTGTTGGAGGACCAATTTTAGTATTGCTTTCCCTACTTCGCATCTCGTGCGCTCTCTCTTCCGCTCTTTCTTTGTTTCCCTCTTTATTTTTTGGCTATCTTGTATCAGAAATGTGGGCGCATGTGTCTCGTTTCGTTTGTTTTAGTTGCAACAAAATGCATTGAAAATTATTTGTTTTGTTTATTAAAATTGTTTTGCCAGCTTTATTGAAAATGAGACGGAAATAGCAAGACCAGTTGGCTCCTCGAATCAGCCAGCGTCCTTGGCCAGCTTGCGTGCACAGGACACACGCGCCTTGCGCCCACACACACACACACACACAGAGACACGCACATGGCTGACAAATTTACCAACTCTGTGGGGAATGTGGCATGTTTTATGCATGTGAACGCAGAAGCAACCATGCCAGAAAATCCAGTTCCTCTTCCTAGTTGCCAGCTTATTTACATGCTGAACTCTTCTATTCCGTATGCCCTTGGAAGGGGTACCTTAACTAAATCCAAATCGAGCTCAGCAACTGATACACAACGAAGTATTCTTCTTGCAAGAGTATATAAACTTCGGCATGTTAGATATTAATGTTTTTCGTGCTTTTTTCCTGTTGCACCCATCAAATGAACGCGTGCTGAGTACACATTTGGATAAAGGGGCACAAGGAAGACAATTGAGAGTGATGAGTGCGTTGTAACCAAATGTGCGGAGAGTAATTGCGTCAGAGGACTGCCTCAAAGATGCCTGAATGCAGATCTGCATGCGAATATTTATATAATATGCATGCGCTAACCAACATCCTATATCTATGTTGTGCAAGTATATAAATAGTAAATGTATGTGGGTGTATCTGGCCACTGGCAATGGCGTCATATAAAATGCATAGAATTTTGCGCTTTATTCCATGCATTTAAAGGCAAATTTATATTATACGTGTTGCGTATCTAAAGCAAACTAGCAACAAAAGCGCACATCAAAAGGTAACAAACAAATGCAACAACACACAAAACAAACTGTGCAACATCGCTGACATACCATGCTGTATATCTTATGCGAGTCTTTCTTCGTATCGCAACTTCTATTGAAACACAAATTTTTTTTGATTAATAAGCAAAGAAAATATTTTGTAAAATTCTGCTGAACTTTTACGTAAGTTGTTTTGTATGAAACAAACATTCACAAAGAAAAGTTTCGTGAAAAGGAAACGCAAATATTAAATTCTTTGTTAAATAAATCCAATTTACCTATGTGAATATATCAATCTTAAATGTGTTTTTCGTTGGTTGTTGGAATTCATACTTAAATCTAGTTTAACAAGAAACGTTTTGAATTGTTTTGTAAAGATATTCCAATTACAATATTAGCTATTAATCTTCTCAATCCGATTGCACAAAAGATATATGCAATTCAGCTAATCTCTGAGACAGAGTTTTCAATTCTTTAGCTGTAACTACTTCTCGTAAATGCTTAAGCTGGAGTTAAACGGCTGCTTCTTTTGCTTCTGTGCTGTCTGGTTGGCAATTTTGTGCTTTGCTAAATGAAAAGCAAATAAATACAATGCTTTGGAAGAGCTGTGTGGCAAGCAGCGCATCATTTGTAATGCTGGGTCATAAATTTGCTTCAAATATATTGCGCATACGCACTGTGACCCGCAGAAGAACTAAACAAATATTCTACTAGTGTAGTTGCTGTTGTTGTTATTGTTTTAGCCGAGTTTGCTTTTGGGTAGAGTTGGGTCAGCATAGCGTAAACTGCAGTCTAAATTGCCTTGACATATTGCTTAAAACAACCAACCAACCCAACGGAATCTGCAGACCCAAAACAACTGTCTTTGTCCTCAGTCGTTTGTCTGTATGTGTGTGTGTGTGTGTGTGTGTGTGTGTTTGTCAAAAGCATGCAAGTCATTCAACTCAATTTTATTTATTGTGCAACTGCTGTGCGTTGTGGTTCTATGTTTGCTGAGACAGCACAAACAACAACAACAACAAAAAGCAACTAAAACAAAAACAGCATGCATAAAAACCAAAGACACATTCATCTATTTAATTAATAACAAACACTGCACAAATGCCATTCATATAACTAACACTCACACACGCGCACATACGAAAACAAACGAAATCTAGCGGCAAGAGACTTCTTCATAAGGCCGAAGATTTTATACTCTACCAAGTGACATACTTTAATATGCCAAAAAAAGGACAGAGAATTACATATAAATTGATCTCTTTGATTATTTCGATGGGTTGTATTTAATCATAAAATTCTACCCTCTTCTTCTTATTTCTTTTTGCATTTAATAAGTCAAGGAACTTTTGATTATTCTTTTGTTATAATACTTCCATCTTAAACCACAGTTTCATTATATTTTTATGTGTTTTTATCTGCTTACTCACACATCAATGAACTTACTTTGAGTTTTACTACACACGATGATTATTCCCTGGGTAATAAAATATTCATGATTTTTACAACGGGCTTCCCTTCCTGAGTTGAGATTGTGCCGGTTAATTTAAATTTAAAATCTGTCCCAAAGTATGCAACAATTTTAGCTCTTTCTATATGTCATTTAAGAACTTGTACTATTCACATTTTAAATATAGAATATGCAACTAAAGAGTTTAGTTGGACTGACAGACATGCCCTTGGGTGGAATTGTATATACTGACAGGCATGCCCTAAGGGAAGGTATTGGGGGGGGCTGTTTGCTTGTCAGGCAATTGTCTGGCATTAAGTTAGTAGCAGCTTAACATAAATTAACTTTATGTATTCATTAAAAATAATGAAAGCATGTAACGTGAGTTGTCCATCTAGACAAGGAGTTCGCTCGGAGTAGATTGCGGATGAGTTTCCAGCTGAAATTTATGTGAAATGCGCTGTCCGGAGAGAGTAATATCAGGGCTAGCTGCAGTCAGTTTTGAATCATGTATGTAGCTGGGGCGGTAGCGGGGGCGGGTTCACAACATGACGCTCAAAATCCGAAAAATGCATCCGCCAACTCTCGGCAGGAGTTGCTGCTGCTGCTGCTGCATCGCAGGACAATAGAAGCTGTCACTTACAATGAAGCCGCATTCGCTAGCAAGCAATTGTCAAGGATATTGGGGGTGGTTGTGGGGGTGGGAGTGGGAGTGGGAAGATGAAATAACTTGGGAGTAGAAGTCTCGCCTAGTGACATGTGCAGCCTGTGTATGCAGGCAAAGCCGGGCAAACAATAAAGGATAACATTTACACAAGCCGCCACACACACACACACACACACACACACACCCCTACTAACACATACGCGCATACACTAACCGAAAAGGGTCATCAAATCCTTTAGCCAAGTTTGCTTTTGTTCTCGTCATCGTCAACGTTCTCATTGCCTACCTCTCTCTCCCGCTCTCTCTCTCTCTCTTGCACACTTTTCTACTCTCACTCCGTTGTCTGGCATTGTCTTTATGCTGGTTTAATCTGTGTCAAAAGGCGTGAGTTATTACAAGCCAACCACGCCCACACAGCCGCCCCTAACGACGACAAATGCTGCTGCTGCTGCTTGCTGCACACATGTCCGCCTTACTTAAAGCTTGCCCCATTGTCTAGCCGCATCGCCACGTTAGGGGCTGGTCGAGAGGGAAGGGAGTGGGCTGCGAGGTGCGGGGTGTCAAATGGAACTCGACCAAGTCAAAGGTTTATCTTTTGTCAACGGCTTTTGTGTAGCTGGCATAATCAGCTTTCTCTTTGATCGAGCTGTCTTTTTCCGAGACACTGATGAGCTGAGCTACTGCTACCAAAGGTTCTGCAAGTCAATTAGTTCCATGTGCAGGCAGCTGCATAGATAAATTCTAAATGGAACTAAGATAAAAAAAAAGCTTAATGAGTAAATTGAACAAGCTTTTCAAACGATATGGTATAGATATAATAACATACAATATAAGTACAAATATGCATAAATAGGTTCAACACGTTATGGTTCCAGGTTACAAGTCACTTGATAAAATAAACACAGCTTTATTTATCGCACAATCTTCTTGTTTTGTATGCTTATTCATTTCATAGTACGAACTGCCGCCAGTGATCGCACTCGTTCATCGATATCTTTAAGTATCGCATAATACAGCTATCGCATGATCAAATGAACAACTATCATTCATAAGAACCGCTCAATTGAGCTAAAGCAAAAACAAGAGAGAACTAGAGGAAATACCACAACCATTTATTGTCCAAGCTATAATTAACTAAACTTGTTGATTTTTTTTATAACTAACGAATAAGCCACCTGTTATATGGTTAAGTTTTAGGATTTAGGACGCTGTTTGTAGGTATATTGCATAAGTTTTGTCCTTCAACTGTGTCCTGCACGTTTCTGACAATTTTTGCCCTTAATAATTGGAGCATTGTGAAACCCGCAGCTACTCGGAGCCATTGGACATGCAATTTAATTGTAGCTCGGCTATTTTATTTTATTTAATTTTTTTCGCTCTCTCTTTTCTCTTTTTTGTATGGTAGTAGTTGGGCCATAAAAACTTTAATGAATTAATGAGCTCGTTGGCACTCGAATTGCAATTGCGTCGATATTGTCGTCCTGCACGCTGTGAAGCCAGACCACGCCCCCTTTTGTCGTGTCCCTTTATTTTACTTACAATTAGCGCCATCGATTGTTTAATGGCAGTTGATTGTAATAAGCCAATTTCGTAGAGTCTGCATTTGAATTCAAAATGCGAAATAAGTTCATTAGCAAAACGACGATGACGCCTGCAGTGGCGCCCCCTGGCGGCCGCCAACTATATGTGTGTGTGTGTGTGTGTGTGTGTGTCAAGCCGGAAGTGCCAGCTGCTCTACGTTCGCTTTGTTAGGGTGTGCGTGTGTGTGTTCTCCCTGAGCGCCTCTTCTACCCGCTGCCCAGAAGCACAAAGGACAAGCACTCGATTTCGCAATTGCAATGTTTGGTTGTCGTCTGTTTGTTTAATTTGAGTTTATGCAACTTTTATGCTTATTAATACTTTTATAGCCTGCTCAACAACCTTTCCTACCGCTTTTGCAGGTAATTGACAATTTGGTTTGAATTTCAATTGGGCAATTTGGGCTTGTTTTTCGGCTGCATGATAAGTTTTTAAGTGCTTTAAATTGTTCAGTATCGAGTTGCATTTTTCTGATCTGTGAGTTTTTGGGATGACTTAACATTATGATCTTCATTACTTACAAGAATTCTTTTTTTTACTAGTTTTTAATTTACAAAATGGAGTTCGCTCAACTTGAATTAAATTGCATTGTTGTGTTTAAAATTTAATGCGCTTTTTAAGCTGACAATCTGACAAAACTCAACGCCGTCCCTCAAGTGCAGCCAGGCACATAACTAAGAACCCATTCACTCCCATAAAGAGAGAGAGGGAGAGAGGGAGAGAGAGAGAGATAACAACAAATAAGACTCTCTCTCCTTCTCCCTCTTTCTTGCTCTGTTGTTCTCTATCTTCTGGTCAGTGAGTGTTCCATTGCAGATGCAGCTGCAGCAGCTGGATTTTTATTATCCCAACATATAAAGCCATTTTAGTTGATATTTGTTAAGTGGATGCCTGGGTCAGTTTTGCCACGCCCACACGTACCCCCTTCCCCCTCTGTTACGTCTGCCCACCGGCTAGCACTAGAAAAAAAAAAAACAAATTGCAACTAACTAAAGAGAAAATAACCGTGAAGTTGTATGTTTTGCAGTTCAGTGCATTTTGGTTATTGTAGCAACATTTCTTTCATATTCTCAGCCCACGACCCTTACCACCCACCCACCCACCCTTCCACCCTAAACGAATCAAGCTATTGTAGTTGTTGTTGTGTTTGTGCATGGGTTGTAAAAATGTTTTGAAGTGCGGCTGGCCTGGCAAATAACCAAATGGATGCCCCATGTTTGCCCCGCTTCTGGTCAACAGTAACCTTTCCCCCCTCCTTCATCCAGCGCCCTTTGTCCCCTTTGTCCCCTTTGGCCTCTTTGTTACCGCCCCTCTCTTGGCCACGTTCGCATCGCGCTCAAGTAGCCCCATTCAGTTTTTGTATACGAAATGTACTTGCTTTATACTACAACTAGTAGTAGGGACCAGGTCCACAAATTCAGTCAGATATTCACTCGACCAGTTTGTCTCTTTTGCTGCTCCTCACCTCACCCTCCACTCTTTGTGTTTCCTTTATTTTTCTCTCTTTGTGTGTCTGTGTCTGAAACTTTAGCCACAGACATCGACACTAGTGGAATTAGCAGCTCTGACCTGCCTACTTTGATACATTAATACTTAAGGACGCTGGGCGAGATAGAGTCGAAAGAGCACTTACAGATGAGCCTGGAAAACTATCTGATCCATTTGTGAGTATGAAAAACAATAAATAAATAACATAACATTAGCGTTTTTTTTTTCTTAAGTAAACAAACGAGAGTTTCATAATATTCTTTACAAAATTAATAATGTATGATCATATGTTGTTTATAGCCATGTTGTACTGTACTCGAACTTTAGCACAGCTGCAACAATTGTGCGACAGAATTTAATGACACTTAACGTCTGCCATGCACAAAACTTATCTCAATGTAGAGAGTTTTTCATGTATTTTCTAAAACTGCTGCAACTAAAAAGGGGAAAATGGCAAATGGCTGAATGAGGGGAATGAGGGCAACGGATGCATATGGTTTTTTTTTTTTTTTGGTAGGGGAGTCGTTGGAGGGCAGAGAGTTGAAAAATGTTTCCAAGTTAAATGAAGCGCATCAAACGTCAGTCGATAAATTTAAAAGCCAAAGCTATTGACTGGCAAAAAATAAAAGCAAATAATGCCGGCCAGAAGGCCAGACGGTGAACGACAGAGGGCGCCACTCTCACACTAGCTGCAAGGCCAATTCGAATGCATGTGCAAGATGTGACATTTCTGCTGACAGCACAGAAGCAGCGACGCCAGCGGCGGCGACGACGACGACGACGACGCGTCCAACGGAAGTCGACGTGTTGACAGCGCCCTCTATGGAGCCATGAGTGCGATGCGGCCGTCACATAAAAAAGAAGTGCAGCAGCCGGAGCAGCAGCAGAGAGAGCAGTGATTGGCTACTTAACTCTTTGACAACTTGACTGCTCAGCAGAGAGAGAGAGCAGCAGCTGCTCTCGATAGGTGGACGCTCTTCCCATGTACCCTTCACACGCTCTCTTCTCATATGGGAGCGTCACCAAAGTTGAGCCAGGCAAAAACTTTGTCGTTTGCATGCGGCCAAAGTTTAATAGAAATTCAATTTCTACTATTTTTTCTCTCTGTTTTTTTCTTAGTCGGCATATGTTGCGTGTTTGCATTGAAACAATAAATTTGTTTCAAAGGGTGTCCGTGTCCAGTTTGGATTGCTTTGACCTGGCTGAAAGTGGTGTTGAGGCGTGCAAAAGTTACGGATTTTTATTATTAGCTTCTGCCAGTTGAAAGTTGCAACTCGTCTATAAACTTTTGCCTTAGCAGCATGCAAATCAAGTGAAAAAAGGCAATTTAAAAAAAATAAAATAAAATGAAAAACTTTTTTAGAACATTACAAAGCCACACACACCACATTGTTGCATATTATTTTGTAGAATAATTAGTGTTAATAAACAGGCCTTTTTAAAATAATATTTAATAGAAGTAGAAGCTAAGTTTTTAAACTAGTACTTTAGTTCTGAACAATTTCCTTATGCACATGGCACTAGTTCTCTTTACTTAAGGTATTCGATAAATGTTATCGCTTTAAATTGTTTTTGTTGTTGAGCAGTTTTTAACAAACTTTGACTTTGATAGCACCCTCGTAATTTTAATTTGTTGTCTTTTGCCAATTCTTAGGTTTCAGCATTTTCTTCTTTCTGCTTTTGTCGTTCTGAAACGGATTCCCCTATAAGTATTTGCTTGCTCATTATGCTGTTGTTGTTGTTGTTGTTGTTGTTGTTGTTGGCAAACAAATTGCATATAAATTGCACTCATTGACGGCAGGGAATCTACATGGAAAATATTTTGTAGGTACTACATAAATTTCATATTTCACATTTTGCAGCCGCCCCCCACTTCGTCGCTTGGGGGCACATCTAGTGCTTGCCTCCTATAACAACAACAACAGCAACAACTTTGAGAACAACTTTAGCTAGCTGTTGTTGGAGTTGTTGGGCCAAATGACTTGGCATGGCAGTTGTTGGTTGGCATTTTTGATGAGCCAGCTGCACGTAGCAATCGCCTAGGCTGGCAACCCTGTGCTGGCAACCCTAGCTGGCTTCTCAGGTAGCTCTCTCTGAGTAGAAGGAGGACTCCAGGACTTTATTAAAATTATATATTTGCATGTTTGTTGCAATTTGAGCGAGGCACGAAGTCAGTCCGCAACGTTGACGACGACGGCAAAAATTGCAATTGCATATGCATTTATAAATATGAAACGCAATTTTGTCAACTTGCAACTTGCAACTTGCAACGTACAGCTCGCAACTAGCTACATGGAACTTAATGTTAAAGTTTTGCTCGATTTGATGAGTGGAGAGTGTTGGGGTTGGTGGTGCAGGGTTGCGGGGGGTTGTGTTGTGCCTTTCTCTGTCTCATTAACAAAGCACGGACATTGCCTGCATTAGTTTCGAGCAATGTATTCAAAAAGGCTCAACACGAAAGCAAAAAACAAGACGACAATTTAACCCAAGAAAATTTTATTGTAAATAAATTTCTTAAATAAAAGTATATAGAATTAAATAAAAATATTCTTAAAAATGTATACAAATATTTTTAAATAAATACTCATTTAAAATTTGCATTAAATCACTAACAGATAAAAGTAAATACAACACTTCTTTTTCTGTATTTGATAAATTAAACCTCCTACTGGCCTTAAAGCAAACAGTTTTAAAGTTTATTATAAAATCAATGAAATTATTATGTTATTTTAAAAAATACATAAACAAAGAGAAAATATATTCTTATACTGATTATGTTTTATTTATTATTATTTATCTCTTAAATTAAATTAAAATGTGATTTTTAATATGTTAATAAACACGATTTGTTTTGATTCTTTTCTTAAAATGTAATACTTTTTAATAATTTAGTTTTTAGCAAGCATATTTTTATCTCTGTGTAGGCCAAATATCGTTGTACGTCGAGAGGAAAAGGCTGTCAAGGTGTTAAGGCTAAAGCCCTCTTCACCTGTGCATTTTTCAGGCCAGCTTCGAAGTGCTGCAAGTTTAAACGCCCTCGCAGAGTCACAAATAAGCCGAGCAGAAAATGCCCGCACATAAAAAGCGAGAGAGAGAGGGAAGGGAGGAAGACAGCTGAGTAGATCCAGGAGTCAGCAGGAAGGATAAATGTTTGCCATGGCTGAAAATGTAACGTGTGTTAGTATGTGTGTGTGTGTGTGTGTGTGTGTGTGTGTGTGTGGTAAATTAAATTGAAAGGCATTGCAGGAAATGCGAGCATAATATTTGCGCCTTGTTAGTTTGTCAACGCTTGGCTGGCTCTGAATGATGAGGACTTTGGTGGAAATAGGGATTGGGGGTCGCTATCCGGTGGTTGATGGTTTGATGTTGAAACATTTAATGACATTTAACAGGCGGCGGCAGCATAATTAAAATTCTAAATAAATACTAAATAAAGAGTAATAAAGAAAATAAACTTCCAAGAGTGCTCTACATACCGCAAAGCAGAGCAAAAGTTGCCAAGATTGTTGAAGAGTGGAAGGTTCAACTACAGCCAGTTTTCCCCTTTCAGATATAGAGGAAGGAAGGAAGGAAGGAGGCGGGAAAATAGCGCAGTTACGTCGACTGCCAGAATCACGCTTAAGCTGACGATTTATGTGAGATTCTTTAAGCGAAATCCAAGTCAATTAGTTTCCTAATTCGTTTTGCGAAAAGGAATTTATCGATTTTATCTGCAGACGTGCAGAAAGTAGTTAAGAGCAGTTTCTTCAACGACTTTCATCGTTTTTCCTCTTTTTCTCTGTGTGTGTGTGTGTTTTGTGTGTGTAAGTGCTGATAATGATTCCCGCTGTGCCTGTGTGTGTGTGTGTGTGTGTGTGTGTTTGTTTGTGTGTCTTAACAAGGCAAGGAACTGTGCGTTTTATGTGCGGCACTCTCTTTCCTTCTCTCTCTGTCTTTAGCATTGTGTCAATAAACAAGCCACATTGCTCATACGCCATGTGAACACTGAACTGGGCGAGTTGCGTTAGACTAAGCGTTAGCAAATTAAATTAGATTGCAATTGTTTTGCCAGCCGATTGAAATGCTCAAACAAACAAATCAACAGCTTAATATACTCTGTACACAAATTCCTTAACTTCACCAAAAGATTTAAATGAACTTCGTTCAACGTATTTTACAAAAATCTTATCGATTTGGCACGAGGCAAAAATATTTTAGTGAAGAGTTTAACGTATTTGAAGTATCTTTTGTTGTTAGCTGTAGTATTGATGTTTCATTTCATTGGATTATTTTTTATAAAAGAGATAAAGTCTATGTTTTGCAAGTTTTTATTTGATTTTTTTTTAAATGTTGCTAAAATGTTGGTTATTTTCTGCCTCAAATAATAATTTCAGGTGTATTTCTTTCTCGTTTCTGTGCCAAAAGCCTTATATATTTATAATCCGTTCAAAGCTTCAGTTGGGTTTAAGCACTCAAAAATGTTGTAGACAAACATAAATCGGTTTAGAATTAAAAACTTTCGTTATTACAGCGACTTGTGTTTACACTTGTAGCGGGTGCAAAGGGTTTCCTTAGTTTGAAGGGGGTGCGGGGGTAGGTAAGGTTTTTGCCACGTCGTGTCGATCATTGGACGACGACTCAATTTGCGGCCTGCAAAGGCAAAGTCGAAGGCGAAGGCGAATTCGAAAGGCGTCTTAAAGAATTTTTAATTGCTTCAAAAACAAGTTGAATGCTGTTTTATTTATATTTCCGTCGACCGACGACGACGACGACGAGGCGACGCCATAGACAAATTCCATTAAACTTTTGGCTTCTAAACTGTGTCAAAGTTGGGCGTAGGCAATGTGAATTGAGGGGGGTGTGGTGCAACGCTTCCTGGTCCGCTGGCTAAGGATAATTCAGTGGCGGCAACCGCCAGAGACGAGAGAGCTCTCACAAAACTTTTTGCGCAAAGTAAACTCAACTGAATGAAATGAAAATGCCACAGAGGCAACCAAAAGCTCCTATGGGACAGGCAGGAGGGGCAGAGAGACGCAACACGCGAGAAAGAGATAGATTAAGTGTGTGGGTGGGGAGGGGAAGGGGAAGGGGAAGGGGGTGATAGCGAGCATCGCTTGGTGAGCAATCAATTTCTGTTGACGTTGACAACAAGGCAAAAGTCCGGCCAAAGTTAAGGCCAAAAGACAACGCTCAATGCGTGCTGCGGCAGAAGAGGGTGCGGGGGTTGGTTGGTGAGGGAGGGCTAACAAATCAAAGTCGGAGTCGCGTTTTTAAGACGCCTGTCGAATTGAGTGCTGTGCGACACGCCCACTTTTAGCTGCGTAAACGCCTTAAGTCGGCGTCTTGGGCTGCGGCTGCTTTTGCCGCTTCTGCTTCTGCTTTAGCTGCGGTTGAAGTGTATTTAAAAGTTTGATTAGTTTTTAATGTTTGTAAGGCAAGTTCTTAAGTTTCTCTCGCTCGCTTGCTCGCTCTGTCTCTCTCAGCTCTTAGTTCTGTGTAATTTTTATAAACTTTGCATTTTACTTTATTTCAGTTTCATTTTCAGCTTTAACGTTCACATTGAAAACATATATGTATATATGTATGTATGTATAATTTTATGGAAGCGTATCGCGACCTCGTTGGCCCTTTTGGCCATATTTATGCATATTTATGCAAAAGTGAACTAATCACAAACATATTGCATAAAATAACAATTTCATAAATTGAAACAAAATGTCTAGACTCATTATGCCACCAAAAATGTATGCAATAAAATTATGCAAATTATACCGCCCATAACAATAGCAACAACAATATCAACAACAATATGTTGGCTAAATAATTTCTCATATTTGGCATTTTTGTTGTTGTATGTGGGTTATGTGATTCTTGCTCTCCCTTTTGGCCAAAATTGTCTCTTTTTATCAATTTTTCTCAGTCGCATTTCAAAATTCATTTATTCCAAATTAGATTTTCATATTGTAGAAATGCTTTTGATTTCTTTGTCATCGTTTTAACCTTGCTTATTGTGCTTCACCTCTAAGGAATATGAAATATTGATATGGAATCCAGAGATTTGTTGAATTCAATAGGACATGTGACAAAGATTTGCCACAGACTTGATTTAAATTATTAAAATAAATCAAATGACGAACTTTAGCATCTAGGAACTTTTATTCTTATATGCATCGACTTAAGAAAATTTCCTTTAGAAAAAATTTAATACTTTTAGGTGGATGTGAATTTATTTTTGCTGTAAAGGAAATTTGATGTGAACGTCATAAACAATTTCAAATCTGGCTGTGAAAAAAATTTAAAAACATTTGATGATTTTTAAATATCCTGATCCTGATTACTTTATATTTCAAAACAACATACCAAGTATACGCCCTTGATACATACTTTCTGGACTTTTCACAAGATAAAAATCAATCGTTTTCTTCGTAATCCTTGAATCATATTCTATGTCTGCTTTTAACAGATTGTTATTGAAAACGTTCTCTTGATAATTGCAAGTTAAATAAAAGCGACTTTGACATCGTTGAAATTTTCTTCATATTTTCTTTTGCCCCAATTGCTCATCTTGCCTTTACCACACTCGTCAACAACAATAATAAAAAGGCAGTTGGCAAATGCTACCATAAATTATGAATATGAAAGGCAAGGAGTCTACGTGTGTGAGGCAACCACCCCCACTCCGCCCTTCATCCCACCTTTTGCTCTTCCCTTGGGTCCAATAACGCAAAGAGGGCTCACAAGTCCACTGGCAATGCACGGTTAATAGAAACGTGTGTGTGTAGGTGGATGTGTGTGTGTGTGTAAAAGTTATAAACATTTATGGCAGCTACTTAAAAATGTCAAGCGAAAAAATTATGATAATGATACGTGACATTTGAAAGCAATAACAATTTAGTTAGCACGCACTTTTTGATTACACAAAACAGAAAAAAAAACTCGACCTGCTTTTATTTATGTGTTGGCAACATAAAAT
Organism: Scaptomyza hsui; assembly: GCA_018152825.1. Classification (NCBI taxonomy): domain Eukaryota; kingdom Metazoa; phylum Arthropoda; class Insecta; order Diptera; family Drosophilidae; genus Scaptomyza; species Scaptomyza hsui. The sequence goes on from JAECXO010000269.1 coordinate 10,431,315, forward strand.
TGAAAAATTGCCTCAAATATTTATATATAAATATAAATATATGTACGCACGCGTGTGAGTGTGAGAGAATGTGGCACTCAAGTGAAAATACTTACATGTGTGTGTAATAACAATAATCATAAAGCACGCCATCATAGATTGTGGCAGTGTGGGTAACAACAATCAAAACATCCAGTAAGTTAACTCGACTCTTTAATGCACTTGAAATCATTTAGAAGAGTATTTCTTTCACGTGGAATAAAATGTCAGCTTTAAAGTATGCAATAGTTTTTATATTTTTTTTACCGCTTAAAAGCTTAAACTTATTTTGCTTAATAAAAACCTTAGCTAAAATCTTTTCTAACGAAGCTAAGTTTCATAAATTTCAATTTAAGTATACGTTTTTAAAAATTTACTAAAACTGATTCTTAAGCTTGCTAAGAATGATGAAATTTATGAAATTAACAAAGGACCAAAAAGAGTGGGGGGTGGGGGTGGGGTGCTGTCCTTCAAGTGGTCAGGCTGCCGGATAGGCAGGCAGGCAGGCAGTCAGAAGCAACAACAACAAAAGCAGCAGCAGCAGCAGCAACAACAACAAAGCACACATCCTGTATGTCAACTGAATAATTCGTTGCATGCACAAAAGGCATGCACTCACATCCGGTTTCCTGTCATTCTTTTCGCCACACACACACACACACACACACATATACTCGTACACCCAGAGTGAAAGAGAGAGAGGGGGAGAGAGAGTGACCAGCCTGCAATTTATGTCTATGTTGTTGCTGTTGCAATTGTTGTTGTTGTCTTTATGGCGTGTTTGGTATTTGTTGCAACTTTTGTTTTGAATTCCTGTGGCCTTGTCACACGCTCCATGCGCTTGCAGTTAAATTTATGTTTTAACACACACACACATACACACACACACATACACATACACATACACATACAAACATACACAAACGAATAACTCTTAACGAACAATGAATTCAAAAAAGTGCTGCATACATCGCGACCATTGCGAGACTCGCTGCCTCTCGCTCACTCTTCAGGGAGAGTAGCTGCAGAGCAAGGGGTCAAAGGGTGCGAGAAGGCAGTACTGTGACGGGCAACTGCCAGCACCACATCTCTTGTAAAGCAGCGTATAATCCACTGATTGCTCCCAAGGTTCAGCTTTCAACAATGAAGGACACTGCGAAGGAGTCACGCTGCATCCAGGAGCGGAGTCTGAGAACGGATGGCGAGAGAGGAGGGGGCTGTTGCCGTCGGGTCAACGGATGTGTTGCGCTTTTCAGGGAATTGCATTGGGTGTATTAGCTATACTGAAAGCCAAACTCGAAAGTTATTTATTTAAGCAATAAGTAAATTAAATTAAATTTCCCATACATAATAAAAGCTACATTTATATTTTTTATTATCACTGTAAGCAATTTTAAACACCTTTAAATTATAATTTATTTTTTTCCATTTTCTCAATGATTTTTTTCTATACTTTTTTAATCTTGTATGTTTCCTGTGAACATGTTAATAAGTGTAATTAAAGTGCGACCTTTTGATTTTCAACGAAATTTCGGTTGTGTTTTGTTTTCCTGCTTACCTTTTATTCATGTGCACCTTACATGCTCTTCAGTTGCAGCTGCAGGAGTCCCCGTCCAGGCGCAGTCTGTACTTGTACATTCGAGAGAGAGAGAGAGAGAGAGATCCCGGCGAGGTTAGCATTAATTTTGCATATGAATACGACAGCATGGACAACTGGATTTGTCCTAGTCTACCGCACAAACATATATGTAAGTATGTATGTAAAGTAGCTGCGGCAGCGTTTGCATTCAGCGCGACATGTTTATTGCATGCAACACAATTTCCTAGCCATCGCCAATGTTCTGGCATCCTTTTGATTCTCTTTCCGCGCCAGCTTCTATCTCTGTGTATCCGTCTTTCTGTCTACGTGTCTGTCTGTGCAAAAGTTTGAGGTGCTTGCAAGCAGGCAACCAAGCATCGAGTTGAAGGCATCAATTTTCACATTAATTTCGATGGAAGCTTCGGCCATGCCCAATTAGCTAGCGCTGTCGGCTCATTAGCAATACGAGCCTGCCCCACAACCCACAGTCAACAGCAGCACAGCAACAGATAGACAGGTGAATTGAGTAAAAGCTTTAGACTGTACTTTGCTTCATCCTACGAAAAAGGTTTCAATTTGCATGCCATCAGCGAAGAATACTGCGATTTGCTTTGTCTTACTTTGATGCGCTTGGAAATGTCATCCAATTTCTTATGCTCGAAACAGAAGCTTCAAAGCGCAGACTAAAAGATAAAAGTCTATAATTAGGGCTTACTTACTACAAATAAACTACAAGTTTATGAAGCTAATCAGCTTCACATTCTGCAACCAACTTTAAGTTTTACCTTTATGTATAAAAGAAAACGTTAATCTGATATATTTAAATTTTAAGTACTTTGAACAATTCTAAATATTTAAACCACCAACACAACATAAATAGCACTATGAATTTGAATAAATGTGCAGCCGAAAAGTATGCAATATATGCATGCGCACACTTACTGGACAAATCGGCAATAAATTTGAAAATCCTTTGGCCTTGCATTTGTCATACGACCGGTGTTCATTAGGCAACCTCAAAGTAAATCAGCAAAGTTGCCAGGCAAGCGCAAAAATTTTAAAATGATATACAACTACCTGTGTGTGTGTGTGTTAAAGTTGCCAACACTGCAGCAGCTCATTGTCGAGTGGAGTATAGTTGTTGCTTTTGTTGTTTGCTACTGCATTTAAGTAAAATGAATTGCCTGCAATTTATTTTTGTTGCTTATCATATAAATTGCACTCGCCTGCAAGTCATTATTTGGCACATTTGCGCTCAATGGCTGCACATTGTTCTCCGCCCACAACCAACAGTTGTGGCAACAGGGCGTGGCACCAGCCATATATATGTTTTGTGTGTGTGTGTGTGAGTGTGTGCGTGACGAACCGGAAGCTCACAGATACGCTGGCAACAAACAATAGCAACAACAACAACAACAACAATTTGGCCAAGAGATGCTGCCAGGTGGCCTTTGCACTTGGCTGCATTTTGAGGCAACTGATGGAAAGAAGAACTACGAATACGAGTCATTGTAGAAAGAAAAGTGGCCAGGGGCAAAGGTTGCGAAATGGCCATTGGGGATACATACATACACACATACAAACGTTTGTATGTATGTATGTCCGAAACTGCCATTTAAGCAGTTGCTGCTGCTGCTCTTTTATTTACCACTTGCAATTGCCGCACAAATAAATTTCCGGTTTTGCTTAAATCGTGCGACTTTTGCCAGCATACACAAAAAAAACCAAAAATGTTTGGTTTTAAAAGATCAATACATATAGTATATTCCTCTGAAAGTTATTTAAGATTCACAGTTGATAAAAATTTCTAATCACTTTTAAATATAGATATAGCTTTATTTAGCAACATGTATAGCAATTTACATATATCGGAAACATGGAATTAATTTTCACAAGTCTGATAAGTAAACATTTCACTTGTAAAAATGTTGTTGTAACTGCAAAATCACACAGATACACAGATACAAGTGCGTAGCTCATTTACATAGCAGTTAGGTTTTTGTCGGGGGCGCTTTTCACCACTCAGAAAGGTAAGCAGAACTCAAGTGGAATGCAAACAAACGGTAACAAAGCGACTGGCAAAGTGTGCAGAAATATTTTACAAATGCAATTGCAATTAAGTTGTCCGATTATTGGGTCAGATAGCGGAGACATTTAAGAATTGCGCAGCAAACGAAAGCGAAAACGAAAAAATAAACCCCCCTCCACACACACACACACACTACAAACAGAAAACCGAGCAACGATTGCATACAGCTGAAATACATACATACATATGTACATATGCACATACATACAGAAACGACACACATGGCCTATCAGCTGTAAATTGACCTTGCCCAATATAAACGACAATAAATACAGTTTCCAAATATGTATGTGAAATCATATGAAGGCGACTTTATTATGCTCTACAATAAAGCTTGATAATCACTTAAATGTTAAAATAAATGTGATTTACCAATACACAAGTCAAATTATATATACATATAATAATATATATATATTCATTGAATAAAGGGTTGAGGTAATCAATTTTTGATATCAACGCGACTTGATAAGCGTCTTGCCACGTGCCGCATGCGAGTATATAAATCAGACAAATTCTGCAAAAATCTTTAGAGCATCTAAAAAGTTCGTCAGTAATAATGAATTTTAAGCACTGTGTAAGCAAATAAAAACTAAATAACATAACCAAAAAAGCTTTTAGTCTCTGATCTCTCTCATTCTGTTCTGTGCAGTTGCTGTTGTTATCGTTGCTGCTGGCCAGTGCGAATTGTAGCCCCGTACGGATTACGTCCACAACGGTCCGCCCCTGCGCACCCTGGTGTGCTGGCCAACCTCCACCGCCACCCGGCGCCGTTAACTAAACTGTGATGTGGATACCATAATCAGCTGCCGGTCCTGTTAATGCAACTCCCTTTTGTACAGCAAACATGTGTTGTTGGTGGTCGTTTACTTTTCGTAATTATTTCGTGCCATTTGCTAAAACAATTAAACTCACATAAAGTATACAAATAAGTTTCTTTACTGGTATCTTCTGCTCACATATGAGATTGGGAACCTTCGGTAATTAGTATGGTTTTTTATGTGCAACCAAAGAGCGCGCGATTTTATTGTCTGGGAATTGAAATAAAGCTTCGAGTTTAGCGCTATTTTCGGGGTCATCAAATGGCTGTTGAATGAAATATAAACACACAGCTTTCTCGCTCTCATTATTTTCTTTATCCTTTATCTTTTGGTTAAACTTCAACTCTACTTAACGGTTGTCAAAGCTGCTGCATTAAAACAGAACACAAACAGCAGCAACTCAAACGCAACAATAACAACAAACCTTTTATGTTTGTAAAGACGACGAGCAACAACAATAAGTAAGTGCCGCTAACCAAAGTGCACAAAGCACAAATAGAAACAATGCGTGGAAGTGTGATCAGTCAAAGCAACAACAAAAGTACAAAAGAAATCACTGAGAGAATTCTCACTCAATAACTGTAAGTGTGTGCGATGTGGAGAGAGAAACAAAGACGCTTTGACGACTTTTTCTCAACTACTAAAAAGAGTTAAAGTCAGACTTTTAATCAGTATTTAATGCATTTATTAATACTGTCATGGAACATATAAAGTTCTTTGCAATGTTTATGCCGCACTTCAGCCGCGATGTCCACCGTGATGGTGATTGTGATGATGATTGTGATAGCCGCCGCCGCCGCCGCGATAACCACCACCACCACGACTACCGCCGCCTCCACCACGAGAACGTCCAAATCCACCAAATTGGGGCAATGCCAAAGCAGCAGCAAACAGCGCAAATAAAAAGATCTGTTTAAATAAAGAGAACCAAAAGTTATTTAAAATTATTATTATTGTCTTGCACTGAAGAGCGAATGTACTCACAAGTAATTTCATAACGAGAGCACTTTCAACTATGAACTCAACAGTGCCGAGTACTCGGCTTATAAAGCCGAAAACTGCATTTTCTCGAGGTACAGTCATAAACATAAATTACTTGAACACATCCATAAAACCCAAAGTGATCGCACTTAAGTGCATTTAAAGTCCTGACATATGTAAAATATTTGAATACCTACTTCCTGTTGACCTCTGCCTGCTTTTCAGTTTCTAAGAACTCGAAGATAGGACGTCATAAAAACCGATAACCTTATGTACTGATATGCTTTTATGACCTTTGCTGATTTTGCAATAGTACTTCTTAGTATATACAAATGTAGGTAGTAGGTAAAATATGTCACCATATGTCACCGTTTTTAGATGCATGCGTCTTCTGAAATTCAACCAAAACCTAAGAAATTTAAATACAGATGGAATAAGTCGAATTTATAAGGTTAGGGTTTTCTATAGGTTTTTATTCAGTTAAATTGTCTAGTATCCGCCACGTTTGTGTCCACCCTGGTTATGTCCACCATGTCCACCCTGGTTGAATCCTTGCTGGCCATGACCACCTTGGCCGAATCCATGCTCATTATGTCCACCCTGGTGTCCACCGTGTCCTCCCTGGCCAAATCCACCCTGGCCATGTCCACCCTGGCCAAATCCACCCTGGCCATGTCCACCATGTCCCTGATCGTGTCCACCAAGTCCATGCTGACCATGTCCTTGTTGACCTTGGTTGCCACCATAGCCACCGGCCAAGACAACGGCAATCAGAGCGAAGAATACGATCTGAAAAGTAAGTCAAAATTACTTGCAATGTTTCCCATGTTCATTTGAATAACTTTAAAGGAAACTTACGAAGAATTTCATTTTGATTTTTGTTTTTTACTGTAGCACTTTCAAATAAGTTCTACTTCTGCAGCATCTATCGGGAGGTCTATTTATACCCAGAAATCTACAAAACTGACGCTTGAAAACACACAAAACGATTTCAAAATAAAAACAAACAACGGAAAAAACAAACTTAATTCCAAACCGAATATGTGCGATTATAAACCATATAGTCTTATCATTTACTTTTTTTATACAAACAAATTATAACATATTTTGAATACATTTCAAAGGGTACTTCAACTTTCCAAGTAAGTTTTCAACAATATATTTAATAATGTATATTTGAGTAAGTGATTATTACGAAACTCTCGCAATGAAATAAGACTTGCAAATAAATATTAACAAATATTTAAATCTTGACAAGTTTCTATATGTGTTTTTTGAAATTTCTTAACTTTTAATTTTTATTATTGTACAAATTTTAACATATAGGAAAACCAATGAGTAAAGTATTTAATTTGAACAAATTGTTTGACATTATTTAAAACGAATTTTATAATTAAAGTGTATTTTAAATTCGATGAGCCAATGCTACCAATTTTTTCCTATTTTGTATGTTCATATTGTTCTTATCTTTCCTACTGGCGCCTCTCAAAGTTTATTCGTTTGTCGGAGGCATTTATTGAGGCAAACTCATTTTTTTGTATGAATCAACAAAAATGATTTAACCTTAAACTTGAACTCGGACTGAATACATTGATATATAGTACATGGGTTTGTTAGGGGAAAAACTATTTAAATAAACAATCATAAACTACGTTTAAGCATAAACAAAAACAATAATGTACACAGATGACATAGTTTGAAATTAATAAGAATAGTATATAAATACCTTCTAGAAGGCTTTTATACATAAATTCTGTATTTTTTTTCGGAAAGACAACCTGATTACTAATTTAAACGATTTATATTGGTTTGTAGCTAACAGTTTATTTGCAAAATGCTTTTTATAAGATTATATATTGTGTTTATAAATCCCTGCAAAAATTTACCTCCTCATATTAAATTTCTTACCATTGTTATCAATAAAGATAATCATTATTTTATGAAAATGCATTCATTTATTTTTATAAATCTATTAAGTTCCTTCATTTTGCCCACTCCCACACTCAGAACTTATGTACCACATCTAAATTATTCGTGTACTCACTGCACGACATGCCACAGAGAATTGTTAGCTTTGTTAGATTGATGGGCGGGCTTATGGAATTGCTCGATTTTGACTATTGAAATCCGTGGCCATAATGCTAGTGGTAAATAGTAGTAACAGTAAACATAATAAGCGTGACGCAGTCGCTACAAATAAGATAGCGGGAAAAGAGCTTTCGAATAATTTCACGCAGCTGATGCGCTTGCATAAATCCTTTTAAGGCGTGGCAGGAGGAGTCGAGTAGTGTTGGGGTAGAATGTACTGAGTGTGGCAGCGAGCTGAACGAGCTAATTAAAAGCGTTGCCACTTAAATTGTAAGAAAATGTTGCACAGCTTTGTAAAGGATTTGGCATTCGTAGCAGGACTTGTACTACATCCGCAATCCGCATTCGCAATTCGCGTTTGGCGGAGGGAAAGAGCGACAGCGAGTCGAGTTTTTAATGTTAACGATTTGTTTTCTTGTCGTGTTGTGATTTGCTTTGGGGATTTAGATGAATGCATTAAATATTGAAATTAATGGATTCGAAAGCGACCATTTTATTTATAGCTAAATGGCAAAACGCACTTTGAGGATTCCATTTTAAAAGTAGAAAATAATTATGTAATTTATTGCAATATTTCATAGATCCCTCTAATAATAATCCTAACTTTTCTTTTAAAAAAAAAACACACTGCTCCTTTAATAGCTCTTGTTATATGCTGCTTCTGGCAGGCGCCAGCAACAGGATATAATGATGCAACAATAAACTTTTTTAATGCCGCCGGCAATGAAGTAATTAAAATATTTTAACGCAGCTCCAAAGTCAAACAAAGTTGAACGCCAGACAGACGTAAGCACTTAGAGAGCGACCGAGGTAAGAAAGAGACAGCAGTATAGATGAAGGGAGAGGGAGAGTGAAAGCTCTTCGCTGATGAGGAAATAAGCTTCAACAACTTATTCACCTACCATGCAGATAAAGTATTTAAAAGTGAATTTAATTAAAAATTAACAAAAACAAAAAAATGTTTAAACGGAAACGGGGCGCAAAAATCGTAGAATATGCCCAATGGCTATAGAAGCATTAAACATAGTATGTACATGCTAGCAGCTATTTATTTCAATAGACTTTATTGGCCTATAATTTTTTTGCTTGTTAAGAATATACAGTAGGTTTTCTATTGATATATAAATATCCTGTAAATAACGTTGGATATCACATAAGATTTTTAATGTCTGTCATTTGATTTTAGAAACTAGAAATTCCAAACGCACCTTTAACAGACATTTTTCGATCAGATTTTAACAGTTTGCGCTCAGAACAACAAAAAACAAAAACACACAGAATATATACAGTTTCCACAATCATTATTCGAGTTTAATCACGAGAAATCGATGGGCCATCGAGATTTCTGCTGCGATGGCTGTCAAACACAAAACTTCAATGGACGTCGCTTTCACTGTTTGCGCTGTGTGAACTATGACCTGTGCGGCGACTGCTACGACAATCATGTGGAGACACTCAACCATCGCCTCGAGCATCCCATGCAGCTGCTCCTGGACCATCCCGGGCTGCCCGAACTCCTGCACGATGGCCAGATGATCGAACTGTTGCATTTGCCCAACTGCTACACGTGTCCCTATTGTGCCATGATGGGCTGTACGGCCAAGGAGCTGATAGATCATGTGGTCAGCGGACATCGCCAGGATGAGGAACATGTCGTCTGTCCCATGTGCGCCGGTCTGCCGGGCATTCAGCTGGTGGCCATACGCAATCTGGGCCGCCATCTGCTGCTCAATCACATCGAGCATGCGAATCTCCTCGATCCGCACACTCCTCCGCTGAGTCATGCCTTGGCACGCCTCGCCCGACGCTGCCGACGTCAACGGCCGCTTCCGCCGCCCCCTGCGTCCAGTGCAGGGAACAGACGCAGCTCCGCCAGATCTCAGAGCAGCCGCATTGAGTCCGAGACGGGCAGCTCTATAACCTATCAGCTGTCCGAGCTGCGCCGTCTGCGGCCCGAGCACACCTACAATCAGACGCCCATGCTGGCCATAGCCAGTGGCGAGGCAGTGACCAGTGAAGCTGCCACAGAAACGGCAACAATCTTGGCGCCGGAGCCGTCGGATGCGGATCGCTATCTGCTGACGCAATGGATGACCAATCAGCAGGCGGAACTGGACCAAGCTGCGCTGCAAAACAGCAAGCAACGTCAGCATCAAGCCCTCTTCGCCGAGCACCTGCTCCTCTCCATGCTGTGCGTGGAGCAGCTGGAGCTGCCACAACAAGTTACACAGGCAACAACTGGCACAGATTCCGTTGCAGTTGCAGTACAGCCAACAGCAGTTGCAAACGAAGGGAAGAAGAAGGAAAATGTAATCACGCGACTGTGCTGCAAATATATTCCTTCGCAAATAATGATGCTAATGTCGCTACCAAGCAAGTTGCGCTACATTCAGCTGCAGGGCGTCACACTGGATGAGAGCAAATTGACTGCTGGCAATGGGCAGGAGGAGACCGACTAAGATCCATATGTTATGAATTCCGTAAAAAAAGGTAGCTTGTTAATTGTTTTAAAAAAGTATATGCACATTAAAATTGTTTTGTGAAAATTCATCGAAGGCAATTGTTTTTTTTCTTTTGACTGATTCTTTTGCTATAAATCTTACCAATTCCTTAATAAGCTATATTACTTTTAATCTTATCTCATTCTGTTGTTGTTTAAGCTTTGCGCTGCTGTCAGACTTCATTTTTAGCATACTGAAAATTAATATTTCACATTTTACACTTTACATTTTTTAACATTCTGCAGCTCAGCGTGGCAAATATGTATTTTGCGCCTTAATTTCTTTCGGACTGACTTACAGAATAATTTCTTCCGGTTATGCAGTTTGCCAACAGGATTTACCTGCAGCCCTTAACCCAAGAAAGCACAGTCACAATACTATATAAATAAAATAAAAAATTATAAAATTAAAATTAAATTATATTTAAATATTATTTTATTTTTTAAAAATGTTTGTTACTGAATTCAAATAATGTTAACAGAAATTTTATAAAAACTATTTTTAATTGTAATCTTTTATTTGTTTTTAATATTATTTACAGTAATTTAAAATGCTTACAATTTTAATTAAAATTTTTGTTTCAAAAAAGTAGGAGAAATCTTTGAAACTTTTTATCGAAACTTTAACGATTTGACATTCTTATATATTTATACTATGTGTGTGTAGCAAATGTTTTAAAATCTTACAGAATTATGTTCAGATGTATTGTTCTTGGGTTAAACGCATCTCATTTGCAACGCTGGCTTTCAGTCGCTTTTTAGCCATTGCCTTTTCTTACCAGTTTCGCTATGCTTACAACCTATCTGATGTTGTTGTGCGTTGGTGTTGGTAATTATTTTATGGAGTGTTGCAGACTGTTGGGCTGCCTTCGCCTTCTAGTCTCCAGTATCCAGTTCCGTTAGCTCAAACTCCACGCTCCCTCCCATCTCCGTCCCTGCTTGGCCACCAACAATACCCAGCGTTGTTGAGCTGTGTGCGTGGGCAACTTATGTTTACCAAGTGCGAAAGTGGAAACGTGCTGCAAACACGAACTTCTCCTCCAGCTGCAACATTACCATACCCCCTTCCTCTCCCCCTTCACTGCTATCCCGCTATGCCACTGTCTCTCCTGTTCCCATTGCAGTGCTTTGCGTTTTATAATAGGATTTGAATACAATGGCATTGTAATGAAATGTGCAGCAAACGATGGCGACTGCTGAAGTTTAGTTCTGCGGTTCTGCTCTCTCTCTCTCTCTCTCTCTCTTGAGCCAGCCATCTCCATCTCCTTGTTCCGTCCCTCTCACTCTCCCTTGCTCTGTTTCTATTCTCATCTCCTTCAGTTTCTCTTATGCAGTCGTTGCCAAGTACAAGCCAAACAGCTGTTCCAAGGTTTTTGTGTGTTCCCTGTTGCAAAATAGCGACCAAATGTATATTTGTGTGCATGTGTGTGTGTGTGTGTGTGCGCCCCATTGTGTATGTGTGTCTGGCCATGTAATTTGAGTTGGTAATTAAAAGTAAAGCGAAAGGCAGGTAGAACTACCAGAAGCTGTGCATTAAATGACCGGGCATTTACACACAAACACACACACACACATCTGTATGATATGCTTCTGTGCATTTTGAGCAGTTTATAAGACTGTTTACCGTTGGGTCTAATATCGTTGCGCTTTAAAGCTGCCATGCAGCATTAGCAATCCAATAAAAAAAGGTAAGCAATTAACGTTGATTACGTCAGCAAAATGCTTAAGAGGATTATTTAAGTCCTTGAGTCTTTGAAACTCAACAAAATAATTTTAAAAATACAAAAAAATTTTGTTTTTTGAATGTACATACATTACCTGCATTTAAACGCTGCCTAATAAACAATACTGCCTAGAAGTATGCTGCAAAACTACAATTACCACAAGAGCAATGGATTTTTTTCTTTTAAAAGATATTCCTTAACACCAAGATTTTTTTATGTAATTTTTGGCTGTCTTGTTATTGGCTTAAAAGAATATGTAAATTTCAATGACATTGATTCATTGATTCACTGTGAAATAACCGCAGACTGAAAACCAAGCATGCAAACCGCAATATATTTAGTATATCTGTGTGTGTGTGTCAGCGATAATTACAAGCATCTTGTTGTCAGGCGGATACTTGGGCTCCTTATAACTCCCGCCCACCGCTGCCATTCAGTTCGTCGGCTACAATATCAATTATCGGACGTCAAGTGTCACTCAAGTGTCACGTCAACACCACAAACGCCAATGGAGGAGCACGCAACTCACATGATGACAATCATCGTTTTTATCCAACTGGTTCCTTTTGAGATGAGTTGGCTGCATTTGGAAGCGCTTTCTTCACTCCCACTCTTCCTCATTGTCTCCCTTTGCTTACTCACTCTATACTTATATAGTATATAGAGTTTGTATGTATGGTTGACTGCTCGCTCTGACTTTGATTGATTACAAAAGCAATTGAGCGCAACCTTATTTTAAAATAAAATCGCCAGCAACAAAAAAGTACTAGAAGCGAAATAAAATAAAATTAACATAAATAATACCAAAAAAAAAAGAAAGGGAAATTCTCGATTGACAGCTTCGCAAATGGAAACGTTGTGCAATTAGCTCCCAATGAACCCTAGAGACCCATTGCAACAATAGGTTAATGAGCCACGCCCCATCAATTTTTAGCGGTACGAATTTATACAGCTAGATGCCGCACCGCGGCTGCTATTAATTAGCCCCGCAACAAGAGATGGAGGGCCAGTAAATGAAAAATAAAAATCCAATTACGTTTAATTGATAAATGAATCAGCAGGCGTGACAGAAATTGATTGATGTGAAACTTCAAGGCAAAGGTGAAAGAGTGAAAGAGTGTGAAAATTCAATCTCAACTCGAATGAGAAACATAATCAGCTTGAAAACAAGTGAAAACATCGATAAAAGGGGGCTGTGGGAGTGACAGGGTAAGGCGTGGTCTTTAAACATGGTTTGTTTTTCTTTATCTATTTTTAGTTATCGATTTTTTTCGGTTTTCCATTTAAGAGTAATAAAATAAGAGTCTAAATAAAAAGACATAGCTATCAACGATTTGGTAAATGTTAATAGGCTTAAATTATATCACACACATTAAAATTGCAAAGATAATTTAAATTAAGTTTCCAACTAACAAATTAGCTCAATTATTTAACGTTTCCCTTATGTCTCTGAAGCATTTGCTCATTGTTCTAACTGCAATAAAAGTAATTGTTTGAGAGACCTTAACTGCATTTTTGGTAAAATGTGTCAACTGAGAGTTGGTCACAGTTTAGCCAAAAAGTTCAAAGTGACGTGGACGTGGAGTGAAGTGAAGTCGACAAACAACTGTTGTCAGATAATTGTTAACCATCAAGTCGCACCGCAAATCAAGTGCAGCAATTGCAACTGGCCAGCAATTCATTTGTGGCAAGAATGAGGGAACAGATAAGGCTTTTGGGTTGGGTTAGGTTAGGTCAAGAGTGTGGGTGTCAACAATGTGAGAGAACTATAGCAAAAACCAAAGACAAACGGAATGCAAAGTTGCCAACGTAGCCAAAACATTTAAAGCCACGACTCAACCCTGAAACTGTATGTGCAAAGTTTCGCAATAAGAGAGCGCACTAGTAAGTATATAAAAAGGAAAGGGAAAGGGAGCTGAATGGAGATGGAGTTAAAGTTAAAATTGTAGTTGGAGTGGGGAACTAGATCTGCTTTCAGTTCCATTAAGTATTCGACTTATCAAACTCCAGAGACGGCCATTCATCAGCATTAGAGAGAAAGTGCTTTAAACTTTTCAACTTTAGCAGGCGCAACTATTTCGCATTTTGGGTCATATTTAATGTACATATTTAGAGATTTTCCCATCAAAACAATATCTGTCATTAGTGTCAAATGGTTAGGCGTGGCAGAAATCCTTTTAATGTTATCCCAAGTCGATTCGGGTTATAATGTCAGCATCATAATGAGCACAAAGCACACAGCTCTTGCTGCCTTTGACACTCTGCTCTGACGTCTATTGAACAACAGCGAAAGAGGCCGATTTTACTATTACCCCAACCAGTTGGGCAGACAGCCAAGAAGGCAGTCAGGCAGGTCGACAACATTAATATTAATTTATTTGTATATAAATTATTTATGAAATTTTGTCATTTTTGGTAATTATGATGCGCGTCGACCTATGACCTTTTAATTAAAACCTCAACGTTGACAACTGAGCCCAAAAAAAACCAAAAACAAATGATGCGAATTTCGCATAAAGTGCGCTCGCACATAAAAAGTATCAAAGATACCAGTTTTTTGTGTTGGGTAGGAGTTAAAAGCGTACAAAACGTTCCAAGCAACAAAATTATTATCAGTGCATGTAGACAAAGAAAAAATTAAGAAAGCAAAAGTTTTTGGCGACAATCCCGACGCACTTTTATGGCCCCGACTTTTGGTGTGTGGAAATGAAGATAACCATGGCCCTATCACATATGAACTTTATTAGGGATGGGCAGCTTGAAATAAGGGATAAAAATCAAGCTAAACTGCTATTATCAAGTTATGGTATGGAGACCAGTTTAATTTCTAGTACTCTAAGTTTAACAAAATAATTAATTAATGAATTTTTTCGTTACTGTAAACTGCATTAATAAAAACTGTATTCACAATGAACCATTTCATTTATAAATAATTTAATTTCGAATTTACTTATATTTTAAGAAAAATTTCCTATTTGTCGATTGCTTGGATTTTTCTCACAAGCCACAAATTTGCCATCTCTGGTTTCAATGTGTGTGTGTTCATCTGCTTAAAGTATGATTGCAAGTGTGAAAATATATATGCTAAACGTGCCCGCCCCGTTGCGCTCCATGCGTTTTTTGTTTTATGACGCGGCGACGTGCTCGGAAAATGAAAAGCACTTGACTCGCCAAAGTGCTGAACTTGGTGGTCCCCACCCCATACCTTAACTGGAGCCACATCCTGCCTGCGTTCGCCTCAAGTCCTGCCACACATTCCGAATCGTAAAACGTTTCGTCTTTTTTTTTACCAGCGAACATTTTCTTGGAACAAAAAAATGTACTGATTTCGGTAGACATTTAATGCGGGTTGCAAAAGTTCAAATGAATACTGAATTCTCTACAAAACTATCTCATTAAAACAAAAATTAACTAACCTAAACTAGCAAAAGATACAAGGTGTGGTTGATTCCGTTTTCACTGGATAGCTTAGGATAAGAGGTGGCAGCTTGTTTTTCACTGCCTACTTTAAGGCATGACTAATAACTAATTTTATTCATTAAAAAAAAGAATAAAAGAAAATTATATTAATTTTTTTTATGTTTACCATTGTTTAATAAAGCTTATTAATTTTTTTATGTGTGCTTATGAATGTTAATTATTTCAAGTGTTTGTGCATTTCAAAAATGAGTTTACTGTAAGTATTAAAGATAGGGTACTCGCAATGCGTTAACGCGACAATGTGGTAACATACGCAGCTCACAAGTAAATTGTATATTCTTGCCTCTATTCCAGTCTCATTTGTGTGAAACATTTTAGAAATTGTCGCCAAACTGATGTCTAACTTGATGTTGCAAGGTTCTAAACTTTATAGAGTAAATAAAGTATGATTGGGTGTACATGTGACTGTGTGCATGTGTGTGTGTGCATGTATATTGTAAGTTCAGTTTGTGGTTTGTACAAATTCAACACTCTATTTGCTTGCTGTGCGCTTTGAGTTAATTTCATTTGATTTATGCGATTTAATGTTGCTGCAACTGGAACTGAA
Source organism: Scaptomyza hsui (assembly GCA_018152825.1). Classification (NCBI taxonomy): domain Eukaryota; kingdom Metazoa; phylum Arthropoda; class Insecta; order Diptera; family Drosophilidae; genus Scaptomyza; species Scaptomyza hsui. The sequence goes on from JAECXO010000269.1 coordinate 10,447,142, forward strand.
GCTGGAGATGGAGCTGAAATTAAGCCCGTTGTTATTCAAGAGTATCTGTTGTTGTTGTTGTTTTTGTTGTTGCTGTGGTCAATAAATTACCCGCTGTGTGCAAAGGCTTTTCGCATTGTTCCTTTTACATATTTGAAGTGCACTTTATGCTTTTTGCATACACAATTCGCAATTAATTTAAAACAATTATGTTGGCGCCGTGCAAAAAGAACTCCCACACTCTCTCTCTCCCCTCTTTTTCACTGCAAAGTAAAAATAATAACAACAACAAACAGAAAAACCATACTGCGGTGAAATGACATGTCGCCTGTCAACCGCACATTTTCAGTTCAAGTGTTATACAATTATGGTAAAGCATTTTCACGGCTGGATTAAACAATAACAAAAAAATATAAATAAAAATTTGCAGCCAGCTGAGTTAATCATTGCTTCTTGCCTTCAAATAGAGCAACAACATAATTTATTTAGCCAAAAAAAAATATTTACAGCTCAAATTAATTAATTGATTTAGCCGGAAAACTTTTTTTTTAAACTTTGCTATTTGCTTTTTGGTTTTATCCCCTAAAAAAAAACAAGGAATTGACAAAAAGCTTACATACAAATCTTACAAACATTAATTTAGCTAACGGAAAACTAGCAAAGAAAGCTTCATTAGATCTAAGAATCGAATTTGCATTGACATGCGGGTAAAAAGCTTTAAAAATTGCACAGCTTGAGGCACGCTAATTGCAACCGTCTGTTGCTTCAGGTGCACCAGATAGAGCAGCAACATAGAGCAGGTCGGGCTAATGGATTTTTCCACGCCTAATTACCATTACTTAGCCGGACACAACACGGGACAGTAACAGCAAGAAATTACATTAAAAATTTGACACCTTTTTTTTGCATGCTTATTTTAATTTTATAATTCTCTGGGTTTTTTTTCTTTTGCCAGCTAAGAGGTATGTGTGGAAAAATGCAAATGGAATTTCATAGTCACCATTAACACCTTTTTGCACAGTCGCCTGTTGGCTCTTACATTCTCGTTTCCATTCATTTCTTGTGGTCCTTGCTTCCCTTCTCCTTTTCTGCGCATATTTTATGTGACGTCATGGCCAAAAAACGAAAAACAAAAAAGAAAAGATATATATACAAAAAATGCATTTAATTAAATGCCACACAAATGCGGCGCGAAACGTTTTCAGAGTGTGATATTTTTCAACGCCTTCCACTTTCGACCCCTTGCCCCTTAGTTCTGGACAGTGTCCAGTGTACTAAAATGCGCGTTTAATGTGCTTAGTATAAAGAGAAGAAGTGAAACACATAGATTCATAAGTCGCCGTTTATTCGATTAGTAGAAATTAAAAATTTAAAAGAACTGGAAAGAAATGTTTAATAAATGCAGATAAATTTTGGGGTAATTATACTTTATAATTTAGAATGTAAGATAAAAGTGGAGATAATTATAACTATTTGTGAATTTTTATCACACAGTGTACAGAATAATTTACTAGTTATGTGACATAATTAATGACTCTTACATAATTCACATTATTAACCCACTAAATTAATTGCCTCATTTGCATAATTAACCCATTATGAGCTAGAACTTACCCTACTAAAAATTGTCACCTAAAAACAAACTAAAGCCTATTGAGATATTCAATATCTCAAACTGAATTGTGCTCCCCACAATTTCCAAAAAATTTGTTGACTCCTCACACTTGCAACACTGCACTACCGAATTAGAGGCCATGTATATTTGCAGTTCAAACTGCAAACTGGTTTGAAATCTATGGAAAATTAATGTCGTTTCTAGTTACTAAAATCACTTCCTGTGTTGCCTTATTGGAAACTCTGTTTGCCTGCAGGGGCAGTGGAGTGGGTGCATGCAACAACCACAACACACAGCTCAATCTGCAGAGCTTTAGCCAGTCGTTTCCTGGCCCTTGAGCAATTCCGTTTGCCACTGCTTACTTTGTATTTAAGCATTGCAGTTTTGCAATTTTTGTGTGTGCTCAAAACGCAACGGAAATTGCTCGATAGGTGAACAGTAAACCGAAAATTTCGAACCAGAAACGAACGAATGAATTTGTCATTTGCAGATTGTCTGTTGTCCGTTGGCTTTTTTATTTATTTTTTTTTACTGTTGTTGTTGTTGTTGTTTATGCCGTTTGCCTGACAAAATTGCAGCTCAAAAGTTTGTGGAACCAAAAACGTAGCCGAAACCTTGCAACATCCCCATCTTGCCGCTTTGTAGCCAACTGTTTGCATACGTGCCCAATGTGCAGTTGCCTGGGCGCTTCCAATCATTGGCCTGTTGTTGTTGTTGAGTATGCAACATGTAACTGACACAATCGAAATGGGAAACGACTTGCAACACGACACAACTACAATTGCCACCAGCTGCTGCTGGCGCTGTAACAAATATTTTCTTACCTTGCAACCGCACACGGAAATTGAAGTGTGAAATCTGAGGCAAAATCTCTATGCATCTCTCTGAGTGCCGGATTAGTTAACCTTCCAACCCCTTCACACTCACAGCCACCCCGCAATTGTACATCGTGTGATTTTTGAGTGTTTGATCGTCAGACAGGCGTCAGATTATGCCAGCCCAAAAAAAAAACGTTCTTCTTCCTTTTGTAACCCAGAGGCAAACAGCTAAGAAAAATATGTGCGCCCAAACTGAAGATGGCTTCAAATGTCGCGAATCTGCAGCCTGGTTGCATGCGACAAAATCCTGTGGGTCTGCCGGGTTGTTTACTCTTGCAGCGGCGACATTGCGGCAGCTTAGGCAAATGTTGCAAGTGCAACAACCGAGCGAAAAAGAAGTTTGCAAAAGACGGCAATTTAATGCACTTCTTCAACTATATCTTATAACATTTATATGAACTTTAAAGAAAGAGTTTTTATTCCTTTTATCATGTCAGATGTGTTCAATTATTAGCTTGCTCTAAGTTCTTTTAGCTAGTTCAAATGACTTATCCTTCAGTTGCAGTGTATAAGCCTTAGTACTTTATGTCATGACTGAAGTCAGCTAGTTGCAGCAACAACTGCTCATGTGTAGCGGCAGCAACATTGTTGTTGCTTATCAGTGACTGTGACTGTAGCTGAAGCTGTGGCAAGTTGCCGTTACGGTTACGGCACATTGCACATACGCCGTGTGGTGCAGTGCAGCCTTTTTGCCTATGGATTCGTTACCCAAATGCGTTGTGTCAATTGTGTGTGTCTGTCTTGAAGCTGCTAAATATTTGTTTACAGCATTAAATTCAGTTACGACAAATCTTAAAGCAAGCTGTAGCAAAAACGAATAAAATAAAATAAAACAAAAAGAAAGGAAAAGAAAAGAAAGAAAATAAAATCAACAAAACAAAACAAACATAAGAAAGCCAACTCATCAAGTTTTGCACAAGTCTGCCAGTTGCACGTTACACGGGGCGTATGCGTAATTTGGCGGAAGCTGCAGTAAAAATCCAGCTGCAGATGTTTCGAAGCACGAAATTAATTACAAAAACACACACATACAGACACACAGACAGGCAAGCAGCTAAGCAAAAGTATAACAAAAACAGCGCCAAAATAATAATAATAATAAGTAAGAAAAATAAACTTTACACACAGAAAAACAGAAAGAGCGAGAGAAACCATAAAGAAGCATATGCTAAGGAAAGGCATAAAAATAAACCCAAGGAAGAAAGAACAACTTTTGTGATATTATCTACATATATGTATGTACGTGTATGTGTTTGTGTGTGTGTCTTTGTTTATATTTCTTGTTGTTGCTGATGAGTTGTGAGAAAGAGATTTGGAAAAAGTTGTAAAAGCCTGCACCAAAACTGGAAGTTACTGCTGGTCATATCTATGACTGTCCAAAAACAGGAAGTCATCATTCTCATCGCTAGCTAATTGTACTCAGTGCAGGGTATATGGGGGTATATTACCACTAAAGATTTTCCTACAATTCATACAATATTGTTTTAGAAATGGTAAACAAAATCCGCTGGATCTAAATATAAATAACATAGAGAAGACATTGTTCTTTTATCTGCACGTAAACCAAATAAAATTTCCTTTCTTACATAAGAAAAATTAAAAAAAAATAAATAAAACTTGTTCATGTTATTAATAGCAGTTAATATCTTCTCAATAGTGCTTTAACATACACATTTATTGTAAATAAATAAAAAAATATAAATGTTCATTTGTTAAGGTTTCTCACAAGGAGAAAAATATGTATTGACTCATAAAAATTCAGTTGTTTCTTTATTTGTACTCTGAAAACAATGGAAACCTTTTTAAGAGCATTAAATATTCAACTATGTATGTATATATGTATGTTTGTACATATATCAATATATCATCTTGTTAAATTGTTGTTTTCGTTGTTGGTTTTGTTTCTTTGGTGCCAAGGACTTGAATGTAAAACTTGAAAGGCAGCAATTAGTGTTAAATAAAGAAGTAATAAAGTGTAAATAACATTTTTGAAGCGCAAATGAAAAGCAAGCAATAATAATACCACTGCTACTAGCTCAACTGGTGCAACAACTAGTCTCTGCCCTCTACCCTCCCCTCTACCCTACCCTCACCCTCACTGAAGGGTCTGTAGGGTAGGTGCGTTTTATGTATGCTGTTTGTCTGGTTGGTTAGTTGGCTGACTGGCCATTATTTATGGGCAGCATTGTTTGGCATTTAAAGTGAAAAGCTGGCCGACAGCTGGCAATCATTTTAAAGCATTTGCCAAGCAATTAATTCTTGCATAAATATTGTAAACAAATTGCTAGTCATATATGTGCGTAACGTGCATTGCATCAACAACATCATCATCAGCAACAACAACGAAAATCATGCGATTACAAGTTGATTTTTGCAATTGTATGTCAAGTCTCGTTTTCATTTTGATTTATGCCTCGTTTGTTGGCTCAATTTGTCAATTAATCAGTATAAATGTCAATTGAAATTGTTTTGAAGAAATTAATGTTTGCATAGAATAAATCATTGAACATCGATTTTAAACACAAAAACGCATTTGTTTACATCGTCTACTGAACTGAAAGTCTTTCAATTAAAACATGATAAAATAAAAACTTACTGGTTTTTAACTTTCATTTTCTATGGCTCTTTAATGAAGTCAATTAGTTTGAAATAGTTTCGTATTATTATTTTCTCATACAAAAAATCAACTTGTGGCCTTATTGCATTTTGTGTTCGAAATTAAGTTAACATATAACATAATTGATGGCCCGATTTGCATAAACTTTGCATTGCAAATGCTCGACTCGAGTACAAAGAAATAAGTTTTTAGGCCAACCTGCAATCAACTTGCATACATTTTGGAAATGCTGTCAACTTGGATTTGGCAAAAAGAAGTATCATTTGATAGACAAATTGAAACAAATTTTGGGCAAACAATGCGTTCTAATAGATACGCTCGTTGCATGCAAGAACCAAAATGAATTTACGACTCAAATAAAATATGACTGTGAGTGAAATTTTAACTTATTCGATGTTTGTTGCAACCGGATCGCATGCATAGCCATCATTGGTGCTAGGCACTCGAAGGAAGCATTCCAATTCGAGTGTCCCCAGACCCAGACGGCAAGTAACGGCAAACGACAACGAACGCCGAGGAGGAGAAAGAGGGTGGTTGGAGGAGCGTTTCTAGTGGGAATCACGTAACGAAGTGCATTGTTAAAATATAATAAAATCGCAATTTTGCGTTCATGTTGCAATGTGGCGTCATATCCTTTTTCCTTTAATTTTTCACGAATTCGCCGTTACGTAGTTCCGAAAACCCAAACCAAAGAAAGAGAAGGAGTGCATTTCTCCCTTCTATATTCCTTGTGCGCTCTCGTGCACTTCATAGTGGAAGGGGTGGTGTGGGGAGTGGGGGCGTTGTAACGGCACTTTCTATGCACACTCCATAGATTTTAATGCAATTTTCTACGGGTTTTATATGTTTTTATTTCGCTGTTGTCATTGTCGCAGCTGCCAAAGTCTTTGTTCTTTGTTCCTTGGTCCTTGTTCCTTGGTCCTTGCCTAGGAACAGGTCCGATTCCATAGCGACGACCGCTGGCCGCTTCGTTGAGTTTGCTGTTGGGTTAGTTTTTTGGGTTTGCTTACTCCGTGTTTGGACCATGTATCCGCTTGCAAGAGTTTCTTTCTCTCAATTGTCCTTCAGCGCACTTTTGCGGTTCTCCCTTTCTTTCTATTACTTTTCTTTCTCTTTCTCCTTTGGTTGGTGCTGTAAAATATAATGCCTTTGTTTGTTTGCGCAATAAAAAATGATTACTTTAATTTCCGTGCACATAAAAAAGCACGTCTAACATGAGAAATTGCTGTCATTGTGGCACTTTCTTTCAATATATGTTTTTGTTATTATAGTTTTTTTTTTTGTATCCAATGGCGCAATAAATACATTTGACTATGCAAATTTTTGGTGGTTCAATATTTTAGGTTATGTAACTTACAATATCTTCCACTTGCGAATATTTCACTTAGCATTTTTCTTTTTTTTTTTTCTGCAAATAATCTGTCCAATGCAAAAAGAGAACTTATATTTTTTCTCACTTCTATCTTGCATAGTCCTTTTTTTTGGTGGGGTCCTGCTGCTTTCAGCCTTCCTTGCAATGTTTTGTGTCAAACCGCATGGGCCAAAAACAGAAGTCAGGCCCAGGCTGTGGATTGTGGCTTTATCTTTCTGCCTTCCCACCTCCCCAGCATCTCTCTACCCCGTTTTTTATTCTCTGGCTGCTAAGCGAAAAGTTTATGGACCAAATTGTTTTCACCTGCTGTCCCAAATTTATAACACCCTCTCTCTCTCTCGACTGGCCTTTATTTTTATTTGTATAATCCTTTCGCTTATGGCATGCCACGCCCCCTTCCTTCGTCGCCAACATTTGCACATGACAGAAACCAGGCATTGGAATTTGCGAGCCCGCCACTTGGATTAGTGGCAAAGACAAAAACCAACCCAACTGAATTCTCAGCTTTCTCTCCCTCTCTCTTTCTCTGTTTTGCACAGTGGTCGAAAAGTTGGTTCTCTCCACCTCTGGAATTTTTTATGGTCATTTCTTGTACTTTGCATAATGCGTTGGTTCGCCCAATTTTTACGAGTTTTGGCCAGCGGGCCGAGTTTAAGGCCATAATGGCCCAAACACTTGTTGTGCCCGCAAGGTGCAACCCCTCCCCCCCACATGCCCCTTGCCACTCTGTTTTGCCAACATTTCTGATGAGTTGGCGCTAGGGAAAAACATTTTTCAATGGCCTCATTAAACGACCAGAAATTATATTAAATTTGCCAAAAATTCAGCTGCATAAAAATGTTGTAAATATTTTTATGCCTGCATTAATATGCAACGTCAACCACTGTGTTTGCCACAGGCAAGTGTGTAAGAGGGGTGTGTGAGGGGGTGTTGCTGTCGCTGCTAATACCACCGCTAATAAAATCTTACTGCCGTAGCAACGCAGAGCCATGAAGCACAGCTGTGTGCAGTCATTTTTACTGCTGCAGTAGGAAAATGGCAATGCCGAAAGGCAAAAGACGATGAAAACGATGGCCAAAAGGCCAAAAGGGAATTGCGCGAAGCTCAGCGCCAACACTTCTTTCTGTCTCTCTAGCTGCTTGCTCTTGTTGTTGTTATCGTTGTTGGTGTTAGCTAGTTTAAAAGATTGCAATGAATGGAAACGGTCTCCAGCTCTATATTAAGCTTATTGTTCGATTTATGATTAGCTGCAAGTACAAAGCTTAAGGTCTTTTCAAGTATACATCTTATGGTTGCCATAGGTATAGGTATTTGTGATTTTATATTATAAATTCTTTTCTGATTCTCATAATTAATGTTTTATAGCAATGCTTGTAAGTTAAATTTTATGAACCCCTGGGTATTAAAAAGAAGAAAAAACATTGGAAAAAATTAGTTTCTTAATGTGTTCTTTTAATACATAGTTAAGAGAAAAATATGCGAATGAACTAGAATCGTTTATCGATTCAATCATCCTTGATTTAGGCATATATCGCATAAATTGAATGCAAAATGTAAAAAACAAATAATCTAAGATCAACTAGAACTGTACCTTAATAAAAATCTACATAGTTGATTTTAATACTTTTACTCTTAATGAGAAATTAAATATTATAAAGATTTTATCAACTTCCATATCTGAAGAATGGCTTCAATAATTTTATCTAACTTAATTAGTTCTTTGAATACGTGATAACTTACCGAAAAGTACTTTCTTCATAGGTAAGAAAGTAAGCTAAGTAATTTATTCTTCAGCAAGGTTAATATCATTCTTGTACATGCATATTTTCATTAAGATGTGATTTACCTTTCAGAAGTACTCGAAATGTATGTATGTGTGTTACCTGAGGCAAAAGAATTAGCCGATTATGAGCACCTGGATAATAACATTTTGAGCACACCCTCGACATGTCCTTATCATCCTGTTAGTGTGTGTGTCCTTGTCGGTTGATCTACCGTTTCATTTAAATACAAATTAAAAGATGACAACGTTGCTTTCGTTGTTGTTGTTTTTGTTACTGTTACCGCTTAACGTTTACATCTAATGAAACTTTATGACGACCACTTGGCCCGAAGGGGCACACACACAGGTCGAGAGAGAGAGAGAGAGAGAGAGAGGGACATCGACTTGAGCCACACCTTTAAGTGGCTGCTTGCCCTTACCCTTACCCATACCCTCCTTACCTTACCGCACCTTGGTTTTTACCTGTCCGCGGTTTTTTTCACTAATTTGCCGAGCAATTTACATAAAGGCCGCTCTGCCAAAGTTGTTAGCCAACGTAATTTCAGCATACATATATATTTTTTTTATAGTCAAAAACTGAAAATGACCAAAAGAGAGAGAGAGAGAGAGAGAGAGAGGGGAAGAAAACCTTCGGGCTTTGCCTGGGCACATAACTTGATTAAATTAGAGCCCGAGTCGAGGGTTCATAACGGTCGGGTAGAAAGGAGTTTGGGTCTAATGACAGTCAGCTGCATTTTACTGCTTTTCCGCGTACTCGATGCTTTTCCGAGTTGATTTCCCGTACTCGTTAGCTGTATGCCTTTTGCATATTTGGATTTTCAGAGTCATAATTCGGAGATTTATTTATGCATGAAATGCTAACAAAATCTGAATAATTACTAACAATGGCTACAACTAACTGACTGACAGCCAAACAAAAGGCAAAGCAATAAACTGACAGACAGCAGAAAGAGACGAGGAGAGTGAGAGAGAAAGGGAGAGAAAACGAAATTCAGATTTTTGGCCTGTCAGTTTTCGTTTCATACGAGGTAAAATAATACGTTAAAATAATAATATGAATACGATTTTGGCATAGAACTGACAATTGTTCGCTACAATATGCCAACAACAAAGGGAAACAAGAAACAACTGACGTCATTTTCAGACAGTAGCAGAACAAGTGGGCGTGGCAGGTTTGTACTACCAAGAAGTAAAAGATGTTTGTGAGAGTTTGTATTTGAAGAGCTTCTTGGCATTATGATTGAAGGTTAAATCCAAAAAAAATATCCAAAGACATAAAACTCAAAATAAGTCAAATATTATTTTAGAAAGGATTTAAAGTATATAAGAAAAGACATTAAAGATTCAACTTCAGATGGAAGTGCAAAATGACTTTTAGGTAACTTAATAATGCTAAGCGTTTTAAATACTTTACTATTTGATTGGCAATTCAATGTGGGATGGCTTTCCGGCTTTGGGAATTGAAGCTATAATCCTCTCCCCTTTCCTGGCCATTAAACACGTCAATAATCTGACGCGCTGCGGGAACAAAGTTGTCATCAACAAACGGCAACCGTGTGGCCCCAGCTAACAATTAACAATTAAAACCCCAAAGAGCACAACTCAATTTTAGACAACACCAACACTCAGACAGACAAAGGCAATTTCATACATATACGTATATAAAAGATAGCTGACTTCGATAGCAACAAACCGCAACAACAAGGATGAAACAAGAAGAAGAAGAAGAAGAAGAAGCAACAACAATGGCCACTGTGAAAACTGAGGGTTGGGGCAAGGCGAGGCGAGGCGAAGTTTTGCGCACTTACAACTAAAAACTTGTTACGTATTTAATTGCAATTAAAAAGTTGTTTGTAGTTACGAATGCTGCGTTCTCTATCTGTGTGTGTGTGTTCTTATTGTTGTTGCTGATGCTGTTACCATTATTATTGTTGTTGTTGTTGTTGTTGTTGTTGGCAATGGCTATGAGGGCTGTGCTGCCAAATTGTCCTTACCATAAGAGAGAGCCACAAAGATGAAGTCATTACACAAGCCCAACTGAAAATTGGCGCAGAGCAGTCAAAAGGGTTTTTGCGCTTAATGACTTTGATGTGCGGTATATAGTGGGGTGTTGGGGGGAGGTGGAGGGTAACCTTAGCCAAATCCCAGCACAAAGAATTCGATATAGCTAAAGAGACTTAGATTTGAAGGCGATAACACTCATTAGAGTTTGGCGATTTTGGCTTAAAACACACACACACAAACCCTTAGCCAAAACTTTGCCCATAACAATTGGCCATGAGCGCAATTGGCCAAAAGAATTAGGGGTGTGTATAGATCAAATTTCTTATATATATAAAAAACAAAGCTTGGGTTAAAGCAAACATTCTGAACAACTCTTAAATGTCTCCAAAATAAATAAACTATTTTCCATGACTATTAATTTTATTGTGTTTTTACAACGAATTATTATTTTTTATGATTTCTAATACCGCCTCCAAGAGCGTCGACCATCAAATCCACCTTCTAGTTGTAGTTGTTGTCGCTCCAGTTGTCGCTGCTGCTGCTGCACATGCTGTCTAGAATGTTGCTGTTGAAAGCGTTGTCGAGCAAAATTAAAACGGAACTGAGGTACAGCAAATGCAGCTGATGCAATTGCAAGAAGAATTAAAACCTAAAAATAAAAGATAAATAAATCAACAAACCTGAAACAAGAGGCGACAATTGAACTTACTTGAAATTTCATTATAACAGTTTTCAAGTTCACAACTTGAAAGATTGTTTGCAACTGTTCTGTTTGCTGGGCAAGCACCTTTTATTTGTACAACTTTTGGTAAGTAAACAGAAAACGAGTAATCAGGTAAGACACCTATCTTATACCTGCCTGACTTTGCTAATTACATAAACCTTGAAAAATTCAACTTACAATTCCATTTGTTATCGATGTGATTGTGCTCGAACATCTTAAATTGAATATGCACCAAAGCATCTAAATATATATTCATAGCAATGAATTGAAATATCATGATACCATAGTTGTTTGTATAGCAACCCGAAAAATAATCCCCAATTGGATTAGTTAAAAGATACTTTTGAGAGTTTGCTTGACAAGAGCAAAGCAAACAAAATTCAGTCAGCCATTGAGCTCAAATCACCTGCAGCGGATAAAAATGTGACCCGTTTGACTCTCGACTGTCGCTGTTGTTGTTTTCTGTGTGCTGTGTTCTGTTTCAGTTTCTGATTCTGTTCTGGCAGCTTGGCTCCCCCAAGTGCAGACTGCACTTGGCTTTTCTCCCCCAATGTGACGGCAATTGAGTTTAGTGTATACGTGTTTGCATTAAGTAGGAAAGGGAGGTGGAGAAACAGAAAATAAGAGGGTCTAAGCTGTGGGATTGAACAGCACTAGTGACGCGTGTAAGCGGTAAATGAATTTATTTGGCTCATTTAGTTGCAGTTAATTTATTTTTATATTTATTGAGTTTGTTAAGCAATATGCTCCTGCCACAAAGCCACGTTAAAGCCACTTATTATGGATATTAATGCTAAGCAATATTCTGTAGTATTTTTTAGGCGCAAAAATATTCTTGGCCTTTTGCCAACGTACAGTTCTTTGTTTTTATGTCTGTTCATGTATCGTTAAACTTTGCATATCCTAAAATCCACAACACTGTGCCTAATCATAGTGGACGTGTCTCAGTAATTTCAACAGCTTGAGTAAAATGTCTAATAGGCGCCTTGAGGGTTCCACCATTTCCAAATTGCAGTCCTTTTGATACCACTTCCTTTCTGGCTTGTCGCGTGCCATTCACTCGAAACGTCTGGTTTCAACACTTTTCGGCGTTTTGATGGATGCCCAACACGACACATGGCCATGCATTCAAATTTGTTCAAATTCATTTCAATTACCGTCAATTTTCAATAATTTTCTTCAAATTATATTCCATTAGCCTAATGCCCAAAAACATAATTACTCAAGGCACGCAACAGTTGTTGGTGGACATTAACAAGGATTTATAAGACAGACACAAAACATAATTCTTATCCAAAATTTAGGCCAATAGATGTATTAAAAGTGATGCTGGGGATCTAAAAGTCTTAAAATGTTCAAAAAAATTTTAGTTTTACCAATTCAACGGAGTAGAAAAACCAATTCCTAACAGAAATCAATTAAGGATGAAAACATACGTAAGCTACGTCTCCGCCTTTTGTTAGTTATCATACAGCATCAGATGAAAACATACGTAAGCTACGTCTCCACCTCTTGTTAGTTATCATACAGCATCTCCTAAAATGGGAAAGCTTACCCAATAAAAAAAAAAATAAAGATGAACGAATCCAACTAGAAAATCCTGCTACATTTAATTTTAAACTTTTCATGTGGCAACTTTTTGACTGCCGCCTTCTGCATGCGTGCGGGGTAAGTTGGGGTTATTTAGGAGCAGGTTGGCAATGCATTAGCCGGGGCTGTATTTTATGTGAATATACCGCTGAAAACGCGAAGCAGGTGGCAAGGGTTACGAGTATGCATGTTTATTTGTGTGTGTGTGTGTGTGTGTGTGTAAGTGTGTGGCAAGCGGAAAATAGAGGGTCGGGTATTGCCATCCGGCTGTGCTCTTATGAATTTCACATGCTTAAGCCGCAAACTTATGTGCGCGCACAGCTTGAAATCCACGCGCACGTAAACTAAACTCTAACTAAACCAAAACTCACATTTCTGCCGCGTATCTATTGCCCTGAACTTTGCTTTTCAACGTCCTCATCCACATCCGCGTTGGCGTTCGCGTCCTCGTCCTTGTCGTCCTTGTTGTCGTCGCCAAAGCTGCATTTCGGCTTTGCCATGTTACCAGGGCTTAGTAGGCAGTGCTCAGGTTTTGGAACTCTGCGTCAAGAGCTCGGAAGTTGGAGAAGCATCGTGTGCCAAGTCAATGAGCAATGAGCAATTGACTGCCATCCTGACTTCCTCATATATTCATATCTTGTGACACTGTAAAACGCGAAAATGTGCCTCAATATGAACGAAAAGTTGTTTGACTGCAATCGCTTAGCAGGAGGCAGAACTTCTTACAAGTGAACTTTCGGCTGGAACTGGCGTACACAAAATATGTTTTGTTTTGATAGATGTGTGACGGCTTCAATTTTCAAAGACAGTTAATTTTTTTAATAACAAAAAGTTTAACATGTGCTTTTAAGCAATTAATTATTGAGCTAATTAAAATAGGTTGAGAATTGCGCACTTTGCAGATTTCTTGGCTCGTTAGAAAAGTTCAAAAGCAATCAGGGTATTCAGCAGCTATGAGAAATATGAGAAGTAATAAATTGATATCTGACAGCATTACAACAAATACACAGAAACATTTTTATCTAAGCAAACATGCCCTCTGTTTACAAAGATCATAACATTTGACAAAAAAAAATTTGAGAAATTGAGTGGTTACCAGATTATTCGTAAAAGCAGCTGCTTTCTGACATTATTGATCTAACGAAATTAGGTCACACTTTGTACTGGTTGTAAAAGCGCGTTATTTTGATTTCTGATCAAAAACACAAATCAAATTGTTTTTCAGTCAGTTTAGTTTTGTTTTATTCAGTTTTGTATTTAAGTTGCTTAACACAAAAAATTTGTTCATTGCAGTTGAACTGTCATCGAACTGGGAAACAGCTGACTGGTCACAAATACGACAAAAGAAACTTAAAAAGTGCACTCACTAGCTACAATGTAATAAAAAAAATTTAAAAATAATTGTAGTAAATATATTTCTTCTAACATTTCTCATAGCTGCGGAATACCCTAGGTAAACATTTAAGTCACATCATATTTTTCACTGCATACTTTTATGATGGAAGAAAATATGGGCTAGCCAAAAGGAAAATCGAAATAACGAAACAAGTTACATTTGCACATAATATTTTAAGTAAATTCTTTTTGTGTTTGTTATGTTGCTGCATTCGTGAAATTTTAAAAGTTGCATTTAATTTAACGGACATTGTATTCTAATAAACTTGTACAACAATAGAAAATAAATGAGTGGAGAGTGTTTGTGGTGTAGACTGTAGAACTAATTCTCGGCTTGCTGCATATCAGCCAAGTGCTGGTGGTTGTAGTCGGAGACCAGCCTGTGCGTTTTCTTCACGAGAGCGTTCAGTTCGAGTAAAATGGGCTCCTCACTTAGGAATAACCTAGTCTTTCGGAAATAGTTCGTCTCTGTAGTAACGCTTTGAAAGTTAGTTGTGAAATTCTGTAAAAATTTGAAGAGCAATTTGTGCTGTTCAACAATCGCGGTTGTTCGGGGATAGCCACTACAATTAACCTCAGTATCCTCAGCATCATCAGCATCCGCAGCATCCTCATTATCCTCGTCTATTTTCTGATTGCTGTCATACTGATTTGAGACATTGTCGTCCTCCAAATTTTGGTTAGCTTCATATTCTGGTTGATCATTGGGCTCATAATAAAGGCTAGACTCCTTGCTTGACACATTTTCATCATCCGCTATTAAGTTGCCTTCATCGCAGTCAGGCTCTGCAGGAGGTACATCTTTCGTTATCAACTCCTTGACACGATCCGCATATCGAAGCGTGTTCAGTGTGTTCTCCACGGAAGTCATTCCCGGCGAGATCATGGCTATCATGCACAACTTGTTCTTTTCGCCCCCAATAAATGAATCGCGTAGCACCTGAGTCAACTTGGAGCCCCTAAATGGCAGATGGTTGGCGCGGCGACTCAATGCGCGAATGCATTCCTTCAGCGCCAGCAGCGATTTGTTTATATCGGCGCCCTCGCGACGCGTCTGTAAATCGGCCGACTGTGTATCCGCTCCGCGTTCGTTGCCAGCCAAATCGACAAAAGAGCACTTGCCGCGCGGGTCTCGCTGGCCCGGCAAGACAAGAGCCATCTGGAAGATGGCATGGGATCGCGAGGACTTGACGTTCACGGCTGTCTGACCCGAGGTACGTGCTCGATTTCCCACCTCAATGAGGGTCAACACGTCATCCACATTGGCAACGGGCATTTTGGTCAGATCACAAATGACCACCTGTTGGCTACCATCTTCTAGGACACGCAGCATCGGCTTTTCCTTCAAAAGCAGGTCGAATACCTATTTGAGATGGAAGACACATGAGTTATGGGCGTTTCCTGTCATGTCAGCTATCGATAGCTTTTTACAAACTATCGATGAGTAAAGTTATGGTGCGAACTATCGATAGCCTGACATACTTAAAAATGTTGTTGTTGTTCAATTGGCTTACCTTACTGCCATAGATCTCAAAGTAGCTGCAGGTAATACTAGCGCAAAGTTTACGATATTTGGGCATGGCCAACTCAGCAAACACATCAAGAGCGGCCATCGCATAGATACCCGTGGAGCTGTCCTGTGTCTTGCCAGTAAACTCACCGCCCATGGTGTGAGTCTTGCCGCTACCTGTCTGGCCATAGGCAAAGCAAGTGGCATTCCCGCCTTCAAACATGGTGCGGATAAGCGGACCAGCCGTGTGCTCATAGACTAGCTTATTGCTGCACAGCTCATCAAATGTGTAGTCAAAGCGATACTTGTGATGCTCCAAGAACTTGGTCAAGTCCACCTTGTGACGCAGCTCGTGCACAATCAGCGAATCACGACTGGGCACCGTTATGATATCAACAGTCTTGGCCAACAGCTCGTTTTGATTCATAGGACGCTTGCGCACACAAACGGTGATCTGTTGGACGCGAGCACCGTGTGAGCTGAGACGACGCAATGGATTTAGAAGTAGCTCATCACGATAGGTGCGCACCATTAGAGCCTCCTCCCAGTTGGGATTGCCCGGGTCCTTGCGCTGCAAGTTCCACTTCTCCTTGCGCTGCTCATCCTGCTTGGCACGTCGCTGCTCCCGCTGTGTCCTAAGACGTTCCACCTCACGCACAACGCTCGAAACGGCGCGAGGAGTGCGCTGTGTGCTGCTGACTGGATTCAACGACCTACTGGGAGTGTCAGCGATTAAGGCACGAGACAAATGCTTCGATCGGTTGCTAGTTTCTGGCCGGGCGGCAACCTCATCGCGTCTGGTTGCAGAGCACTGCCTTTTCTGTTGGGGACTGGGACTGTTTATTTTCTTGCGATACATATTGTAATCAGCTGGATTGCGCGACTTTGGTTCCTTCCTTGAATCCATGGGTTCCTGTTGGGCTTTTTCCAGAGATACATTAAGCTCCAAGACTGCGCTCCACGATACTTCCTTCCCTTTAACGATGTGGCCCTCCGCCCATTCAACAGTCACCAATCTCCTTTCGATATTCTTCTGGCACACTTTCGCAGTCCGTATGCAACCGTCGGATCGCCTTATATTGATCTTATCGCCAACTGCTAATTGTTCCATATAGCGGCAAGTCGTTTTTGTCCTAAAAACCTGAATAATTATTTTAAAATATAAAAAATTTTTACAATTTGTAGTAAAATCTAAAAGTTGTAAAGGTTTGAGTCTGTCAGCCGAGTACTGTGCCAGGGTAACTACTATTTGTTCCGAAGCCTGTGTATGTGGCAATCAATGCAATGCAGTCTTGATCCAATTAAATATTGCTTTAGACTCTAAAGTTTAAAAAAAAATGGCTGTTTAAGTAGCCCGCAAAGATGATTCAGCTTAAACTTACCAATTATCTGAGCACCCGTTTTATAGACAGTTTGTGACTTCTATATGTTTAATTTTCAGGTGATACAATGTCTATTGTTCAGGAGATGTGTTGTATGATTGTTGTGAATACGTGAAGCGTTTTAACAATTTATTTAGTAATCGATATTACATTTTCGTCGCCTACTTAAAAAAAAAAATGTTGTGTTATCGTTCTCTAAATATTTTGTTAACTACTCCACACTAGCTATTTTAAGAACTCAATTCACAGCACTTTAAGAGTCACTCAAACGCAAGTTCCCTATTATAATAAATAAAAGTTTTCACTTGAGCATACCACACACACACACACACACACACTTACACCTTTGGCCATCATTATTTTTTGACTTTACTATGCAAGAGGATTCTCGGGGCAAAGTTGGCGTCAAGTTATGTAGTACTACTTGGCCCGCATTGGGCTACGGACTGGCAACAAATACAACTGGCAGATGACATCACCTACCCTTAAGTTCGTAAGTTGAAGGCAAGCAATTTTCCGGTGCTTACCAGATGCAGATGCAGATGCAGATGCAGATCAGATACGGATGCAGCTGGCATCTGCATCTTGGGGAGAGCAAAAGCCGTAGGCAAAACTCTTAAAAGTTTAGTTTTAATTAAAGGAAATTTGCGTGCGTGGCACTTGATTTGTAGTGTTTCCGAGTTTGTTGGAGGCGTGGGAGGCGTGGGGTTAACCCTCATAAAAATATATAAATATAATTGAAATTCTAAATTGCAATTGCCGCAAGCGGCTGCTGCTAATGCTGATGCAGATGCGGGCGGCGGGCGGTCTTGGCTGGAGGGCGTGGCTGCCTGCATTTGGTCTAAGACTTCTGGTAGTTTCTTCCCCCTCGGCCCCTTCTTCTTTTGACAACACGTTGCTGTTCTACGTAATTAGAAGCAAATGCAAATTTACACGTCGAGTGTGTCGGCGATGACGGAAGTCATTGAAAGCGCCGATGCGTTCACAGAGGCATTGT
The DNA here is from genome assembly GCA_018152825.1 of Scaptomyza hsui. Taxonomy (NCBI): domain Eukaryota; kingdom Metazoa; phylum Arthropoda; class Insecta; order Diptera; family Drosophilidae; genus Scaptomyza; species Scaptomyza hsui. Next base: position 10,464,988 of record JAECXO010000269.1, read on the forward strand.
GGCGGTGTGGCTTGAGCAGGAGAAAGTGGGGGGAAGGGGTTGCCCGCTGCTCGCAGTGATTCTGGCAGGAAGTTAGCAGCAGGCAACACTGCCACCATGTGTGTGTGTGGATACATATAATGAGAAAAGTTTTAGAGGTGTCTGAACGGCAGCAGGATGTGTTGATAGGTTACCTTAGCCTCGCATAGCAAGGTGAAGCCGTTTCCGCTTACCAACAGAGGACGATTTATACTAAGTACACAGTTAGTAGTCAAGTGTTTAAATAACTGATTTAGGAATGCAACTGAATTATGGTAATGCATATTGCTTACAAAGCTAATAAGATGCAAATTGATGGGCAAATTGTAAGTATTTGATTAAAATAGTTATTAACATTAATGGATACTGTGTTTTTATGTGTCCATACTTACATTTTTAAAAGCTATTCCGTGCACTTCATTCACGCCAAATTAATTACCACAAAGCTATTTATCAACACTGGCGAGATAAACGGCAGATAAAATCCGCGTCGTCTGTGGACGGGTGACAAATCGTCGGGTTTTCTGGCATGAGTGGGAATGGGGTATGTGGCAAAGCCCAAGAGTTAATTTAGTGTATTAAAAGTAGCCACAGCAATAAGTTGTAATGGGCATTGTGATAGACATCAGTGTGGGGCTTTCAAGTGTAAAATGTTCGAAATGTTCCGTTTTAGGCGAATGGGGGAAATGGGAAATGAAAATGGAATTGTCATTTGAACTTCGACTCAAGTTTTAACTGATGGGCAACAAGTGGAAACAAATGGGACTGTAAAAGTAATTAAAATTGCCCGCCTCTTGTCTTTATGATGGTCCGTCGCATGGCATCCAACGCACTACTTCAAATCGGATAACGGATGTGCTTGAACAAAAGTTTCATATTTGCCTAACACATTTCTGTTACTTGCCTTGTTAGCGCGGCCCATAACGGTAATACACTTGAGCGATTCGAAATGATTAGAAAACCACACGCAAATATATCTCTCTGGCAACTCAAAACGACACCCCTCACACCAGCCCCCCATTTTTCCCGCTTATCGTCCTTGTCGGCTATTGATGTCGTTGCCACTTAGATGAATTTCTTTCGCAACGCAACGCAACGCTTAAAACAACCGCAAGTAAATGAGTTCTGATATTGACATGAATTATGCGCCTCAGTGACCCCACAAATACGGGGCGTTAGTCTCTTTCTATACACTATACATATATGACTTGGTACATGGATAAGCCTAAGTATGTGGGCGTGTGTACTTAATTGTGTATGCTTGTTAAATTAAGTTCTCAATTTTAATGGGCACTTTTGTATGGCAGTGTCGACACTTGCTTGATGCCGCAATGAATAATCAGATCAATTATTGTAATTTGTATTATCTTAAAGTAACTTTAAAATACTCAATATGAAACTTATATGGCACTTACTTCACAAATTTTAAATTGTGAATTTAAAAAATGCCAGTTAAATGAAATTATGAGGGTGTTCAACAGCTTGTTTCAGCGTTTTATGTTTCATAGTTGAAACGTCCCGCAACAACAACTTGCATAGAAACATTTTTTGAAATGCTGAAACACCCCAGCCTATGTACACGAAAAGTGTTTCACGTTTCACCAAAGTAGAGATGGGAGGGGCACGATATTTAAGCGATGTTTGCTATCGATATTCAGTTTTTGAATATGTTTGGGGTATTTTTGTGCAAAAAAGTATAAAATCATCTGAATAATGGCGCCGCAAACAAAAGTAATTTAAACTGGTTTCTCATTTATTACTGTTGGAATCAACAACTATTTAGAAGCGCAAGAATCCAAAACATATATTTAAAGCTTTTAAATTGCATTTTTTTCTTAATCCAGGCAGCAGAAGCGCAGTCTCCGCAAATGTGTAATGCATTGAAACGCAAAATGCCGTTCACGAGCTAAGCGTTTCAACTAAGAAATCTGAAACTCTGAAACGGAGCTGTTGAACACCACATATATATTATTGAAATATTCTTATATTCAGCTATTAAGCGCCCTCTATCGGAGAGGAGCGCACTTAAATAGAGGGCTACACAAGCAAGCAGTAAACATGCACCATAGACAAATAAACACTTAAGTAACACTTAACGAAAAAACTGCTTGCTTATCTACTCTGCCGGTTTGTTTATCATCAGCTGGTGCTGGATAAACGGATAATGCTGGATAGTAAACAAAAGTCGGCCATTATTTTTTTTGGCTTTTGTTTTGATTGCAAATGGTGCGATGCGTAAGACATAATTAAAAGTTGCCTTCCTTCATTTCTCTTGTTGTTGTTACAGAACTCGAGTTTTGCAATTTCAGAGTTTTGCTTCAATCTGGTTGCTGCTACCCTAGATAGGAGGGTAGTTTAACATTGCATGAACTTTGCGCAATATATGTTTACTTGTGTTTTGGCAATTAGTAAGCGCGTTTCTAATTAAATAAACATAGTTAATATGACTTAATGTAAAGCTTTAACTAACGCTAAAATTATCGTTATTTAGTATTTATATACTTATCTAAATTTATTAGGCTTATTAATCTATGGCTGCTTGCTACTGCTTGATAATTAGCCTGCTTTTTGGTTTATCACAAATTCGCCGAGTTCGCCGTTAAAACCATTGCAATTAAATGTGTTTTGCTTTGATAAAATAAAACGAACATATTAATGCAGCAACACTTAACTTTTACATCATGCATTTATTTAATATTCAATATATGTTTTCTATTAATTTTTTACAAGCAATAACTACAAACTAACTTCTATAGCTCTGTGGTCGCCACGCCCCAGTATTTTCGCATACGACTTTCATGCTCGTTGTAGCCATCCTCGTCCAACTCCTCCTCATCCAAAATATTGTGATCCCTCTCCTGGGTAACTGGGAAATCATATTCCAAATTACAGGGCATGCGCCGCTGCAGGGATCCAAAGTAGGCGGCATGCGGTCCGCCACCCAATTTGGCATATGCATCCCGGGTCTTAACATCAAACAGATTGTAACCATAGCTGGGCGACTGCTGGAAGGAGCGCATGCTGCCAAAGTGTTCGGTGGGTAGCTGCTTCATCTGCTGATAGGCGCCCAGGGGCTGTGGCAATTGGGGCGTGCTGCTCGAGATGAACTTGTTGGTCACATTTCGAATAAGATTCGACTTCAGATCGTTGCAATCGGCTGCGGTGAGTTTGGCTGCAGGCAGTCGCTGCTTGGAGAACGACTTGGATATGGTGTTCAGCTCCTTGTCAAAGAGCAGCTGTGTGTTCTGCTCCAGCATGTATTCCCAGCACTTGAACTGCTCCTCAGACAGCACCGACTCCGTCTCGTCCAGCATTTCCAGCTGCTGCTCCTCCTGCAGCACACGAGCATGCGCCAAAATGAACTCATCCTTGGCCACAGCTGTGGTCGCTGTACTCCCATCGAAATCTTTGCCCAACAGCTCCGGATTACTTTGACCACTAGGCGAACTGCGTCCCACGAGCAGCTCCTGCTCCAAATTGCGATGCCGGCAGGCATTGCTGCGATCACAACAAGTGCGCTTGCTCACAGATAAACTGGATGGTTGTGGGTTGACCAGCGCCGGTTTCTTCCGCACACTCTGCTTTAGCTCACGTATCAAGTGATCCACATCGGTGCTCAGGTGACTGAAGCGCAGCACAATTACGCTGAGATTCGCTGCGGCACCAAAGCTTTGTGCGATCTCCAATAATCGCTTGGCCGCCAGCAGCGCATTTTCCTCCTTGCGTATCTCACGAGCCGCTCGTCCAATATCCATGACCGACCACAGCTGGTCATTGCCCAGTACCAGGTACTCATCGTCATTGCTCAGCGTGATCTTAAAAGCAAGAAAGTTAAATATTTTTCGCATCTCAAAATATGATGAGAGCTCACCTCTAGCAGTTGTGGATCGGGCAGAGTTTGGGTTTGCGTCCGCTTTTGGCTGCCGCAATGCGTTTCCGTCTCCGTCAAACGCAGGTGGGTTGTACGGCGTACCAGATACGCATCAAAGAAGCCGATGTGCACCAAACGGAGGACATAACGCTTCGATTTGAGTGCACGCACCTTGGAGGGCTGGCGGAGCAGGTGGAAGAGTGTGGCACTGCGCAGACAACCGCCGCATTGCCGCTGTGCCGACAGTAGAGTGTACTTCAGATAGTCATTGAGCGGTGACTCCTTTAGCGTCTGTTCCTGCTTCAGCAGACTGGGCACCAGTTGAGTCATCTGCTGTGCCAGACGCACATCTTTCTCCGCTTCGAACATGCCGAAAAGCGCCTCATCCGCATTGTTAAAGTGTCCCGCACGCAATTGACTTACAAGCAGCTTGCGTAGATTGCCAGGCGACTCGGCAAAGCCCAGGGACCAGGGCAGGGCTTTGGTCTTGTGCAGGGATTTGTTAAAGTCGCTTAGTGGACGTCTGGTGGCGGTTGGCAAGGCGGCGCGATTGTTGCCAGAGACATCGACCAGACTCCAGACGCGTTGGCTTTGCGTCTGGCAGACCTTAAGCTGTTGCTCATCCACCTGCAGCTGCAGATTGCCAGATAGATCCAGGTACTTAAGATTGCGCGATGGTACCAGGGACAAGAGATTAATGCGATCCAGATGATTGTGCGCCAAATCCAGTATCTTCAGCTTGTTCAGCTTGGCCAGCTGTGGCGTGCTCAACAGCAGATTATTGCAGCAACGAAGCACCTTTAGCTGACTCAGGTTGGACACCTGATCCGGCAGCTGCTGCAGCATGTTGCCCGATAGCACCAGCACCTCCAGCTCGGGCCAGTTGCGCACACATTCCGCGGGCAGCACACCAATGCGATTGTGTGCGAGGCGCAACACTTTCAATCGGCCCGCATGCAACAGTGGCTCGAATATGTTATCGTTCAGCTGATTGCCCGTCAAGCTGAGCTGCTCCAGTGCCGCATTGTTGTTCTGTTCGTAGCGCGGCAGCTGCGATAGCCGATTGCAAGAGGCATTCAATGAGCTCAACTGCGAGTTGGTTACGGTGAAAAAGTTCTCCGGCAAGCGTTGCAGCTCGTTGCTCTGCAGCTGCAGCTGCGTCACGCTGCTAAACGCCTCCGGCAGATAGTCAAGCTGCTGGAGTGCATTGTAGGCGAGATTGAGGGAGTGCAGGCATTTGATACGATAGTTCCTCAACAGCTCCTTTATGTGACTCAGGTGATTGTGCGCGGCGGAGAGTGTGCTCAATGCCACACAGCCGCCAATCCATTGGGGCAGCGTGCTAAAATAATTGTCCGAAATATCTATATGCAGCAACTTCAAAGGCACTGACTTCGATACAGAGATGCTCTGCAAACCTATCAAAAATATATTAAAAAGACACCAAATCTAAATAATCAAACCTCAGATGCAAAGCAGTTTTAAGAAAAACAATAAAATTGTTACTTACAGTTGTGATCCGCTATGAGTGTCTGCAGATTCGTGCCATTTATAATGAGCTCAATTAACTTGTTGCGACTGCATTTCAATGTTTCCAGTTGCGCCAAGGTGCTCAGATCCAAAACCTCCATTTCATTTTCGCACACCTCCAATTGGGTCAAGTACTAGAAAGAAGCAATATCGTTTATACTAGTTAAATCGAAATAGTTACCATTATGGGTATAAGCTATGCTCACATTGTAATTGCCAATCAAAATGCTGCCGCACAATTGGTTGCCCTTCAGGCTGAGTTTCTTCAAGGGGGGACTGTCATTTGTACTTCCTTCTGTCTTTTGGCCAACGATGGAGGCGTGTTTAATGGCCAACTCAGAGGCGCTACTGCTATCGTTGCTGTTGCTGTTGTTGTTACTGTTCTTGTTGTTGTTGTTGCTGTTGTTGTTGTTATTGTTGTTCTCGTTGCCATTACTGGCCGTAACTTTTAATTTCGATTTGTTTACCTCAGTCGTTTTCTTTACGGCCTTAAGCATTGTTTGTCTACGTTTTCGTTTCCCCTTAACACTCGACTTAGTTTGTAGGCGGAGGAGAGGTCCGAAAGGTAACAACTTACCACACTGCATGCATGAACGAACACGCTGAGCCAAAACGACCAAAAACTGGCTGCATATACAGGCAAAACTGATGTTAACATTAAATTATGAACAAATCATAAAAATATTTCAACTTTTTAATTTTTTTCACCAAACTCAATAATCTCTTTAAAAGCTTATAGAATTTAAATCAATTATTTAACCTGTTATAATTGCTGGTATTTAAAACAATGTATATCTTGAATCTTCTTCTTAAACACAACAATCTACACCGGATCCAGGTCTATGCACAACTGAAGACTACTTGCCGTTACGACAAGCCAAAACTGATACGCTTCAGAGAACGCCACGGTTGTTTTTGCTCTTCTTGTTGCTATTGCTCCCCCTTAATATACATACATATGTGTGTGTGTGTGTGTTGGTTTTTTCATGGGTTCGTTGCAATACTACTACCATAGGTCTAAGCTGCTGTTTTTGTAGATTGAGTGTGTGTGCCACACAAGATTTCTGGCGCAACCATTATTTCTGCCTTTTATCCAAGTAAGTATCAGAAAAAAATAAAAATACAGTAGACACCCCATACAAATACCTATAAAATAATCATTTCAAGATAATAGGAATAAAATGTAAGTCAATAACATAAGAAATTTTAAGGATACTTCCAAAGCTCCTGAGTAAATAAAACACGCGTTTTTAAAAATACCTCAAATTTATAAATTATTCTTGATTTTTGTCGAATTGGATCTTCTTATTTTTTTTACTGCGTAAAAGTTTACGTATTGAGCTATTAAACTTTTTGTAAAATTGTATTTACAAGATTTAGCTTGGTTTTAAAAATAAATAACTAAATTCAAAACCAAAAAAAAAAAAAATATATATAGTCATTTTAATTTAAAGTAAAGTTTAATTTAATGTATCTATATAAGTTCAATCTTCTGAAATTGAAATATTGCTTACACTACATACTACTTAATAGAAATCTTCTAATGTCAGTCTTTTAGTAGCGAGTTTTTACTGTTTTTAAAAAAGGGGAACTAACCAAAATGAACGAAGGCGTATTTTGAAGGTACACTCTGAATGGGGTTTAGTTTAAGCTCACCATTCCAAAATAATATTGAATGCTCTACAGAGAGCACGAGCTCGAGATTTATACTCACCATGCACTGGTTGTTTCGAAGCACTTACACATAAGTATGGTGGTTTACAAATATGCTGTTAAGTATTGTACATTCCCACATTAAATTGTGACATCTTTTGAACAATGAACTGTGATACCTGCTGGGTTATAGAATAATTAGTTTTGTTTAAGAAGTTTGTTGGTGTAATAAAAGAGATGTTTTTTAGCTTTGTGTTTTTTTTACACGAATTTAAGAAACAATTTGTTTTTATTTTTCACTGAAATATAATAATCGTTTGTCATGCACTTACGCATTAGCAGAAACTCTTTAATAATATATTTCATTTCATTTCAATATTGTTTTTGTATTTTGCTGGTTATTTTTCCCTATTTTCGTTTTTAAAAGTTTTTGCATTCATAAAAAAGGTAACAACTTTTTTACATAACGTAACCAAAACAAAAAAAAAACGCAGGCATTTAAATTCTAACTGTGGGCGATTTTGGCGTGATCTTCACCATTACACAAATCTCAACTTGGCCATATAACTATGTGTATATATAAATTCATATATATGTGTTTTTTATACGTATTGTTTTGCAACTTATGGTCAAGAACGAGGTTATATTAATTGAGGAAAAAAAAATAAAGTATCGAATTTTATACATAACATACGCCATATAGAAATAGTTGTAATGGGGTGTGTGTTTTCGGGATATATCATAATCTATATAATACAATATAAAAACCAATGCTAAAATCTGATAAAACAAAAGAGCAGCAATAATAAATAATTACTAGTAAGAAAAAATTATTTATAATTAGATTAATAGTTAACGTTAACTAAGCACATTATCTCTCTTTTTTCTCTCTTTCCCAATTTTGAGTGTGAGTTTGTGTGCTACTACTCATTTTCTTTATACACGTCTATTGTATTATTATGTGTTTGTTGTGGTATTTGCTAACATTTTATTGTAATGCTACACTTTTGTTTTTGCTTATCTTTTCTTGTTTTTGTTTTTCTTTTGTTTTTTGTTTTTTTTTTTTTTTTTTTAACTTAAATTATAGTTTTTCGTACAAATACGCACGCAATAGATTTTTTTTAATTAATTTTTGTTTAGCAATATTGATGCGCTACATAAATTGCGTGAAGTCCTTCTGCTATTCCTTTTCCATCCTTACAAATGTCATTCAATTTTAATAGTCTCTACATTTATCAGCTGCTTCTGCTAGTATATTGTTTTGTTTTTTTACTTTTGTTTTTTGTGTGTCTATTGCTCATTTTTTGCATACAACTTAGAGGGTATAAATATTAATATAAGTGGGGCGCATTACACATAACTAAATTATTCTGGTGTATATATGTATAACTACTATGTATTACTGTCTGCATAATTTCCCTGTGGTGTGCAAGGTTTGTTAATTTTTGTTAATAGGTGACTTGTTCTGGCTAACGCATTTTTGCAAAATTTGGGCTTAAACAACTAAGAGACGTGGCTAAGGCGTGAAATTTGATTTCCCGCACTTTTACAAACGTTATAAATGTTAAGTTGTTTAAGTAGTTAAGAATTATAATAAGTGTTAATCAATGTATCAAATATTAATATATAAATGTAGTATATATATATATATATTTACTTATGTATATATGTTTATTATACATGGCTTATTTGCCCATGCTGGTCAATGCTGCAGTCGCCGACGTTGGCGTCGTAGCCGGCACATTCTTGAGCATGCTGCCCATATCCTTGTGCCCCTCGGAAACCAGGCCATCGATGCTGTTGCTACTGTTTGTCTGGCTATAGTCCAGCTTGTAGTTGGCACTGCGCGTCACATCCTCCATGGATGCCTCCTGGCAGTCCCGCCCACTGTGCGTCTGTGAGCCGCAATTGTAGCAGGAGATGATCTTCTGTGCCACAGCACTACTCGCACCTGTAATGGGGCATACTGTTAACGTGTTGTATGGCGTTGTCGTTGCCAACAATTGCTGCTGCTGCTGTTGTTGTTGCTGTGGCGTAGGTGTTTGCGTTTGCACTGTGACCGAATTCGTGCTGACGACGGGTGCTGTGTTGCGGCCTATCTGCCCAGCCGTTACAGCTGTGGGCGCACCTGTGGGCGTGGCTGTGACTGGCACGGGTGGATATGCCGGAACGGGATGATATGCCGGGTAGATCAGTTCACCGTTATGCGGCGGCGGCAACGTAAAACGAAAAGAGCTGTGCAACGTGTGTGGCGGCGGCGCATGATGCGCCTTTATCAACGTGGGCGGCGGACCACGCCCACTAGCCGTATGATATGGATATGTGGCTGCGTTGTAAGCTGTCGCAGGTTGTTGCTGTTGCTGCTGCTGCTGCTGTTGTTGTTGTTGTTGGGGCTGCAGCATTACCGTTGTCGTGGGCGCAGATGGACTTATGAGCATCGCCTGCTGTTGCTGTTGTAATGTCTGAGCATCGCTTGGATTGCTCGTCGTATAGATTTGCTGATAGCTCTTCTCCACACCATTGCGCCCATTTAAACGATGCTGCAGACTCAGCTGCTGCTTACTAAGATGATGTTTTTTGCTGCTGCTGTTGTTGTTGTTGTTGTTGTTGTTGCTGCTGTTGCTGATAACTAGGCACAATACCCACTGTATGATTGGTCAGCGGCGTTGGCGTTTCCGGTGGCGTTGTCTCGCCACACGAACCATTCGAACAGCCCGATTCGCTGCTGGTTGTTGCCGCACTTTTACTTGAGTTTATCCTCGTCCCAACGCTGACATCATCATTCATGTGCATGTTATGCATTGTTTGAACAAGTGTGCTCGCCTTAATGTAGTTGTTCATTTGATAATGTTGCTGTTGCTGCTGCTGCTGCTGTGTTTCCTGACCTACCGGCGACGGTTGCTGCTGATGTTGCTGCTGCTGCTGCTGTTGTTGCTGGTGTGCGGGCATGTAGGCATTCGCATTAATACGCTGTTGTGCCCCACGGGGATAACTTGCGTTGCGTATAATACTGGACAGGCTAGCACCGATGGGGTTGCCGCCGCCGCCGTCGCTGATGTTCTGAAAAAAGTATTAAAAGGTTTTATATAGTAAGTTAATTTTCAATGTTTTTGCAGGAATTTGGATTAAATAGATTGAATTGAAAGTGACCATTTAAGCCGGAAAAGCAAGAAATAATGAATATTTTAAAAAGTGATTAAATAAAACACAAAAGTATTTTAAGGTAATTTAAAGTTGGACAAAATTACCAAACAAAAAGGAAAGAAACTACAAAAACTAGGGTACATTTTCCTAAAGTAGTTTAAACAAAGTTTTAACTTGTACTACCGATTGCTTTCAAGACATTCGGTAAATTATTAAAAAATAATTAACATTTAAATTGTTATGCGAAAAAGCAAAGGACATGTGAGCACTTTGATAACGATCAGCAAAGAAAGCAAAGTAAACTATTCTTATGTATGTATAATTGACAGTTTTATAATGCAATAACGAATTAAAAAGGAGACAGCAAAATGTGTAATCCTCGAATCTGTGCTCTGCCTCAAACATACCTCGTCGAAATGCTTGACGTGCTGCGACGTCATATTAACGTCTACGGACGATAACGTTGGCGGTGGCGTTGTCTCCACAGAGGGGCGACGAACACTTTTGGCGCTGCCAGCCAAACGCTGAGGCAAACTGCGCATTTGAAGCTGCTGCTGTTGCTGCTGTTGCAATGGAACGCTACCTCCGCGATCACGCTGCGGGCTGGTCGTGCGACTGCTCGATGGCGATGACTGCTGACTGCTTAGCATTGGCGAGCTGGCTTGTGGCGGTGGCACTTGGTGGTCCAGACTTTGTGGAGGCTGCTGCTGCTGCGGCGGCACCGCATACATGCTGCGCATGGACCAAGCGTTTGCCGCCGCTGCTGCCGCCGCTATGGCATTTGTGTCCGCTGGAATGGTGATGTTGGATTGCATCAGATGTGGCATGCCGTCGACGTCAGAGCCCGGCGGCAGTAGCTGCAAGTAAAAATATATATATGAAAATTAATTGTTTAAAAATATTAAAATAATATAAAAATTGTTCGCAAACTCTGACGATTCTCTTTCTTTAATAAGCACGAATATAACTGAAAAAATGCCCATATCTGATTTCAATAACAAAAATGGGGAATTCCCCTAAAAAAAATAAAAAAAAATGTGTATGCATTTACGGTCTTACCTTGGTCCAGGGCTGTGGAAACATCATTGGCGTTCCCACCTGCTGTGTCTGCATCATTTGAACCATGGGATGATAAGGCGGTGGTGGCTGCTGCTGCTGTTGTTGTTGTTGCTGCTGATGCAGCATGTGCTGTGGATGTGCCGGCTGTGGCTGCTGTTGTTGTTGCTGCTCTTGCTGCTGCTGCTGCTGCAGGTTAATGATCTGTGTTTCCTTAATTTTAGCCAGAATTTCACCGCATTTGGTATTTTGATGGTAAGAAAAAACCGGATGCTTGGCCGCCATCGTATACACAAGCAACAGCTCCAAGAACGCGTCCTGATCGTTGATACTGGCAAAATCACGCTCGCCCCAGCATTCGAGGGTTCGAAAGATTTCACTTACGCAGTTTTGATTGCAGGCTCGAATCAATGCCAAATAGAGCGCCATTTTGCGGCGTATCTTTTTATCTGTGGGTTCACCCTTCTGGCAGTTGTACATGTCGGCAGCTAGATCCTGTGGGTTATTTGCGCGCAACTCCATGCCGCGCAGCTCGGGCGAGTCGCGCCGGCCGAGGTCCTCCAGGCAGGTGCCCAGAAAACGCAGCTCGAACGGCAAGCATGCCTCGAACAATGAACACATGGTATCGATGCGATTGTAGCTCTCCAGAGTCTTAAACCACTGTAGGACGTCTTTTGGACAAATCATTTCCAATTTTGTTGTGGCACGCACGCATCTACTAACTAAAGTCTAGCCTGGAGTGTTTATATGTATGTATGTATGTGTTAGCCTGTTTATGTATATGTGTGAGTGTGTGTGTGTGTGTGTGTAAGTGTGCTTATGTGTATATGTCGGTGTATAGTGGCTGCTGCTCTAGTTACGTGTGGTGGGTGCAAAAACCACAACAACAACAAAAACAACAACAATACACTAAAATGTCGTCTTGTATTAAGACAGCAGCTGCTCTGTTGCTCTCCTCCACTCGCTTCTCCCTTTGTTCGTTGTTGTAGCGGCAGCTAATTAACTTTTACGCACGTTTTTTATATTTCGGCCGTTCCGTTGTGTTTTTGCGTTTTTTTTGCGTTTTTTTTTTGATGCTTCACAAAGACGTCGACTGCTGCTGCTGCTGCTGCCCACTACTAGTTGTCGCATACATTTGCGGGCGCTGCTGCACCAATGTGGCCAGAGAGACTCCACAAAAATCTACTCGCTACTCGACTTGACTCGACCTCTCGTCGCTGCCGCAGTATGCTGTGGCTGCTGCTTTCTTGCATGAAGTTTTTCTACTTCAATACACGCGCACTATCCACTGTTTTGAATATCAATGCGATAAGCACTTTAATAAATTCACACTTTGATGCATCTGCATACTTTGCATATTAGTTGCCTTTCTTGTGTGTGTTTTCACAAAATTTTCTACTTTCTGCTCCAAGAATAATGCAACTAGATAGGGTTGTTGATATTGCAAAGATGTATCGATGTTACCCAGTTTCGATACGTAATTATTTTATCAGCGTGCGTCACTATCGATAGTTAAATGGCACCCAATAAAATCGTTTGCTTTAAATTGATTCTATCAATTGATATTATTTTGTCCTTTTACTACAATAACTTCACATTTGTGCCCCTAGTTTGTATGTTTTAGAATGCATTATATATCAATGGATGAGCTTGACCGCTACAAATAATTATTTTGCTGTTAGACAGCACTGACAACGCACACCTTGCCGTATATCGATATTATTTGGCGACTAAACATTTCACAAACGATGTTTTCCAAAATGTAAATTAGCTTTTTTCGGAATTTTTTCATGAATGCAAGGATTTAGTATCTTCTACAGAATTTTAGAAATTAAATTTTATTATGGTTATTAATTCATACGCGGCACATCTATGCAAAAATGTTTATGAATAAGAATAATGTGCATAATCAGCTTAGAAACCATCCTCATCATCTTCAGCCATCTCCTTAGCCAGCTCCAAATCCTGTTGCTCACGTTCACGACGCTCCTCGGCGCTCTCTAAGTCCTTGCCATAAGATTTGGGCGGATAGCGCATAGCCTTAACGCTCTGATTATGCAAATTTAAGCAAAACGAGATGCGCTCATGGAAAGCTAGCTGTGGCTCGCGTGTGCTATATATATCAGTGCTTTCCTTGCTGCGCATATAGTTCTGGGCCGGATCTAAAGTGGCCTCAATCACACCATCGCGTATGGCTTTTGAGACGATAAATTCGGCATCCTCTGCGGAGTCCAACATTAAACGTTTTGCTATATCCTTCGGCGAGATGCGGGAATAGGACAGTCCAATGGATCGTATTGCCGTCTTGATTACATTGTGTCGCAGCCGTATGATTAGAGTAAATGTATGATCCATCTGGAACTTGGGGCCAAAACTTCCAACCACATCTCCAAAGCGCTTCAGATTACCCAAACGCACAGCCTGTGTGAGTTGGAAATACGGTCCCAGTGATTGGCGCAATCCTGCCTGCCGGAACACCACTCGCTCTGGTATGTTGCCCAGCAACAGCTCCACGACAATAATCAATTTTTGCACAGTTTGGCGGAAGCCAATGGCGGCGTGTTGTGGCGATTTACGCAGCGCCTGCACGAGATGCTTGTGCGCATCGCTGTACTCCAGCTTGGCAGCCTTGATGCGACCCAAATAGTAGAGAAAACGCGCCCACTCATTGTTGCTTGCGGACTCTGGGTAGACGGACTTCTTGACCAGCTTGTCGGCCTGATCGTACAAAGCATAGTGCAGGTAGTTACGCAGCAGGCAATTGAGCAGAACAGCTTGGCCCTCGAAATCATTGCGCAGTGTGGCGGTACGCAGGCGGGCGTGCAAAAAGGCACGGATGCCCTCCAGTCCATTATTAAGTTCGGCGACGCGCGAATAATAGAAATACGATTTGGCTCCAATTAGATCCAATGTGCGGCGATTTTGAATCGATATTTTGGACATTAGTGCATCGGAGCAAGTGCCAGCGCGCTTTAAATCGCCAGCATCAATTAGTTTTACCAGCAGCAGCAAATAGTAGTAGGCATCTACTTCGGCAATGGGCGCCTTTGTGGCCACTTGCTTCTTAGCCACATCGGGCAGTTCGGTAGCATCCTTCTCTACGGCAGGTGTCAGTGACAAAGCGACTTCGCGTTCAGCGCCAACTGGATAGATGGTTTGCGCCAAGTTGCGAAAGACAACGCCATTAAGCTTGCGGCGGGTGTTTGGTAGATTGCGTAGCACACGCAAAATAAAGCTAAGGGAAGGGAAATAAGCTTTTTAAATAAATACCCTCATTAACAATACGTTCTATTCTTAAACGTTTTTTTTTGTATAGGATACTTGGATGATATGGATATGGATGATTCCCAACACACAAAAAATATAAGCCCTGCATTGGTCTTTAATTATCTGCTTACCGTGATTCCTTAGAGGCCACAGACTTTTCAATCTGACGAATTTGCTCGCGTATTTCCTGGACAGAAGCGAGATCTTGATTTTTTTTCTCATCTGCCAATGTTTCGGCCGTAGCGTCTACCTCCATTTCAACGTCGTGTTGTGTAGCAACGTCGGCAGAATTTGTCATTTTTCAAGTACTTGCAATTTGCGTTTCACTACTGTTTATGTTTTAAATTATTTTCACAGAAATCGGCATCCAAAATTGCCAAGTAATGCCAGGCTCTAGAGATGAGCGCTTTCACCGATATACACTTCAATTGCAAATATGGACAATTTTGGCTATCGATATATTCTGTTAACGGCCAACGTCTGTTACACAAACGCTGTTAATATAACAGAACGAGTTCACTTCTTTCACACCACAGCCCGCTCATCAGCTGTTTATCACTGAACGTTATGAGATAGCAAAGCAATATCTTTTTTTTTTTTAGAAATAATATAAGCCTTCATTAAATTGTTGAATAGTGAATGAAAAAACATATTTAAATATGTTACGTGGCAAACAAGTTATGCGCCAGTTGCAGCTGCCACTTCAGCGTGCCTACTCAACTGGTACCAACCCACCCGGCAGCAACGATCCTGAGGATAAACATCCTATTAGGCGGACTTTTCGATTGCTTGGCAATGATATGCTTAAGATCAAAGAGTTCTTTGTACCGAATGCTGACAAATACGAGGAGATTGCCAAACCCATCGCAACACAAAGTAAATTCAAATTTGGTGGCGACAAAGGAGACAACGACGAATTCCAGACGCACTGCGATGTCCTTATTGTTGGAGGCGGTGGCATTGGCAGCTCCATAGCATTTTGGCTTAAGGAAAAAGCTCGCAATGGACTTAATGTGGTTGTTGTTGAAAAGGACGAAGAGGTAAAATGTTTTTTAAGAATGATCTGCTATCCCTGTGTCTGCAAAATTATAAAACCCATTTTTTTTCTGCATGTTTCCCAGTATACAAAATCCGCCACGCGGGTATCTTTGGGGGCGCTATCGCAGCAGTTCTCGCTACCCGAAAACATCCAAATGTCGGTGTTTGGTGCTGACTTTCTGCGTGAAGCCCGGGAGCACTTTGGCACCGATATACCGATCAACTATACGCCACATGGGCAATTAGTGCTCGCCAGCGATGCAGATGCCGACATGTTAAAGAAGACATCACAACTGCAAAATGAACTGGGCGCACGCAATGAGCTGCTGACCCCTGAACGATTAGCGACAAGGTTTCCTTGGCTCAATACCAAAGATGTCGCTTTAGGATGCATTGGCCAGGAGCGTGAAGGTTGGTTCGATCCCTGGGCGCTGCTAACGAACTATAGACGCGCTGCCGTCGGCTATGGCGGTCATTTTGTGCATGGCAAAGTCGTTGATTTTGTATTTAAAAATCAGTCTGATATCATTGTGACAGGCGACTCAAGCGCCACTGAGGGCAGCTATCAGAGTTTGGATAAAGCTGTTGTGCAAATGTCAGATGGTGCAAAGCGAACGATTAAATTCGCTCTGTGCATTATCGCAGCTGGCGTCGATTCAGCAGCGGTTGCTCGGTTGGCGCATATTGGCCAGGGCACAGGCTTGCTGCGGGTGCCATTACCCATAGATGCACGGAAGCGGTATATGTATGAGATAAGCATAGAGGAACGTGATGCTCCTGGCATTGCTATGCCAATGATAGTCGATACAAGTGGAACATTTGTACGAAGGCAAGGCTTAGGTGGCCACTACGTGTGTGCTCACAATGCAGAGCCCGGCGACGATTCAAACTTGGAAAATCAGGATTTTTTTGAATCTAAAATTAGACCCGAGCTTTTAAAGCGTCTGCCCTCATTTGATTCGGCAAAAGTGATAAACAGCTTAGCAGGTTGTTATGACTACAACGTCTATGATGAGAACGGCATTATGGGGGCTCATCCGTACTATCACAATCTGTATATTGCCAGCGGGTTTAGTGGTCAGGGCATGCAGCAGTCGCCGGCTGTTGGTCGTGCCATCGCCGAACTTATTATGGACGGACAGTTTCGCACTTTAGATTTGTCGCGATTGAGCTTCGATAGATTACTTGTAGATAAACCAATGTACGAGTTTAATGCTATGAATTAGTGTAAATAAAACGAAAAATGAAGACGGCCATTAACAAAAATAAACTGCCCAGTACTAAGTACCAGCATTTAGTATCTACAATTCTTATGTTTTGAACGGTTTAATTGTAATTTAATTTATTGTACGTTCTTTTTAAACAAAGGACCAATGCAAACATTAGCTAAGAAACACCAAGTATATAACTATTTAAATTGTCCCGGTGTTGGTCCAAAAAGACCTCCACCCTGTTTGCTAGCCGCACGCGATGGCGCAAATCCCAGCAGCTTTTGTATGTTTTGGCGTATGGACATTGTGCAAAGGATGTAAAGAAAGATGAACGAACAGTCGGTGTAATCATCACCGGACAAATTCCTATGACTCAGTCCCTGAATCCACGAGATGGGTGTAAAGGGCAATTGTGCCACGACTCGTCCATCGAATATGCTGTTAAACATGCTAAGCAAAGCTGTAAATGCAAATCCAGTGGCAAACATTGACTTCATCTTGACCAGCGACAAGTCGCGGTTGTTGTTCTTCAGCTTCTCCTCATAACGTTCGATTTTCTTCTTAACCGATTTGTCCAACGAATCGCCATGTGTCTCTTTGCGGCGCTCCACTACAACGATTTTCTTCTTTATAATAATAGACTGGGACTTTAGGTAAAGAGCTACTTACACTTCTTGCTCTGTTTATCTACTTCGGTCTTTAGCCTTTGGTATTTCTCAGTACGGTAAACTAGCACCCAGGTAAGTCCTATAAGATATATGAATACGTGTTAATTTTTTACTTTTTAAGACACAGTTTGTTGATTGCTCGCTTTATTAGTACTTACCTTCACCTAAAAATGCAGTGCATATGGATATAAATACAATTAAAAATGTATCCGACCACATTTTTAGATTTTTCCAAAGAAAAATTTTAATGAACTAACTCAATTGCTAACACTGCATTGACCGACTTAAAATTATCGAAATTTTATTTTATATGAAACATGCATATATCGATAAACATCAACGTGTGCTTTACAGCACTGAACGCGACACAGGCGTAAAATTATTATTAGCAAACGCGGTGACAGCAACTCCGCAGTGTACATATTTTAATATTTTCGAATCATGCAGCGTTTTTGCCATATTTTTTTTAATTAGATTAGGCAAAACAATCAACAGATACCATAAAAGCTCAGTTCATTCGAAATACAAATGATGTAGTAAATAGAAGGGAACTTCGAAATAAAAGGGAATTTCAAATCTGTTCGTATTTTTAAATACGATCCATGGGGCTTTTTTGTATATATTTCTTTTTCTAGCAATCATTTAAAGTATTGAGCTTTCGATGATTAAAATATTTGAAGTGAACTGCAATCTTTTGTAAACATTCATCTAAAATACGGATTTTTGATAATATGCAAAAGAAAGATCATGTTATATGTTGGCATGGTCACAAGCTTGCCATCTGTAATTTAGTTATATTTAAGATCTTGAAAATTTCAATTACAATAATTCATTTAATTAATTTGCATTTGCAGTTTGATAATATAGTTATATATGTATAGACGATTTTTCACACTTGCGGCTAGAGTTTTAGGACTCCGAACTAAACAAGTCCATACGCCATGTGCCCGCCGTCTGATGTTGTTGTTGTTGTTGCGCTGTAAAAAGCTATATTTGGGAAAGAAATTAAATCAAGTTATGTATATATGTAAGTATATATATAGAACAGCAAATAGAGAAAGGGGGGAAAAAGAAATTTAAATCTCAATGTTAGGATTCTTTCGTGGGTGTTTGAAAAATATTCAACTCGAAGTTAAACTTAACTTCAAGTTGAATAATAAAACTCATAACATTTCAAATGGCAAAAATAAAAATGTAGGGGCTTTAATGAAAGCCCCATGAAATGAATAGCTGCTGTATTTGCTTTTTTTTAGTTTTCTCTTAAAATTTGTCGTCGAGGTGACTTCGTTTTTTTTTATTTAGCTTGTTATATAGTAACTGCTTAGTAACGTCGTCGCTCCCGGTCGCGACTGCGAGAACGTTTACGTTCAGTTGAGCGATTGCGACGATTATCCCGCTGACGATCGCGATCCTTTTCGCGCTCCTTATTGCGCTCCTCACGCTCCTTAATTCTCTGTTTATGTTCTTCAATGCGCTTTTGACGGAACGCTTCCTTTTCCGCGATCTACCAAAAAAAGTTTAAAGTTAATAAGTCACAAACTGAGGTTCATTGTGTAAATTAAGGCTTACAGCTTCCGGCGTCAGGGGCAGCCAATAAATGCATGGCGTTCCCTTAGTTTTGCGAAATAGGTCGTCCAATAGTCTGACGGGTGGTTCATTTTCCTTCTTTCTTGATTTGAGTGCTGCATTAAAGGATTCGTATCAGTAAATGTATTTAAATCACTAAATTCCTGCTTACCTGGTGATCCGCTTCTGCTGCGACCATGTGCGTGATGATCACTGCGTTCGCGTTCACGATCACGATCGCGTGCTCCGCGATCCCGTTCTCTTGATCGTTTACGATCCAATCCACTGCGATCCGCGTCCTCATTTCCTTTGCCACCACGATCTGGTTCACGCAGTCTCGAGTCAACACGCTCCTTGCTGCTGCGCCGTCTATCATTGCTGGACTTGTCACGCTCATTAGGCTCTTTTTTGCCCACATCCCATTCGCGGACGGGGCGTGCCGGCTAAGATAATATGAATTTTATATAAGATACATGTGCAATGCAATGAGCGGCTTGAGCGGCATACCTTTTTTTCGCTAGCATCCAAGCGTGACCAAGTATTGCCCGAGTTTTGATTATCTCTCGTATTGTCCTGTGCATACTTGGGTGTCTCATTCTTTGTCGATTGTATGGCTCGATCCATATCAGTGCGGCTGCCAAAGTCAACATTTAAACACTTGGGATTCGAGACCGGCCAACGGACGCCATGCAGCGCGTGTCGTGTTTCAATCGCTTCGCTGTTGGTTAAATGAATGTCGAAATTTGTTAGTCAATGTGTAGATTCAAAATTTTGTAATTAGTACATTTTTTTTTAAGATGTCTATCAACTATTGCTGATGTTCATGAATTCTAAATTTGGTGTTAAGCCGACTATTTTCAGGCGTTTTATAGAAAAACTATCATTCTTAATTAAAAAAGAACTTACTCTTCTGTCGCATAGGCAACATAGCACTTCGATTTAATGCGATCGATCCAGAAGCCATCCTCATCAACAATCTTGCCAGTGCGCGCCAGCAGCCCTTTCAGCTGCAGCACCGTAAAAGGACGCACCAGATTGGTAATAAACAGAACGTGACTAGCACGATTGCGCGCCGGACTGGGAGAGCGGGCAACGGAAACAGCAGCGTTGGAAGCAGGTTCAACAGCTAATTTGTTTGAGCCTGGTACCGTGAGAACCAACTCCTTTTCAATAAGCTTAGGCTGTGGTTTTTGCTGCTCTTCATCGGTCGCGTTGCCCTCATCGCGATCTTTGATGACACGCAGCTCGGGTGTCAACGAACGTTCGTCCGTGTCGTGGTCGCTGGTGACAAGCCCCTCTTCCTCCGACGATGACTCCAACTGCACATCGCTGAGTGGCACAGGATTCACCACGTCGGCTATGATGTTCTTCAATGAATCCGTCGAAATGGCTAGAATTGGCGGGGCGCGATCGGCCACTTTTTTGCTCAGCCATTTGCGTTTGCGTACGGATCGCTGCGGCGTAATAGACTCCTGCTTATCCTGCTCTTTGTTAGCTTGCTGCTCTGTTTCTGGCTCGACAGACTCCTTGTGATTCTCTTTGTGTTCATCGGTTTTGAGTGGTTTGTTGCTGTTCGATTTGGGCTTCGCTGCATGTTCCAATCTCTCTGAAGGCCTTTCTTCCACGTCCTCTGTTTGAATTTCTAATACATCGCTTGTGGTTTTTATATTGTCCTCATCCTTACTTTCTGTAAAGCTTAAAGAAGAAGCAACTTTTACCTCTTCCACGCTCCGCTCGGCTGCGTCACAGTCCCTGTTGTTGTCCTTGCCCGTGTCCTTCCTGTTGCTATCCTTGCCCGTGTCCTTCCTGTTGCTGTCCTTTCCTGTGTCCTGGTCTTCATCATCATCCGCCTTGTTGTGCTCCTTGGGAATCTCCGGTGCTGTCACTTCTTCAACATCTTTTTCCGGTACAACTGGCTCTGGCTCCTTTTGCGCTTCGGTCGACTGGTCATCGGGTTCCCTTTCAGCCGATAGCTTTTTATCGATATCGACGTTCTTGTTGCCACTTGTCTCAGAGCCATTTTCCACTTCCTCGGGTATTGTTTCTACTTTTCGCTCGACACTCTTCTCGCGCTGACTACTTGCACTATTGCGCTTTTTGGGAGTCGTGCGTGTGTTACGGCTTTTGCGCACTGGCGATGTCGCCGCTGCTACCGCATGTTCCTCACTTGAGGCGCGTTGAGCACGCTCCTCATTGATTTCTTCAATTATTGGGGGAGCTTTTGGTTCTTCTGTCTTCTCGACTGGCGCCTCATCCTCAGTTTTTTCATTGTCCGAAACTTTTCGCGATCGTCTACTGCGGCGTGCCGGCAATGGTGCTGGCGATGAAGATTTTTTTCGCTCGCTACGACGTCTCATAGCTGTGTGAAAAAAATGCTTCCCGCACACTTATGCCACTGATAAAAACACTAAAATGAAACGTTATTGCACTCGTTTTTGATGTCAGTGGTACACGTGTAAATCGAACGTACAATTCTTTAGTTATATTGCAGTCTGTAACCTTTCTTAACTCATAAAAGAAAATTTTGGTTGCCAGCGAAAAGCGTCAATCCGCCATCAATAGGTAGGGTTGATTTTTTTGTGCGAATAATGCTAATAAAGTATCGAAAATGGTAGCTATCGATATTTTTACTACTTTTGGGATATCGATATTGAGCACATACATTGTCGTTACTTAAATTACTAAAGACAATTGTCAGCTCGACAATAATTAGGAAAATTTTAATACATAAATTGCTTCATTGCTTATGCTGTATTATATTTTGACAAGAAAATAAATATACTTGTTTTAAAGGACTTTCGTTTAATGATTTATATACTCAAATAAAATTAAAGGAAATTAATGCCGACCATTGTCATGGTTGCGCACATACATGTTTCAAATCGCAAGGCTTATTAAAATTTACTAACAATTTCATAACAAAAGTCAGCATGTTTACATAAAGCGATTAGCGACACTAAAATACCTCTTTTTACAACACTGAATTGAATCATATTTCGTAATTAAACAGCACGACCATCAAACGTAAATAGCGTACCCAAAAACGAAATTTATAAATTTATAGTAAAATGTATTAGGTACAAAATGATGTTAAAGAATTTTGGTAAATTAACGCAAATATTGTGTCGCGTGCGATTTGTGCGTGGCATCCTCGCACATCCCAATGACTATGCCATGATAAATGTGCAAAAGCCAAGCCTCACACAAGGAACAAGAGCAATATGTTCTGTGAACACCCGGCAAAATGAGCAGGAGGAACGCTCCTCGACACAGCCCAACACAGGCTTGATATTAACGGCGGCGCTTGGTTTTAACTTATTTAGTTCCGGCAATGACAAGGAAAGCGAAGAGTCGCCCGAAACAAAACTTATTAATACAATCAAACGTTCGATATTGTGCATACAAAGTGAACAGTATGACAAAGCGGAGCAAATGCTACATCTCTCACTTCGTATGGCCCAAGACTTACAGTCAGCCCATGGTATTACCTACGTTTACGATCTAATGGCCAATTTGGCCATGGAGCGCGAACAGTTTAAAAAGGCAGAGAAGCTATTTGTGGATGTGTTGAAACGTCTGATGACAGAGGGCCACGCAGAGGACAGTCCCAAAATATTACACATAAGCTCTAAAATAGCGCACATGTCGCAGCTACAGGGTGAATTGGAAAAAAGCTTCCAGGGATTTAAATGGACACTGGAGCGCCTGGCAAAACTGGTGGAAAGAATGCCGAAAGACAATGATATTCTAGAGCTATATGGCCTGACAAAGAACTGGTATTGAAGGTTGTTCCATGCTCCTTATCAGGTTATTGCCTACAAATTAAATATATATAACTAAAATACATGTTTTTTAACTGCCAGCAGGTTCGGCCAGTTACTTATGAAACAGGGTAAATACGCTGAGGCGAAGAACGTTTTTAAGGAGGCCCTAGCGATTCTCATTGAAGTCTATGGCACCCTCAACGATGCTTCAGTCACTATTTTAAATAATATCAGTGTAGCTTACGTTAACGTATGTAAAGCAAATATTCTAAACGATGGATATCTATAGTATCTTAATTTATAGTTGGAAAACTACGCTGAGGCAAAGGAAACCCTTTTACATGCCCTGGCAATTGCCAAAGAGCTAAAGGATGCTACACAAGAAGGCGTCATTCAAGCCAATTTGGGGCTGGTTTATCTGCGCGAAGGTCTGCTAACAGAGGCGGAAAAGTTTTGTAAGCTTGCCTGGAAACTGGGCAAAAGCCAGAAGAGCGTTGACGCGTTGGAGCAAGCTGAGTATTGTTTAAACGAAATTAAATCTAGCTTAAAAGGCTCAAAGTGAGACCACAGATTCAGAAACATAAAATGTCTGTATATTGTTAATCAATCGCATAAACTTTCCGATGTTTTTCAAATGAATACATGTTTTGTATTGTACGTATAACCCTAAATAACTACCTAGTGATGGTAGTAAGATTCGCAAAGCAAAGATTAACTGTTTCTGGAATTGCGTTTATTAGAGGCAAAAGATTAATTTTTGTAAAATATAGAAAGTTTATATTGTAGTAGGTCGTTCCTGAAAGCACTAATTTGTTAGCAGCAATCGTATTTCTCCATAGAATTTTATACATTTCTTTTTGTGATTTTCTTAATATTAATACAAAATTTACACTCCCAAATATGTTTGCAAGTAGAATTGGGCCATATGTCTTTTTAAAATCACACCAAATATTTAAAGTTTGAAACGAAACTATATTTAGCGGCTCTGCTGTTACATCTATTCAAACTTTGCTATAACAATCATGAGTGCAACGCCGGTCAGCAGCGCAAATATTTCTTTTAAGGATTGCTTTAGCTTTGTCGACTCCTCCAGCAGTTCAGGAAGCACACTAACTGTGGCAATGTAAATGAAACCACCGGCCGTAAAGGGCAAGACCCAGGGTGTTGAGCTTTCATCGCTGCTGCCCGCACCCAGTAAAGCCAGTGCAGTGCCCGCCAAAGCGCCCAGCGCCGTCACCAGCTGCAGTAGCATAGCTTTGCGGCGAGTGCACCCGGATTTAATCAGTATGGCAAAATCGCCAATCTCGTGCGGCACTTCGTGCAGCAGTATGGTAATAGTGGTAACAATGCCAATGCTGTTGCCTGCCAGATACGAAGCACCAATGGCCAGACCATCTGTAAAATTGTGTGCAAAATCTGCGGCTAAGTTTAAATAGGCAGATATTTCGACTTCGCCTTCGTCATCATCTTTTTTGGCAACTGTCTTGGGCTTCGTTGTTGACTTTTTCTTATCCCCTGATGCACTTTCCTTTTCCTTGATGGGTTTTGGTTTAGGTTTTGGTGCGCCGTGACTGTGTCCATGTCCACCAGAACCGCCGCCCTTTAATATGCGTACTATTTTTTCCACAGACAGAAAGGCAATAATACCGCCAAGCACCCAAAGGCCAACGCTCATATCGTGTCCATGAGCATGCCCCTCACCCTTTTCCTCCCCATGGTGATGGTGATCATGATGACCATGATGATCGTGGTCGTGTCCGTGCTCGCCATGACTGTGGGGATGCGTGGCATGTGGAATCAAATGCAGAAACGCATCACCCAACAAGCCGCCGGACGCAAAGGCCAGCAATACTTTTAGTCTTGGTTTCATTGCATCGCTGTTATCTAACGGTATTACGTACAACAGCACAAAGGGAGCTGCACTGATAAGCAGCGTCGAGGCCATTGAATGCAGCCAAATACTCTTCATATCTGTAACAAAAATGAGCGCCATAAATATGTATACACAAATTGTAATTTTCTATCGGCGGTTTACCTAGGGACGCCGGCTTTGTATCGTGATGTTCATGATGGTCATGAGCATGACCATGATCGTGGTGATCATGGTGATGATGGTCGTGTCCATGGTGATCATGATGGTCATGATCATGATCGTGGTCGTGATGATCGTGAACTACAGGCGGTGCACTCTCAGCATCAAAGTTTTCATTAGCTTCGCGGGAGTATTTAAAACTGGGATTGCCCTGACTTTGGCATATTGTAGGCAACGTCAGAAGTATGGCTATAAGGAGGACGCCCAGCGCCACCTTTTGATAGAATTGAAACCTTGACGGCTGTAAATCCGTCAACTGTTTTGACATATTTGTTCACTTTTCTATTACACACGCGTCGGTATTTTTTTTTAGTAATTGTGACGTGTGTCTTTTTCTGCTTTTTGTTCAAGTACTAATGCATGCGATAGGTACTCAAATGTCTAGCGTCATCGATGACTGGCCCAATTTGTATCGATTGCGTTTTTTTCACAAAAGTACTCTGAAAGTTATCGACTATTAATTTAAATTGTACAATTTAATCCGTTCCAGTTTTCGAAAAGAAAATAATATTTCCATCAAACGGGGAGATACTACAACGTAAATTATTGCAATGCAGACAGCAAAAACAAATGCATAACAGCCAATGATGCTTAAATATCCGCATTGCCGAATGATATGAAAATATTATAGAAAACGCTTAACATTTTGGTTATGCATCCAACAGCTCACATAAAGGAACACTATTAAATGAAATACATATCTTCTTTTATTTATTCGTTCATATTGATTCGATGCACAGCGGTCGAACTCATGTTATCATTTTCGCCGCCCGAGGTTTTTGCAATGCTAAAATAGTCATTTTTATTAACACCCAAAAAAACATCATAAAGTTGATTATCTTATTTAACATTTAATGACAACAATACATTCATTAAATATGGGGTTTCTATAGTTGTGTAAAAAAGAAAAAAATAGTTTTAGATGTAGATTTCGGTTTGCGCCTCAACTTTGGGTCATTGGATCCAATTTATTATAGAATCGGATTTATTTCAGTAATATATTAAAATATAAATTTAATAGTAATAATTTTACGATTGGTGGTTTAACTCTTTTACTGATTTGACATATATTTTTTATTAAAATCTTTAAGATAGATACTTGACCGATACTCTACCAAAATAACAAATGCTTGTGTGTTAAAATAAAATGCTAATATTATTAAACGTTTAATAGATTTTAATTAGTTTTTCGTTGTCGTTAAACGATGCTAATAAACTATTGACATGTTTGCAAGTGAGGTGAAGTGTGTGTGTGTGTGGGTGCAGAATTAGAAGAAAAAAATCGTTCTTGTTTACATGAAGTATATGATGCCATATTGCTTACCGAATCGAAAAAACAATTCGTGTGTAAAGCTCAATAAATAATAGCTTGGGAGTAAATTTGCCAAAACAAAATATAAATATAGACATGATTGGTGCTGGAACGAATTGGTGGTATCAGCTGTTGACGACACGCAACGTTATCCACGGAAAATATATGTAGGTAATTTTGACATCTTTTGTAGTATATACAAGCCACTTTGGTTGCGAATTGCTTGGTGCACTGGGTGCTCAGTACAAGTTGATCTTCTTTAGTATCGTCTTGCGGCACATGTGGCAAGTCCGCAACGTTTCGGCACAATGAGAGCAGGCGCCGTGGCCACATAGGAAGGCCACATCCCGTTTGCGCTCCATGCAAATGCCACAAAAGTGCGATTCCTCGAACTCCTGCACCTTGTTCTCCAAATACCGCAATAGATCGCCAGAGGGCAGGCGTGCCTGGTCACTGGGCGACGATGTGGACGACAATTGCTGGCTAACGACCTGCCGGCCATTGGCATCCAAACGCCGCTCAATGGCAACGCCACAGCGTAGACATTTCTTCATACGTATGCTGCATTCCTCGCAAGCAATTTGATGCAGGCAGGGTTCTAAAAAATAAAAAATGGATATTTAGTATTCAAAAAGGGTTATGAAGCAGGCATTAATCTGGAAATGTTTGCTTACCGAAACGCACTAACTGCAGCGGTTCATTGCAAACGATGCACTCCAGCTGGCTAGTGATAACTCCTGGCAATGCCGCTGCCGCTGCACTTAGCTCGACCGTTGTACTTGTTCCTGTTGGCACTGGCGGCTTTGGCGCTTTCTTGCGTGGCGCCACCTGAGGTGAAACGCTAGAGGTGGCATCCGAATTGAGTTTCTTATTGCCCGGCGATGGCTGCAGACCAGCAGCAGCAGCTGTACTTGTTGCATCGCTAGGCTTGGGCTGTATCAGGGGCGGAGGTAGCGTCAGTGTGGTTGCTGTTGCATCATCAGCAGAAACAAGCACAAACCCGTCATCAGCCCCACCTAGGTCCAGGGCTTGCATGGTGCGCTGCAATGGTATGGGTGCTGTTGTTAATGTCGTCGTCGTGACAGCCGTTTCCTCCGTTTGATTGCCAAAGATAAGCTGCCTGATGTTGCGATCAGTGATCCATTCGAAAATGCTGGCATTGGCATTATTCAGCTCAACACGGCAGCCGTGCCGCGATAAATAAATGAGAACGCTGTACATCAGACGGTCCTCGCTGCGGACGCTGGTCTGCGCCAGGCTGACGAAAAACTTGTGGATCTCAGGCGCATCCTCTGGTGACGGTTCGGCAGCTTGTTGCAAATTGGATTTCTTGATGACGCACAAGTGCATGGCATTGTCGCCATCCTCATCCTTGGCGTTGATGTCGCACGATAGCTTGACCAGGCGTTCGATAACGCTCGGATGTCCTTGCGAGACAGCCAGCAGGAATGGCGTCTGCCGCCGATTGTTGCGTATATCCAGTTCGGCCTGACCCTCGGTGACCAACGTCTCCACGACTTGGGCATGTCCATTGAGTGCGGCCAGATGCAGCGCCGCAAACCCATCATCCTTGCGCACATTAACCAATTGACGTGACAGCTGCAGGATACGGCGCGCAGCCACAACATTGCCCTTGAGCGCCGCATGATGCAGCACGTTGAAGCCACGATTGTTCTTGACCGTAAAATCTAAATTTGGTGCATTGCAGAGCAGCTCAACGACTTCGGTGTTTTCCTTGCCGATAGCATCGTGCAGTGCCGTATCTCCATAAGAGTCCTGTATGTTGACATTCGCATTGTGCTGCAGCAGCTCGCGCACGCAGTGTGGCGTCTTCTTGTGCGCGCAAATGTGGAGCGCCGAGCAGTGGCTGGAGTTGAGAAAATTCACTGCGGCGCCATTCTCGAGCAGGACACGCATCGTTTCCGGCTGATTGCCAAAGGCCGCATAGTGAAGTGCAGAGTCGCCCTCCTTGTCCACCACATTGACATTGGCACCTTTGGAGATGAGGTAGTTGACCAGCTCCACGAAGCCCTGATGCGAGGCCACCTGTATGCATGCCTTGCCGCCGCTCATAACGTCCACCTGACTAGGATGCATGTCCAGATATTGTTTTACAAAATCTAAATGACCCTGGGCAGCCTCGCGCACTAGTTTATCGGCCACTGAGCTGCCGGAGAGGCCAGAGAGCGGTGTCATTACATGATCCGTACGGCGATGACTTAAGTCCATCATGCTATTGGAACGTTCTGCTGCCGTCGCTAATGGTGAACGTTCTAGCTTGACACATTTCGGATTCAATGTCCACTCGAAGCCATCATCCAGCTGCTGTATGCGCAGATCTCCATCCGAGTACACCTTGACCACTTTGCACAGCTTGCCCAGAGCCTAAAACAGAGCATCACAATTATTTTTATATAGTTACTGGAATAAATCGATGTATACTTACATAACGCATAATATCAATCCATTCGCCGTGTCCTTTCTGCAGTTGCTGTACTTTTTGTGCATCGCTTATAATTGTCACCAAATCGCCTACACGGAACGATACAACCTTAACGAGTGCGGCGGGATGAAAAGTCCATCGATTGGGACAGTTTTCGTACTGGACACTGTGCACAGAACAAATATCATTTAATTTATTATATTTAGTTTGAAAGAATTTGTTATTTATTGCCTACCGTATATCTCCTTTTTCGGTAATGCGATGCACTGTGCCCAGTTTGGCCAGGTGTTCGACCATGCGCGGATTCCAGCCACCATGACCCTGCTGTAGCTTCATTAGTGCATCCACCTCGAGGCAGACCTTGACGCGATCGCCCACCGAAAAGCTTGGCTTCACCATGGACACGATTGGCTGCTGCTCCTCGGGCTGACCCAGCACTGGCATGTGATCCTTATAGTAATATCCGCCGCACGTCGCTGCTATATATTTAAGATCCACGTTGCCCTTGTGGCCGAGACGATAGACGTTTGTGGAACCGGTTACCCAAGAGACGTTGGCTACACTGCGACACGATTCGTTGTCCCAGCCACGTATTTCCATAACACGCCCCGTCTTGCCCTCGCCGCCGTCCTGATCGCTCCACTCCCAATCCGGACCACGCACAACCTTCGAGCCTACAAAAATACCACGCAGCTGCACACGTTGCGATCCCTTACGCGCTGGCACGCGTACACCTAAAGATGTTGGTGTGGTATAGCGTACAAACGGATGTTCCAAATCATGCAGATTTGCACCGTAGCAAAAGGCGCACAAATGATAATTGGTGCACTGGGCGCACTTGAAAACAATGCCGGC
Organism: Scaptomyza hsui; assembly: GCA_018152825.1. Classification (NCBI taxonomy): domain Eukaryota; kingdom Metazoa; phylum Arthropoda; class Insecta; order Diptera; family Drosophilidae; genus Scaptomyza; species Scaptomyza hsui. Next base: position 10,494,476 of record JAECXO010000269.1, read on the forward strand.
TATGCCCGCCTTAGAGCAGCCATCACAAACGACATTCGAATGGCGCACGCCTGGAAAAATAAGAAACCAAATGATTAATTTATATTGTATGTAGGTACAATTTTTGCAATACAATTACTTACCAACTTGTGCATTGTCCACAATGATTAGATCGTATTGATTTTGATAACCCACTCTGTAGTTGGTGCGATGACCGGAGTCCCAATTGACCACAACCGTATTCTCTGGTGAATGTGTCGATCCGCAGCGTCCTATTTCGCACACGGTGCCAACGTGACCTTCTCCGTCGTCTGTTGGTTAGAAAATGAAAAGAGATTTTTTGTAAAATTGTTTTAGTCGAGCTGAGATTCTTTTTGAGTTTCCGTTAGCCGTCAGAGCTCGTGTACTATTTATAAATGGTATTCACACCCCAAAAACGAAACGAAGTACTCGTAATGCTTCTGTTTGCTCCCAAGCAAATGTTTCATCCGGTGCGAATAGCAAGACGGGGGCTCTTCGCCCTTGCCAAACATCTCCCCCCGCAAACAGTGTTTTGTATACTATACATACTGATGGATACAGATACGGCGAGTGCAGCTGCACTCTAAATTTAAACATGCGTGTGGCAATGCATTTGTTTAACTTCCCCCTCTTTTGGCTCCCTGTGCCCAACAGCTAATAGGCTGGCATTTGATTTATTGACAACATGCATGGTTAGGGTAAAGACAGAAGTTTATAATTTTAAATTAGAATCTATGGTTATATAACATAAAATACAAGAGCAAATGCTAAAAAACCAAAACAAAGTTAATTTAGAATATGTTAAGTATTTAATTATTTGTTTGCTACACACTTCCACGAAGCAGCTGCAATCCTGGCCAGCCCCCTCTGCTATATTTAAAAATACATGATATTCAAATGGCACGCGCCCCACAACAGACGACGACGACGACAACAGCGACAAGCGCTTGACTTCTTTTATGACAGCGGAGTAAAAAAAACAATGTGCAAGGAGGGACATATGTGCACCCTGATCCCCCTTCCCCATCCTCCACCGTTGCCTTAACATTTTGTATACACAGTATATGTATAGAAGCGCCAAGCGCAAAGCCATTTGGGAAGCATTCCGCCGCAGTGACTGCGGCTAAAAATAGCTCCCCCGTCTCTTCTTTACATTTAGGGGCACCCAAAGTGTGGATCGTTTAGTATGTGTAAAAAAATAACACACACACACACGCACACAGAAACACATTCACTTATACACATATTATAAACAAATTATCATAGATAGTTAATTCCTCAAATGGATAAACAAAGGGTGTTGCCATCCTACCTTGATTCGACCATATCCAATTTGGACCGCGTACAACACGTACGCCCGGCGGAATGGCGGCGCGCATTCCAGTATTTAATTGTTGCGTATCTGTCGCCTGAAAAGATTTTATACCATAATCAATTATTACTAATGTATTATGATAACAAATTCAGTAATTGTGTCAAATATATTGCAACACGGGGGCAGCATCGCAAATATTTGGGTCAAACGATAAAATCAGCGCATGTCTAACTGGAAATACATACGTACACACACACACACTCACACACACATATATTTATACAGATGACCCTTGCTGATGAAACACCTTGAAAGGGACGAAGAGAATACAGGTGGACCGTTATGACGTTACAAATATTGGCACAATACCTTTAATATTAAGGTATTTTAGTGCTTTATTGGGTACTTAGTATTTTCTGTAATATGAACTTTTTTTTTTTTTTTTTAACATTTATAAAGCACAAAGTGTGCATATTATTATTTGTTCAATTCGTGCTTTTGGTGTCTTAGTAACGCGCCCATCTCTATCAGGTGCCGTATGACTAGCATTTGAATTAAGCCATTGTATTAGATAGATGTATGAATCAGCGGGGTTTATGATAAAACATTTTCACAAGGCGAAACACATACACATACGTATGAAGCTAAATGTCCTCAAACTTTATCTTCTCCTGCAACTGCAGCTGCCGCAGCATATAAGAAAGTGAAATGACGCACGAGATAAGACATATGGATACATATGTATATATATATATACCCTATATATTTCATATATCTACCTATATACACATTTGGGTTCCTACATTGTATGTATGCACATAATGGGGAAATGTTCAAATTCCACTTAGCAATTACGCATGTTTTAAGCATTTCAACAATTACTTTGAAATTATAACAAATTGTTTGTTTTTGTTGTGATGGGGACACACAACTTACCAATGCAATTTTTCGCTTCCGTCAAATCTACAATTGTGTGTGTGCGTGTGAATGATTTGTATTCAATTTTCTTTTAACGCTATTGTATTGTTTGCAATTGTTATTGTTGAGCCTAACAAATTAAAAATGCATTTTCATGTGCGTGTACTCCCTCGACTTGTACTAATAATTTATATTTATGCATTTACAGTTCTGTTATATACACCAATTTCATATCATATATAAAATTTGCCACTACTTTATTACGTGCTCTAAGTTAAAGTTCACTTTTCAATTTAGGACACCCCGTTTTTGTGTTTTTAATGCAACGTTTAAAGCATGTTAATTTATTTTTCTTATCCAAAAATTGTACTTTTAAGTTAATTTTACTCTAATTTCTATGAATGCGAAACAGTGTGGCTGCAATTGGCAAACTAAGGGCAGTGTCAGTTTGCAAAAGTATTAAAAAAATACTAGTAGAATACGTGCTCCTCACTGAACGACGGACTCCACAGTAATCGAAAGTGCGCTCCTCACATTAAACGAAGCAAAACAAAAAACAGCTGATTTCTTGCAAACGGTCACACTGTGCGCCGGCAGCACATAAAATGTATATTTTGCAATTCGTGTAACATTACTTTAATATTTATGCAACTATTATACAAATATTGGTTTAAAGCAATGTCTTCACAAAACAATAGTGGTAAATCAGCGCTGTCTAGCAAGCTGGCTAAGTTTAATAAGGTGCCAAAACCAAAAATCACAAATGCCAGAAACGAGCTAAGGGTAAGAATATTTCAAAATTTTAATAGCTTTTACAATTATTTATATAATTGTTTCTTGCATACGAAGGACATTGAGGATTTGCCAAATATAGCAGCAGCACCTCGCTACTTTTCACCTGTGCAAACACGCAAGCAGCGACAGGTTAATTCTTTGCCCAATCCAAATTTGCCCGCCAAGAAGGCGCGCCAAGATGGTGTTTCAAAAACAACCAAAACTACAATGGGCTCAGCAACAATTATAGAATGTGAAGTTGTGCCAAAAGCTGAACCCCTCAGAGAGTGCAAGTTAGAAGTTGCAAAAGAAGAATCCAAACAACTAAAAGATATCAAGGTGGAATTGAACGCAGTTAAAACAGAACAGGATGTTCCAAACTTAAATTGGGCGGAGCATCTGGATAACATTCGCCAAATGCGCTCTAAGAAACCAGCTCCAGTTGATACTCTGGGCTGTCATCAGTGTGCCGATGTTAATGCCAATGAAAAGGTAACCAACTAGTGATTATATAATACAATAATGAGCAGATATTAATGATCGCATTCTTTTACAGACGCAACGCTTTCACAAATTGGTAGCTCTAATGCTATCCAGCCAGACAAAAGATGAAACCACATTTGAGGCAATGCAACGTTTAAAAGAACAAACTTTAACACCTACCAGCATACAGAGTATGCCAGTTGGTGTTCTGGAGAGCTTGCTGCACCCAGTCGGCTTTTACAAAGTCTGTACAAATGTTGTATAAAAGAGAAAATTGTTCCTTAATATTTCCCAAAATACATTTCAGAACAAAGCAAAGTACTTAAAGCAAACATCACAAATACTTATCGAAAAATACAATGAGGACATTCCGGACAACATACAGGAACTATTGAAGTTGCCCGGCGTTGGTCCCAAAATGGCACACATTTGTATGGCCACCGCTTGGAATAAGATTACCGGCATTGGCGTCGATACTCATGTACATCGTATTGCCAATCGTTTGGCCTGGCTAAAAAAGTCCACTAAAGAACCAGAGCAAACTCGAATTCAGCTGGAAAGCTGGTTGCCCCGGGAGCTGTGGGCTGAAGTAAATCACCTACTCGTAGGCTTTGGTCAAACAATTTGCACACCTCTTAAGCCCAAATGTTCCGAATGTCTTAATCGGCACATTTGTCCCGCATCAACATTGGCAACTAAAAGTGAGCCAAAGTCAAAAACGAAGCTAACTATATGAAAATTTACTTAAGTACCGGATTTTTTTTTTTTGTAAGGAAATCTTTAAAATTTTAAACTTGTTGCACTTCTAATTTGTTCTTTGCTCAGTGTTTATGGTCTAAAAATAAAATACAATTTCGTTGATTTGCGCTTGAAAATGATTTACCTAAACACAAGTTTAAGTAAAAGTCATGAAAAAATTCGGTTAATGGAAATGCACATGAGTTGTTATTAAATATTTGCTTTACCAGTATTAAGTTAATAATTTAAGCAAATGAAAATACATAAATAGTATTGGTATATGTGAAAGTGTATGAACTTAAAACCGTATTTAATAGTATACACATCATCAATAAAAGAGGCATTTGAGTTTAATTATCGTTATTTTCTGTATTCGGTTGAGTGACATCCTTAAAAGTAATTCCTATTTGATTGAATAGCAATTCTGAGAGTCAGTTTCTGTGTGGGGATTTCTGTTGTGTTCCGGAATTATATATGTACATAAGACTACGATTCATCAGCAGGAATACTTTTTAAAGCTCTATTATGAAAACTGGCCGTTCCTATCCTCTGCGATTTCGATGCGAATTAGATCTTCATGAAATTTTCAATGAAATCAAAACCCAATGAATGCAAAAAGTTCTCGCTGCTCATGAACTATACGTCCTGTTGTTCTCGGTATCGTTGCCTACCCGTAAGTTCGTGAGGATTCACAATGTCCATATATGCTGGACGAAGGTTGTGCAAACTCAAAAGCAGGTCGGATACTTTTCGGATAAAGCCTTTTATACTCAAGTGCCTAAGCTACAAAATAACGTAAATGTTCTCGTGCTCATATATTATAAGCAGTTTCTGCCTATTTTAAATAAAGTAAATTGTTTAAAAAAAGGATAAGGCCAATATTGGCAACAAACTTCATCTGCATATAAAATGAAAAACACACACACACACACATAAGTTTCTACTGTATCCACAATGTGGATTCCACATGTACATATGTACAATGTACATACATGTATTTCTATTAAATGTTCAATTGACATGTACGCCACATTTGAATTTCTGTGCACGGTCAAAGTTCGACGGGAGCTGATCCTGTGGCGACGTCTTCTGTCTGCTGGCTTTGTGTGTTGACCTCATGCGAGAAAGTATTATTCAATAAATTGCTCTTCATTTCAACTTCGCCGCATGAATTATGTGCACAGGCAGCGGGAGCAGCGGCAACAAGAACATCGCACGTGACACCTTAAACCCACTCTCCACCTCCTCGTCATGTTATGGCTGGCGTGCACTCATCATCGGCTTCGTTGCGTGCGCGCCTCTAGGAATTGGGCGAGTAGGCTTGGAGAATGGGATTTTGGGTAGTGGTTTTTTTGGTATTGGGGTGTCGAGACAATCTGTGGCCTAGCATAGCTTATAAATGATGCACAGGCAGGGTTCAGACGTGCACCCACCCACCCACACACATCACATCACACCCACTCCAGCCCACTCCAACCCACGTACCGCACACAGACATAACTTTTAAGTTCGAGACTTCAACGCCCCGTTTGTCAGGCTGTAATTCAACGCTGTTTACGTGTCCTCGCCTCCATCTACATCCGGCGTGCGCAGCAAGGCGTCTCTGTCTTGTCTGTCTATGTATATGTATGTGGGTGTGGGTGTGGGTTTGTGTTGCCGGCGCCGTCGTTTCTTGATGGGTGGTTGGGGTTGCGAGAAGGCTATACTACTTAAGCGTGCAACAACAACAACAACAACAACGACAACAAGGAGTAAGCATCGTCCAACTGTCGGCACGGGAGTCATGCGAAAATGTTTGTCTGTTTGTGCATTAGTGTGAGTGTGAGTGTGGGTGTTTGTGCAAGCATAACACACAAACATACAGTGAGTGGCATAAGGATAACGGAACTCCCTTTGCCCCGTTAGTCAAGTCGCAGTTGCACAGTCAAGTGGAACTTCACAAATGCGTCAAGTGGGAGCGCAGCGCGATATGCCTGCTGTTATACCCATTCCACCGACTACGTTAAACCTGCAACGCCCACTGACTTGCCACTTGTCGCCCTTATCAGCCACCCACACTCGAAACAGTAGCCAAAGTTTGCATCAAGAGCTACACAGAGACATCCTGTGGCGAATTATGGGGTTTTTTGATTTAAGCCCAGTACGCAGTGTACTTTTCCACTTTCAAACCAGAGTCAAGTAAACCGTTCTTATGGTGGGCAACATTCAAATATTTAAGCGGGTGTGTTGCAATTTTTTTCTAGCTTAACAACCTCAAAGAAGGTTAACATGCAATTCCATATGTGTCCTGAAGTCCTTGGTTTTTCGATTAGTTTTAGCAAATGCCAAAATCGATAGAGTTATCAAGAAGATCATTTGCATATCGGTTCATTTGGCATAGCACACAAGCTTCATCTCGCTCAAAAGAACTACCATGAGTGGAATTAAGCTCTCCGATCCAATCTCTCTTTCTCACTTTCCCACTTGGTCTCACTCTTTGGTAAAATTGGTTAGGTTTGTTGTATATGCGATATTTATGCAATAAAAAAAAATGGCATTGGGATACCTAGACACAGATGTTACCCATAACGTTGAATTCAACCTAGTCAGCCGCAAAACAAAAGGAACAAAAGGATGGAAGGAAAGAGGTGGCAGAGACGATGACGCTGACAGCCACGCACCCGCGCTTACACACATGTCCCCAGTATGGAAGTAAAAACTAAAACGGGTCGCTTAAAAATGGCGCAGTTCACGACGTCGGTGCGGGCAGCATAAACAAAATGACATAAACAGGCGGCATGAATGGGTGTGTTGCAAGGTGTGGGGCTAGGTGTCGAGTCCTTGTACGAGCGTGCAAATCCCAAGCACAGGGCACACAAAACAACAAAAGTAAACTTGCGAAAAAAAAACCCACGTACAAATACAAAATCCACATCCACACGACGCAAATTGTATTTTTCTTCTTTTTTTTTTGTTTTCTGTTGCTGTCCGTACTGTGTGTCCTGCGACCATTCCAATTGCTGGCAACAACTGGCGGTCGCTGCCGTCACGCATCAAGCATTCATGCCAGGCAACAACTACAACAACAACTATAAGCAACAACAAAAACATAGCGACAGCAGTATGCCCGCACACACAGAGCTTACACGCCTCCGCACGCGTCACACGAAAGCACGAAACCAATTTGAGCACCCACATTCTCTCTCACCCAATTAGTCGCACAGAGTCACACACATACACGCTCACACAAACATACATATGTACATGCACGCAGCCCACTCTTCTTCTGCCTTTTTGCTACCCACATCAGCCATCGTTGTCGTTCGCTTCGTGTCGTTATCCTCTCGCGCACGCTGCTGCACACTTTTCTTTGTTGCTGTTGTTGTTGTTGTTGTCGTCAACGTTGTTGCTGTTGTTGCCCTTTTGCCATCATCAACGCCATCAGTAGCGTAAGTTGTGCTGCCAGCCAGCCAGCCAGCCAGCGAGCCTTGACATAGCGACATAACGGGGCGAAGGGGAGCGCACACAGCCACAAAAAAAAAAAAATAGCAACAACAACTACTTCAGTATGCGATATACTGTGTGTGCATTTGTATGTATTTGCTAACGTCGGCGACCAACAAGCGACACGATAATCTCGCACGTCGCATTTTTAGTTGCCGCACCCACCGCACCCGCACACAACAAGCGCACACACACAACATGCACACTGTCATGGGGTCCTGGCAGAAAGCCAAATGTGGCAAGTAGCTGCTGCCTGTGTTGCGCCCGTCGAGAATGTAGGTGGGTGGCTCTGTGAGTTTGCCAGTGAGTGCGCCAGGCGAGCGGGGCAGGCAAGCTACCGACAAATGCTTTCGAATTGCCATGACAATCAAAATGCTTACAGGTACAGTGTGGCCAGACATTCAAATCGAAATGTATAAATTCTTATTTAATACTAAATGTATATATACTAAATCTTTCATAATTATTGTAAATCGTTTCTTCTTTTACAGCATTTAATGACTAAAATTTGAAAACCATAGATTATTAAGCGATATTTAACCACGGTGCTGGCGACACAAGTGCGACAATATCAACAAGCGAAGCAGCCGTCGCCAAAGCTTGAGCCTGACGACGCCCATCAGACACACTTCAGCTCAGGCTGTCATTTCGCTTGCTTGTGTATGTGTGTCTGTTTATTATCGTCAGTGCGACCTCCCATTCACACCCTCACATCACCAAGCTCGACCCCTCGAGCAAACAGAACTTTGTCGTTCTCTCGTCTAAGTACAGTAGTTAAGTTACGACCGAAATGTGGACAGCTATTTATAAAAGGAAGTTTTGAAGGATCGCACCTAAAAAAATTTAGGTGTAAGAATAAGGATTTTGTTATATTTACAAATTAAAACTGTATAAAAAATCTATTTTGAAAGAGTTGAGATATTTATTTATTTTTTTTTTTGTTAAAAAAGACTTGATTTTTGGTTCTAAAATTCTATTAAACCGATTTCTAAAAGCTTTCCTAATTTCAAATTCTTCTAATACACAACTTTACAAATTCTTAAGCTTAGGTTGTATAAATTTCCGATTATTTTCACAACCTTATATTTAACTCGCATTCAAATCAAATTGTGCCACTGTATTTCCCCGGTTGGTTGCTAGTCAAAAGCTGCCGCCGCCAAAGACAAATAAAAAAGAAAGAAAGGGAATAAGAAAAGAAAAAAAAAATACTGTGTGGCACGGCACGGAAGCATGTTGGCGCTAGCGGCATTTGCGACGCATAACGACGTCGATGACTGCCCTTCTTAGCATCGTCGTCCTGTGTCCTCCCCTTCTTTGCCCTCCCCATGCCCTGCCCTGCCCTGCCTCGCCTTGAGCTGCCTTACGACGGTTTCGCCCCGACGTTTTTACCCACACCGCACAGTACTTTTGAAGTTTGAGCTAAGTGACATGCTGTTTATTGTTGAAGGGTGTTAGAATTGCGCTCTGCGCGTACATACCAGTTGATTTGTGGAGCGAGAAATTATCATGCCAAGCGTTGAGCACCGCACGCGCCCGCTGCCTTTACACGGCAAGCAAATATTTATAGCTATCCGACTCGTAACGGTGGCCAATTAAGTCAAACAACAATCGTAAATTCCATCGATTGCTGCAGCTACCTACTGTAGCTCTTTTCCCAAGGTGTGATTAAAATTGACTAATGTTTGATTCCTTATGATGAGGTTTAGAGTTTTTAAGATCTTTTTTGACATATCCAGGCTTAATTCAGTGTATAACATTTGAAGGCAATCAATTAAATACATAACTTTTAATAAAAGATAAGCCAAAAAGCATTTTCTCATACGACTTTTAAAAGATAAAAACATTTTCCACATAAGAAACTTAATTCAAAGCCATTTTCTAAATCAGTTAGCTAAAGCTTAAAACTATTTCTTAAAAATGTATCAAAAATGTGCCCAACGCACATAAGTATGCAACGAATTTGATGCATCACTATTAGCGCCACTAACTACGAAGAGCGCAAAGGCATACTTGTTGAGTGTGCTGGCATTTTTGTGCAGTGTAGCTTTTCACTTTATTCGCACCGGAGAGAAAAAGGTCCTGTTCACGCCATGCCGTCAGACATACAAACAGGACATGGGGACAAACGGACAACGGATTGCCTGACTGCCTGGCTGCTTGGCTGCTTGGCTGCTGTGGTAGCTATGTACACCATGAATGTGCACAACGACGACGACGAGACGCCAAAGTTGCTGGTTGTGGCAAACGGCAACGACAACGGCCGCAATGGAAAAATAAAAAAGGAAGGAAAAGCCCCACCAACAGACGCCACCAGCAGCAGTAGCAGCAGTAGTACCACCATCGTCGTCTGTCCATTTGTCCATGGCACGTACTTTAGAAATTCCATGCAGATGTGCGCCGCACGCCGAGACGTGTGTTTTGATTTTCTGGCAAAGAAGGACGGCGAGGAGCAACAAAGAGGAGCAAAACCAAAGCTCAACGAACGAACGAACAAACGATAGAACGAGAGCACAGCACCCCTAAAGCAAAACAAGCAAAGTACACACGCACACATACATACATACAGCTGGCTTTGGGGATTGAAGCACTGGGGGCTGGGGCGGGGTGTTGCGGGTGCGGGTGCGGGTTGCCTGGCAAACGGCAACGCACGAAAGAGCATCCAAGCGAGCAAACCGTGAAAAAGTGTCGACAAAAAACAGCAACGGCAACAGAGCGACGTTCAGACCCCAAAGGAAAAACTGGCAGCAACAGCAAGTAGCAGGAGCAGGAGCAGGAGCAGGAGGAGGGGGTGCGGGAGCAGGAGTTAAGGCAGCAGCTGTGCTGTTTGGTGTGAGTAACGAGCCACGCGAACGCGCCTTTCCTGCTGTTGACTGTCTGCCTGCCAAACTGACTGCCGAACTGACTGACTGACTGACTGCCTGCCGGACTGGGTTGGGGGTGTGATCCAGCACTAACGGAATAATTGCTGGCAACTTCGGCAACAGCAACAACAACAACTCACACACGCACACACATTACAAACGGAAGCCAGACGAGCTGGCGGCGGCAGCTTGCGTTGGCTGATTTTGCACACACACACACACACACACACACACACAAAAACACCCACGCACACAAAGAGAGAGCCACACACTAACTAGCTGGAGTAAGGACATGACAAACGCATTACCACTTCGGAGTAAGCATTTAAAACATTTTCTCAGGTGGTATTCTAGAATATGGAGGAAAAATTCTTGTTAATTTATTTTATTTTTATATTTCTTAAGTGACCTCATTTAAATGTAATCTTTTTTCGGAATAAGGACCTGAAAAATTCATTACCACTTCGGAGTAAGCAAAATAATTGTTAACTTAATTTTTTCAAATATTTTATTGGATATCACTTTACCCTTTATATTACGTTTTTCCTAACGTCTTTCAATATGTTTTTTTTTTGAAAATACTTTTTACAAATAATAAACCTATAAATTTTCATATTTTATACCTTCTAAGCTTTCTTCTAAACGGAAGCCTTCAGCACACAACTTGAGCTTACATATCTTTAAGTAAAAACGTTGAAGAAATATTCAGATTTTTATTTTAAGATCCTACGCGTTGCTGATTGCCTATGGGAAATAAGAAATCAGAACTTAAATATGATTTTTACAAGGACTTTATTAGTTTATTTTTAGCAAATGGTCTTGCTGACTTATAGACAACAGTGCAAGAACTCAAAAACTTTCCTACTGGGTGCACAACAATATACAAACATTCGCACAAAGGTCGCGTCAGAGCTCTGCAGAGGCCGCCGGGTACGTTTGGTCCCTTAATGTTGCGGTGTGTGTGTGTGTGTTTTCCTTCTTTTTTTTGTTTTGTTGTAGTTGCTATTATTGTTGTTGGGGTGTGGAGTGCTGTGTGTGTAGCTGTCTAACACGCCATGTCCATGTGGTGTTGCTGTTGCTGTTGGCGTGTGTCGTCTGAAACGTTGCTGCTGTTTGGATATTGTTGTTGCGGCTGTTGTTGTTGTTGTTGTTGGTTGGTTGGTTGTTGCTGTCGTTGTAATAGGCATTCCGTAGCTGCTGCTTTGGCTGACTGGCTGGCTGCCTTTGAGCATTGGCATGGCTTTTTAGCCGCAATGCCGCGTCGTTGGCAAGCAACCTCATTGGAGGGGGGATTTGAGTCCCGGTTGGCACGTCCGCTCATTCATCCGTTGTTTGCCCTCCATCCGCCCGCTCGCACTCCTGCTCCTGCTCCTGCTGCTGCTCCCTGGCTGGTTACATGAGAAAACTTTGAAACTGAAGACATGGCGGGGCTTGTGGCACGAACCGTTTGGACGGCACGGACAACTAGGGACGGACACTAAAGCTGCTACTGCTGCTGCTGCCGTTGGGGCATAAATGGATGGCGTTGGCTGGTCGCTCTTGTCTGGCCCCGTCTCCGGTCTTGCAACCGGCGAGTGGCGGTGGCAATGTCTGATTGTAAGTTGGATTTGGGCAGCCACCAAGTGCGAGGGTGGCGATGGGGGCAGGTAGTGCCGGGTGCACAGGACAGGACAGGCAAGGACAGGCCATCGGGCCGTTGCCACTTGCCAGCTATAGAAAATTGTCATAGGAATCATCATCGGCTTCGTTAGATGTGGCCTCAGTGGTAATTGTGGGACATTTTGTTGCCACCATTTTGTCCACACACACACACACACACAGATACACATACATACAAATACACAGACACTCACTCAAACACAATGACTGCGTCTGATTGCGCGTCACGGCGGCTCGGGGCTCTGGTCTCTGGACCCTGGCTGCGGAGATAAACGTTGAAAGCATTGCTGGGTTGCCAGCGGGCAGGTGGCTTATGGTTGGGGAGGTTTTTGTGATTGGGCAACTGGTTGCGGTGTGAGGGGTCAAAATGGGGCTTTTATGTATGCGTAACTTTTTATGCACACGTCCCAGGTCGTAGCTTCCACCCTCCCTACCCCCCAACTGCTGCGCCTGTCACAGGTGCTGTCGCTTGCTTTGCCAGCCAGGCAGCCCGGCTGACTGCTTTGGGGGTTTGGGTTACGGTGCTGTGTGGATGTCCGTAATAGCTAAAGAATTACATACTCACACTAAATTGGCTGAAACAGGAAGCGTAGTCGTTGCTTCATTAAGCAGAATTTCAGATGACGATAGACAATGGGCGTGTTAAAAAAAGAAGGGGAAACGTCAGCGCTGCCGGCTTTTGGCCAGGTGTTTTACGATAGCGCTGAGCCAAATTTAAATTAAAATACACACGGTCTATAGGTGATTATTATTAGACCTGGTTACAAAGAAAGAAATTTAGAACTCTGTTCACTAATATGATATTTACTATTACACATGGAATACTAACTTAAAAACAAATCTTAGAGACATTCAGATCCAATGCACCCTTTTCAAGCGTTTCCTAGCTAAACCTCCTTGTCTTGGTCTGGCTAATGATTTTGAGTCGATTCCCACTTGGTTGATTCCATTAACAATTGGTAACATTCAACTTTGCTCTTTCCTCTATCTAAAAAGCAACAGGACAACTTTGTTTGTAAAAGTCTCACCTTGGATCCCATACTACCTGATAGAAACAATGATCGCTTTAAAAACAAGATTTTTATTCTTAAAGGACTTATTTATGCATTAGCAACAATAAGAACCTTACGGAATACATGCAAAGTCTCTTATATTCTTTAGATCTCTATAAGATCTTTCGAAATTCTTAGATTCGTTTTTTTAAGTACTGTTTCACAGTATTATTTTTGTACCCCCTTTTAACTGCTTTAATCATCAAAGCATCTAAGTTTTACATAAAACTTTTATTTTAATCACTTTATTGCATGCTAATGCATACATATATTACAAAGTTAATGCACTTGCCTTTAAAACAACATGATCTCGCAATGCGGCAAGGCAAAAGAGTGCACCCTTAAAACACTTTACGATCCCAATGAAGTTGGCTGCACTTATTTGTTACACTTGCAATATGGTAGCGTTGAGTGTCTGGGTGGCAACGCCGTAACTCGCAAATTGCTGCATGTAAAAATAACGAAAAGAGGTGCAAAAACAAAAACAAAAATAGCGAAACCATAAAATACCTAATAGCAGGCGCGGTCAGTCGCTGCTGTTGTTCTTCTGCTTCTTTTTTTGTTTCTTTATACGCAACAACTAATGCAGCAACATGCATACCGTTGCGCCTTTTGTGTAGGCAACAGAAAATATTTGAAGCGTCAACGTGGCAGGTCACGCTTATTGAGCAGTGAGAGCCGAACCGTAAGCGCCTACTTAGTTGGGGCTCAAAAGTGCGACCTGCCTGGGCTTACGGCTTTTTCTTTGCCACTTTTTTCTTTCTACTCATTTGAGGTTTTTTCTACCGTTTATTTTCTAACGCCTCTGGCAGGCGGCAAAGTTCTATGAGTTAAATTTTGTGGTTGTTGATGGCGGTTTTGGTTGATTGTTCCTGTCTTTCGTCGGCACAAGCAAGTCATTTTGAGGCAGAGTATTAGGTTGACAAACACACAGACATATACTTTAAACTTGTGTTGCTATACGTACGTATACGCAACCTTTTCTCGTTGTTGTTGTTGTGGTGGCAAGTTTGCCAAGGCCTCTGGCATTTGATTTTATCAAGCTATTCTTTCTTTTTACTATAAAGTCAGCTTCTTTTTTCCTTGTATTTACTGTCTACATTGTGTGGGTGTCAGACAATTTGACAGAAGTGTTGGTATATTTAAAATGTGATGAAAAGTGTTGCCTAGTTAAGTGGGCAGCTAAAAGATGTTCATTTTGTAGACGTTTGAATATTCGAACAAAAAAATAGAATACAAAATAATGTTAAGCGTCTGTAATTGTTCTTTTCTGTTGCTGTGGTTGCTATTGTTGTTGTTGCTGTTGTTTTGTATTAGCGCAGCCAACGGTAAAACTTTTAACACCCAGGCCACCCACACAGACAAGCTGCTCTGGCACTCAAACCGTTGCAGCCCACACCACCCACTCTAAAGTCGACCCAAAATCCCAAAACGAACAAGCGACACGCGCCCTGGTCCGGATTGCCACGGCACAAGCACAGAGCATGTCGACGACAGACGCCGCTGCCAGGCCAACATTAGCATTGAAGTGTGCAAACGACGCCACCCACAGACACACAAATAAACTCACACAAACACTAACACACACACACACACACACACACACATACACAGAGAGAACGGCAGTCAGCCGTCGCCGCCATGCTACGCCATGCGGCAGTTGGAGCACTCACGCAAATTTCAATTTTTTTCACACCAATGACTCTTGCTTGCCCTCTGCCTTTGCCACATTGCGGTTGTGTGTCAACCCGACAAAAATGTCTGAAACGATTTCAGTTTGCTTATCTAACACTTACTTATTCAAAGTGTTTCTCCTGCTATTCTGTTCTAGTCGATATAAATCGATTGTTTTTAAAGAAAATACATTTACAATTCTTGTTACAACGTTAACGAATTCGTTTCACTTGTGGGGTGCACATGTCGCCATGCTGCCTGTTTTCGAAGCACGCGCCAGGACACAACTGCACACACTTACATACATATAAGGACACGACCCGCACGCACACACACAAACGAGTCAAAAAACACACACATACAGGCACACACAAACGTATTGTACGTGCTTTTACTCACCCCGTGTGGCGCACTTCCTTTGATTTAGTCATTTTTCTCTCTTTAGCCGACAACCAACAAGCCATGTGGCAGTGGCAGTGCCATGGAACCGCACGTTGCTAGTTGCCAGTCGCCCAAACACCCAAACACTCAGCCACCCAGCCACCCAGCCCCAGCCGCCCAGTTCGCAGTGTGCTCACTTCCGACGATTTCTGTATGTGCTTGAGCTTGTATGTGTGTGTGTGTGTGTATGTTTGTGTGTACAGAAGGTTGCCCCAATCGTCCTGGTCTGTTATTTTTTTTGCTGTTTGATTTTCATTTCTGTTTTGCTACCAATACCTTTTGGCCACTCATCTTGTTATTGTTGTTGCTGTCGGTTGCCGTTGTTGAAGTATTACTTTGCAGCTGCCACATTGCGGTAGCGCCCTTTTTCACTGCTGTCCATAACTTTTATTAATGCATTCTTTTTTCGCTTCTCAGTTTATTCTGATATCGTGTGAAACAGAAAATATCGATACCAGCTGATGATAATGACACACTTATGTTATCGAACCGATCAGCATCGATATACTGGCTAAGCAGAGCATAACCGATTGTCGCCTAGGCCGCACATGCGACTCATAAAACTGAATACCCAAGTTGCACACAAACACACACACACAAACACACACACACATAGATAGATATATAACGTTTGCATGTAACTTGCCGCCAGTTCCAGGAACTGGGTGTGAGCAGTCAAGTCGTGCAGAAACAAGAGCACGGGTAGCATCAGCATCAGCTTCAGCGACAGCGACAGCTTTGTTGCTGTAGCTTAGTATGGGTTTTGACTGCTGGCAAGCAGCCCAGCCAGCTAGGGACTCGGTGTGGCTATAAACGATTTATGTGTATGCTTGTGAAGGCCAAGCGCCACATGATTCCCCCCTTCCACCCACAAGCACAATCAACGGCGTCATTCAAGTCATCGTTCAGTTCAGTTCAGTAATTTTACAGACTGCGCCATCAGCTACCAACGCACAGAAGGCAAGAGGAAGACTGTCTCACTTCAAAGTGTGTCTGTGTGGGCGGATGTGTGTATTTCAGTTTCTGATTGCATCTGTAGAAGTGCATGTAACTATATCTAACAGGCTGACAGTTCGACAGTTTGTCGTTTCGCAAGACGACGCCTTCTGGCTCCGGAATTTAGACCTAACAGCAAGTGAGCAGTGCTAATTAACAGCGTATATACATATACCAAACGCTATTGGACATGTTCAACAATGGCCGCTAATCAAGTTGCACGCAAATGTAGCATACTTTTTTGCGGCTTAATTTTCAAATGGCGTTTAAGTTCGTTGTTCTTAAAGTATTTTAACAAATGTACAATATCCTTACAATAACTGGCGATTAGTGATTAGCTCTCTACCTAACTGTGTGTGTTTAAAAAAAGTATTTGAATATATGTAAATACATTTGCTATTCGTGTAAGCGCATGGATCAAAATCTACAGATTTAAAAAGCATATCTGCAATTTGTGCCTTTTGTCAAACATCTATGCTATCTATGCTGTGATAGTTGCTGTCCAAAAAGCAACGCCAACCATCCTTTCCTACCCCATCCTTTAACCTCCGCACACCCTCTACATCCACATCGATGTCGTATTTATCTAATAGTCCCTGCTGCTGCTGCTGCTGCTGTCAGAATGGTCTACGTCTGTCGTTGATGCCCCATTCTACAGGAATTGCTGTCGCCTGGCTTATTATTTGCCACGACTGCTGGCTGCGGCGCTAAAGTTTCGCCTCGTTGGTGTTATGATTTCAATGTGGGTAGCCGAACAGCACGACGACCCCGACCCCAAACCCACAAAAGCAACCGTCATCGTCAGCATCACCACTCACACACTGCACACACACACACACACACACACACACACAAGTACCCAACCCACACTCTTTCATACCCGCCCGCAGGCCACAACCATAGCTAACTCACTGGCTGCCTGACGGCGTTTGCGCAGGCAACCCAATAGACAACTTTTTTCATAGTTGGGAAGCTTGAACACTTAGATTTTTTCGGGATGTATTAAACACTCTTGTCCAAATGAACAAAAAGTTTAGCAGAACATTAGTTTATTTTTATTTTATTTTCTTACTATTGTATTTTTATTTATTAGTAAAACTACTGAAAAATCAATTTAATTTCAAAATAAATTTAAGCATTTAACAGACAACAATAGTCTCTTATTTCCTTATTACTTAACAAGAATTTTACTTAACATTTAAAAATTGTTAAAGCTTTCGCATTGTTACCTTAACAGTTAGTTATTTTTTGTGCTTATTAATAAATTGTATAACTTATTTTTTAACTAAAATAGCTAATGGCAAATTCATGTAACGAAAATGTCTATTGGCATATCCTATTTGTGCCTAAACGAATTGATTTGTACGTCAGTGTGTGTATGTACATATGTATTTGTTGTGTGCTTGTGTGTGTGTGTGGGGCGCGCGTACGTGCGAACTTTCTGTGCTCGCCAAAGCCAGACATGGTCACGCCGTCTGTCCGACTGTCGTTGGCGGCACGTCGACTGGCTGACATTTGCCGCATTTGCCAACGCCCAGCCGCCCACAACTGGCAACATGCCGCCGCCGCCGTCAGCGTCGTTAAAGCTTTGCACTGCTATATAAGTGTGTGTGTGTGTTTGTTTGTCGTGCTTGTGTGTGTTGTGTGTGTGTGTGTGTGGCAACCATTACCACAACCACCATTAACGTGCCAGGCAGTCAGCCAGGCGTTGCTGTTGCTGTTGCCGCCGCCGTTGCCACTGTTGTTGCTGTTCTTGTTCTTGTTTTTATTGTTGGTTGACTCCAATCTGCTTTGGTTGCTGCGCCACACGACGATGGCTATGGCTATGGCGATGGCGATGGCTCTGGCGATGGCTCAGGCGCTTGGCTATGAGGGCTATGAGGCAAGCCAGACCCAGAGACCAAGCCATTCAGTCGGCAAATTTTGTACGAGCAATGCGCACACGGCGGGCGACATAAGCGACCGGGGCAAGCAAGTAAAAACGAAAAGTCGAAGTGCCTTTACCGTTACGCTTACCGTTAGCTTCTGTTCTGTTCTGTTTTGTGTTGTGCTGTGCTGTGCTATTCAGTTCAGTTCAGTTGAGTTGAGTTGAGTTGCGTTGTGTGCAGTTCGTTTCGGTTTCAGTACTCGGTTTACTCTCGGCCAGTGCGGACGTTTCGCTAGTCGCCTTGGTATTTGATTTTTGTGACAATTTTTGCTTTCGTGTCTAAGCCGTTTAAAAAGACGTAATTTTGGCAGTGTTAGTTTTTGAAATACCCAACGGCAAAACTGAAAACGTAGTTGAGTTTAGCCGTAATCGAATTTAAAAAGTTTACGCGTGTGTGGAATTCATTAAGAGTTCTGTAAAAATGACAAAATGACAGCAAAACGTGATAAGGATTACAACAAAAATAAATCAACAGCGGGTAAAAACTACCTTAAATAATTAAATATACCAAAATATTAAAAAAATCAAAATAAAAAAATCATACACACGTGTTCAATATTTCCGATTGGTCCGTCTTTCGAATTTCCAGATAATATTGTAAACTCTATAAAGGGACAGTTGCTGGACAGTTTAAATAAAAAATAAAAGTTAATTAAAATATTTGAAACTTATTAGCCAATTGGATTTAGTGATTAGGATTACAAGATTTTAAAACTGTCTGGGAAATTCATGAAGTAATTGATATTTCAAATGTACAATCTATATAGTTTCAATATACTTTTATATTACGAAGGCAATTATACTTACTTCTTTTAAAGTTTATTCCTATAATGTCAAAACATTATAAAAACTTAAATGGTTGGAAAATGATATTGGCTAAGCTAAGTGCATTACATTTTTTAACTAATGAAACATTATATCATATTTATTTGACCGAAATTTAAAAGTGTGATCTAGAGATAGTTTTAGAACTACAAACGTTAAAAAAAAACTGAAATGGTTAATAGCCTTTACAAAATTTCTACATGCTTAAAAAAAAATTTTTAAAATCAACATCAGATGAAACTAACTATACCACAATCGTAAAAAAATTCTTCAACAAAATGTTTTTAATCTTTACGAATTCTTTTATACAAATAATAAAATGCTCAAACTGAAATTGCTAAAAAGTATTTATAATTTTAGAGAAGAGAACACCAAGCAAAAAGTTTCTATCCTCCTGTTTCACAATAGATCATTAAAAATAATTTTAAGCTTTAAGACAAAAACAAAAAATCATATCTGTTGTTTTTCTTTAATGATGACGGTTGTGTTTTGTATATATTTTGTCTGTATCTTATCTTATTTCCACAATTATATACAACCTGATTTACAAATTTCCACTTGTAGTGCTCATATTAAATCTATCTCATATAGATTATTGATGTTGATAAATGAATTTTAACCTAATTCGTTCAAAAAGATTTTTCGAGCAGAGACAGGATATTTTAGCTCTTACATTCAGCATATAAGAATATCTGCTGTAAAAATTGCAGAACAATCTATTAAACTTTATGTATGAAGTCTTAATTTTTTCTTGATCTTTAAAATACAAACAGATTACATTTTATGGGAGAACTTAAATTTGCAAATTGATCGGATAGTTAGCAATGTTAATAAATAAAATTTGTCCATTCTATATTTTACATGTTTAGGCCTCGGATTCTCCGCCTCCAGCTCAACTAATGGCAGCGGCATCAAATCCATTGGTTTGGTGAGCTCTTCACAAAATGTAACCTCGTCGCAGGACATTAGCAAGCGTACGAACAAACCACTCATGGAGAAACGACGACGTGCACGCATCAATCAAAGCCTGGCCATACTCAAGGCCCTCATCTTGGAGTCCACCAAGCATCAGAATGCCAAAAACGGCGATGGCCAAGCAAAGCACACCAAATTGGAGAAGGCCGACATATTGGAGCTCACAGTGCGCCACTTTCAGCGTCATCGCAATCTCGATGATCCAAGTAAGTAGCAGTTGTCTTCTTAATCTGCCCGATTCCCTTGCTTAAAATCAATATCTTATAGCAGCTGTGAATAAATATCGGTCTGGGTACACGGATTGCGCCCGCGAAGTGGCCCGTTATTTGGCCACGCCAGAGCCACCGCCCATGGGCAATATGCCCACGCTGGCCGAGCCTGGCTCCAAGGCTCGCCTGCTGCGCCATCTGGATCAGTGCATTGCCGAAATCGATGTGGAGATTTGCCCGCACTCGACGACAGCTAACTTTGCAGAGAGTCCCAACAGCAGCAGCACCTGCTTTGATATTAAGAAGACACCAGCATTGCCCGAGGAGCATTCACTGGATTACAGCAGTCAGGACTCAAATCCGCTGGACTATAGCAAGAGCGATCAGCGTGTGCTGCAGGCAACAGCCACGCTCTCCACCCAGGACGAGAATAATAATCGTGGCCAGTTGGTGGCACCACAAACGCCACAAGCTCAAACTCCAACAATACAGCAGCAGCAACACCATCAACAACAACAGCAACAGCAGCAGCAACAGCAACAACAACAGCAACAGCAGCAGTCGCCACCAAATGGAGCTGTCATCGAGCTGGGCTACGAGACGGATGTGGGCAACAAGGTTGTCTGCGTCAATGTACTCGAGCAGTACAAGCAGCAGCTCAAGGCAGAGGGTGGCGCCCCAAATGGTGTCCTTGTGATCCCGCCACACTATGTTCAGCTGGCGGCTGCTTTGGGGCTTAGTGCTCAGCCTTTGGTAGATCCGGTTGCCACGCGCACGGATTTTGAGCGTCTGATTGAGCTGCAACGGCTGCAGCCCCACCTCGCCGGCAAGCTGAGTCCCAACTTTGCCGGCAGTCTGGAGGCAGCGCATGTGGCCGCCGCAGCGGCAGCTGCCTATGCCAATAGCATGGCCAGCAATCCTACGGTTGCGGCTGCAGCCATGCTCAGCGAGCGACCCGCCTCGGTGGCATCCTCATCGGCGGCGGCCTCTGTTAGTTCCGGCGTCTCCGATCTCAAGTCGGCACCGGTGACACAGCAATCTTCGCCACGCTCGGAAAGCGGCATTGGTTCGAATGAGAACGAAACACTGGATTCCAGTCCACAAACGAGCAGCGCGGCACGACAGGCCCTGCGTCAGCGTCAGGAGGAGGAGTATCGGGCGCAACAGCAACAATTGCAGCTGCAGCAACAACAACAGGTTGCTCTTGGTCTGCAGCAGGGCTCCGATGAGAGTATGTGGCGGCCTTGGTAGTTCTTCGTGGACACGCGGTCTTGTACAGTTCGGGATGGTATAGCTTTTATGTACTAAGTATATATGTATATGTATGTATGTAGACTGCGCAAATTTGTTGCTTTGTTATAGATGATATGACATTTTCTTTTGGCTCCTAACTAAACCTAAATAGTACAGTGGTCGCTCAAGAATAGGAACTTGATATTTTACTGTAAAACAAATAGCAGACATACATTTTTTTTTTAGAATTCCATACATGAATTAAACACGGTTTTCAAAAAACAATTACAAGCCTGAATTGTAGATTCAAAGCTGTTTATTTCGAGCGTCCACTGTAGTTAGAATAAGTCCCTACTGTTAAGCTCCTGCTCGTAAAAATTTTTAAAAATTCCAGCACGAGATGCGAATTTTTAAATGCATTTTTTACGTGTGCCAATGCTAAAAGACTCTTAAAAAAAAGAAGAGAAAATTATCCGGTTATTACTATTTGTATAATTCCAGGCTATGTTTCTCCTAATACCTTGCGTAAAATGTATCAAATACTGAAATTAAAAAACATTAATGTTAACAAATCCAAAAAAAGTTGTTTCTTATATACAATTTTTATTTTAGATAGGTACATCATTGTATATAGTGCAAGTTGATAATATTATTATCTTTTGGAAAACGCGAATAAATAATTGTGTGTTATATAAATATGCATATATATAGGCTAAAACCGAAGAATAATATTGCCTTTTAAGAACATTAATACCATGCAAATAAAAACTACTTTGATTTCATTGTGGTTAGGGATTTGCGTGGCGCTGATTGCCGCTGACGCGCCAGGAATGTTTGTCCTGAACCCATTAAAAGGGCCAATTTAGAGTCGACGGCATCGCGTTGAGCATTTACACCCAATCTATAGAATGCGCTGGCCATTAGCTGCTCCTCCATGCCGCTCATTTTTGTCTTCGACTCCTCCTCAATGACATCGACGCTCTTTTCCAATGTATTGGCCTCTAACACTGCGAGTATAAAAGGGTTGTTAAGGATACAAGCTATCTTATAGAGTGCAGTGTTGGAACAAACCACTGGCTATGCGCGGATCAATGTTTTTGATCACTTCCTTGGCTCTTTCAACACATTTGCGGTACTTGACTTCATATGCCATTACTTCCTGCTCTCGTGTGTTCAACGTCGACTCTAGCTGTGTAACTTTGCACTGCAATGTTGAGTTCTGTGTTGCAAATTCCTCAATTTGAAGTGCTATGCAACGATTGACAAAGATATTTTATTATTATACTTTAACTTATACTCTTATTAAACGTACTTTTTTGCTCATTGAGTTCCATTAGCTGCTTGATTTGTTTGCTGAATTCATTTCTGTTGAATAAAAACGAACGAATTTCAGTTTAAAGTTCATTCGAAAGCCCAATCGTACTCACTCCTTTATTATGGGATCATCGCTTTGCGAAGCATGCGACAAGGAGAGAATACGCTCATTAGCTGTCTTCATTTGTTCACGCAAGTTCTCGCAGCGTTTGTTCGCATCATCCAGTAGTTGCTGTCACATTGTAAATAACAAAATTAGACTCAAAATGTAATTGAGATAGGATCCAACTTACTGCTAATGCTGTTTGGCCACCTTGTCCCTCACGCAGTGCTTTGTTCTCCGCCTCCAAACGCTGGATTTTATCCATCATAGCTGGCGGCTGTAGCTCCCGCGACATTGTTGTGCCCGTCAGGCTGCCCGAGTTCGTTGATAGCTGTCCGCATTTCAGCTCGTCAAATGCCTCGCGCATATTATCGCGCTCCTTAAGCAAGCTATCCTTTTCACGTTGTAGCGCCAAATTTTTGCTGTCCAAATTCTTGTTGTCAAACTCAAGCTTGACATTCTTGCTGCTCTCATTGTCCAGTTTGCTGTGCAGATCCTGTATTTCTTTCTTAAAGAGCTCTATTTGGCCCTTTGTGTTGGCATAACGTTTGGCATCCTCTTCGAACTGTGCGTTTTGTTGCACATAGTCGGCACTGCGCTCTTCGAGCATCTTTACGTGTTTCTTCAGATCATTGTACTCCTCAAGTTTCTTTTTATAGGTCTCCAGCTGGGCCTCGCAAACTTTTAGTTTGTCTGTGGACTCACGCAGCACATCTACTTCGTCCTTTAGTGTGGTAAGAACTGCTGTGCTTTTCTGTAAGATTAAGTAGGATATAAGAATGGGATATGAGAGTAGATTTATGGTACATGCCATTAGTTCATCTATGCGTTGTTGCATGTGAAACATGTCCACCTCCTGCTGCTGCGCCTTTATCTTTAGGTCCTCACGTGCGCCCTCTGACTGCAGCAGCTCTTCCTTAACCAGTTCCAGCTGTCGCCTAAATATAATATTAATAAGAATTAAAAGTTAAAGTTTATTTTAATTGTCGTCATATAGCCTACCTCAGCTCATTGTAGCGCACGGAGCCAGCTTGTATAGGTCCCAGTGAGACACCATCATCCCCAATTGTGTTATGTTCGAGGCGCGCAAATTCTTCCTGAATCTTTTTCAATTCTTGCTGTAAATTGGTTTTCTCATCGATGAGCAACAGCATTTTCTTCTCGGTTTCAAAACATTGTTGGGCCATGGCATCGCGCTCCTCGGTCAACTGTGATTGCAACGTCTTGGCATTGCCATCAAGCATGCCGCTTAAGGAGTTGCGCGACAACGAACTGACCACACCACCTTCAGATGTTTGACGTGTTGAAGTTTCCAGCTCCTGAAGTGCGCGCATAATGTTCGCTTGCAGCTCCTCTTCCAGGCACATAATCTCGCATATATATGACTGCTTCTTAGCACAGTTTACGGCACAGCCCAAAACTAACTGCAGCAGGCGCTTCAGTTCAGTGAGGTCACATTTCTCGGCAATCGCCTGCACATCCGGCTTAACAAAATCGTGCTGCAGCGTATAATTCAAGACATCGCTGTAGTATTCATAGACGCCCTCGACGACCTTTTTGAGATTGCTCATACGCAAACGCCAATTGCTACCAGCAGCACTTGATTTGATTTTCGACAGCCACGAATCGCTGAATGATTCAGGTGCAAATTGATTTAATGCCTGTGCCAATGCTACGCCATCTGCCAGCTCCTCGGCGTTTGCATGCGGTGCATTTAGATTAAGCGTTTTAAACCACTCTAACAGACTATAATACATTCCGTTCTGAGTGGACATCGTAGACAGTATAAAATTATGACAAAACCAAACAAATAATTAGAAACTTTTCACAGAAAAAACAATACAGCTGTTGCAGCGTAAACAAAACAGCTGCACTCACGATATCGATATAGCATACCAAGCAGCTATCGAGTAATCGATAAGCTATTAACAACAGTAATAATTCCTACAGGTGCTTGATTGTACGTTAATAGTAGATTAATTTGCTTTTAAATTTTTAGCTTTTCCTTTTTTTTTTTTATTAATTAATAAGATCTGCCTACTTTGCATATGGATAATTCATACAATTGTCAATAAAGAAATGTATTTATTCAAATTTCCCATTATTTGTAATAGTATTAAAATCGATGGCTAAGGTTGTGCCACTCGCACTACTGTCCATGCATTGTTCCACCCATTTTAGTTTATTATCGTGCTCTTTGATTTTTTCAATCGGTGTCCAGCTTGAGTCAAATTCAAGCCTATAGCTGCCCTTGTACGTCTGGTCCACAGAATGATTCCATTCCTTTAAAACAAATATACAAATGTACATACAAATATGTTATCATTACGAAATGTGAATACAAAATACTTCTGGTGACAGCATGCTGAAATAGTTTTGACCCGTTGCCCTTTGGTAGAGATGATAGATATGGCCGGGTTTCTTATGGAAATTACAAGCAGCACTGTGTAGCATCCGACTCTCATTAGACTCCTTGAGTATGTCTATTGCCTGTGCTTGCAACATTTTAATCTGCAATCAGATATGATTATGCAAAATTCAAAAATCGTTTTAAAATAATTCTTACCTGATCCAGAATAACTACCAATTTCTGGCTTGTGCTACTTTTTATAAGTTTATCCGCGGATGCAATTTCCTGTGCTAAGCGTATTATATCAGATTTATCGTGCATAGAAACACGCATAGGATCTACCTGATGTGCTGGATTTCTCTCAACTAATTGAGCTACAGTGATAATAAAATGGATTGTAGTTTTGAAGAAAATCTCCACAACGCAGATTTACATATATATGTACATAGTACACACATAGTTTCCTAATGTGCAATTTGTTCTTACCTTTTTTGATAGCTGACTCATAAGATAATTGTTGATCCATTATTGCACTTCTTTTCATTCCATATACATAGACGAAATTGGAAAATTAAATAAATGTGGACCGAGTCATGGACGTGTTTACTATAAATTTTACGCAAACAAACAATAACATGTGTTGCAATGCGATAGCTATCGATATGTTGGCTCCGATTATCAAATACACCCAAATGGGATTTATTTCAAACAAATTTCCCTTAGAACATTTATTAACATTCCTGTGAACACTATTTGCTTAATTCTAAACAATTAACTAGTTAAGTAAATGCATGTAAGATTTTGGCCATTACAAAAATACATTTGACAAACATCTATAAACAATAAGTAATAATAAGACTTCCTTCCCTTTCGGCGTCCAGGCACGGCTTTAGTGTGGGAGAAGCCATAGTAACTTGGGTTTCTAATTTATAAATGGTTTGGACTACATCTCCGCAGTTTGCGACTTCCCTTCATTGTTGTTTTCATAAGTCTGTGAACAAATATGTTTTATTACAAGTGGTTAATTAAATAAACTTTACTTTACTTACATGCTGAGCGATTTTCAGAAGATGTTCGAAAGTTGTTTTTCCTGTTTGCATAACCATGCTATGGAAAACATTATTCTGGGACGTTGTCAATAGTTCATAGGGCGCACCAAACTCGACAACGTGTCCAGCATCTAATACCATGACCTTATCCGAATCCATAATCGTGTGAAGCCTATGGGCGATTGTAAGTACTGTGCACTCTTTGAACTTATTTCTAATAGTCGTCTGGATTAAGGCATCGGTTTGGGGATCTACATTGGCAGTGGCCTCATCCATGACCAGGATGCGATTCTCGCGAAGAATGGCACGGGCCAAACACACCAATTGACGTTGACCCACGCTGAAATTGGAGCCACCCTCGGAAATGTTGCTTAGGAGACCCATTGGCAGCTCAGAGACTTCGTCCTTAAGATGAACCTAAAAAAAGTTAATAATATAAATTTTGTAATTTTAGGTTTAGGTTAAAATACTGCTTAAAATACTCTTACCTCGTCCAGAGCTTGCCAGAGTTTAGAGTCCGGATACTGCTCAAAGGGATCCAAGTTATAGCGTACTGTGCCAGAGAAAAGAACAGGTTCCTGAGGTATAATGGATATTTTACTGCGCAGATCATGTAAGCCAACATCTTCTGTATCCCGTTCATCAATCAATATGGAGCCATCGTTATAGGATAGACGAAACAAGGCATTTATAAGCGAGGATTTGCCTGCGCCCGTGCGTCCCACAATACCAACTTTTTCCCTTGGTTCAATGGTAAAATTTAGGGATTTCAGAACATATGGAGCCTGCGGATCTGGTGAGTAGCGTAAGCTTAAGTCGTCCGCGACAATTTGACCATCTTCTGGCCAACTGGCTGGCGGCTTTTTATCAGCTGCCGATTTGAATTCACCTTCCGATTTCAATTCTCTGTATTCAATCACACGCTCCACGGAGGTCATTGAGTTCTCCAGCTCAGCCGATTGGCGCATGCCCCACTGCACCATGCCAGTCATGGACATTGCCTGCGTAATGACCAAGCCAATCTGACCCGGATTCTCGGGTGGATAGACGAAATTATTAAGAATTATAATTAACACATAAATCACGCAAAACAAATCGAGATAATAACCAAAGGCACGACTTGTGGATAGGAATGTGTAGTATCCAATGGAATGATTATCCTGATAATGATCATACTCTGCCGTCAACATTCTCTGTGCTCGCATCGCACGTATAGTTGGCAGTCCGTGCAGTGTGGCTCCAAAATGGGAATACATGGGGGAACGGGCAACCGCTTCAAGTCGCTTCACATCCCGCGATGTGCTCAAGTAAAAATTGCGCAGATAATAAAAGGAGAGGAGCATGGCAAACGTATTGATCAGGTACCAGGGATTCGTAACGCATAGCACGCTTATAATGCCAGTAAGCGTTAGGGATATCTGTATACAATCCAACATAACAGCAGGCAGAACCTCATCCACCTGACCCATGTCCATGGCAAAACGATTGAGTATCCGACCCGATGGATTCGTATTGAAGAAATGCATGGCAGCATGTGTAATTCCCCGGAACATGGAGTTGTGCAACTTGGTAGAGGAATGCATTGCCACACTAAAGAACAGAAGTGTTCTCATCAGGGCAAATATAATCAGTGTCACATTGATGGCCGCAAAGTAGTAAATATCCAACGAAGACGAGGAGTTGCTCTTCACCCTGCAAAAGATATAACATAATACAATAAAGAGTTGATATTAATTTGCCAAATTGACTTACCAGTAGGACAAAAAGTAATCACCCCATGACGCCATCGTTTGAGTTCCCAGGCACAGGAACATCACCAGTAGAAACATAAGCCATCCACAGCCGGCAGCAAAGTATTTCTGATACATGTCCCAACCAATTTTAGCTGCAGACCGTGTCTCCTGCACTTCCTTTGGCTGCTGCTCCTTGGACATTAGCGAATCATCGACATTGGAGCCCATGGACGAGATGCTATTGCGACTCTCCACGCTGCTGTGACGCGAGTAAGATTTTTTCGGTGCATCACCAGCGCCAGTTAAATCCTTCTTATTTTCATCATCTTCTTCCTCCTCTGCTTCCTCTTGCGGCTGTTGAGCAAGCAATTGAGCAAAGTCCTGACCACTCTTGAGCATATGCTCGTAGGTGCCAATGTCTGTGATTTTGCCATTGTCCATGCACACAATCAGATCCGCCTGCTCAAGGAACTGCAGCTGATGTGTGACCAAGATGACAAGATGATTGCGCAGAAATCCACGCATGCATTGCTCAAACAAATGTCGACCCACATGAGCGTCCACTGCGCTCAGCGGATCATCGAGCAGGTATACATCCGCCTGGCGATAAACAGCACGTGCCAGACTTATGCGCGCCTTCTGTCCACCCGACAGGGAGGCACCTCTTTCTCCGACAATCGTCTTGTCGCCCTGCGGCAGCAGTTCAAAGTCACGCTCCAGGGCACACATGCGAACCACGGTGCGATAGCGATGCCTGTCCAGCGGCAGGCCAAAGAGTATATTCTCACGCACCGTGGCGCTAAACAGCCAGGGCTCCTGTGCCGCGTAGGAGCAGCGACCATTTAACTTGACCTCGCCCGCTTCCGGACTCAGCTCACCGAGCATGGCCTGGATGAGGCTGGATTTGCCAGAGCCCACAGGTCCAATGACAGCTACTAGTTGTTTACCGTGCAGCTTCACATTTATGTTGTCCAGAATGGGTTCGGTGTGCTCCAAACTCCAGCGTGCTCTCAGATTCTTAATCTCTAGGCATATGTCCGAGCTGGATTGCTCCTGATTGCCATTTGCTAGAAGTTTTTTCTTCTCGGCAGCTTTCTCCTCCTCCTGCTCATCCTGTAGCATCAACACCTGCGTCTCCTCGCGCATCATAAACTGTGTAATCCTTCTCAACGACACCAGCAGCTCGGCCACTTGTGACATGCCGCTGGGAAAGAATTTGCTCATGGACCGCCGCAAGATATTGTAAAATGCCGTCACGCAAAAAGCTTGCTCCGCGGTTAGCTGACCACCAGCCAGGACATACGCCAGCAGGCTGGCAAAGATTGCCAACCTTCCCAAAGTGATCTCAAAGGAAAGCAGCACTCCTCGAATGTAATTCACCTTGCGTATGACGCTCATCTCGCTGGCACGTGTGCTGCCCACCAGTTGCTCAAAGGGCATTTCCCATGCATACATCTTGATCACCTGGATGCCAGCAATGATCTCATTCATCATTCGCACCCTTCGATCCGTACGCAAAGCAGTGCGCAAACGAAGCGCCGAAGTCAATCTGCTCAGGTACGTTTGAAGTGGCAGGTAGAGCAGCAGGATGGCAATGCCATAGAAGGAGGCGACACCAATCTGTTGGTAGAGAAAGTACGAGGCAAATAACAGCTCCAGCGGACCCAGCCACAGGAAATGCAAATGGATGAGCGCCCTGTCAAAGCGACCCAAATCGTTGGACACCAAATTCACCACCTGACCAGTGGTGGTGCCACCCAGCGCAGTGCGACTCAGGCGTAGCGCTTTCCTATAAATGGCACAGCTGACTGCGACACGCATCTTCATCGCCAGATGCATCATGTGCATCATGAAGGGATGGAACAAGAGCACGCTCATCACTGTGCAGGTCACCAAGCCGGCGCCATAGAGTTGTGCATTGAGACTGCTTCCATTTCCATTCAGTGTAAACTCGGAGATCAGGCCGGCCAGCAAAAGTGGTGTGGTGGCTCTAAAAAGCAAGAAATATAGCTAAATTATACAAATCTGAATTATTATATTAATCATAATAAAACAAACTCACCTTAGACCCAATTCCATAATGCCAATCACAATGCCCGAAAAAACCAATTGCCAGCCAAACACTTTGAGCACAACTCTCAGCATGCTGGCATTTCTGGTTGCTTTGCCGGATGTTGCCTTGAATTCAGCTTCCCATGTTTGGAATAGTTTTTCACCCAGCTTTTCTGCCTTATGCTCACTAAGCACATCATAAAGATCGGTGGGTTCTAGTGTTTTTTTACGCCCCTTGAACAGAATGGGCAACGCAAAGCTATAAAGATAAAAGTTAATTTTAAGTGATAGCAAAATGCATTGAAACTTTTTTAAAATTTTAACTTCTAACCTTTAACGCAAATTTATTTAATGAAAATTAGAATTTGCCTAAAAAAACACAGAACATTTGAAACGTTTCAACGATAACTCAAAATAATTGATTGCACTTGTTTGTAATTATTTAATAATTTGATAATTAAACTAATTTATTTTTGAATAATCTGATTTAAATTATGTGAAGTGACCCTCGAATATTTTATAATTACAGCTGATAAGGAAATAACGAAAATTATCTTATCATTGATAATAGATAGGACATGTGCACTTGACTGCTGTTTAAAAGATCAAGTTTGTAACGAAAATAAAATAACAATGTTGAAATGATAAACCTTTTAAATTTTAAATATTGTATAAACTTACCAGAACATTATGGCGGATATAAAACTGGCATTCTCCCGCGGATTGGGAGCCAATTTATCAGCCATCTTAAATCAAGCTCAATTGCAATATCTATATTGGAAATCTAATATAATCTATTAATATTTTTGCACGCGCCTCTAATTCAAATTATTGGCTTTTGTAAATAGTTTACAAAATTTAATTAAACAAAGTCAATTGGAATTTCACAGAAACACATTCGATTTGGACACAAGCTCTGGTTAAGGAAACCCTATACACTGTTCACTTTATACCCAATTATCAAACATATTGTTGATATGCTTAAACGTTAGCAAACGTAAACAAACGTTTACATCAAGCTTGTGGATTGCAAGCACACCAATTAACAGATGCTGCTTTAGAATTTCATCACGACTAGAGACAAACACAACATAAACACACACACTTGGCAACGAAACTGTTTTATCTTTTAAATTTGCTCAAAACTATGCACAACAAAAATAAAAACTTTCCATTCAATTAAAAAGAACAGTTGGTGGGAACACGAGTCCTCAGTCCGAAGCGCAAAACATAACTAAACCTTATTTACTTTCGCAAATCTTTATTTAACAGCTGTTCGGTCAGCTGAGGCCGGCACAATTGAAGTGTTGCCATACCGTCAGTTTGCGATGATACATACATACATCTTTGTTTACATTACATGAGTTTTAGGGTGGACCCTATAAACAAATGGAGGTCAGTTTAAACAATTTTCACTAGAAGAGTAAAATTTTAACAATGCAATTTTATCATGTACATTACAAACTCTTTTTTTTTGCATTATTTAAGTTATATCTTACCCTACCGAATAAAGTATAAACGAATTTTATAAATTTGAAATCTATATGTTTTATTTACTACAATATTTGCAAAATACGTGGGATTTTTTTTCCTGAATAAGTACATAATTTTGAAGGCACTGTGTTTTTTTTTTTTGCACTTTTACACTTATATACTATATAGAAATATAAAGATAAACATAAACAACATAATATTCAATACATAGGCACATACATTATAAGTACATATAAAATTATGAGAATAAATTGTTATAAACTGGAATTGGATGAGTTTATTTACATTTGTTGGACTGGCCGGTTTTCAAGCACCTAGTTTGATTAACAGAAATCCCTGATTTAATTAAAGTATATTGGCCTTAAGATGATAATCTGCGATTTTGTAGAGCAGATTCGAATGCCTAAAAGATCAAAGTAAAACACAGTTTAAAAAGATTGTGAACTAATTGAAAAAGTATTAAATTACCTTCTTTGCAACCTGTTGCAGATTCTCATAGGTTGATTTGCCTGTCTGCTTGACCATATCATGGAAAACTTTGCTTTCGGCGGAGGTTAAAAGTTCATACGGTGTTCCAAACTCAACCACTCTGCCGGCATCCATGACGAGCACCATATCGGAATCCATAATTGTGTGTAGTCTATGGGCAATTGTAAGTACGGTGCAATCTTTAAACTTATTTCTAATAGTCGTTTGGATAAGTGCATCAGTTTGTGGATCCACGTTGGCAGTGGCCTCATCCATGACCAGGATTCGATTCTCGCGAAGAATGGCACGGGCCAGACACACCAATTGACGTTGACCCACGCTGAAGTTAGTGCCACCCTCGGTTATTTTACTCTGCAATCCACTTGGCAAGTCGGCCACAACATCCTTAAGCTTCACCTCATCCAAGGAAGACCATAACTTTTCATCGCTATACTCATCAAAGGGGTCCAAGTTGTAGCGCATTGTGCCAGAAAATAGCACCGGCTCCTGAGGTATGATAGATATTTTGCTGCGCAGATCGTGCAAGCCCATTACCTGCGTGTCTCGCTTATCGATCACTATGGAGCCATCGGTGTAGGAAAGGCGGAACAATGCATTTATCAGTGAGGATTTACCCGCACCCGTGCGACCCACAATGCCAACTTTTTCACGCGCTTTGATATCAAAACTGAGGGACTTGAGCACGTAATCGGATTTGGGATCCGGAAAATAGCGTAGGCTCAGGTCTTCAAAGACTATTTTGCCATTTTCAGGCCAGGTCTTGGGCGGTTTCTTATCAGCCGGAGCTTCCAAAGCACCCTCTGGTTCAATATCCTCATACTCAACGACACGCTCCACGGCAGTCATGGTGTTCTCCAGCTCCGCCGATTGGCGCATGCCCCACTGCACCATGCCAGTCATGCCCATAGCCTGTGGATAATAATTAATAAGGATCGAAGAGGAAGTAAGTACTTGCTACTTACCTGGGTAATTGCCAAACCCACTTCACCACCATTGGCTGGCGGAAAAATGAAGAAACTGAGAGTTATAATGCCAATGTAGATGACGCAAAAACAGTCCAGCCAATAGCCAAAGGCACGAGAGGTGCTGATAAACATGTAAAATGCCGAGCTGTGCAAATTCTGATGATTATCGAACTCGCTGATGAGCACACGCTGTGCTCCAAAGGCGCGAATTGTGGACAGACCCGTCAGCGAGGCAGCCATGTGCGAGTAAATTGGCGAGCGTGCTGTGTGATAAATGCAATTGATTAGAATTTATAGATATCCGTACAATAGATAAATCTTAATCCACTCACTAATGGCCTCCAAACGTTTGACATTGCGTGATGTTTTCAGATAGAACGTGCGCAGCTGATAAAAAATGATACCGAGTATCAGCGTGGGTACAAGAAACAGCGGATTTACAATGGCTATGACAATGACAATGCCACCCAAGGCTAAAAATATTTGTATGACATCCATCATGACAGCCGGCAGTATCTCATCCACTTGACCCATGTCCTTGGAGAAACGATTCAGAATGCGACCCGAGGGATTCGTATTGAAAAAATACATAGCAGCACGCGTGATGCCGCGAAACATGGAGTTATGCAGCATGGTGGATGCCTTCATGGCCACATTGAAGAACAAAAATGATCGTGCCAGCGTCACAGCAATGGTAGCTATTGTGATTATTGTAAATATATATGTATCCAGCATTTCAGCATCCACCGACCAGCCCAAATCATTGAGCCACATGGAGAGACGTGATTCGAGGACGTGCGAGACAATTGTCGTAGTGTCATTGATTGCAGGTGTATCAGATGAATCCAAGATGAGGGTGCTATTTTCACTCATGCTCTTTATACTTCCCTTCTTGGCAACCCTAGAAAATAGCATATAATGTTATCGGTCATTAAAAAAACAAAAATAAATTTTTAATGCTTACCAATAGGACAGAAAATAGTCGCCCAGAGAGGCCATTACTTGGGAGAGCACACAGAAGCCCATCATGACAAAGAAGGCAAAGAAGCCGCCGCCAGCCTTGAAGTATTTATTGTAGAGTCCCAGTCCAATGCGTCCCTGCTCCTGAGATTCCTGCACATGCATTTGGGCGACCGATGCTTCGTCCAGACAGGAATCGGCCAGCGATAACAGAGACTGCTCGCTGTTGCGTCGTTGATCGCTGGCCGAGCCCGATCTGGAACGTGAGCGCTCATCACCGCCATGCTCATCGCGCGACGAATCTGCCAGCATGGAGGCAAAGTCTAGACCCGATTCGCGCAGCGATTCGTATGTGCCCACGGCGCTCACCTGACCCTTGTCCATGATGACAATCTGATCGGCATGCTGCAGGAACTGCAGCTGATGTGTGATCAGGATTACAATACAGTCACGCAAATAGCCGCGCATACACTTCTCAAACAGATGGCGGGCAACATGTGTATCCACAGCGCTCAATGGATCGTCCAGGAGATAAATTGCCGTCTGGCGGTAAACGGCGCGTGCCAAGCTGATGCGTGCCTTTTGACCACCGGACAGAGAAGCGCCCCTCTCGCCCACAATGGTCTTGTCGCCGTAGGGTAACAGCTCAAAGTCCCGCTCCAAAGCACAGTTTTTTATCACCTGGCCGTAGCGACGTTTGTCCATGACCTGGCCAAACAGTATATTCTGACGCACGGTGCCCGTAAATAGCCAGGGTTCCTGGGAAGCATACGAGAAGCTGCCATTCACACTAATCTTACCAGATTCCGCACGCAGCTCGCCAAGAATGGCCTGAATCAGACTGGACTTGCCAGAGCCCGTGCGTCCCACAATCCCCAGCAGTGTGCCGGGCTGGACGCGCAGATTAACTCCATTGAGAGTGTAATCCGGAGAGCTGACATCCCACTTGGCCTTCAGATCCTTAATCGAAACTTGGGCTTCGGAGAGCACGGCATTCTCACTGATGCGCGGCAGCATTGTAGGCGTTAGTAGTCTCTCCTTGACATCATCTTGCTCCTGGTCCAGCTTGGAGTGCACCGTTGTCTGATTACTGCCAGGCGAAACTAGTGGTAGCTCAAGGGATTTATCACTGACATCCGTCTCCTCGTACAGCATATAGTTCCGCACACGTTTAATGGATATCAGAGCTTCGGCCATTTGTGAGATGCCTTGTGGAAAGAATACGGTCATGGTGGTGCGCAGTATGTTGTAATAGGCGGTTATCACAAAGGCCTTTTCGGGTGTTAGGAATGTGCCTAGGAGCACATAGCCGACCAGACTTAGAAAGATCGAAACACGCGTTAGGAAGATTATAAAGGACAACAGTATGCCTCTGATGTAGGAAACGTGTCTTATGGCATTGATTTCCTTTTTGCGTGCGAATGCTACCATTTGCTCGAAGGGCAGCTCCCAGGCATACATCTTGATCACTTGAATGCCAGCAATGATCTCATTCATCATTCTGACACGTTCGTCCGTCCTTAGAGCCGTGCGCATCCTTAGCACTGAGGTCTTCTTGCCCAGCCAAGCCTGCAGCGGAATGAAGAGCAGCATAAAAGCCACACCAAACACAGCCGCAATGCCAATCTAAAGTAAATATATATTTTTTATAAGTGATAAGACAAATAACAAATAAAATGACTCACTTCCAGGTACATTAAATAAGTTATAAACAGCGTCTCCAGTGGTCCCACCCACAGGTAGTGCACAAATATAGTCGCCAAGTCCAAGCGTCCCACATCATTAGACATTAGATTCACAATATGCCCAGCTGTAGTGTCTCCAAGCGCTGTCTTGCTCAACCGCAGAGCCTTGCGATAAATCATACTGCACATTCCAACGCGCATCTTCATGCCCACGTGCATGGTGCCCAGCATATAGGGATGCATAATGATGACGTTGAGGGCACTGCACGCAATCACGCCCGCCGCATAGTAGTAGGCAGCCTCTATTGTCTCCGAGCCGTATGTATAATAGGATATCAGCTTGAGCAGACACAGTGGCTGCAGCGTGCGCAGACCCAGTTCCAGCAGGAAGAGCACGAGACCCAACATTCCAAAATGCAAGCCAAAGACACGCACAAGGGCACGAAGCATACTCGGTTCCTTCTTAGAATTCACCTGTTTCCTCTGTAACTCCAGTTCCCAGGCGGCGCATAATTGATTTCCAAGTGTTTCTGAAAAAGTATGCAGTAAATGAGTTCAAATTGCGCAATTTTCACATACGAAGTATTTATCTTTTATTTATTTATATAAAAAGCTATCTTATAATTATTTCAAAATTGTGTGTTTTAGCTTTGCAAAGAGGATGAACCTACAATTGCAAAACCCGTAAATACGATCAGAAAATTTCTTTTACGACCAACCTTATCAACCACATATGAAGAATTACAAAATGTTTCTCGAATCAAATAATTGTCAAGTCAATGACCGAATTTACACATACATACATGTCTACAATTTCAAGATTGATAAGTTGAGATCAGCCAATGGATTCGATTGTTCTATATGGGACAACTTTTTAATTTCTGTACAAAAAAAAAAAAAGCTCTGGAAATCAACACGTTATTTGTCTACAATTGATTTCACAAGTTTTAATTGAATGAGAACAATTGTACTGAACGTATGTATGTACATAAATAAATTTGTATGATGAATTTGTAAAAATGCTGTTAGATGAGTCAGTTTTTTTTACAATATTGTGTAATTGGCATATTGATTTATAGTTTGAAAATTTATATTGAAAACTCACCTGACTTATGTTCTTTCAAAGCCTTATAGAGATCCTCGGTTTCCAGCATTTTCTTGCGTCCCTTGAAAAACGTGGGCATGGTGTACCTTAAAACACATGAGTTTAATAATGCATGCCATAAAATATTTATTACAGTTATTTCGACATACCAAAAACATGCTGCCGATATAAAATTGGCATTTTCTCGCGGGTTCTCCGGCAAGTCAGCAGTTTTGACCGACTGCATTGTGTATATTGGGTATTGACGAAACTACGTAATGGATGAGATAATGTACATGTATATAGAAAGATATAGTATATGTATATAGAAAATTACAAAATAGTTTGATATAATTTTTGGCTAATTGCTAATTACTATTGCAATCGCGTTGATTGATTAAGTGTGATTAGATGTAATTATAGTAGTGCTGCAAAAAATGTATGACCATACATTCATTACTTTTTTAGTTGTAAATTTAACAAAATTATGCGAATTAGCGTGCCCCTGGAATAGAAACCAAGATAAAAATGCATTTTGCTAACACCTGTAATACATGTTCGTAACTGTTGTTTCTCATGTGTTTGTTCGATTTTGCCTTTTGACGCAAATGGTGCGCCAAATTCCCACGATTTATTAGCCTTTGTGAAAACACAATAACTACCTGCAGCAACTGTGTTTGTGGGCACGACTTAACGTTCGTGCACGTACATACAGTTATACATATGTATTTGTATATGTACAAATACAGGTATATGAGTACTCGTATTGCCGGCAAATAATGTAAACATTGGTGCAATCTAACAAACAATTAACTGCGGATAGAAACGAATGGGTGTGCGTGCGCATGCATATATTAAAAGCCTATATTTATAAGCAAATATGATATGTTCGTCAGCGTTTTTTCTATTTCATTTTCCGGACCGCTTATATAGATAAAATTAAAGAAATTCAATTCACATATGCATATTTTTATGTAAACAATTGCCAATGAGCAAACAAACAAACAAACAAAAATATCAAACTCCAACTCCAAAGTATATTTGATTGTATATATATATATACATATGTACATACATATGTATGTATACTCCAAATAAAACACGCGGGCGGCATTAGCAAAACTTTTTTGGCTTAT
This sequence comes from Scaptomyza hsui, assembly GCA_018152825.1. Classification (NCBI taxonomy): domain Eukaryota; kingdom Metazoa; phylum Arthropoda; class Insecta; order Diptera; family Drosophilidae; genus Scaptomyza; species Scaptomyza hsui. Next base: position 10,532,453 of record JAECXO010000269.1, read on the forward strand.
GTACTTAAGTTTCTTCTTTGCTTCAACGTTCTGTCTATATACATACGTTTGTACATTATATACATGTACATGTGCTCGTACTTATCTTTTATCCGCACTAACAGTAAACAGTAGCGGCGTAGCAATACAACAATTAAGTTCCTGTTCATTCACCAACATTAATTATCTATTGTTATTTGCGATAAAGGTAATTTTTGTAAATTTTCGCTAAATTATCTAACCGCACAAACAGACACCGTTACATGCTTATGCATTTATATTTATATAGTCAATGTAATACACAAATTACAAACTAATGTAATTAATTGATTAAGGAAATCAAAATTTAACCATGTACATACGTTTGTTTATAGAAGCGCGCTCAATTAAACTAGTAAAACATAATACACTTTTTGTCGTTGTTGGAGATGAAAGCCAATTAACAATTACAAACGTTAGAACAAATGCGCAGCAACAAAAACGAACCGTGCGCCTGAAAGGGCAACATGCTACTGAAAAACAGCTGGCGGCAATCGGGTATTTTCAAGTGTATTCGCTACGCACACATTAGCAACTTTTTGTACGAACTCACGTATTTACTTACCACATACATACATACAAGTGCGTACATATGAAAAATGGGTAAATCAACAAGTTTCAGGTGGAGTGGTTGCTGGAAATTACCTGGGAACAAAGGGGCTTAGAGAGTAAGGAAGAAGTATCCTTAGCCGGCTCGAAAGTAAAAAAAATAAAGTAAATTTCCTATAATCCATTAACAATGACTGCTTTCTCCTTACAAATTAAATCAATAGGAATTACCTAATTGGCTTGGTGTGTCCTTGTTTAAGTAAATAAAAATACATTCCATTAGCCTTAGTTAAATAAGTTGTTATGGGCAACCAGACAATAAAGTTTTCAACAAACATCCCCTTTTTATCATTGAGATAAAACAAAGTTAATAAACTTATTTACATTTTATTTACCAACAAATTAAATTCTGTTTGATAGACTTTCTTCTGTTTTATTTTTCTTTTGTGTTTGTCTCGTACATTTACAATGTATGCACTCACATATTGAAAACTTAGGCAACAAGAGCAGATGCGGTGCTGGATTCGTATTTCCAGTTGGGGGGCAGAACGCTCTTTGTCTTGTAGTAGCGAGCCAGGCGGTGAATTCTGGACTCGACCAGAATCAAACGGAATTTACCGTCCTTATCCTTGCGGCTGCGCTCCAAATGCTTACGGATGGCAACTGCCTTCTTGATCATGTGGTAAAGATCCTCTGGGATGTCGGGCTTGAGGCCTACCGCTTTCATGATGCGCAGAATCTTATTGCCGTTTACAAAACGCACTTGGGCCACGCCATGCGAGTCACGCAGGATGATGCCTAAAACAATCAAACTCAAACACATTAACATAACCTCAAACGGTAAACACACAATAATAACAATACCGATTTTGGAAGGTGTCAGACCCTTCTTGCCGAGCTTCTTGATCTGCTCCTTAACATCCTCAGCGTTTAGCTTCAGCCACGATGGGACCGAGCGTCTGTAGGGAAGAGCTGATTGGGATATACCCTTGCTGCAAATAAAATCATATTTGTTAATTTAGCCAGTGAATGACAGTGAGAAGAGGAAGAGCGGCCGTATTCATTTGCAACATGTGCTTGCCATGGTGGCCAAATTTTCTATCAAAACTAGCGCATTGCAAGCGATTTTCACATTTTATTTGGGTCAGAATGCTATGGAACGCTTGTCAAGCACATTTTACAATAAATTGCGGCTTTTAATAATATAAAAATTAACTACCCAGGAGCGTGCATACGACCCATGATGTTTCTAGCTTAATTTTTTACACCGAAAAGAAAGTGGAGACTTATGGAACAACACTCTACAATTCAACTCTACAAAAAACAGAGTTGCATTTGAACTGTCAGTTAACATAACTGTTAACTGGTTCTCGTTACTCTAAACATATGTTAATGTCGCTCATTCTGAAAAGTATTCTTAAAAAATAATTGTTGAAAACAAAATGCAGCAAGATAAATACAGTGAGACTCTTCAAACCCTAGAAAATGAAGAACTAGATGTGCGTAATTTGCCTATATACATAACACATTTAATAACATGTAGTTTCTTCCAATTTTACAGAATATTACACCGGGTGCTGAAATTTACCAGCAGCTGATGGCGATTTACCTATATCAAAACAAATTGTAAGAATTGTAAAAGTTTTTTGTGTATATGCATATATGAAGACCTTTTCATTGTGTATAGTGCCAATGCTAAGCTACTTTGGATGCGAATAGCCAACAATCTAAAGGAACACAACAAAGAGTTAGCTCAACTGAATATCTTAAATCTGGCGCTACAGCATAATAACTACGCTGATTTCTTCAAACATATTAAATACGAGTGGTCCGAGACTAACAAGCCCATTATTGATGATCTTTTGGGTAAGAATAGTCAAATATATCTAGCCAGTTGTTTTATCTATTATTCACAATGCAGCCAAGCAACGCGAGGAGGTCTTGAACTTGACGTCCAGCGCTTATGTCTCCGTGTATGAGCAGAACTTGCTCCAGATGACTCAAATGACGCCGGATGAACTTCAAAAAGCCTGCTTGGATTGGACTCGCGAGCAGGATGGGGATAAAAACATTTGGCTACCAAAAGTCAAGGAGGCAACTCCGCGAATTGCGAGTGATGAACAGTTGCTGAAATTAACGGAATTTGTGTCATTTTTAGAAAACTAAGGAATAAAACACAAACATTCATCACAATTTTTTTATTTGCGAATTTTTCCGTCTGTTAAATGTGGAGCAATTCTGTTTACTCTAGGAGTATCTCTGTTAACTGTGGGTATCGAGTAGTATCGTTCTTGTCTCGTTGTGTCATTTGGAAGAATAAAAAATTTGCACGGAAACGACAGCGCATTTTCACTGGAAAATCAATCAAAGAACATTTTTTATTGGACACATTTTTAAAAGAATTGCAATATTAACTGTGCGAAAGCATTTAAATTAACTTCAAACAGTTCTATCAAGCTTCGGCCTATTTGTATTTCGTGCGGTGTGGAAAAAAAACCGATTTTCTGTACAACTGTGTGTGTGAGAAAAGAAAAATGGCAGCAAGCGACAAATCTGTCGATGATTCCCTTTATCCTATTGCGGTATTAATTGATGAATTGAAAAATGAGGACGTACAGGTTAGTAAATTTCTATGGTTAAAGACACAGATAATATTAACCGTGCAAGACTGTTTTAATTGTGCGAACAGCTAGACGAGCATCACCTACATTCATACATACATATGTATGTATATGCATTGGTATTTATGTATATGCAAAAAAGTGCGTCACTGTGTGAATAGCAAAAGTGCGCAGTAGTGTGAATGTGTGTGCAGCTTTGCTATCTTTTTTATTGTATTGTTTAATTAGTACGTTTATGAATTTGATAAAACTAACAACAAATTTGCCTTTTAGTTGCGTTTGAACTCAATCAAGAAGCTCTCAACGATTGCGCTCGCTTTGGGCGAAGAGCGCACTCGCTCCGAGCTAATACCGTTCCTAACTGAAACCATATACGATGAGGATGAGGTGCTCCTTGCGCTGGCTGATCAATTGGGCAATTTCACAAGTAATATAATTCCCCTTAGGTTGATGAATACATAAATCTAAAGCATTTTATTTTCTTAGGTCTTGTGGGAGGTCCAGAATATGCCATGTACTTGTTGCCACCGCTGGAAAGTCTGGCCACTGTGGAAGAGACTGTAGTGCGTGACAAGGCAGTTGAATCTCTACGTACCGTTGCGGCTGAGCATAGTGCTCTGGACTTGGAGATTCATGTGGTACCGACACTGCAACGCTTAGTTTCCGGAGATTGGTTTACCTCGCGCACCTCCGCCTGCGGTCTTTTCTCCGTGTGCTATCCACGCGTCACACAGCCAGTCAAGGCGGAATTGCGTGCAAATTTTCGTAAACTTTGCCAGGACGAGACGCCAATGGTGCGACGCGCCGCAGCCAATAAGCTGGGCGAGTTTGCCAAAGTCGTGGAGACGGAGTATCTCAAATCAGACTTGATACCTAACTTTGTTCAGTTGGCGCAGGACGATCAGGACTCTGTGCGCCTGTTGGCCGTAGAGGCTTGTGTAAGCATTGCACAACTGCTGCCCCAAGACGATGTGGAACACGTAAATATAATATTCTAAAGCTTGCATGCATCATTTATTAAACAACTGTCTCTTATAACCATTTGCAGTTGGTGTTGCCCACGTTGCGTCAATGTGCCAGTGATTCGTCGTGGCGCGTTCGCTACATGGTTGCCGAGAAGTTTGTCGACCTACAGAAGGCTGTGGGTCCAGAGATTACGCGTGTTGATCTCGTGCCCGCTTTCCAATATCTGCTTAAGGATGCCGAGGCTGAGGTTCGTGCTGCGGTGGCTACCAAAGTAAAGGACTTTTGTGCGAGCCTTGACAAAGCCAATCAGGTGCAGATAATCTTGAGCTCCATTTTGCCATATGTACGCGACCTGGTCTCAGATCCCAATCCACATGTTAAGTCAGCGCTGGCCTCTGTCATCATGGGCCTTAGTCCGATGCTCGGCGCCTATCAAACGGTCGAACAACTGCTGCCACTGTTTCTCATTCAGCTGAAGGATGAGTGCCCTGAGGTTCGACTTAACATTATCTCCAACTTGGATTGCGTCAACGATGTCATTGGAATTCAACAGCTGTCTCAGGTAAGCGAAGTTCATAATAAGTGAAAGGCTTTAGTGCGTTAGTGATCACTACTGCTATTTCTCTTTATCCGATAGTCATTACTACCTGCCATTGTGGAGCTGGCTGAGGATTCCAAGTGGCGCGTTCGCCTGGCCATCATTGAGTACATGCCCGCGTTGGCTGGCCAGCTGGGCCAGGACTTCTTTGATCAGAAGCTACGCGGTCTGTGCATGGGCTGGCTCAATGATCACGTTTATGCCATACGTGAGGCTGCCACATTAAATATGAAGAAACTGGTTGAACAGTTTGGCGCACCCTGGGCCGAGCAGGCCATTATTCCAATGATATTAGTCATGTCACGCAATAAGAACTACTTGCACAGTAAGTACACGATATAAATATGCCTGCATGTTACTTTTACAAATGAATACTTTGTTGCTTATATAGGAATGACCTGCCTCTTCTGTCTGAATGTTTTGGCTGAGGTGTGCGGCACGGATATTACTACAAAACTATTGCTGCCCACTGTCTTGCTGCTCGCCGCTGATCCCGTTGCCAATGTTCGCTTTAATGTGGCCAAGACATTGCAGAAGATTTCACCCTTCCTGGAGGCCAGCGTCATTGATGCGCAAGTCAAGCCCACGCTAGATAAACTGAATGCTGATACCGATGTCGATGTAAAACATTTTGCTGCACAAGCGATTGCGGGCATTGCAGCCGGTAAGCACAGGTCACATATAAGTCATAAGGACACGTACACACAGATAAAGCGCAAACGGCAAAAACACAACTGAAACACACTTTAAAAAGCTTGTCCTGCGAATCTATATAAGCATCTTCCTTTAGAAATGGAACTGAATATCTTTAGAACTGCAGTGCCGCCCTGCATGGGTTTAAAGCTTGAAGCGGCCATGGACTCTAAGCTGATCGTTGAGCCACCACCAAATTCAGCGGCTGCTGAGGCTGGTGGTGTGCTGCTTGAGCTTAATACCAACCCAGAGAACAACTCCAGTGGGGGGGAGCAGCAGGAGATAGGTGTTTCGGAATGTTAGAGGATGAGTAGAAAATCAATGTGCAAACTCCTCGTGTGTGGGCTCAGCCTGTAATCCAGTTCAAAATCTAATCCGCAAACCTGTGCAAGTTGCAGCAAGCAAATAAAAAAACAAACCCCTTTGTTCTTCCTAGTGTCTTAAATATTGGTACATTTAAAGAAATTTGTGTGTGTGTTCCTTAAACAAATAATTTTACAAATACTAATTGTCTTTTTAATTATTTTCTTTGTCTCTTTACCGGTATCATGAACACGCCTCCACCTGTTGATTGTTTTGTACTCTCCTATTAATTAATAATTATTACAGCGTAATCAACTATATAATTTTTTATTCTATTTTTAAAATGTATGTATTTCACACGCTGGCATCAAAAATATAATTATTGTGTAGCAACACTTAAAAACGGAAACTTGTAGTTAAAATCCCTGGAACAAACACTTGCGCAGAATTGGAGCCGTTTACTGCAAGAGATCACTGCACAAGCCCTGAAGCCTACATATTTAACATTTTCAAAATGCATAAATCGAGCAATGGAAGAGAAAAGAGCTACAGAAACGCGACACATGAAAATATATTACTTACATACTTATAACATACATAATTTACCATATAAGCATAAATTCATTATTAAAACAAGCAAGTGTGTAGACTCTGACAAAATGTATTGGTTAAACGCATCTGAATGCAAAATAAAAATTATTGTAAAAGAATTCCACAACGTTTTGTTCTTGCCAACAATCGAAGTAGAACCGCAAAACCCGGTTAATATTGTTATATTCCACCCACACATTTGTGGTTATGTTTTGATGAAAATGCAAGCCACTTAAGTATTCACTTAATGTGATTAAAAGTCAAGCCCACAAACTAAGCGCTGGTTACTAATATTGTTTTCTTTGTTTGAACAATTCGATTGTCATGCGAAAAGTGTTTTTGTATGATACGCGATGTTTACAGCGACCACCTGAGCTACTTTTATGCATGTGTGCGTGTTGAGTTTGTGTATGTTTGGCAGAGAGCAAGCGAATGGTGGAGAGCAGAAAAACGCAAGAGCCAGAGAGTGTGTGTGGTTACTGGCGCAGATCAGTTTCGATTGTGATTGCGTTGCGACGCGTTGTGTTTTAACGTACTAGCGCGCAGGTTAATGTAGTTTACAGAGTCATCGAAATAGATCTATTGCGTGTAGGTTGTGAGTATTTGCCAAATATTTATTATAAATTACATGGCAAATATAATTGAGTGCTACTTATTGATTATTAAGTAAAGACGGCAAGCACAAATATGGGCGTGTGTGTGTGTTTGTTTGTTTGTGCATATAACGAAAGAGAAAGCCAATAAATAGTTTTCTGATTCGCCGCACATTTGTACATAAATACAGTGTGTATGTAAATATGTACATATATGTTTGTTTGTATGTGTGAACATAAGTGTGCTGCTATGATTTAATTCACAAAGTGCAATTAAGGCCACACTTCAATTTATGTTACTGTTATTTACCGACAAACACATTTGCGACAAAATACATAAATATATATTTATATATAACTAAAATTAGTTTTATATTTCAACGTTAGCCTCCACAAGTGTCCAAGCGCCATACGTTCGTTAATTACGCGAATGTGCTGCAGCGGCTATCGCACTTTGAGCTCAAGTAGCGCGTTTCATTAGACTTTACCGCGCTCCCCCCTCTCCGCAAGCAATTAGCTTGACGCTCTTGAACGTTGTGTCTCTTGCAGCCGGTCATAAATGTAATTTGAAGTGCCGTATTTTTTTTTTTATAACAATACGGGTCAAATTTATGGCATTACCGTAACAGATATGACTACCAAACGCTTAGCGTAGATTATTTGGCTGCGATTTAGAAATCGAAAGCAATACATACGTACACATAACCATATGTACATCCGCATGTGTGCATTTATATATTTAAACTTGCATATATGCCAACTTTGTAAATATGTGCTTATATGTGTGTTTGTGTAATTATCTTATCACGAATCCCCACGAAGCGTCAGAATTTAATTAGAATCAAATCATTGAATGAGATTAAGCTTTATGGATTTTCGCTTAGTTTTTACTAATCAGTTCAGGCGACTGGAAGTACTCTATTTTTTAAGTGGAGCGCTAATAAATTCCGGAACTAACTGCTAGCATAAAAAAAGTAAAATTTTTGAATATTTGGAAATGTAAATTTATATCCAAGTAATCCGTTTATGTTTTGATTTTTACAGCACAAAAATGCACAAGGCCGTTAAAAATAAAGCCCGTAAGTAAAGCCATGAAAAAGGTTTTCCCAAACTATCATATTTATAAATTGGTATGGGTTAAAACTAAAATAAGAATTATTCCCACCGAATCCATTTAAATATATATTATCCAAATTTTAAATAATATGCGAGCATTAAGCAATTGTATTATCTTCTTTATTATATATCTATACCATTCCCACAATCATTAGATATTTACGTAATAACCTACTTTTTTTTACCTATCTTATATTTTCAGGGTTATTATGTGGCCTTAAAAATGCTAAGGCAGACTTAACTACAGCCAAATTCATACTGTATTATGGGTAAAGTTTACTAAAAATGTTCATTTTCAACTTCATGTAACTTATCTTAATATTTACAGACCCAGCGTAGCTGATAGCGATATATATGACTTAAAGGACTCCAAGAATCTGCTAGAGGCTGAGCATATGGATTTGAGCAAGAATACCGTGCTGTATTTGCATGGTTATCTAGAAGATCCTGATGTGGAGAGCATGCATGTCATTGCGGAGGCCTATTTGGAACGTAAAGACACGAATCTAATTTGTCTGGACTGGGGTGAGCTGGCGGATGGTAATTATATATTCGATGCTGTGGTCAATGCAAAACAATTGGGACCATATTTGGCAAAAATATTGCTTGAAATGTTTGATCATGGTTTGGATATTGAGAAATTTCATATTGTTGGACACTCACTGGGCGGCCAGATGGCTGGGATTGTTGGTCGGGAGATCTTAAAACGCTCCAAGGGTGTCTTGAAAATTAAAAGGTGAGCTCTAATATATCAGTGTATTCGATAACATTTAAAACATTTAAAGTACTTCCTTCCCAGAATAACCGGCTTGGATCCGGCATTTCCGCTTTTTTACCTCACCGCTGGACTGGCCGCACATCTTAATAAAGATGATGCCGAATTTGTCGATGTTATACACACAGATGCCTGGATGTATGGAGCACCCAGCAGCACTGGCACAGCCGATTTCTGGCCCAATAGTGGCAAAACATTACAGCCGGGTTGCCCTAAACGCAACTATAAAATGCTAAGTGATAATGATTTGTCAAGCCATCGACGCAGCTGGTGGTTTTGGGCCGAGAGTGTAGCCGATCGGTTTCCTATTAAGTTCGATGCGGTTGCTGCTAAAAGCTGGGACGACTTTAAGCAGCACAAAATTACTGAAACTGATCAAGCTGTAGTCATGGGTCAAAACTGTCCCACAACGTAAGTAAATACTGTGCAAGATCAAACATTTATTTACACCATTTGGTTTGATTGTAGAATAACTGGCGATTTTTACTTACAAACGAATGGCGTGACACCCTTTGCACGTGGCAAAGAAGGTATTAATTATGTGGATCCCAAGGAACTTGTGGGCAATAACAATACCTATGAAATCACATTACCCGCAAAGGTAGAACAATAAAACTTTACTTTGTATATAGTGCACAATAATGTGCTTTTTTAATAAATTGTTGCTGGATTTTGTTAACTGAAATTTAGATGTTTATATGTTCTTTTACCACTTCGATTTTCAAAAGATTTTTCATATTGGGCTTTTTTATAGCACTAAACTACTTACCATACAAAAATATCGATATTTACAATATATAACGATATATTCATACCAAACAGCAAGGCATTTGCACATCTTTAGCTGATATCTTATTCAGTACAATTTTAACTGTATCCAAATTGGATGGTTTTTTTTTAAATATTTTTTTATGTTCAATAAATATAAATGTGTATATATAATTCTAATAAAAATAAAAATATTCCCCAAAACAATTTTTTTATAACTAGGTCTGCGGATGAAATTAAAATGCATTTATTAAAGTTTTAAAACATTACGCAAGAATACTAGTCAAATCTACGCCATTAACTCTGATATCTAGCCGTGAGAATGATGATACTGTCTAGTTCAGAACAGTGAACAGGAAGAAGTATGGAGTGCGGCTTGTACAAAAACAGTTCCAACAAAAACCAGAAGTTGATTAACAAAGGCCAACTTACACACACAGTAAAGCAGCGATGAGTTGAATATTAACTTACGAATCTGCAGTTCTTTGTTTACAGAGATACAACAACATAAGCGATAAAAACCAGATAAAACAGTTAGCTAGAAAAGCTAATGGGAGCTGTATATTATTTATACATTTATACCACTGCGAACCGGAACAGTTTCATGCTGTTTAAGTTTGCATTAAATGTTGATCATTTGTTCGCCAATAAGTTATAAGTTTTAAGAGTCAATCAATTGATTAAAACTAGATTTTAACCGATCCAGAAGTACTATCGGAACCAAAAAATCGACATTGTTTACAATTGTCGATAGCTCTTTTTAAATTTAAAAAAATACTTAATACTAATAAATGCAGTTTAAGATTAAGATAAAAAGGTTGTTCTGGTCATGGTATTTAAGACTAAAAGATAATCGAGCTGTTTGATATACAAATAGCTGGTGTTTATTGGCGCCCAACGTTGAGTCGACAAAAACAAAAAAGCCTAAAATATGACCAAGAAATAAATTAAATCCAACTATGCAAATTTTGGCAAGGTCTCAAAAACTTCAAAGAAAACTGCAGGCGTGCTGTAACATAACAACAATCCCAATCAGTTACAATAGTCTTCAAGAACTAAAAGACTCCGCAGCTTTTTAGATAGTTTATTTAGGTAAAGCAAGACAAGTGTGTTTTTCAGAACATGTTTTCAAAATCGTGGCAGCCAACTTAGAGATGTTATTTCAAAATTGAGATGAATAACCGATTGTTTATAATAATAGCTTGCACACGTTACAGACATTTTGAAACAGGTGAACTGGAACAAATAGCACAATAAGTATTCGGAAACAAAAAACTTTTTCCCAACATTCGTACAATACTACAACATAAAAACTGGAGAAACGTTTGTCCGATCATTTTCTTTCAATTGAATTTTAATTTAAAATTGACTTTGTTAACCAACAAATAAATCTTTCGTTTAATAAAAGCATATTTTAATTTCGATATTTAGTCCGTATATCTTCCACCAATAATGGTAAACATAAGTAATGATTTAGAAAATAAACTTAAATCTTGTCTTGTATTTGTATTTCAGTTTTTTTTATGTAGTTTTCCGATCTGGCCGATTTTTGACATACAATCTTGCCGCAACTAAAAGAAGACATTGTCCAAAGTTTCAGCTCGATAGCTCTTAAATTGTGGGCTTAGTTGACATACCAACAGACGGACGGACGGACATGGCTATATCAACTCAGGGGGTATATGGGGTCGGAAACGCTTCCTTCTATGCGTTACACATTTCATCACAAAATGAATATACACTTTTCAAGTGGTTTAAAAGTTGTATGTATGAAAATTTCATAACAGTGCAAGAAACGAGTAGAGCAGTGTCTTAATAGTTGTTAATTTTAAAATGGGTAACGTAATTGTAAATGTAACGTAACGTAAACATTACGTAACGTTACATAAACGTAACGTTACATAAACGTAACGTTAATTAACGTTTACAGTACGTTAATTAACGTAACGGTTATTAAGACACTGCTCTACTCCTCGATTCTCCAAAACTCAAGTGAGCTCGGCTGATTTTGGTGAAATTAAGTGACGTGCTTACACATAATGCGCAAGTATGAGTGTGATTGTAAGTAAATGTTTAAGCATCCGTGTGCTATTGTTAATATGTTTGGGTCTACTAAAACCAATAAATTAAGGAATTCTTATGTAGGATCATTAGCATTCTCTTTGTTATACTTAAATGGACAAAAGGTAAGTGGAAATACTTTTATTATTTAGAAACATTGATGTTAAAAAATTATTAGGTCGAATAGACTTTTGTGTATAAGATATTACCAAAGTAACATCGTTTTATACATAACACAGCTTATCCAAAAACTTCTATGCTTTTCCGTTATGCAAATGGGTCGAAGCAAAACGCACTAAACGGTTGCTGAAAATAAAGGTCAAACTAATTAAATATATATTTTCATTGTGTTGTTATTACCCTTTATTTGTGAAATGTTTTGTTTATTAGTAAATACATATAACAATAAATACTTATATATAAGTTTATACCTAATAATAAATTATACAAATAACCCAAGTTTTGTAAATTTACTGGAATAATGATTTACTAACATCTTTCGCCTGCTACCGATTATACCCTTCCCTTTTATTTAGTTCAATCAGCGACTTTACTACAATTGTTTTTCTTATAATTCGGATTTGTTTTAAATTAAATTTAACATTTAGAAAATCTTTCAAACAATGTTTAATTTAAATAAAAATATATATACTCTTCACTTAATGTTTTAACAAGCGGTAAAAGGTAAGAAAAACCCCTATGACCCCATTGTAGAGCAATGGGATTAGAATGTTTGTTTATGGGTGAAATGCGAAAAATAAAAAAATTACATTTCTTTGTTCAAAGTTCAAAGCTCCCTAAGCATTTCCACTTAGATCGAGAGAAGCTTTTGCGTTAGGCACAGCATTTAAATAGAGCTAGATTTAATTATTCTTTAGTTATTTTTCTGACGTTAACAAATCACTATACGGCCTTAGGCCCTTATAATCTTTTGACCAAGTTATTTTGCTAGTGTTATAATGCGTGCATATTTACTTGTACTTATCGCTTTAATAGCGCAGACCGGTATATATTCCTATATATTAAAGAGGACACAAATATTTTTTTTAATGTGACTAATAAAATAATGAAATAATTGAGCTTCAACTGAATAGCTTAACATACTCGAAGTTTTTTTATCCGGAAGATAAACTTATTTAAGAATCAGAACATAATCCGAGAAAATTTGACAAATCGTGTTTAATATGAAAATCATAAAATGTTTAAATAAACTAGCAATATTTATTCATATTTAAATTTTTTAAGCAATAGTTAAGTGCAATTTTAAACCTGTCTGCATTTTTGTGTCCGCAGCTGTAGAACATAAACATTTACAACCAAAATTTGTTATCATTAAAATAAAAAACACTGCAATCTCAAATAAAATGCAAGCATTGAGCAATTCAATTGCTGCAATTGTATTATCTTTAAAAATTATATATTTACATATCATTCGCACAAGCATCAAATATTTACGTTATTACCTCCACCTTTTAATTATTTTTTTTATTTACAGACTTTATTTGGGGGCTCACAAATGCTAGGGTGGAATTATCTACGGCTAAATTTGTTGTGTATCGTGGGTTAGTACAATTACTTTATTTAGTACCTGTTTATTAGAATAAACTCTTTACAAACAGACCCACCCTAGTCGACTTCTACCCTTTGACCGACGCCCGCACTCTAGTTGATAATTTGGATTTGCGAAAGAATACAGTCTTGTATTTGCATGGTTTCATAGAGAGTCTCAATTCAAAGAGCATGCATGTCATCGCAGAGGCCTATTTGTCCCGCTATGATACAAATCTAATTGTTCTGGACTGGGCTGAACTGGCAGATGGTGATTATGTATTTGAAGCTGTGCCAAATGCAAAGAAACTGGGCCCATATTTGGGAACAGTTTTACTGCAAATGTTTGACTATGGCTTGGATATTGAGAAACTACATATTGTTGGACACTCGCTGGGTGCTCATGTGGCCAGCATGGTTGGGCGAGAGATTCTCAGACTTACCAATGGTGCGAAGAAATTAAAAAGGTGAATTGGCCACTTGAGCTTGGGAATTGATTATATGATAACTAATTGCTTTTATTTATGTTTAGAATAACTGCCTTGGATCCAGCCTTAGCTCTTTTCTATTTTACCGCTGGATTAAACAAACACCTGACCAAAGATGATGCCGAATTTGTTGATGTTATACATACAGATGCCTGGCTTTATGGAACTCCTTTAAGCACTGGCACAGTTGACTTCTGGCCAAATGGTGGCACAACTTTACAGCCCGGTTGTCCGACACGCGATCATATATACCTAAGCGAAAATGATCTGTGTAGCCATAAGCGAAGCTGGTTGTATTGGGCCGAGAGTGTTACGGATCGTGTTCCTGCTAAATTTAATGCAGTAGCTGCTAAAAGCTGGTTACACTTTAAGTTGGGTAGAACAGAGCCTGATCAAGGCGTTGTCATGGGCCACTTTTGCCCCACAAAGTAAGTTGAAAGGAAAAAATGTTTCCTTCATTTGTATTTACTTTTAATATTCTATTTCAGTATAAGCGGCAGTTACTATTTGCAAACGAATGGAGAAACACCCTTAGCCCGTGGCAAGATGGGCCTGCGAAACTCGCATTAATTTTAAGGCAGCTATTACACTGTAAGCTGCAAAATAAAATGCAAGTTGTAAAACGCACAATAAAATAAATATTTTTGTTTGCATTTTCTGAATGCATAGCAAATGTTTTGTTTTTCACAACTGGCTTTTAAAATTGTGTTGGCGCCAAAGAATATCGATATTAAAACATCATTAATACCATTCATATCGATATAGTAAAGACAACCCTCATGGCGGCACATTGCGCAACCCTGGTATGTTCTTGCATGCATGAAAAATAACACAAACACAAAAATTCGTGGCTAAAAACAATCGTTTAGCAAAATGAAAGTAAAACTTATTGATCCTGTGGTCCGCAGTTTTAAAGTGGCCAAAATTTTCCGCGAGAACACTGACAAAATTAACGCCATCGACTTTGCACCCAATGGCGAGCACTTAATTTCTTGCAGCGAGGACGACCAAATTGTAATATACGACTGCGAAAAGGGTACACAAGCCAGGACGGTGAATTCAAAGAAGTATGGCGTTGATCTGATACACTTTACACATGCCAACAACACGGCCATACACAGTTCGACAAAGGTGGACGACACCATCCGATATCTAAGTCTGCACGACAACAAATATTTGCGCTACTTTCCCGGACACACAAAGAAAGTGATTTCGTTGTGCATTTCGCCGGTGGAGGATACATTTCTGTCGGGTTCGCTGGATAAAACGCTACGCCTGTGGGACTTGCGATCACCAAATTGCCAGGGCTTGATGCATTTATCCGGACGCCCCATTGCCGCCTACGATCCGGAGGGCTTGATATTTGCCGCCGGTGTCAATTCGGAGAGTATTAAGCTGTACGATCTTCGGTCATTTGACAAGGGCCCCTTTGTCACCTTCAAACTCAACCAGGAAAAAGAATGTGACTGGACGGGACTGAAATTCTCACGGGATGGCAAAACAATACTGATCAGTACGAATGGTTCGGTTATCCGCCTTGTTGATGCTTTTCATGGAACACCACTTCAGACATTTACGGGATATCCGAACAACAAGGGCATTGCTATCGAGGCTAGCTTCAGTCCCGACTCGCAGTTCATCTTCTCCGGCAGCACCGATGGCCGAGTGCATATTTGGAACGCTGATACCGGCAACAAAGTCTCCGTTCTAAATGGCGATCATCCCGGTCCAGTGCAATGCGTGCAGTTCAATCCCAAATACATGATGCTCGCGTCGGCATGCACGAATATGGCCTTTTGGCTACCCACGTCAGAGGAGGGTCTTTAATTTAAAAGTCTTAAATTTTATTTGTGTATTTTTAAGTAAAAAATTATTCTAAAAACTATACAAGTATCAATGACGTTCTATAATATAGTTTTATCAATCTCAACTACGTCGTTCGCGTCTGCTCCTTAGCCTTGTGTCGTTCATAGGCTGTGCGTATGGTGGCAAGGAGTTGGGCCAGATTGTGACCCATCTTGGCGCTGATGCCCAGCAATTCAGGTTGATTTAGCTGCTGCTGTAATTCCGCATAGTTGGATGTACTGGACGACACATCCATTTTATTGGCCACCACGAGCTGTGGACGATTAGCCAGGCTGCCACCAAACTGTTGCAGTTCATGCATTAGCTGATTGTATTGCGTCCACGGCTCCGGTGCACTAGCATCAAGCACGAACAAAAGCAGAGTACACCGCTCGGCGTGTTTGAGAAACTGTATGCCCAATCCCTTGTTGCGATGTGCGTCCGGCACCAGACCAGGCAGATCAGCAATTGTCAGCTGCACATGATCGTCATATTGCACAGTGCCCAGATGTGGTCGCAGCGTGGTAAATGCATATGGAGCCACCTTGGGCTTAGCACGTGTCAGTGCATTGAGCAGTGTGCTCTTGCCGGCATTGGGAAAGCCAATCAGACCTACCTCGGCCATGCTGCGTAGCTCCAGAATGTAGTTGCTGTCCTCGCCAGGTGGTCCGTATTCGCACACCTTGGGACTGGTCTCTCTGTCGGTGGTGAAGAATCGATTGCCTTTGCCGCCGGCACCGCCACGTGCTGCCACAAACATCAAATCAGCAGTGGCCAAATCAGCCACAATGAGTCCTTTGCCGTTGCGAACCACTGTGCCAATGGGCACTTTAATTATTGTATGCTTGGCATTCTTGCCATGACATTCCTTGGCGCTACCAATGCCACCTTCAGTGGCACGCAGCACGCTGTCAACATGATTGAAGTTCCGCACGTCGTTGGAGGCCTGAAAGATGACATGGCCACCATTACCACCATCGCCGCCATCAGGTCCAGCGCGCTCATTGCACCATAGCTGCAGGAAAGATACGCAGCCGTCGCCGCCCTTACCACCAACAGTCCTCACTCTCTTTGCATCGGAAAAGTATTGTGCCTAAAAATTAGTGATCGAATTAATTGTTATGTAAACAAATTTGCTTTCTTGCCTACCTCTTTGCGAGTTGACTTTCCCTTCTTTGGACGCAGTGCAGCCGCTATTTGGCAATAGTTTACTCGATTTTTAGTGAGACATTTGTATATAAGCCGACTTGAAATTGAATACAGCGACATATTGCCATTTGAGTTTTTATAGGAACTGTTTATGTATCGCTATAACTGCTGCATATGCCGGCACCGATGAATACCGATAACTATGTGGCTCGATAGCAATTAAATAATTATAAATTTAACTTGCAATGATTTTGTAATCGTAGTAATATTGTTTATATTGCGTGGAACAATTTCTTTGGATTAATAAGTTATACGTAATTTTGTTTGTTCTTTTTTTTTTTAATCGCATTAAGTTAGTGACCGTTCTCATATGTATCGATAGCAGTTAAATGCTGTGCAGTAGGAGTTTTGTGTATTTTAGGAAAATGTCCATAAAAGCAGCGCTTATAGATCTAAGCGGAACTTTGCATGTGGAGGACGAGCCAACGCCAAACGCTGTTGCTGCTTTAAAAAGGTATACATATACAAATATTCAAACAAAAATTTATTCGTGAATAAATTCTAGATTGCGCGAAAGCGGAGTTTCCGTTAAGTTTGTAACAAACACCACCAAAGACTCAAAGTCTACACTCTATGATCGGCTTTCCAAAATTGGCTTTGAGCTTGAAATCTCAGAGATTTACAGTTCTCTTAGCGCAGCTGCAACGTTTGTATCAAATGAGAAATTGAATCCCTTCTATTTGCTGACAAACGATGCACGTAAGGATTTCCCTGAAGAAGACAAAAGTCGACCCCTGGATTCAGTTGTTGTCGGACTGGCGCCCAATGCATTCGACTACGAGCACATGAACAAGGCATTCAAGTAAGCAAGCTAATTAATTACTTTTAATGTGTAGACATTAATTACATCCACTTTATTCTAGTGTGCTGCTTCAGAAGAAGACGCACAAGCTTGTGGCGGTGCATCAGGGTAAATACTATAAGCGAGCAGATGGCTTAGCCCTGGGTCCGGGCTGCTTTGTGAAGGGACTGGAGTATGCGACTGGAAGTACGGCAACTGTTATTGGTAAACCTAATCCTTACTTTTTCCAAAGTGCCTTACCTGGCAGCCTCAAACCTGAACAATGCGTGATGATTGGTGATGTAAATATGTCGCTTTTTAATTTGATTTGAAATAATATCTACATATATTCAATTCTGCATTTCTAGGATGCCAACGATGATATTGCCGGTGCCATGGAAGTGGGTCTTCATGGCGTACTCGTCAAGACGGGCAAATTCTTGCCAGACGCTTTGGCAGCCATATCACCACCACCTACAGCTGTGGTAGAGAACTTTGCCGAGGCAGTCAATTGGATATTGTGCAAAAATGGAAGCTAAAATGTTAACATTAATATGCTTATCAAAGAGTCAAAGAAAGATGTGATTGATTGGTAGTAAAGATTTTTACGAATATTTAATTTATTTTATAAATAAGCAAATTCATTTAGAAATGCAGCTGATGTGACCATTTATAACAGTCTACAATAATTCTTGAGTAGACGACAAATGCAGTTTGAATTTAGTTTAACTTTGCCTGGGCAAATTTGTTGGCCAAATCGACAATCTCGTCGACGCGCTCGAAATTGCTGCCCGAGGCTTGAGCAGACTCGGGTTTGCCGCCACCCTTGCCGCCTAGGACGGGTGATACATGTTGCACCCATTCGTTGGCCTTTAGACCCTTGTCAACGGCACTCTTGGGCACCGAGCACAGGCAGAAAATCTTCTTGCTGTCGGCATCCACGGAAACGAACATAGCTGCAGCCTCGGGCAACTGCAGACGCACCTGTTTTAGTGCAGCATCTAGCGCCTTTGTGTTATTGTAAGCCTCCAGTTGCTGGACCACAATTTTGGCCTGCGGATCAGCCTCACAGAGTGCCTTGGCCCGTTCTACAACGGTCACCGAGACGGCGGCACGCAATGCGCGCTCCTTATCATCTAGGTTTTTCTTCAGCAGCTTAAGTAGATTGCGCATTTCATCCTTCTTGACATGCGGAATGGTTGCATGCGAGATTTGTTCGGTTAGCTCGACAATTTGCTTCACATACAGCTTGGAATCCTTGCCAGATTGATCAGCCTCAATGGTCCCTTGAAGATTGCTTATCTCCTGCTCAAATGCCTCTGATTTCTTGATAGCTTTCAAAGCCTCCGGCCCAGTTAGAGCAACAATGCGACGAATACCCTTGGCTATGGCCTCCTCGCTGCTGATGACAAAGTCCATGATGTGGCCAGAGTTGCGCAGATGTGTGCCGCCACAGAACTCTACGGAAGTTTGCTCACCAGTCTCAGCTTCGGGGTGCGCCTCCAGTCGATCGATGGGCACGCCAAAGGAGATGACGCGCACAGGATCCGGATACACCTCATCAAAGACCGAGCGCAATCCGCGTATGCGCTTGGCCAAAGCCAACTGCGACTCCTTGGCATAGATGGGCATATTCTGATAGACCATATCACGTGTTAGTTTCTCAGTTTTGGCCACCTGTTCAATGGTCATGGCTGCCTTGCAATTGAAATCGAAGCGCAGCTTCTCGGGCACGACCAGCGAACCCTTCTGTTCCGTATCCTTGCCCAGCACCTGCAGCAGGCAATGGTTCAGTGCATGTGTGGCCGAATGATTCTTCATGGTCAGCCAACGACGTTCCGTATCAATATGTAGCTGCAGTTCATCACCCACAGCCAAGTTTCCTTCGACAACGCCAATATGAAGGATGTAGCCACCACGATTATAGACGCGATCAACCAAAAATTCATTAGCCTCATCGTTTAGTTTGACAAGCACACCTTGATCATAGATTTGACCACCGCTCTCCGCATAGAAGTTCGTCTTGTCCAGCACAATGCCAGCCTTCTGTCCACTGCTAATTTCCTGGACAAACTTATTTTCAAAGCGCAGAGCGACAATTTTACTGGTGCATTCACTGAAGTTGTAGGGCGAGTCCCGTTGAACGGAAACTGCCTCGTACTTGTATTTAAAGGAATCATCTGTGGGTGGTGTGCCCTTCTCCTGCAGCTCTGAGATGGCATGCACATCCAGATTGATCTCGTCGATTTTACTGGCACCCTTGCCCTGGGAGAGTATGTAGGAATTTTGTTTGGCTGCCTCGTAGCCAACCATATCGATCTGCAGTGACTTCTCCTCGGCCATCAGCTGGGTTAGGTCCACAGGGAAACCGTATGTATCATACATACGCCAGGCCACATCACCAGGAATGGTTGTCTGATTGGCGCCCAATTTCTCAATGGTGCGGTTGAGTAAGTTGCGTCCACGTGTAAGTGTCTTTAGGAACTGCAGTTCCTCCTCATTAATGATGTCGATTATGTGCTGCGGATCCTTCTTGACCTCAGGGAAAGCATCACCCAGCAGATCGACAACGGTGTTCACCAGCGTGCCGAAGAAACCAGGCTTGGCATTCAGTTTCTCCGTTGCATAGCTATAATAGGAATACAATATTTCTGAGAACATTATAAAACAAATCTTTATCCTAGACATACCGCACGGCACGTCGAAGAATGCGGCGCAGGACATAGCCGCGACCCGTGTTGTCGGGATTTCCACCGTCGGCCAAGGCTATGGTTATGGTGCGGGCATGATCCGCCAAGACACGATAGGCCATATCGATACCGTCCACATCATCAGCGCCAACGCGTCCCTGATAGGCTGGAGCACCAGTGCCCGCCTGGATGGCATCGAAGAGCGGCACAAACAAGTCCGTATCGTAGTTGGAGCGTTTGTTTTGGATGACCGAAACAAGGCGCTCGAAGCCCATGCCGCAATCAATGTGTTTCCTGGGCAGCGGCCTTAGACTGCCATCGGATTCGCGATTGTACTGAATGAACACCAAATTCCAGATCTCCAAGACATCTGGATCATCCATATTCACCAATTCTGGCACACTGCGACCACCGATGCGATCAAAGTGCAACTCAGAGCAGGGCCCACATGGACCAGTTTCGCCCATCTCCCAAAAGTTGTCCTTCATGTTGCCGGGCAGAATGTGCTCTGCTTTCAGGCCCAAGTCTAGCCACATTTGCTTGCACTCCAGATCAGGCTCCAGGCCACTGGCATCGTCGCCGCCAAAATAGGTTACGTACAGCCGATCCTTGGGCAGTCGCAGACGCTCGGTGAGGAATTGCCATGCCCACGAGCAGATCTCCTTTTTGAAATAATCGCCAAACGACCAATTGCCCAGCATCTCAAAGAAGGTGTGATGGTAAACATCCTTGCCCACATCATCCAAGTCATTGTGCTTGCCGCCAGCGCGAATACACTTTTGTGTATTTGCCACACGCACCCATTTAGACATTTCGCTATTCGGATCCGCAGTGCCCAGGAAAATGGGCTTGAACTGATTCATTCCTGCGTTGGCAAAAAGCAGGGTGGGATCATCAAGAGGTATGGTGCTGGATGAGTGCACATAGATGTGCTGCTGCTCCTTGAAGAAGTTTAAGTAGGCATTGCGTACCTCCTTAGCGGTAAGTAGCTTCATTTTGCTGTTTTAATATATATTTACTGCAAATACGAGTCAAAAGAAGGTGCGCAAAAAGGGTTAGTTGTTGTTGTTGTCTGTTGCCACGCGACAAACCTACATACTGTAGGTATATTTTATGTATCTATGTATTGTACGGTTGTATGTTAGCAAATTTACTGCAATGTGAAAGTGCACAAAATGTCTTTGAACGTGACATAATTACACAAACTATTAACTAATTTACACTTTTTAAATTGTTGTTTTTAGTATTTGTAAACAATTAATTATGTAGTTGTATTAGTTACAGCATTACTCACGTTTGGATGAATTAAGTGCAAATGCAAAAAGATTTCGTCAACCGACTGCAACAACGTGTAAAGTGAACCGATGTTTATGCGGCTAGTTCCCTTATGAACTTGCGCGATTGAAAGGGTATGGATAACTAGTTCCACTTATCGAACTACGGTTAGCTATCGGCGATCGAGTACTTTTAACAATTATCGATACCTTATTAAGGCGCCTAATCTTTAAAACCATTTAATTACATCTGTTTTTACATTATATTAAGAAGTAAATATACAAAAATTGCGCTTGTGCATGTGTTTTCTTAAAAGTCAATTCGCATCGGCATATGTTCTTCTTCGAGCTGATGCTCAATTTCCTTCATACGTAACATCAAATTAAAATTCTGCTTTTCCTCTTGACCGGTCAGATACATTGCCACAAAAGCCTGTATGGCTATTAAAGTACTCAGCGCTGGTATTATAGGACGCGTAAATTTTCGATACAGCATAAACACCTCCCGGGGACTTTCAGTTATTGAAGGCAGCCGGTAAGTGTAGCATCTGGTGGCAAACATAAATGCAGCGAACGGTGCCAAAATTGTAGGATAAACCACTCCCAAAGCAGACTGGAAAGCGGCACTCCGTACTTGTGTGCACACAGGACACTCGCCCAAGGGATTCAGTAGAACTGGGCGCTGTATAAAAAACTTATGAGTCAACATTGTGAATATCGCGGGCACAACAACAATAGGCAAATAACTGGATAGACGACCATTTGAGCCAAGGTGCAAACGTGTGCGATAGTGATTGTTGACGTAGGCACCTGTAGCGGCTGCCATAGCGCTGAGTATGCCGGGCGCATAACGCAGTGCCCAACTAAATTAGAGAACAGAAAATATTTAACTAATGGTTAGATAAGCAGCGTGAAGTACTCATACACATCTCCAATCTTGTCCCAGGAGGTGATTATCTTCCATTGATATCGCAGGGCCTGATCCTCTGTTATAACAACTGCATCCTTTGGCAGTTGCTCGGGCTTGGCTCGCGATAATGCCATATTTTAATTAATAATAACATAAAATACACTTCTCAACCGAGTACTGAGTACAAACACTAGTATTCCAAAACAGCTGTTCACAAGTGCCGACTTAGTGTTGTAAAACGAAAGCCTGTCAGTGTGCCATTCATTTCAAAAAGTTAAATAAAATTAGACAAAATGTCGAATAATCGCGGAGGTCGTTCGCAGCATAAACCAAAAATTCAAATACCACGACTCGCGGTGAAGAAAAATGCACGAAAACCGGCACCAATTGTTTGCGTTAAAGCGAACAATGGTTCGCAAGTAGAAAGTACTTTGTCTGAACAACAACAGCAAGAACAACATCAGACACCAAAAGCGGCTCAAATAATGGAGCCTCAGGAGGCAGAAGACAACAAATTCGCAGTTCCACAATTAAATTCAGTAATACGCAGCCATCATGAGGTCATCACAATGGATCAAATGACCATAAATTTGAATCCAGAACTAACTCCTCGCACCACAGCGTCGGTAGCGCCAAAGGTATTAAAAAACATCATCAAAATGCAAAGCAAAAACTAAAACCAATATTTACCGATAGGTTACCCAAAAGATGAACTTCCGGCCAAGCACCGTACTATACAAGAATTTGACATCATTAAATGTAAATGACTCCTTGCGCGAGCTGCCGGGTTCCAAAACTGTTCGCCCCTAAGAAGACCTTTAAATCGGCAGTCGTTATGCCCAACCTTTCGGACTACTTGGAGAAAGTGGATACACTGGTGCTTGTGGTGCCAGAACCATCGCCCGAGATGTACTGTACATTTTATGATTTTGATTTTCTGGCAGCCTATAAGCGATAAAGTGCAAGACAAAATTCCAAAATAAACACTTGACGCTTTATAAATTTGTTGTAAATTTTAGTTGTACATTTTATTGTAGTAAATTATATCGAAATGGGATGTATCAGCTAGTTAATACTAGTACAACTTAACCAATGAAGTTCATGACAACCAAAAAGAGAATTACATGCGCAAATATAAAGTCAGCAAATCCGCGTTCCGGCGAGATGCCTGCAAATACAGCCTTGTTCTGTGGATTGGCCTGTAGACGCAAACAAACGGCGAGCACAAAGCAGCTCACAGTGCTAATAAAGCCCGATAAAAACGAGTTGAAGGGAAATGTGCCCACCAGGCAGCAGTAAACAAATTGTATGATGCCGGTAAGAAGAATGTAGCCCAAATAGATGTCCACTAGTTTCAGCTTTTTCGGTGTGTTTTGCACATAGTCGTTATAGAACTTGGAGATGACGCTGCTTATCTCAACCATTTTGTAGTTTTCGGAAAAGTATTCAATTTATTTTATATTTTGTTATTAATTTGTAGCTCAGACACGTCACGCAATATGAGTGGAAACTAGTGCTGTAAAGTGCTCGAGTGTTAGTCGCATTGCAGCACTGTGAATTGTAAGTGAATGACTAGACGAGAAGAAGAAGACGTCTGATTTGGTTTTTGTTTTGATTGTGGTCTCGTCATCATTGCCATAGACAAAAGGTACATATTAAGTGTCAATGTGTGTACATTTAAACATTAAATTCAGTCGAAATGCTGCTGTCAAGAATCGAACAGCATTAGTTGTTTCTTAAGTGTTCTTTGTAAAAAACATCAGCATAAGGTGCTGCGCGTTCTGTTGTTGCTTGTGTATTGTGCAATGTTCATATGTAAAAAAGTCGAATGTTTAGATACAGATACATAAACGCAAATATACATATGTGCGCATATACTCAAATGCAAACATATGTTAAGCATAAAGAGGATAGACTAAAAATGCAAGAACCTTTAATCTTTATGCCAAACAATTTATCTTATTGTTCAACAGGAATTTACAACATCGTGCGTCCGTGACCTTCGTTGGGTTTTGTGGGCCATATTCATTGCCAGTGCCAGAGAGCGAGTGAAAAAATCAATGGAAGACTTAACCCCGTTAACCAACCTTCAACAGGTACATATGCACAAAACAGTTGACATACCGCATTTTAACTTAATTTCTATTGTGTTTTCTTACAGTTTTAGTTCCAAGTTTTATGTTTTCTTAACTGCCAACACATTCAACGCCAACCACTGCTTGCCTTTAAATTACAACAATTTAGTCAACTTATCTAATTACAATTCTTTGTTTGTAAGTGTTTATTGCATGGCATTCAAAGCCTATCGCGTATGTGGGTGTTTGAAGATTAAGAAATAAGTGTGCCCGCTATTTGATCTGTTTATTAATATTTATTATGTGGGTGTCTTAGTAATGTAAGAATTTTAAAACTCTGTTCGGACTACTAGGTTTTGGAAATTAATTCATAAATATTTTTTTTTTGGAAACTTAATTTCCTTTTAAAAAGTATTTATCATAGTCAAAATAACTTATCGTACACAAAACACTATCCATACTGGTAACTTTAAATTAATTAAAAAAGATATTTTTAAAAAACATTACATTCTTTACAAACAACTATGATATAACCATTTTACAGCAGTAGCTTAAATATCTTGCTTTTATATTAAACATAATTGCCTTAAATTATATATCTTGCTTAATAATTTCGTCAATTTGTGGGCGTTTTCTTTGTGTTATATACATATTTATATGTACATATTGAATTCATGCATTATATAAAACACGATTTGGCAGCCTATATATGGCTATATATTCATAATTCTTATCTCTTGTGACTTGTTTTTTATGTCTGAGCCTCTGGTAGAGGCTACATACACATCAATAATAAAAATGAGTCACTGGACTCCTCAATTTGATATCGTTTTTTATGAATAATGCGCATATTGAAATGTAAGAACTTCAAAACTTGCCAGTTGAAACCAGACAGACAGCCATTAAATCGAAACAAGTCCAAGTCCAAGGCTTGGTTTGTTATCAGCAATGTTTAAGTTCCACAGTGGCACACGCAAAAATTTTCCACTCCTTTGTGGCATGCGTCGCGTTATCGCATTATCCGAGTCCGTTGTCCGTTTTTCAGACGCGCTTAAACAAAAACTGAGTCAGCGGAAAATTTGCCAGACACAAAAGCGGCTTAGCATTGTTTCGATTTTCAGTGTGACTTCAGCTGCCGAAGTGAACAGATCGT
This sequence comes from Scaptomyza hsui, assembly GCA_018152825.1. Classification (NCBI taxonomy): domain Eukaryota; kingdom Metazoa; phylum Arthropoda; class Insecta; order Diptera; family Drosophilidae; genus Scaptomyza; species Scaptomyza hsui. The sequence continues at coordinate 10,558,078 of JAECXO010000269.1, forward strand.
TACACACAAATACACGCATACACCCACGCGCACCCTCATATACAGAGATACAACAGTTCAAAAACACTAATTGAGTTTTTTTTTTCTTCTTTGGCCTGCTCTCCCTTCATTCAACGCAACTCAAAGATCGCCGATCCCGCGAAGCGCAAGCCGAAGATGACCGAACGACAACCGCTGCTGCTGCAAAGCGATGCCTCCGATTACGAGGGTAATCGCAGTGGAAACGGCACAATAAGGCCGCCGGTACGCAGCTCACCTCCGGACAGCACGTTGGTCAACGTGCACAGCGAGGACAGTATTGCAGGTAAGTGCGATTTTCTTTTATGCCATAATGATATTTGTCTTAAGTTGCACCGCAGAATGATTCCAAAAAGGCTTGTTGATTTTTATTAAACATTTTTTATAGGAATTTTTTAATGCACCTCAGTCTTTATTGTTTTTGATACGTATCAAATGATATACAGCTGTTAAAATAAATTCAATCAATATTTTTTATCGGAAGCTATATTGTATGGATTTTAGATGTTGACTTTGTTTGGTTGTTGGATAGATATAAGTATTATTGTTTACAAGAAAGCAAGATTACCTGCATATTCTCTTTAGAACCTTTATATTTAAAGTATTTCAATCCGAAAATACTGTATTTCATAAATACTTATTTTTCATATGATAAGCCACAAATTCAAGAACCATTTTAGTCAAATGTCATCACTGCATAAATAAAATATTCACACTTAATTTGCTAACACAGTGCACGCCGCAGCCGCTGGTCATGATGATGATGAGCAGAGCAGCCAGTTGGGCGATGAAAACACCAAATCGTTATACAATCCCACACTTCATCGAACACTGGAGCATCCCACATCGAACTTTGACACGTTAGTGCATCTGCTAAAGGGTAACATTGGCACTGGTATACTGGCCATGCCGGAAGCGTTTAAAAATGCCGGTCTCTACGTTGGTCTCTTTGGCACCTTGATAATGGGCGTCGTATGCACGCACTGCATGCACATGTTGGTCAACTGTTCGCATGAGCTGTGCCGACGACTGCAGCAGCCAGCCCTGGACTTCTCGGAGGTAGCTTTCTGCAGCTTTGAGACGGGACCGTTGGGCCTGAGACGTTACTCGCATTTGGCAAGGCGTGTTGTTACTACATTCCTGTTTATAACGCAGATTGGTTTCTGCTGCGTCTATTTTTTGTTTGTGGCACTGAATATTAAGGATGTTATGGATCACTATTTTAAGATGGATGTCCGCATCTATTTGCTGCTGATGCTGTTGCCCATGGTGCTGTTAAATCTGGTTCGCAACTTAAAGTACCTGACGCCCGTCTCTCTAATTGCGGCTGTGCTCACCGTTGCCGGTTTGGCCATAAGCTTCTCCTATATGCTGCACGATTTGCCCGATACTCATACGGTTAAGCCGGTCGCAACGTGGGCCACTTTGCCTCTATATTTTGGCACCGCCATCTATGCTTTTGAAGGCATTGGTGTTGTCCTGCCACTGGAGAATAATATGCGCACACCTGAGGATTTTGGCGGATCGACAGGTGTTCTCAATACGGGCATGGTAATTGTGGCTTGTCTGTACACCTCCGTGGGTTTCTTTGGATATCTCAAATATGGCGAGAGTGTTAAGGGAAGCATCACGCTTAATTTACCCCAGGGCGATGTGTGAGTATTATCTTTTTAAGCACAGTAATCTTTTAAAGCATTTAGTAAACATCTTTATTTCTGTTTACAGACTGTCGCAGCTGGTGCGGATTACCATGGCGATTGCTATATTTTTGTCGTACACACTGCAGTTTTATGTGCCCGTCAACATGGTGGAGCCCTTTGTGCGCAGCCATTTTGACACCACACGTGCCAAGGATTTGGCTGCCACAGTTTTGCGTACGGTTTTGGTCACATTTACCTGTAAGTCTGTGGCTTTACATTAGCTCAAGCTCTTAATAACCTTTTCTGTTATGCATTTTTTAGTTTTACTGGCCGCCGTCATACCAAATCTGGGCTCTATTATATCGCTTGTGGGTGCCGTCAGTAGCTCAGCTTTGGCGCTTATTGCACCACCTATTATTGAGATGATTACATTCTATAATGTTGGCTATGGTCGCTACAATTGGATGCTGTGGAAGGATTTCCTCATATTGATCTTTGGGCTGTGTGGTTTTGTGTTTGGCACATGGGCAAGCTTGGCGCAGATCCTTAACCCGAGCATAGACTAAGTGCGCTCAAACACTTGCTCCAATATAAGAAGATCATGTGCGAATTTACGACGAAGGCTTTACTGTAGTTTTTACTACAAATTTACGATAAGTTTTATTTAGAATATTTAGTTTTTCATTAGCTTTTGTTGCCGCACCAAAAAACGTTGACGTAGACAGGTGCTTATCCAGCCAGTAGTGCTTTGATTTTATTTGATTTATAATTTTTGTAAACTTAGATATTTGATTTAATTTATTTTAACTTATCAGAATTACCCAATTCAGTACCAGACAATAATTAGCATTTTATTAATGTTTTTTTTTTAAGGTTTTTATATTTTATGTACAATGTTTTGTTTAGAATTTTGTGTTAAATCATGAATCGCACAATGCCAAAAAAGTGATTTCGTATAGTATTCTTCAACAACTTATGTTTAGATTTAACTGTTTAGGGTTTTAATTTAAGGTCAGTGCAGGTCATTCCAATGCCAATGGCCAGTTTGTATCCCCCTCAGATAAAACGAAAGAGTTTGTGCTAAAGGACATTAAAAACTATTTGTAGCTTAATTGTTTTTTGTGTGTGTGTTTCAGACGAAATGATAGTCTATATTATTCATAATTATATATTTATATATATATACTACGTAGCGAATATATTATACAAAAAACAATAATTATACACATACGCACACACATAAACCTCTGTATACTGTGAAATTTGCCTAGTTGTCTTTGTAATGATTTTTGGCTTTTTCACACATTATGTATATACAGTATATTAATAAGTACATAAGCCAGAGATTTGTTTTTTCTATCTCTGTTAAAAAGACAACGTTGCAACTGGAAACAATAACTAATGACAATAAATATTTGCGTTTAATGTTTGTAAAACTTAAAAAAAATGTTATCTTCCTAATTCAACTACATCAACTATAGCTTTAGCTATTACGCCTGGACTATGACCAAATACTGATAACTACCGGGCGTCATATTTTGAACGGTTACCTAATTGTCTTAGAGTTCTTAGTAGTTTATATGCAAGTATCTACCTATCACGTCAACTAAATAAACAAAAAGATTTTATAGCATTAACAAGGACTATCGGTAGCCGGACCTGGAATCTATTTGCTTATAATTTATTATTGCAGACATTTTATCTGTCCAGTATAACTGATAGTTCTCTATCTATTTAATACTTACAGCTTATGGCCAATAGTTGTTTGTTGTTAAATTCGACGTATTATTATATTTACAAGTTTATTTATATATAATAATATAATAATATAGTAGCAATGCAGAAACCAAAAAAAAGTTTTTTGTTTCGGAAATACACAGGATTTATGTTATACTAACGTGTGATTTATTACGACAACAAAATAAAACTGTAGATATAGATAAAGGTAAGTTATTTTTTTTAGCTTCATTGAAAGCCAAGTACGCCGAATAAAATGACTTTGATTTTTTGACCAGCCTTTTGGGTATTGTTGATAGATAACATATATTTTTTGTTTTGACTGTATTTCTGAATGAACATAGCAAAACGTTAAAAAAAAGAGTATAAAAACCAGCAGTAGTAGATTTTAATTAAAAATACTGAAAAATATTTGTAAGACAAATAGGAAAATCTTTTATTATTATTTAAATATAAAATTTCATTTGTCAATGAGATACACCAGCAAAATAATATAAAATTCATTCAACGCAAAAAAGAGACTGCTTGCAGCGATTGTTCTGCTCTTATAATTCCCAAGTGCTTTTTCGCTGACGCTGGCGTATATAAAGAGGGTTGAGCTGCCAGATTGTTTGTGTTGTTTGGAAGGAGAGCAAGTTAGCACTCCCCTAGACAAGGATGGAACACACAAACGAACGGCTTGGCACAAACAATGCCGTTCACAAGTTTTTTTTTTTTTAACGAATTTTCCTATGTATTTAGAGATTGATATCTGTTTGTCTTTAATAAAAAACACAAAAAAAATTTAAATGCAAATTATGTATTATTAAAATGAAAAGCCATTACATATTTTAAGTCTTTAGTTTTAGACATCAGGGCATGGAGGAACCCACTGCCAAACTTTCCATTCAACGCAACCATTTGCGGAAGTAAGGAAGCCACCTTCGTCGCACAATTGCACAACAGCTTCATTTCCAACGCACATCCAGTAGCGAGTGGGATCCCAGAAATTGCGATATTTTGTGTTGCTGGTACCGGTGCAAGTTGGCATTCCATTTGAATCGGGATCGCATACGGCAAAGACGGCCGCCACAAACAGGGCCAGGCAAAGTAGAATCAAAGCTATGGCCAGAAGTATGGGTTGTTAATGAATTTACCTTTTGATTGAATTCTGATATACTCACTGGTTTTCATATTGGTCAGAGTCAGTCAAGAGAATGGTACTGAATGTGCCCAACTGGCCCGATTGCCGATTCTTATATAGTACAGTCAAGGCGTTGAGACTCCCGCTCTGGTATCTGGCCTGGCTGAAATTATACTAGAACATTATTAATAAAACTTATCTAATGGTGTTGTGTTGTTGTTTGTTGTAGTATATGAATGGTTGTGTTCGTGCATTGATAACTTCTATTTTGGCCGGAACATGAAGAGCGTACAAATTAATCTAGCTAGGGGCTTTAAATCTATTGCACTATCTTGACATATGATTTGCTAAACGCCCCTAATTAGTTGATTAGTAAATCCGTATGGCAATGTGCAAACATTGATCAAAATTCGCAATTCTCTCCGATGACTTAATGGACACCTAATGCACTATCAAGATTTGCAATGTTTTCATTAAGTAAAAAATTTGGGGAGAATAGATTTTTTTGTAATTAAAAAATAAAGGTAATGTAGTAGAGAAAACGATGCAATAAATTGCGGTGCTTTATTTAATCTCGTTGATCTTTTATTAAAAAAATGTTTTTCCCGCCCTTTTATTTATTTACTATCTGTCTTAAGAAATTAGGTAAATTTAGTTATTTAGTCCAGTGAAACGTACTATCTATCATACATTATTTTGTATGAGAGGTTAAAGTAAATTTAGTTTAATTATCTATTTGGGAGATCAAGGATGTGTTGTCTTTTGAGTCTTCTTACTGTTAGACTATTATCTATTCGATTTAGGGCTAGGTCTATTTTTTTACTAAATTAATTTATTTCTTCCTTAAGTCTTTGTGTATGTATGCATTCGAAATGTAGAGAGGAGCATTAAAAATGGAACGCAAGGTTTTTGATTGGTAGTACCCCACACTTGTATGGCATATGTCCACAACGGCTTTAGTATGGCTTTATGGAGGCGAACTTTATGTTCCAGGCTAGTTTGTGATTTACGGCCTATAAGCAATGACCTTCGTTTTGTTTTTAGTTTAAGTTGCTGCCGTTTTGCTTTAATATGGTTCTCCATAATCAAGTTTTAAGATCACCATCAGGTTGTAGATTCGTCGATTCTGGTAAGCTTATATTCAGGTAATTTAATTTTCTTTATTTTAGAAAATTTTTTTTTTTTGCTGTTTTTAAATAAAAATTGTTCTCCAAAAGGTTATACAATAAAAGCTTCAAATTATCAAACAAAAAACAAGAAAAAGCTAAAAGTTAAATAATTTTTAATTTTTACATGCTTTTATTTAACTTGACTTGTCTGTTTGTATGTTTATACCGGAATCTTGTAATCAAATTTTCACCAAGTTCCCGACCAGCTAGAGCTCTGAAATTTCCACCAAAGATCTGTTTCAGATGACAATACATATTTTAAAGTTTTCGGCACGATAAAATATGTAATATCATGTAAAAACCTTTGCTTAACTTACTAATTTGAATGACAAAATTCTCTAGCTCTGGTGGCATGGAGGGAAGACTGCCACTTCACAGGTCGAAGGTCGTGGGTTTGAACCCCGACCGAGACATAATTTTTTATTTTTTTTTTTTTTAATAATTAAACTTTTTTTTACATGCTTTTATTTAACTTGACTAAGCTAACCATTGTATGCAAGAAAGCGTATAAAAGCATGTCTCCAAAATTTTTTTTGATTTTACTTGTTTTTTATTAAAATAAATTCAATGTTTTGTATATTTGATCATTTTTTTTAATGCTAACTCCAATAACCAATCATTAACGCCAATAACGAAAATATCTAATCTCTATGACAAACTTTATTAGCTGTATACAAATTAGAGGAGTCTTGTTAAACGATTTATCCTACAAAATATGTTAAAAAATTTCAAAATTGATAAACATAAAATATATTCTCTTTTTTAACGTTTTGATTTATTTGTAAATAAATGGTTTACAATAGCGGCTTAGGATGTTTGAGGGCAGGGATCTGTCCATTGCCAGGTGCTCCAGGGAACGCACATAGACTTGCCTCCGTCGAAGCCACCAGATGGGCATTGTACAGAAACGGCGGAGTTACCCTGGCATTGCCAATAGTGAGTGGGATCGAAGTTGTTACGGTAGATTCCAGTGCTGTCAGCAGTACAAGATGGCATTCCATTTGAATTGGGATCGCAATCGGCGAAAACGGCCGCCACGAACAAGGCCAGGCAGAGAAGTACGAAAGCTGAAGAAGGAGCTCAATTTGTTAATATTGTTATGATACTTATTTATTGTCCTTTTCTATACTTACTGGTTTTCATATTGGTTAGAGTCAGACAAGTTAGTAGAACTGAATGTGCCAAAACAGCCAAAAAGTCGAAGCTTATATACGGTGCGAATTTTGTCTACTTTCCCGATTTGATATCTTTATGGTTAAAATTAGACGAGTTTCTTATAATTACAAACTGTTATCTAGCGCTCTTTCTATATGTTTCTTGTGTTTGAAACACGACAAACGCTCAAACTAATCTAGTTGGAAACTTAAAATCTGTTGCACTATCTTGACATATGTTTTAATAACCGAATCTTAATTAGGCGATTGGTAATTCCGTTTTGCAATTGGCAAACAAAGATATTCGGACAAAACTAATAAAACACTTTCTAACATGCTTAAATTGGGTAAACATTTTAAATTTAAACATTAAATTGACTCAGTTTTAAAGCATTGCTAAACACTCTAAATATATATTGGTAATAATTTGCTTAAGGAATTATAAAATAGTTATTCTCTTATAAAATATATATTTAGCAATTTGCCGCTTAATTTAAATCTAAAGTCCGTTTTAGATAAATTTTTCATTTTTTTGTAAAAAAAATGTTCTTCTTTAATAGAAAATATATGATAAAAAGTTTCAAAAGTCTAAAAGATTAATTTACTTATTTTTTTATTGACTATATACCAATTCATATATTCTAAAGGTATTTTTGTTTACAGTGATCTGTTGATGCAGTATCGCATACATTAAGTGAAAATTTCAAATTCAATGTATATGACACTTCAACTTCAGACATTTTTTCTTTTTCTTCTTTTTAGTCTCAACTCCTTGCGTATGGTGGCGATTTGGCGATAGTTTCTGGATTTCCAAACATTATGACGCATGAAATCATGCTCTTTGGCGGGCATGTAGGCAAAGAAGGTCTCTGGATTGGAGCCCGTGAGTCCGGAAAAGCCACGCAATGCCAGCCAGATAAGTCGCGATTGCCTCAGCGCTATATCATTGAGTCTGTTATAGTATTCCTTACTGATTTGGAGAAGGCGACACCTAAAGTACTCCCTATTGCCATGGAAGTCACCCAAGTTATTTGGCAGCGGCACCTCCTTCTGTTCACTTTTCTTCATCAGCTGCTCATAGACAATGCGACTGGATTTGGCTATCTTATACATTTGCATGTAACTATAGGTCTTGCCATATCTTTCGGCTATCCAATCGAGTAAAACGGGCAACTTGTGCGCATTGGGTAGTGTAACTAGAACATAGTAAGGATTTTCTTTCAACTTATCCACGCCTGCTTTCAGCAGCTCTTGTAACATGTGCTTATTATCGGGATCTATGTTTGTTACTTCAATTCTATCAATTTTTTCAGGATCTCGCTGTCTCATACACAGCTCCAGATTTTTGTTAGTTTCTTCAATTGTTCTTCGTGCACATTTGACGGCTGCATCTGCAGCTGTAAGATTTTTTTCAACGGAACTCTTATCCACTTCATGTTGCTCTTCCATTGCTTTATTTAGGGCCCGTATGCAATAGCTTTTGATTAAAGGTTGTGTATCGGTGGATCCTTCATTAAAATGTGTTTCATAGATCTTAAAGAAATCCCATTGCAAAAAACCATTCGGCTGGTTTCCCCACGTGCAATATTTTAACTCTTCAGCCGCAGATGAGCTGCTTTTATTTTTACCAGACCTAATTGTGTGCTGAATGTTGCCTTGTTCATCAAGTAGCATCATTTTGCAATGATTTATGTTACACTGCGGTTTTGGTTTCGGTGGCGTTTTGGCATTGCTGGGACAGTTGATTCTTGTGCCTGTGGAATTGACATCGAGTTGTCCATGTTTTGTCTTCTGTTGATCATCCTCCAGATGTATTCTTTTGTATTGCTTCTCACTGCCCCATTGCAGCACCTTGATGCCTAGTTCCTCCTCCATCGCCTCCTGATTGCACAAAGGATGTGCAGGTATATCCGAATCCTGCGGCAGCAGTAATGAGAAATCAGCTTTATCCTTATGCTCAAAGCCTGGCAGTGCCACCAATTGCGAGCACACTTCACAACTTTGGCAGTCGACTCCACTTGTCTTAATCTTGCGCAGTTGTGTCAGTTGGGAGTGCCTGTACTGTTGTAGCTTTTGTGCCGCCAGTTTCACTTCCCGCTCTATTTGCTGGACAATGCGTTGACTGCGCTGCTTTCTCTCTGAGCCCGGCACATCCAGCATTTCCATGCAACGCTGCAGTGTCTCCAATGTGAGCTCCTCTTTTTTCCTATCGGTCGAATGTTCCAGAAAGCGATGCACATTGCACAGCGATTTACCATTTGGCGGACGACCTGCCGTAAAGAGCTGAGCAAGTGCGTCGGATAGACACTTCTTGACCTCGCGTTTGGCTGGTGACATTTCATAGGTGCTAAACCAACGGCTGTTCTCATTGGGTATTGTGTGCATTTTATCGTTGTAGTTGCTGTATTGTGGAAATACTACCTTGCGCTCATTGGGCCAAGATAGGGCTGAGGACACATAGCATTTGGGTCGCCTTTGCTTTATAAAATAGGGTAAACTTTTTTCATTATCCGTTGTTGTTTGACTTTTTGTCTTTGGTGGGATCTTTTTGACCATCTTTTGTTCCAGATACTTCTTGGAGTGGCTCGACTTTGGCAATATTTTGTCCAATCCCCGCAAGGTCGATGTCATGTCCAGATGCGCAATTGCAGACAGTATCAGCTGCTCATTGGTCGTATAAGTGTTGTGCTCCTCAATAAGACCGTGCGGCTTCTTGTAGTAGGCCTCCCACAGGAACCAGAGGAAGGCTAAATCGTTGCCATGGCATATGCTGATTATGGTCTTTATCTGCTTGGAATTGATCATCGGATGCAGTCCCAGCAGTGAGAGGCATTCTCGCACCCTGTAAGTTGAATCCTGTTGGATGTCATCGCGCAGTGCGTGCAACAATTTGTCGCACGCTCCGAGTTGCTCGGGTGACATGCCACGAAACCAACGCACAGATCTTTCCAGCTCTCCAAATATTCGCATTTTTTCTTTAAACATTTTGGACCAAAGTTGCTGTATTTATCTACTTTTTAAAAGATTATTTAAAATTATATTTTGAATTTGTTTACTGGGAATTTTTAAAAACTACTTTGATTTAAAGAAGCAAAAGAAATCTGAAGAAATCCGAAAAGAATCTGCATACAAATCCAATCAAATAATCATTATTATTATTGTCACTTTAAGTAACGTATTGTTTTGACTTTTTACCACAAGAAGCTGATATGCTTTTGATACACTACCTTTCTTCAGCAACAAGATAACATTGAGCAAACTTGTGTGTGCGAATAATAATACGCATAATCAATATATTTAGAAAATTTCATAAGTAGTGAAATTTGTAGTTACATAGATAATGTATTTGATAGCTTCTGTTTTAAGACGCATGCGCACGCGCATCATTAAAAATAATCTTAGATGACATTGCTGATAGGAGCTACCGAAAATTGTTTCATTTCCCTGGAACGCTCAGCATGTACCGCATTCAGATAGCGTTTCTACGAAATTCTATCACAATTCTCATAAAGCTGATAGCTGACTTCGCTCCGAGCGTTTCTTTTGTTTCCCCATGATAACAAATTGACAAAGCGTAGACTTTGCGACAGTCGAGTGCACAATTTCAAAGGTGTGTGCGGCCAAAAAGAAAAGAAAAAATTAAAAAGTGACGCTACTACAAAATTGACAAGGTTAAACGAAGTTTTGCATTTCTTATTCTTTGGCAGTTAAGAATAAATCAGCAAATGTTTTTTTTTTATTGCCAATGTCAGGAAACTTGCGCAACAGCTTCTAACAAATTGGGCACGCCCACACCTCAAATAACGCCCACCTGCATGCAGCCAAGATGAACGGCGTTAATTTCTTAACTGTCTCCAAGGGAATAACATTGCGAGTGTAGTTTGAGAAGTAAAAGTTATTATTAAAATGGTAAGCTATGATGTATAGTAAACGCTTCTTAACGAGAACTTGTTTAATGTGGTGTACAAAAATATTATTGTGAAAATATAAAAAAGTTATTTAATGTAGACTACAATGAAGTCTATTATTTCATTGTATTTAAATTATAAATAAAATTTTTAATTTTATATGATTTAATTTAAAAGACACTTAGTAATTCAATAAACTGGTATACAAAGGTTTTCTTTTTGTACAGTATTAAGATTTGCTTTATGAAAGTAGAACTTTAAAAATTTAGACAATCTTAGATTAAAAAATATGTATATCATGTGAAAAAATTAAGTTTAATTTGTTTTTTAAAGTAAAAATTAAGTTTAATTTGTTTTTTAAAGAATAACATATTTTTTGATCGATATAAAAAAAGTGTGTTAATAATAGTGACTACTGTACTTCTAATTCATTGTATTTATTTTCATAAACTTTATTTCATTAACCAGTTGCTGGCAAATTGGCAACTACACGCGTGCTGGCCAAGTTAATGGAACTAGTGTGGAAAAGTGAAACCCACTAACGTCTAATATATATACATACATACGTGTATGTATGTGTTTAATAATGTTTTCGAATGCTGGCGAAAGAACTCGCCCATTTGGCGACACTAATTGTCAATGATTGCGCAGACTGGCGGGCGGCGTTTGCCTCTTGTTTGCTGGGTGGTGGTGGGGGGCTGTGGCATGCAGCCAAGCGTCCAAGACGCTTACAATTTCTGGCTTAAATTGCCAAAGCGCAATTTGTCGCCAGTTGTTGTTGTGCATGTGTGTGTGTAAGTGTGTGGTGCTCCCCCAAAGTAGCAATGGCAAAAGCAAAATCAAAAGCATGTGGCATGTGGCAATGCCACAAAATCTGTTTGCTCGCAATATTTTATAAAGTCGTTGACTTGGCTTGAAGCGAACTTAGTCGCAATGTTCGAATTCAAACGGAAACTACTAGCTAAGCCGAGCCTTTGTCTCTTCGTCTTGTTTCTGTGCCTGCAGCTCAGCTTGGCGCAAAATGCCAGCACAGTGGTCTGGGAGCCAAGTACGGGCAACTACGCAAACAACAACAACAATAGCATGGGGAATACAAACAATAAACGTGATGTTAGCAGCAATAATCGTTTGGATTATGCCAGCACTTCAATTGCCAAAAGCTATGATCCTCCACCGGAATTCTATAGAGGACCTGGCTCCACATCGGGCGGCAGCTCCAGTTCCATATCCAATCCCATCTCTAGTAGCTATCTTGGCTCCACAGCTGGCGGTGGTTCACAGTTGGGTAGCGTGGGTGACAGTCTCAGCGAGGCATACAACAAGTGGCGTCAAGGCTTGGGGCAACATGAACGCATCAGTGTGGGTAAGTTATGAAAAACATAATACGGAAATTAATTGACCTAGAAAATAGATTTGTATTAAAAATCATAAAATAAAGACAGATCATTTTTTTTGTTAAGGTTGTAACAATATCACACTAAATATATATACACATTATTCCACACACAGGTCATTATGGTGGTGGTGCAGGTGGTGGTGTAACCACACACATTCAGAGTCCACATGGAGGACACGGAAGCTATGCCTACGAAGGACATCCCTACGAGTATTCAGCGGGTGGCGGCGCTGGACATGGCTCATACTACGGCGGAGGCAGCAGCGTTGAAACGGGCATACCCTTCGATGTCTACGGCTCACGTCCAGGTCACGGGTCACATCATGGCCATTATGGTGGCAATAGCGGGGAGTACGCGTATCTGGAGCCACACGATATTGCCACCCACAAGGGACCGCCGGAGCTGTCACAAAAAGCGCTGCTGGCAAAGAGTTTTCTCATTCCGCTGGCCAGTGCCGCTGTCTTGGGCATAGCAGCTGCTTTAGTCAGTAATCCGCTGCTGCTGCAACTGGGAACTGTTTCTGGCATTGGCGGTGGCTTTGCACCCGTTGTGGGCAAACGCAAGAGACGTGCACTGCGAAGAGCTTATGTCGCACATAATTAGCATTTATTTTCATGTTTTCGAGTTTATATACCATTTGTAAAAACGCTTGCCAAATAAATCAGGCTACGAACAATATGTAAATATTATAATTATTGCGTAAAATGATTTTAAAAATGTAAACTGTAATAATTACACCATTTGTTGCTGTTAGTTCTGAGGCCAACGCTGTTAACTTACATACTCCGTTAAATGTCAACATGAACATCAATTTAAAGCTTTAAATACTTTAAAAAGAAGTAATGCCTAGCTGATTTGTAAGACAATGGGCCTATTTTGTAAAGAGCTCTTTAAGAGTAGCTATCACGCTTCTTGGCCACAACTCATTTAGGTTCCAGACAGATACTTTTCTTACACACAAACTCACGCACATACAATTGGAGTCGTGGAAAACGCGAATGGAAACCATAAGTACAATAATTGAAGAAAATGTCAGCTACACACACGATGCTACGTGACTTAATAATGTTCCTAACCTCCAACCATCCTCTTTGTGTGGCATGGTATCCTAACGGCCACAACGTGTTGCTCTCATCTGCAGCTTTTGGTAAGTTTTCTTGTCTTTGACCATTTTATTTCATTAAGTTTATGACTTGACTCTTTTTCAGGCACAAAACTTCAACGACAGTTTTTTTTTTCTTTCTTACTCCCGCAATGATAAGATTAGGCAACTATGCAGTTTTAATTGGTTAGTTTGTTAAAGTTTTTTTTGGCTGCTGAAGTGATGAAAATGTCGACAATAACTTTTCCATCTAGTATTAAATGCAGTTGGCCAATTAATATATCGTTTATTTCAATCACGCACTATAACTTATAAATTTGTTTATTGAAATTAAGAATAATGTGCACAATTACTGATGAAAATTATTAATTACTATTCAGTGCGACCAAATGTTTTTAATAAATAACAAATGATAATCAGGAAAGAGCAAAAAAATGTATGTAAAATAAATACAACCTTGATTTGGAGCAATGCTGCAATTTGTTCAACTGGAAACTAATTTGCATGCATTTCAATAATTTAGAGCAACGGGGAATTGCCACAAAATGCCACGCCCCCCAATGATGGGCCGATGGTGCAACCGCAAAGTTAGCTGGCCATGTGATTTTAAGCATTTATGTTTATAATTGAAATGTGTACAATACAAAATGTATCGCAAAGTTCGAATGTATTCTGGTAATTATTCAACAAATTAAAATCTATAAATATTGCATTTAATTTGTATGCTAAAATAATAAACATTGGTTGCTGCGGTTAGTTTGGCAGTTACGCTTGTTTGTCAGTTTGGCTCGAATGATTAAATTGCGGTTAGCTGGTCAAGTGGTCAAAAGGATTCGCTTCAACTCAACCAACTGCGTTAGATGACAGTAATCAGCCATTGTTTGTTTGTTGTTCGTTGTTTGCTGTTTGTTGTGTGTGTGCAACTTGTCAATGAGCAGTGTGTCTGAGTGTGCGTGTGTGTGCTTTAATGTCATAATTAAGCTGCCATAAATGACTAATCAATGTACATTAAAATTCATGATTTTATGACCAGATTATAGGAGTTTGGTTTCTGGAGCTCATTAAATTACATTTTAATGGGTTTGTGTAAAAGATTTTGTTTAAAAGCCGTATTTTATGCCGTGTTTTATGCTCATCATTTTTTAGTTTTAAAGGCAAATATCTAATATTCAATTATTTATACAATATATTCATCTTCATTTGGCTTTACTTTTTTTTTTTGACAAGTCCTTAAATTTGTTGGCTAATATTCGCCAGGATCTTGTCACCCAATTGGGAAATTCCATTATTCAAATAGATAAGCTTTTCTATGCGCTGGAACTGTGGATCCTTAACACTGGCATAGACATTTTCCTAAGCACCTGACCAAATAAAGTCTCCATTTTGATGAGGTCTCGTTTCACTCAATCCTCTGACTTATAACATTTCTTGTTGTTTTCAATTATAAGGTGAAAGTCATAAATTAGTTTTTTCGCATTCCTATAATATAAATTATCGACACGTTTTATGATAGTGTACTCATCCATTGGAGATTCAATGACGGTCTGGTACTTTCTCCATATCCACCGGACATATAAACTCCAAGCCATACTTCCTTTTGGCTAGAATATATTTTGCAAATATTTGCGCAAATTTTGTGTAGTTTCGGAAACACTTTGGGCTGTACTCCAGCTGGAAACTTAGTCTGCTTTATAAAAAAAAGCAGCGGTAACAAAATGCTTCAACTTATTACACAAACTTACCATTGCTATTAGATCTTCACAAGATGAGCTGTAGGCATTTGGTTTCCCTATCTTATGACTTATTTTTAGGTTGCAAAAGCAGAAGAAAATATATTTATCAATATGTTCACGAAAATATCAGCACAAAAGAGCAGAAATTTATTTTCGGCAAACTTTATTGAATCGATGGTTGCACATTTTCAATAAATCGATTTTTTTTTGTGAAGGTATCGTCGCTTTTTTAATTACTCTTTTTATGTTTTAAATCAATATTAAATAGATATTAAAGAAATTTACTTCGTCAAGACTTAAAACATTTGTATTATCTGATTATCTTAATGTATAGCTGCTTAATGGTAAACTCTTTAATTAAAGCAACCTTTTATCATTTTAATTATAGACGTGATACGAAAAGTTAGTATTCGAATATTTTCACTTGGCAACTTTCTAAGGAAAGTCTCATTTTAAATGTTGTATTAAATAATAGAAAAAAAGACGCAAGATGATCATGTTCCGTTTCACAGATATTTCCATTTTGTAGCGTTTGTATCGCATTGCATACGTTGTTATTTTTTGTCACTATCGTTACAATAAAATATCGATATATTTGTAAATAAGAAATAGTCGCTTTAATCAAGTTCGTCAGAAGTCTGCTTTTTTTTTTTGTCAGCATTTGACAAACTGTATTTTTTCAGCTTTTATTGTAGCCATTTGGTAATCTGAAACAAAGACAAAATATCCGCTGCCTATCTTGTAAAGTAATTATATTGTGACATTAAAAGAATCTGTTAGCAATGGTAAGTTTGGAGTTGAAGTTGTTGCACCTTTTAATTTGGCTTTAGTTTGGACAACAGTTCTGCCAGACTAATCTTCCAGCTGGAATACAGCCCATTGTGTTTCCGAGCCCAGACAAAATTGGCGTCTACACAAATAAGATCCATTATTTGCGTAAGTATTTGCTGGATGAGTTGCCCAAGAAGAAGTTTAGCATGGAGTTTCTGTGTCCGGTGGATCCGCAAAGAGCACCGGACTATTACGATATTATTCAATCTCCAATGGACGTTGGAACTATCAAAGAACGCGTGCACAACTTCTACTATGGAAGCGTGGATGACTTAATTTATGACTTCAACCTAATGATATCTAACTGCAAGATATACTATCATTCGGATGATCGCGTCTACCGGGACTGCCTTAAACTGGAGAAGTTTTTTGGTCGGGTGCTTGAGAAAATGCCTTTTGGCGAGGAAAAGCCCAGTACTAAAGATCCACAAATGTTGGGCCGACAGCACTTTATTGAAACAACCCCTGACGTCACACGGCTCCAGTGCGAAGAGAAGCTTGAGTATTTAAAAGATGCCATTGAGCAGGAGCCTGACGAAAGCATTTCTAGTTTCGTGTTGGACAAGTATGAGAACTTGTCCAGTAGAGTAAAACACCAGCAGTTTAGAAGTGTGCAGCAGTTTAATTATGAACTGACAGGCTATTTCAACGAGATTCTTACTGATATAGAATCTGTTCGGGACGTCTTCAAGCCTAAGGTGAAGCCGAAGGTAACTGGGCCAGCAGCAAAGCCGAACATACAAGATTTGTTTTATAAACTCAAAAGTGTTGAGAAGACTGAGCAATATGATCCAAAGGCGTATGATGACCTTGATGCCACGGCCCTTAAACTGAAGCAGACGCTGCAGGCGCACTTTAAATATCCTACTTTCCCAACGGATCAACCAAAACCATCTACCTCAGCTGCTGCTAAAGCTGTCCTCTCGGCTGAACTAGATGCTTCAAAGGAATTGAAGTTTAACACCACCGATGAAGGCAAATAACTTTTGGAATTTTCTCATCGATATTTGGATATTAAACTATCTATGCATTTTTAATGTTTACTATTATAGTTTAGTGTCCAATAACTTCAGTTTTTCAAGAGTGTCCGTTGATACAATTCTAACCCCTCTTGAGTTTTTCTAATACCATATCGCTTCACTTTGTTAAATGTTTCACACAGTTCAACAACGATGTTGGCAATCACCTCTACACCCTCCCTTTTGGTTCCTTTTCAAGAATGTTGTCATATTGGCCAGCACGCCCATATCATTGCCCCAGTACAACAAATCACATTGACACCCACAATTTCTACAACCATGCCCACATAGTTGTGGGTGGTAACAGACCGAACATTTCGACCCTATCACAGAGTAAAAGAAACAACGACAAGAACAACACAATAAAAAAAAAACAAATTACAACTGTTGTAAAGTGTCATTTTTCAAAGTGCACAGCAATCGAGAGGGTGGCTGTGGGGGGTCATTGGGAAGCTGGTGTATAACGCAATGTAGAAATAATCATAATGGCCCAGCGCATGTTTGAGACGAAATCTTGCGTGGAAATGTTGCAGAAACAAAAGCAGCAGCACAAAAAAAAAAAAAAAACAACAGTAGGAATACTAAGAAAAATGTGAGCAAATTTCGCTGGCAGCGCAAAAGAAATGAGAGACAAATAACAAAAAACAAAACAAGAACAAAGATGGCGAGGTTTGGGGCGCACAGAAAAAAAAAAAAACTAAACCAAATTCCAATTTGTCAGGAATTTGTTCAATTTCAGTTTTGCTTTGTTGGGCAGTCCGTTCGTTCACTTCGCTCACCCTCCGCTCTCTTCTTGACGACATCTGCATGCTCCACACGTGCCGCCATGCAAAACCATAAGCATAACGGCAATACCGACCTCTACTGGCCATTATAGAGCTACCACGACAAATCGCACACATTTAACACTCACACTCATCTACACACACACACACACACACACACATGTTCACATTGAGCACACAAAAAAAGTGCATACTTAACAGCCACAAAAAAAAAGGAAGAGCGAGCAGGAGGAACAGCTGTTCGAAATTGCTCAAACAACGTCACAGCCTGTCGTGCCATTCACAGTGATAGAGATGAGCTCGTGAGTAGTGCTCACTAAATAAGGACTTAGCAAATTTGACTAGCAGCATTAAGCTATTAAATTCTATTGATGTTTTAAGTAGCTAAATTTGTATGCTCGATAGTGAAAATAAACAATTGTTTGATTAAAACAACTTATAATATAAATTTTTTGGTTTAAAAGTTATTTTTCAATTGCTTTTAAAGTTCAGCATCAAAGCTGAGGGAATAACGATCGAAGATACCATAGCTGCAAGTTTAATTTTTTACCTGGTGGAGTTTTTTTAACCGGCAGGCATAGTATAAGGTAATAAGTTATTTTCTCTACTTATAAAGTATAAAAATGAAATATATATATTTTTTTAATGAAATTAAACTTATAAAGTAAAGGAAAATATAAGTTGGGAATTTAAAGTTTTATGATTTTTAATAATCACGACTCACGCGCTCATCACCAGTTTATCCTTGAAATAGGCAACATCAAATATTTGGTTGAAGTACTTATGACCGCCCCTAATGACATTTGTACGCCGCTGCAGACATGTGCAGCTTGGACATTTAAACTTTCGTGGCACTGATACTCAACTCATATGCACTACAGCCACATTTCCGCTTGCAGCTTGACTTAAAGAGTTAAAAATTCATTTTTTTTATTCTGGCCCTTGACGATTTTGGTTGGCAAATCGACCCACACAGTTAATGTAACGAATCTGCCAAATGATAAGGTTTAATTTATGTTAAATGTAAGCGCCAAAAACCAATGGGATTGCATAATTTATATATATACGTGCGATGTAGGCGTTTTGTAGGCGCTGAGCTCATTTAAAAGCGTCGATTTACCTGCGATATGTGAGTATAAATATTTGAAAATACAGTTGAAAGCACTCAATTGTTGGCATACCAAATACTACCAGCATTTATATCCGCCCACGCCCGCATTTTAGCCAACTTTTAGCTATGAATTTGTATGTGAGTTTGTGTGTGGAGGGCTTTGTAAATCTGTTGGCGCTTGTGCGTTGAGAGTTTTAATTGAATTTTGAGTGGCGTATTTAGGGATTTGTTATTTTTAATAGAAAGGCCACACACAACAATGTAATGCAATGATACAATTCCAATGCGAATAGCAAATACAGCAAACGTTAAAAGTTTTTCCATTCCTTTTTTGCAGTGAAGTTAAACAACAGACAGCGAAAACGTTTAAGCTTGAATGGTTTTGTTTGTAATCAAATAAGTAAAAGTGTTAATAGTATGAAATGATAAGTTTACGTGTAGGTTGCATTTCGTTTTACTATCATAAAAATCAAAGTTCCATATTTTTATACAAAATTCAAATTTTTGTGTATGTACTAAAAACTATTTTGTAATAATAATATTTATTTTGGATTTTATACAAGGAGTCCAACTTATATTATATTATATTATATACATATACATATATTAACTTATTTTTTTTTATATTTTCCCCTCTTTTTAATATGATAGCTGTCAGCTTTTGTTTTCCGTTTTGCCTTTTTGCTGATTGTCAATGCTGATTGCAAATTTGTACATAAAAATCCATCGTGTGCAGCAAACTGATAGCCAAATGTCCTTTTTTTTTTCTCTATTTGTGATTATTTGCTATTTTTTTGTGCTTTTTGTTATTTTTGCAGTTGGCCACACATCAAAATTGTGTTATAAAATGCAATTTGTTAACGCCATAAAAACTTCGATACCCTCATGCTTTTTATTATGCTCGATGACCAATTTGAAAAGCAATATGCGCAAGCCACGCCCATACGCACACACCAATCAGAGTCTGAACCAGCTACTCTTCTTCTTCGTCTCAATTTACAACTTGCTATTTATTTTTCGGGGGCAACATTTGCGGCACATGTCACATGTTCATGCGAATCGTTCATGGGTGCTTCTGAGTGTTTGTTTGAATGTTCTCTCATACATTTTTTTGACTGGTTTTTACGATGTGTGTGTGTGTGTGTGTGTGTGCGAGTGTGGAGTGCATTTGTTGTTCATTTCATTTAAATTACCCTGTGGCTGACCTCCTTGTCACAACATGGCGGTGCACCATATTGAAACAGTTTGTTTCCACGCTCCACACTCAGTCCACAATCGAATGTTCATTGAGAGCCCTTTTTGAATGGTCAACAACACAATTCAATTGAGGCATTTTGGGGGGAATGTGTGTGTGCTTTTTTGTGGTTTTTTAATCAAGTTGCTTGCGCACCAAATTTTCTGTTGATGTGTTGGTTTTTTCAGGTTGTCAATAAAAAACAATGAGCACAAGCGTCTCTAGAGATTCCAATGGATTCGAATGGAGAATGAATGATACTTTAATGATTGAGTATAATGGTTGAGTGTATGTGTAAAACAAGAGGGTAAGAGTTTATTCGATGTAAGGGCATTTATAGTTAAAGTGCTTAAATTTAAGAAAATTGGTAGAAACGATAATTTAAATTCTAATTAAATAACACATTTTCGACATCACATTCAGTATTTATGGCATACTCTTTCGAATTTTATGTTTTGTTTATGCTCTACTTTACAAGCTAATAATTTTTGGCATGACTCATAAAAATGATTGCCTACTTTTCAGCAAAATACATGCAGGCAAATGTGCATGAACCGTAAGAACATTTATGTATGTCTGCAATAGCAACAAAAATTATTATTTTGTCTGCATGCACATATGTATGTACATATGTATGCATGTACTTTATAATGTTTGTATGTCGATCTCTGTCTTGCTTAGTAAGATGTACGAGGTTATATTATATTTAAATTACACAAGGCATTAAATATAATTCACTCACTACGCTCCATTTACTAAGGCTATATAAAAAGGCACACACACACATACAGCCTCTCGCATAAGTCTCCTGTCGGCGCACAAAAGTATGCAACGGGCCAAGGCAAAAGCAACAACAGGGATAAAAAAAAATGCCGCTGAAAATCGCTGTAATACTTATTCATCAATTATATGATGCGCAAATATGTATATATATGTGCACAGATTTACAATATCAAACACACACACACACACAAATAGACAGGCGGTACTTTATTCTTCTCTTAGTGAGCTCCTAACTTACTCACACACACATACACACAAACACAAACACACTCATGAGTGCAGACATGCTCTAGATGGCAAACGCGTCATACTTTACTACTTACTAAATCCATTACAAAGTATTTACGTAGAAAATTGCTTTATATCTCTGCATATCTCTCTCAGTCGACATCGTTGCCAAGCGTTCGTCGTGTGTGGAAATTTTGCTTGTTATTGTACAAATACAACAATGACGACAGTCACTTTGCTAATCGAGAGTCGCCATTTAAATACCCTATGCCTTTTTATTGAGATATTTATAGGATGCAACTTTTTACTATGTTTTTTCTTAAAGAATTTTTAGTTTAAAGCTAATATACATACTTTATATTACATTTTGCATCAAATGTGTATTATAGCCATATCCCTTAGAAATATTTCTACCAAGCTTTGAAAAAAAAAACATGTATGCAATTTTCTCATATCTCTTACAGGGTATACAAATTTAAGTACGTGGGAATAATAGTAAAAGTAAAAAGCTTTTGTGCGGTATAGAGTCACTCCCTCCTCCATATCTAGCGCTCCTTTTCTATCTCTTTATGACAGTAGTCAGTAAGGTAGTTGCAGCCAGGCTGCTTGCTCCCGTCTATTTGTGTTTATGTAGTCGTAGCACCAGTCTTTCCCGTTGTCTCAGCTCCTGGGTTCAGCTTGAGGCTCAGCCCCCCGGTCCAAGGCACATACTATACATAGTACATGTCCCAGTGATGACAATAGCAAGACAAAATGGCTGTGTGCACCAATTTATGTGATTTTTCGTAAATGTCAGTGGCAAATAAGAAAATATTAAAATAAATTTGTGCACTGTGCAAAGACAATGGACAAGAAGAAGTACACTGACAAGATTATGGCGATGTAGATTAGGCAAATGTAGCTGAATAAGCTGTGCTGTTGATTGGATTGAGTTCACAAATATGGATATCTGTAGTCATCAAAAAAAAAGTAAAGGCAAAGTTAAAGTTAGTTCAGAAATGATATATTTCTTGGTGAATTTGAAGCTCCAAATGACAACATTAACTTTATTTTAGCTAAAAATGTTGCAAAAATGTTGATACTTAATCATAGTCTATAGTCCCTTTTATGCATATAAAGCGCAGCCAATAAAAAAAAGGAAATAAAAAGTTGCAAAGCACAAAAATGGGAAACTGAGCAAACGAAATGTGCTCAAAGCGGATTTACTTTGGGCCATAATTTATACAATAATGTTGCTTAATATTAACAAGCAAGAGTCAGTCTGAACTATATTTTGTCCACAAATATAAAAAAATAAAAGAAAACTTAAATTCTTAAGAAATGCGTTCGCAACTATTTGAAAATTGTCGTGCAACGGGGCGCAAAAAGGAGCTGAAGATGCTGTTGCCTGAATTGCACTACGAATCACTCTAGCGTGCTATCAATTACTGTGGCAAGTGTTGCACGTGCCACAAGTACCCCGCTACAGATTGCTCATCTTATTGTGCTGCTTGCTACTTGGCGTTTGGCTTGGCTCTCTTCTTCTAATTTCTTGTCGCGCTTGCCTTCATCTCCACTTCTTGTTATTTATTCTTTTTTTTTCCTCATTCACCGTGCATTTTCCTGACAATTTCCGTTTGCTGCTGCTGCTGCTGTTGCTTTTTGTGTGCTTCCAATTGTTGCACAATTTTTTAATTTGTTGCTTGACGGCAGAAGATAGAAAGCAAGAGTTGCTCTGCTCCTTGCCACTGTAAATTTTAATCTAAAATGCTGGCGAGCAAGAAAATAACTTAATTTTGGACAAGTTAAGCAGCAAAAGCAGCAGCGATGACAATTAAACTAAAATTACACTCGAATTTTGCGCACAATTCACAATTTAGATTTATGCATTCAATTAGCCACAAATAACCACACAATTTACGCAAATTAACCCACACACACGCACACGCACACACTCACACTCAAGCGCGCACACACACATACTTCAAAGATAAATAATGTTATAATAATAATTCAAGTACCCACAAAACAAAACAAACTTCAATTTCAACAATATCTCACACACACACACATATGTTTATGTAAATACATATGTGTTGCTTGGACCTTAAGTAAATTGCTATTGAAATTTATGCTCAAGCAATACTCGAAAATCTATAGATGTGAACAAATATTTAGGTTTATCAGACTAATATTCTTAGGACTTGTAATAAGCCTTAATTCAAAATACGTTTGCCGTTGCCTCTGCCAGGCGATAAATTTCTATAAATACATGAAGTTTAATGCACCGAACTACAAATGCACTTTTTGATGGTATGTTTAATATGTTTTATGAAATCGGTACCTATAAAAATTATTAATTTCGTTAAGCCATTTAATTACTTTAAAAGAAAAATAAAAACAATTATATTTATTGGTAACAGTATCTATCTTCTCTATAAATTAGTTTTAAGAGAATCCACAACTTTTGATACCTAATTTTCTCTGTCAGCCTAAAAGCGTGCTCTAACTTTTGAGCTTTATTACAATTAAATTGCAATGAAGTAAGTTTAAGATTTTAATTACGCCTCTATCTGGAATGCACTTCAAATACATATGCATAAATGTATGTACACATACTTTAATGTAATTGGCGAGCCAAATGCTTTAAACTTGTGTACTTAATGTGTAGGGCCCTAAAAGGATTATGCAATCATTTGACCAGGCCGTCGGAGGGGTGGGGCAAGCGGGTAGCTTAACTAGCAGCTTATGACATATTCTATGATTCAAGATTGCCACTTCAACTGTCTGTGTCTAATAAAATACTGCTTCAAATGTTGCACGTAAGTGCCGTGTCCTTTGCTTTCATATCCTTTAAATGCATATGTTCGTGTTTGTGTCTAATTGCCGCAAGTATTTGTATCATGGCTTGTACGATTTTAATTGCTTTACCATTTTAAGCAGACCATCTTGCCAGTTAAGTGAAGTATCTAAAGTAAAGTAATAGAAAGCGTCTTTAAGTAGTCCAAAGTTAAAACGAACTGGAATCGTGACTATCGTCATAGGGCGCACAGCTTTGACCCGTGTCGTGTAAAAGTAAATTAATAACTTGGACACAGACACACACGGCGTATGAGTAACCAATGCAGTAGCCAGCTCCAAGGAGGTAGCTCTCTAATTACGTGCAACTAGCTGCAATGCATAAATTTGTGCACAACGACTAAAACAGAGCCAGTGCCATAGCCATAGCCAAAGCCAAAGCCTGAGCGAAGCTAAAGCCAAGGCCACAGGCCCAAGAGTCCGAGAGTAGCAGTCATTAATTATAAATACATATGTGGCGTGTAGGTCAATTTCTAATTGGTAACAGGTAAGGAGAAATTGGTCGAAATATGTTTGCTTCGAGAATTCCCATTGACTTGGATGCCTAATGAAGAGAAAGAGGGGCGAGGAAATTCAATCCAATACACAATTAACTTGATTGGTATAATTTTGAATATGCTCCGGAAAATATTAATTATGTTATGGTCAAATTAATTGCTGAATTCCTGTAGGAAACTAAATAATTGTGATAGGATGGAATATTCTCAAAAGTGGCTTAGAATATAATTTATATGTATGACAAATAATCGGTTTTAAGCAGGTTTCACAAAGCTCTATCTTCTAAAGTCTTGCGATTAGGAATTTCTTTCATCAAACTTTGTATCAAACTTCTCCCCAAGCATTTCACACTTCGCAACGACCCTTTGCTCATTAAAAAACTGAATGTGTGACATTTTGGCAGGAGCAGCAATAATAAAATTACCATTGAAGTTCAACGACGACAAGCAAAAGGAAAATGTGCTGAATCAGCGCAAGGAAAGGGAGGAAAGCCGAGGCAAATGTCAAATCAAATTTATTGACTTTTATTGTAATGTTTTGGGCGTAGTTGGGGAACGGATGACAATGACACTAGAATTCTAACGAATAGCCCTCAGTTCCGCGTTCATTCAAATGTGCAAAAGCCAATGACAGAGGGAATACCCTTCATGCATCTTCCCTCTTGTCGTCAGACATAATGTGCACCTTTTTCAGTCGCTTTGCACTTTTTGTTTGTGTGTATTTGTGCACGATTAAAGCGCCGTTTAGTCAGAAAGAGAGAGACAGAAAGAGCCAATAGCATAGAGACAATCAGCATTTTTCTTAGCGCGTTTTTCTGATTTTCCACAACTTAGCACAATGCCTGCAGGCAAGCTCCATAAAAAATCATACGCTTCCATTCATTGCAGGCGAGCTAGGTGGGGCAAGGAGCGGAGAGTGGGGCGTGTTTCAGACATTTTGCCTGCCTCCTTTGTGCAATGTTTGACAATTATTTGCATTGTTCACTCTGTCGTTTGTTCAACATGCACATGAATCGGTAACTACAACTTGAGTGTCTATAGTTTGAGCAATTCAACTTATTTCGTTCACTTAGTTAGGTGCTTTCAATTTTATTGAGCCGATTCTTTTTTTACCTTTTCACACTTCTTCTGCATTTACAAGTGTATTTTTATCTTGATATTTGCATAAATGCATAATTGCTTGGAAATGTGGCGAAAAATCATAAAAGCATTGCGCACTTTTAGGCATGAACAGTATAAAATACACGATTTTAGCACATTTTGCAATTCGTCATTGATTTCATATTTTTGTTGGAATAAACCTCATGGCTTACCTTTAATCTGTTGCCTACTAACACAGAGCCTAACGAATATATAGTTTTTGCTGTTTTTGTTTTGGTTAAAGGCACAGCGAAGAAGACTGTTGCTGAAGGGAGTGTTGCCAAAAAGCATTTTGATAATTTTAGCCAGACTCTTACATGCTCTACATATCTCTTTTGCCTTTACTTCTTTTCTATCTCTTGTGTGTGTTTCTGGTGACAGCTTTTTAAATGGCTGTTTCCGCTTCCGTTTCCGTTACGTTTGACTTGCCTGCACGTAAATTGTGTGCCATTTCAGTCACTGGGTTTCCTCTTCTTCTTTTTTTTTTTTTAACACTTGGCGGTAAATTTTACTACAATGCATATATAATCTTTTTCACTTATCTTTGCATAGTTTTCCTTTTGCCAAGCGGTGAAAAACTTTTTACGGTCTGAGGTTAAAAGTGGCTTCATACATTTTGAGAGAGCTCTTTTTCTGACTTTGTGAAATGAATAAAATGTTGCAAAAGGTTGCGGCGGCTGCAAAAGGTGCAAATGCAACGCAATTTTTACAGAATCCCTTAGTTTTGTAGACTGTCGACAATCTTTTGACAGATTTATGAGTTAATTACACGGCAAGTGTTGACTAAGAAAACCTGCACAAAGATTATATGTATGATAGATTAACAGTAGAATATCTAGGCAAAGATCTACTCAAATATTCAACTTGCCTTTGAAATCTTTATCATTAAGCTATTTTATAGTATATGTCAAATAATTACTAACACCTTTTTGTCATACAATAATAAATAAATTTTGTAAAATATATACAAAATCTTAAGTAATCTCTAATGGATCAAAAGTAAAGTCTCTTAAGACAATTTTAATGGTACGTTCAAAACTAAATGCAACAAATAATATATAGAACATTTTAGCAACAAATTTAACTTAATAAATATGTATTAAGATTTATTTGCTATTTTAGGTAACCGGCTCAATCATATTATATATCGCTATTGTCTACGAATCTAAACCCTATATTGTGCTGCTTTCCAATGGCCAAAGAAAACACTGAAAACACACCAAATTTGAACCATTCCCTCCTGAATTTTGTCAATACCACTCAAGTACTACTGTGTAAACTTGGCCGTGAACTAGGTTGCAAACGAATTAATATAAAGCACCCGTTCAATCAAACAAAAATCTATTCGAATGTAACGCTATTTGATTTTCGTGAACGATTTCGACAACAGCCGGACACCGTACATAATGATGGTGACGGGATGGCGTTGCAAGAACTTCGCTACAGACTATTTTTGCATCTTAACAGGCTGCTGGTTAGGCTTGAGCCTGAGGAATCAAAGCGTCAGAAATATCTTGCGTTAATCTTCGAGCTTTACGAAGCTGAGATGACGCAGAAAGTGGAGCTTGAAGATTCGCTCAAATACCGGGAAGAATACAGTGATCGCCTAATTAAAATAGCTAAATATATAGCTCAACTAAGCAGGTCGATTTTGGATAATACTGTTGAAAGCATGGTTAAAGTAGGATTTATGCATATTACACATTATGCTTACCGTGTAAGGCGCATCAAATTAGAACGGCGAGCATACCGTTATGTTATCTTAAAAAAATATGTTCAAAAGTCCGGAAAAGCATATCCTCTTATCACGGATGAGGAAAAACTTGATGAAAAATATGTAAACCAATCTCGAGCTTGTAGGATGTCATCGGAAGAAACTTCCCCTGACCAAACAGATAAAGCCGGCAATTTTGAATTTACTAAAGATAGTTTACTGCACACGTACATGTCTGGAACAAATCTAAATGAACCATCTACTGAACCAGAGTTTATTGGAGATCGTATAACACCAACAAGTTCATCTGAAATGGACTTCAAGTCCTCTGGTTCTGAAGATTTACAGCTTGCATTAAACGAAACTATTCACAAACAGGACAAATTGAATGATCAACAAAAAATTAAGTCAACCAGACTGCAAGAAGATAAAACCAAAAACTCTTTAACTGAATACGATCAGTTAAAAAGTAAAATTGATACTGCTTTTAAATCTCCAAATATCATAGTGCCTATAGTGCAACAAAAATTAATCCCTACAAAAGTAGCAAAAGTAGTCGATCCCGAGGTCAAGCTTGCGACGCCCAAGTGGCAACACCAGCGACACATAATAGCTGCATCTCGTTTTCTTATATGGCAATTTAAGTGCAATCCGGGCTATCAATGCTCCCCGATGGATCCCAATGCGCCCAACTTCAATGAGCAACTAATACAGTTCTTTGAGGTAATGGGTGGCAGTTGCTCGAATTCAACGCTAGATGTCGTTGCTGTGAGAGAACGCTTAAGCACGATTGTGGAACGTATTTACAAGGAATCACTTCATGATGCGGATGCGATGGCAGAATTAGCCAAGATTCAGTTGAAGCAGTTGCTAACTACTTCTGAGCAAATGGAATATGAAAAACTGCTTTGGAAACTGCGAGAGTATAGAAACTTTATATCTTTCCCACAGGAAAATCGATTGCAAGATGCTCTGCATGCCTTATTAGGCTATGAATGTCAGCAATTACGTTATTCAGCACTGGATAAAAGCCTCATGCTACGTTGGCCAAACTACCAAAGCAATATTAGTGAATCTTATATGTTGCTCTCACTCGGACAAGTTGGCTTCTACTACAAACAGTTGCAGGTGCAACTTTTACGCATACAGCAGCTAGGTGATATTGGCAAGGAGTTATCAAACTGTCTGCTTATCGAGTTGCAGCTGTACTCGAAATTCTATAATAGACAAAGGGAAAAACTAAATCAGAGTTTAATTCAAATGTTTTGGCATACGCGCAAATATTTGCATCGCTTTTGCTGGCTGCTGCAATTGTGTCGTGGCTTTAATTGCCACACGTCTCTCTTGAAACACTTGCAACTGCAACAAAATGTGGGCAATAAGGAATACAATGAGCTGCTGGAGAGTTGGCTACTGGCCGCCACTGAGAAACTACTAGCAAGGATTAGCAGCTGGCTAGTGAATGGTGCGCTGTCGGAGGAGCAGTTTTTCATAGTCAAACACAATGATTGGAACCCAAAACATTATTGGCACTCACATTTTAAGCTAGAAGAGCAGCAACTGCCTCCATTTTTAAATAGTCAACTAGCACAGAAAGTGCTCAACATTGGCAAATATCGGGATTACGCTAAACAGTTTCTGGGATTACAACTTAATGTTACTGTGACAGCTGAGAGCTTGCAGCAACAACTGATTCAAGCCTGCACACAATACTATCAGCAGTTGGAAATGCAGCCGCTGGAGCAGCTTGTCAGTAGGCTGGAGCGAAAGACATCCAATGAGCTGTTTCAGCATCTTAAAGAATTGTTGCCCACTCCTCTGCAACTATTCTCTAAACTCCATCGATATTTACTACTCGCGGATGTTGAGTTTGTTGGGCAGCTAATTGAAATGTTGGAGCCAGCATTGGAACAACCAGCAGAATATTATGATACATATCTGTTGAACAACATGTTGGAGCATTTGCTCTACGAAGGCAATGTGCAACTCTGTATAACCGAAAGCAGCTCTGCTCATATCAAAGATTCTTGCTGTTGGCAACGCTTTTTGTTGAGCTGGCAACACTCGACGCATTGGTTACCCTTGCTAGGGCACAGTTCAACCCAATATGAATCATGTTTCATATCCATCTGGCAAATGCATTATGTGAACTATGTGCTCAACGAGCGCATTAGGCGACAACAGTTGCATTTCCATGACCGCATTAATCTAAAGGCTTCAAAGGAAGCACGCACTGTTAAGGAGCGCTTAAAACCATTTATCCAACAACTTCTGGACTTAATGCACAATTTGAGTTGTTATGTGTTGAGCGATGTTCTAGACAGCGCTTTGCAGAATCTAACCCTGGATTGCATAACAGCAAGATCCATAGATGAGCTTCTAGAGAAACATGGTTCATATCTCAAGAGCATTGAGTATGGCTTACTGCGGCATAACAAGTCTGGACATTATCTGGACAAGCTCTATGACATTATTATGCAGCTGGATGCAGTGCAACAAAAGTTCTTTGCGCTCACTCAACTGTACAATCAAAGCTCGAATAATTTTGAAAGTCGCCAAGACTTTCGCTGGTCCTGCCAAAACACGTGCGATTCAATAAGAGATCTGGAAAAGCAGTTCCAATGGAGCTTGGCCAACTTTTTGCTAAGCTTGTTCTGCACAGGAGAGCCCCAGTTGTTGACGTTGGCCAAACGATTGGACCACAACAATTACTATGAGAATATGGTTAAATATCAACGCTAGGCTATTGCTGATCGTCAATCCCACTAGGAACGTTTCAATGTTTCGTTTAATTTTGGCTTTGACAAGGTTTTTACTTTTTTTGCAATAAGCACAAGTTTGCTATATTTTTAAGCCCAAAAAAATTAAAGGAAATAAATTCAAAATAAGATTAGATTTTTATTTTATGTATGTATAAGTTAAAACAAGATAATCCAAAAATTAAGTGAGTTAAACATGTCAACAATAAAATGAATTTGCAACAATTTTATTTTATACATTTTTTTCATAGCTTTTAATTCAAATCTTACAAAAGATTTCATTTCAAGACGAAATTTCATATTAACAGCTGTTCTTCACTGAAATTCAGAGATAAAAACCTAACATTTAATCCAATGATTTAATTAAATGAAAATTCACACATATGTATGGATTTCCATTTATTACACTAGATTCTCACATACTGTTCTCATTTTTGTTGAATCCGCTCGCTTGAGCAGCTACAATGCTCTCAATCCAAGTAATTCAAACTAAACCAATTCATGCTTCACAATGCTGCGTGTCCGTTTTTGAATTGACAATGGATTTGTGCAACAAAAAATATGTGTGTTGTTGTGCCTGTGTGAGAGTGTGCAAGTTATAATTCATTTGAAAACGGATGGATGGAAAGATAGGGAAGGGAAAAAAACCCGACTCTTTGGCGTTTTTGTGCACAAATTGGATTTTAATTGAAAATTAAGAATCGACTTAGCAATGTTTGAATTGTGCAGCTGCCTTTTGTTATGCTAATTTCTGGTGTGAATACAAAATGAATAGATTCAGGCAGTACAATGTACAAGTGCCTGCTTGCAATGCTTGAATATCTGTTGGAGCTGTGAGCTTGTGTAAAATAAAGTAAATAATGGATAATTACTTTTTGGCTTAAGCCTTAGGAGAAATAAATTCCAAGTCTTTTCCCTTTGAGTTCGTGTCAAATTTAATTACTTGAACAAAATTTAAATTAAATCATATTGAATACTTTCTTTATAATATTTTTTCTATGCTCATAACTTTTGCGTAATTGCATAACTTAATTCACATACACACAAATACATATCAAGCTGCTAAATCTGTGCAAAAGAAATGCACAATGGAAATGCTAGCAGCCAACAGCTTACACAAGTCAAAAACTCTTTGTTATCTTGACAGGCGCAGCTGCTGACGTCTTCTGTCTGAGCCACATATCATGCCGGCCGAAAGCTAAATGTATAAGCAGCTAGCTGTCTTTCTTTCTTTTTTTCTAAAAAAAAAAAGAATGTCAAGAGAAGGATAATTGAGCTAGGCATTTAATATAAGGTTTAGGGGCTTCGTATTTTTTTTGGCATGTGTGCTTTAGACGGCAAAGGCAAACAAAAGACAAGTGAGTGACTTTTCACTTGCCGCTGATTAGGAAAATTAATTTCATAGAAAATTCTTTTTCATCGCCTTTGTGTGCGTGTTTGCGTGTGTGCGTAAAAGTCATAATTATCTAAGCTGATAAAAAAAAAACACGCGTGCATGCTAATTTAAAGCGCCACAAGACTAGATAACATTTTTTTTTTGGATTTTATATGAGCTAATTTTGCTGGTTTAGTGAAATTGTTGGCATATTTTGTGCCTGAAATATGTACTAGTTAAAAAAGATTCAAGCAGACTCAAGGTATTTAATAAAAACTCACTCATTAAAATTGCTGATTTTTTTTGATGCCACAAAAATTTCTTTTTGTTAGTTTTCAATAAAGTTAAATAATTTTAAATTTTTTTATTCTTGTCTACAAACAAAACTTTCGATAAAAGGGTAAAAAATATAGTAAAATACTGTTGCTGGCAGACAAACAAAATTGGGAATAAATATAATATTGAAAAATATGTTTGAACTTTGTCAGCACCAAAAAGTCAATAAAGTGTCAAAGAAATATTTGATTCTCTAGAAAGAATTCAGATGTTAATTATCATTATAAACAAATACAATAATTTTTTAACATCCATTGTAAATGAACATTTTTATTTACACATTTGGGAATTTTCAATGTAAAAGAGTTTATAATATCTTGCAATCGTTGAACATTTTATTTTTATTTGATTATTGCCTAATATTCCTTAACAATAAAATGTATATTTGATTGCTGTATTTTCCTTTCGTGCCTGTGATTCGAAATATTTACACTAGTATTTACTGTGTACACAGAACATTTACAGAGGCATCAGCCGCATCAGTAATTGTGCAATTCGAAATGAAACTATAAAATTTATTAATATGACCATGACTTATGAGTGCTTGATCTCTTCGAGCAATAAATTTCAGTGCAGTGTTCGTTTGCCGTTTAACATTGTGCCATTGTTATTGACAATTTGTTGTGAGTATATTTTTATTTCGAAAGAGAGAGGGAAAGAGGAAGAGAAACACACAATTTATGTGTAGGATTGTTGCAAAAGGGTGGGTTATGAAATACTTCTCATTATTGCTGTGGAGCAGCCATGACAAACATATTTGAACTATTTTCATTTCAATTGCAAACACAGTTGGGCGTTATGGTGAGGTAGAGGGAGAGGGAGAAGGAGCGGGGACGTAGAAATCAATTGAATTGCCATTTCACATATGAAATGGTCATTTGTCAATGAACAAGACACACACACACACACACACACATGTACAACAATTGAAAAGGGGGCGTGGTTGGTTGGTTGGTTGCTGCGGTCAGTCAAATGGCCGCATAAATATGTCGCTCGGCATGGCCCTCCACTTGTCGCTAAATTGCTGGTCGTTATTAAATTTCCGCTGCGTTGAGTTCTCATTTCCGTTTCAATGGGCAGCGCAGCTGGCGACAGAATGTGCGACGGATGTTGCCACAGTCATAGATACCGCCAGCTGACGACCGCCATCTCCAGCTCCAGTTCCAGTTACTGAGCTCCAGCTTCAGTTTGTAGCTCCTGTAACCATAAACAATGTTATTTTTGGGTAGCCGAAGGGTTCGTTTGGTTGTTGCGGCAGCATATGGGGCGTATGCGTATTATTCAATTGCTATAATATATGAATGCTCAATTGCAATATTGTATAGTATTTTTGGTAGTGCCTAAACAATGCGCATGCATTACATAGATTTTATGTGCCACAATCCAAAAATCAATGCTGCCTGCAATCCAATTGCATTTTTGGCTTTACAGCAAATTCAAACTAATTGAAATGTGCAAAACTCTCGTTTGACTTTTTTTTCACCGATTCCATAACTGCTGCTATTGCTGCTCGAACCGAAACTTGTGCTATAAATTTCAATAAAAGTCATTTTTGGTATTTGGTTGCTGCTTGTGTGTGTGCGTGTGTGTGTGGCTATTATTTGCGCTTTTATTGGCATTGTGTATACGCAGCGTGACCCCGTTTAGACGGGCATCTTCTACACTTGACATGCTGCCTTTTTTTTGTGTGTTCTGTATTATTTTGTCTAATTCCCTGTGTTATTGTTATTGTGACAAAGTGCAAAGAGCTCTTGACATTTCCAGTGTTGGCTAACTTTCTTTGCAATAAATATCCAAACAGAAAACAAACACAAATACATTTTAGGGTAAAAGTTAACCAATGTAAGCTACATATATATATTTTTTTAAAGCTTCCTTCAAACGATTTCTGGAAAGTATTCCTTTGATTTACCGTTTGCTTTCATTCAAAAGTAAAAAGAAAATTATTTGCACACTCATTTAATTACTTTAAGTAAAGTACCTCGCCTAAAAAGCCATAAAATTGTATATAATTTAATGAAAATATATTACGAGCAGCCCTATCTGTTGCCACTGTGCCCTTTTTAGGCCACTAATTTTATTGTTCGCCTGCCCTTTGTGGCTGGTCAGCCCAGCAAAAAAGAGGAATAATAAAATTATTCAGAATTATGAAACATCTTTCAGGCGCTGAAGAAGGCGAAAGCGAAGGCGGCATATTAACCCTCTTGGTGTGTGTTTAATATTTGGCCAAGTTTTTAATAATAAAGGGAGCGTTCAGGCAAACTGGCAGCTGATGGCTGTAAAATCTAAGAAAATGCATAAAAAGCCGCTAAGTAAATATATATTAAAAAATTGTGTCAGTTCGCAGCATCAGAGCTTAACCCATTTTATCGTTATTATTCTGACTATTATTATTTTTATGATTTTCTTGGCTAAACAAAGTATGTTAATGGTATCCATTGTTTGCTTGGCAGCCTGAATGCCTGAATGGCAGAATGCCTGTCTGTCGGCTAGCCTTTTATTTATGTACCGCTAATGGACAGTGTTGAAAAACTGCGAAAGCTTGCCTCGCGTTATTATTTATTATTATTTGCTAGCCATTGTAGTAATATTTATTCATTTGGTTTTATTGATTTATGAGCTTTCAGCATTTAAATCAAAATCAACTCAATGCCTTTTCGTATTTTATCAATTTGATGCGCCTATTTATTATTATTTATTTTCTTTTCATTTCGCTGTGCTCTGTGTTCTCGAATTTATGTTTCCACTGACCACAACAGATTCATTCTCATTTCTTCATTCCTCCTCTTGCCTCCTAACAAATGCCACTTGATTAGTTGATGACACTTTGTATACACACACACACAACATAGCATACAAATATGTGTTAAGAGGCGTAGTCTTAGGAGGGTCAAAGAATTCATCCTTCTGGTTGCTTCCTTTGCCTACGCCACTGGCAAGTTTAACTCGATATGTTAGTATGTCAGGCTCACTTACTCTCTGAGGGACTTGTGGCTAATTTGATAAATATGCGCGCGTTTATTCAAATCAATCAGCGTCAGTCGAAGTGGCGGAGTCAAGACGGGGGCACAACTCCTGTGGCTGCTTCCCACGCTCAGTCACTGTTTTCTTATCGCATATGCTACATGCGTCTATGCATCTTGAGGCATATAAATTTGAAGAGCTATCTTTCTTAAGACACACACACGAATACTTATGTCTTTAGAGATTTCCTTAATGTGCGGATAACTATAATGAGACTCGATGGTCCTTGAGCAACAAGAGCTCCAGAAACCATGGGGAGTTGCTTGCTCTTCAAAATGATTAAAATAAGCCATAGCAACGTCATTTAATTAGTTTTGGATTATCGAGTAAAAGAATATATTGCTTTGAAAAACTTTAAAATTTTGTAACTATTATTAAGCTTTTAAAAAACTTATTTGCTAAAGTTTTAAGTCAGACTATAGCGAGCTAGGTTTCCTTATATTAATTTTACTCGAGGTTAACCTTAACTATAGCTGGTAAAACTTTGGTTCAAAGTAGCCCCACAAATGTGGCAAGGTAAATTAAGTGCCTCACATTTGCAAGTTTCTGCTGAAGGGCAGTTGCATATGTTGGGCAATAAATTTCAATTTAAGCTGTGCAAAAGTAACTCCAAAGTGCGTTTACTTAGCTTAGCAGATCGGATTTGATGGAAACTTATAAGAGAGCTAAGCTTAATGCACACAAACAAACCACTCACAATACAAGAATAATGCTATAAAGCTCAGCAAATTCCATTTTATATTTAACCAAGTGTCAGCTTGAAAATGATTTTAACTTTGAATGCATTTGCCATCCTAATTTCAACCCTAGCTTTTGGACAGGTAAGTAACTGTCTGCAGGATTTGCGCTACGTTGCACGTTGCGTATACGCAATAAATTGCACAATTTCAACTGGCAAAAGTGTCCGCCAAGTGTAATTGTAATATTTGCTCAATGCGAGCGCTTACTGTAAGATGCCATTGGACAGATTTTGGTATTTGCCAAACTCTTACCTCCTCTGGCTCAAATACGAAGATATCTTAGCTTTCCCCTCCTAATCTAAGCTACAATTTTTACCATTTAAATAGATGTGTGCTTAGGGTTGCGTGGTGTGCAGGTGTGTAAGTTTCGTTTGTAAATGCTTATCAAATTGGCAGTCAAGTTTTCAGCGTTTTAAGCTGATAGGGTGCAAAGTGTTGAGGTTACTAAGTTTTAAGTTTTTGTATAATTTTTATAGTATTTTGGTTGTTTGATAAACCCAACGACAGTACAAATACACATAGCGACATAAACAAGAACACAATGATGAATAAAATGGGTATAAATTTAAAACAATAACAAGACGCAGTCAAACTGTAAAAATAATTATAAACAATTATTCTACGAGAATTACGAAAATAAATGTTGTTTTATACACAATCGACTGCCTCGTCAAATACTGTGACAATGTGCTACAATAATTAAACATTTTAAAACTCTATTTTTTTAATATTTTATCTTTTTATTATAATTTTTACATTTATTTACTAAAAACAAATGAAATCTAAAAACTGCTATTGAAAAAACATTTAAATATCATATTCTTTCTTACTTTTAATGAAAAGCTTATATCTTTGATAATATTCAATCACTTTTCAAGCATCACTTCAGTTACAAAATGTTTATTTGTGCGATGTTAATTTAATAATAATTTTTGTATCCCTGTTATATGTTTTTTTTCAATTGCATAGCACCCTTTGTTGCTGTTGCTCTGTAGCCTTTGTTGTAGCCTTTCTAGCCTGTCCAATAAATGTCGGATCTATTACTCGTTTATTTTGAAATCCAATCCCAAGTGCCCTCTTCTGTCCCTCTCTCGCCCTTATGGAAACGACACTTTACTTGTCGCTAGGCAAACTCATTAGAAGCAAAGAAGGCAAAGAAATGTCTGATTGCAATTCAGTAAATGAATCCCCATTTGAGCATATTTGTCCGCGCCTCCACCAATAGAACAAAGAAAAAGTTTCGCATCCATTTGACATGACACAAATGTCAAATTATATAACGTTAATTTAGGATTCATTTTAAATGTCGCAGCATTTTTCTACCATCTTAACGCTAAGCTGTCAACACTTTTTGTCGGCGAAGCAGATTGGAAAATGGGTGAATGTAAGAGTGTGAGTTTTTGTCAGGAAATATTAATATAGAGTTAAGAAATAGTTGGAAGTTATGAAAATCAAGGCAGCTTATGAATTTTATCTTTGTCAACCAATTGAAGTTTCCATTAGATAAATCGTTTTTTTTAAATATTAGAAATTCAAACCTTTTTTGTCGAAGGTCAGAAAGCAATAAAGAAGCTATAACGGCGGACTTATGAAAGGATTAAAAAGCATGAATAAATATACTTAAAGAATGTATGCCTGGGTTTTTAAATATACACGTATCGTTTAAGCTACTTTAAACTTAAAATAGAAAACTCATAAAAAAAGGCAGCTCAGAGCAGCTTAACCATATATAAATATATATCCCAGTCTGTATGTTTAAATTTGAAGTCGATTGGCTCGTCAAATAACCTTTGAGTTGCTGTTGTTGTTGTTCACTGACTAATTTTCGCTAATGCAAAGAAGAAGCAGCAGCGGCCGAAGTGAAAAACTAATAAAATTTACGTTTATCCTTGGGAAAAGGCACTCGAAAATGCGCGCCTAATGCGCTGGGATGATGACGATGGCAGCTCAGCTGAAACGAAGAAGCCCGAGACAAGCCCCAAAGACCTATACAGAAGCAGACTGACAGACTGACAGACAGACAGACAGACATGATGCCCTGGGGCTAAGTGCCATCGAATTTCAATTCAATTTACAGCCGACTCGTGTGCGAATTTCGAGGGTGCGAAGAAATTTCTGAAGCATATTTTTTTTTAGACTTGATTTGGCTTCAGGGCTGGGGTTTTTTTTTTGTAGAGAGACGGCGACTCAATGCGGCGTATAAGTAATATTTTGTTGGGCCAAAGGGTTGTTCTCCATAAGAAGCGCTGATATTGATATCAAAAGGAGGCCGCTGTGTTGGAATTTTGGATTTACTTGGGTTAGTTCAAGTTTTTTTTATGTTCTGTATATAAATATATATGTTTTGTGTTGCTGTTTCTCTTTATTATATCACGTTTCCAACATAAATGCGTTAAGCACAACGTGCAAAGCGAGCGCGCTTTTAGGCGTATTTGAAATGCGCTTAAATTCATTTTTCCCCATTTTTTTTTTCGTTTTCTTATATTTTTTGCTGGCTGTCATGACAGGCATTGAATTACAAGCAAAGTCCTGAGCACACACACACATATGTGTGAGCTTTGGCTTAAAGCCTCTACAGCTCAAAGAACACTCTATTGGGGTTTGGTTCTTCGGTTCTTTTTTTGCCTCAGCAGCAATTTGATGGTATTTTGGTTCAAGTGGCGGGTGTCTATTTCATATGTATTATTTGCTTATAGCGCCGAGGGGTAATCCTTTAGTTTATATTATTAGCTTGTAATGTGCGCATAATTGAAGGGATTTGTGTGCGTTGGCTGCCAACCAAACAGCAGATAGATAGACTCCTCGACAAAAACCCAGCAATGTGCAAAGTCCTTTTGGATGCTGCTGCCACTTGAAACTGATGAGCTTCTTGTGAAAGGTGTGAGTGTGCGAAATGTGTGTGACAAGTGTGTGCCCAAGGTGAAAAGGTTAATAACATATTTATTGAGTATGTGTGTCAATGAAAGCCAAGTCAATAACTATCAAAATGGCTTATAACAGTTGAGTTTGTTGAATAGTTAAGTTAAAGATTAAGATATTTTAATGAAAGTAAATTATATGTTTTGTGTATTTGCTGATTGAAACGCACCTCCCTGCCAGTTAGCAAAAGCTCGTAAATTCTTATACAAACAAATTGGTTGGGATTTTATAATTTTCTGCAATTCCGGACATTTGTTTAAACTTTGTTTGTGGCTATGCCAACAATTTTTGTACCTCTGTGCGCATACTTTCAATTTCTTGAAGCTCCCAGGCTTTTTTTTTAGTGCCAGCTGTTTCAGATTTATGTATATGAAAAACTTGCGAACCCTTAGCGAGCCTTTTCAATTTGCAGGCGATTTTTGCCGCTTTGGCTTTTGTTCTTGCAAAATGTGTGTTTTAGTGGCTTGGCATTAGCATGTTGGAAATAGTACATAATGCCCAAGGACCGTTATGAAGCGCCATAAAAAAACCAAACAGCGTTGCATTGCATTGAAATTGAAAAAAATGTGGTAAAAATTGTGTGTTTTTTACTTTTTGGTACACGAAATTTATGTTCACAAAATATGTGACCTTTTTTTCCGTGGGTGTGGCAACAAACTAAGAAATGAAATAAAAATGTATGCATATATGTATATACTATAGTAGAAAAGAATGTGTAGGCAGTGTTATGAGTTACGACTTTGTAGGCTAAGAGTGAAAGAAATATTCAATTATAATATTAACGGAAAGTAAGAATGAAAATATGACACTCACCCAGATAAAATGTTAAAATATTTTTGCAGAGATTTAGAAGCATTTCTCTTTGGCATCTTTAAATACTTTAATAGAAATACACATCCACCCATTTCCAAGTCAAAGTGTGGAAAAGTCATTTCGTCATTTTAGCATTGTCGTCATTGAACAATGTCTGAGCTCATCAATAAACTTGGACACTACTACACGTGCTTAAACATGCCGAGAACTGTGAAGAGCTTGAAATCCTTTGTTCGCCGAAGAAGAGACTAAACAATAGGAGCTGTGGAGGGTGTTTTTGGCTTATTGATGCTTAGTGTGCTGGTGTTGACTCCAAGTGGAAACTGGGTCGTCCTTTCAAATGAAATACAATACAATCGCTTATTATTTATAGTTGTGTTTTGTGTTTTGCGAATTCCACAGCTCCCAATGATTGCTACTTATCAGTTTGGCGCTGCCATTGTTGTATTCTGACTGCCTAAGCAAATTCAATTCCATTTTTAGGCCCCGAGAAATGTTTGTGTTGACATGTGTGGGCGTTTATTGAGCGTAAGTGTAGACGGTGATTTATGGCTTTGACTGATACTTTTATTCGGCCAACTGAAAGTCCAACAAAGTATCGCTAATAACAATTAGAGAATGCAACAAGTACTTATTTTTATACGATAATAAAACTAACTTATTTATGGTATCACAGTTTTTGGCTTTAAGCAGAAATAATACTCATTCTATTATTGTCGCATTTGTCTTAGTTTTCCACGCTCGGCAACTCTTTTCGCGCTTTGTCACTTCGACATTTGTTTTCCTTAGTTGACCGCCAACGAATGAGGCGAGTAAAAGGGAATCGAATCCACTCCGTAACGCATGTTTATAGCTTTGCCCAAAACTTTTTCACACACGTCTTTCCAACTGGACACTTTTCTCTTTCTTTTGCTTTCCACAAATATATATTGAAAAGTTTTTTATGCTCTTCTGAAAAAAAACACACAAGTTTTGTGTTGTAAAACGATTGGAAAATACCCTTTCTTTTTTTTAACACTTTATAATTGACATATTTCATAAATCACATTTTTAATTTAGTGATTTATTAGGCGTAATTATTGAGAACTATTTTTGTCATAGTTTTATATACCCTTTTATCTACTTAATTTCTACAGAGTATATAAAGTTTTCTTTCAGTTTGTAAATTTGCCAATGTTTGGCATCATAAAGAAAGTTTGCACAACAACTTTCAAATTTAAGAAATAGCATTTTGAAAATATTTTCTGTTAAAAGAATTTTTTCTGTCTGTAAGCTTTTTTCAACCATTTTAGTATCTCATTTGCCACATTACAATTTTGTTTTAATACCAGGCAAAAATATACAGGTATTATAAGCAAAGCCAGGGCGAAAATTTCAAACCCTTTGCTCAGCTCAAGCTCTTCGCATAAAATTCATATTAGGCACAAGGCCGAGAAGATACAAAATAAAAACAAGTCTAAAAAGAGATGAACACGCGCAAAATTGTATAAAAAAAAAACAAAATAAAAATTGTAATGAAAAGGAATTATTTATATGGCGCAGGTGGGTTTTTGGTTTGGGATGCTGACGAGCGTCAGCGAAATGAAAGTTTATATTCGGAACGCTCAAAAAAAATTAAATAAGAATTATACACATGAAATTTTGGTGTGCAGCGGCTTTGCTTTTAGCTCGTTTTTTTGGGCAGGTTATAGCCGGGTTTAATTGAAAAAGTATGCAAAGTGCGGTTTATTTAGATATCTCTTGTTTTTCACTCATGTTTTTCACTGTCAGACAAATTTTTGGCTGCAACATGGCTAATTGAGTTTTACTTAGTTTTTAATTGGATCGTAAATGGGTAACGCGACCCTTTAATAAGACAACGTAATGGGTTATTAAAAATGAGTATTAAGCTTATTTTATGCATATATATTTTCGTTATAGCTTTTAACAAATTGATAAAAACATTCCTCATTTACGAACCCATTTTCAGCTTTTCTCCAGCTTTAATGTTACGAAAAAAAACATTGAAAATTAATTAATGCCAATTTGTAAACGCTGAAATCGAAAACTTTCTTTTCGCAGCACTTTCATTACTTTGCCATGGGTTCAAACAAATTGGCTAAAACACTGTACCAAAGAAAAAAAAAACACAAGAAATAAAATTCTTTTCAACAAAAATTTGCCGTAAAGTTTTAATAGAAATTACCATTTTAGCCGCTGGTCGTTTGGTCAAGTGTCAATAAGTAGAGAACCCAAGACCCGTCGGCAGCTGAAGCGGCAAAGCCGATTTTTAACCCTCCCTCCACCACCCGCCACACCCACGTTCCACCACGAAGGCGACACTTTTGATTTCAATAAATTTTCGTAATTAGCGACGGGCGCATTTTTCTTTTGAGTTTGTTCGACTTTTTGCCGATTTGTTTTTCATTTTTTTTTCTCACAGCTGTCAGAAAATGCAAATTGAATTTGTTTTTTGTGAGAAATTTACTCAAGTGGCAATTTTCGCGCCAACAAATTAGAGCGTACCAACAGTAAAATAAAAACGAGTTGAACAGGTGACCAATGTCGACAAATTAAAAGAAATCCGCAACCATCACTTTTGAGTACTCCCCTTTTTTTTTTGGTATGTAGTAAGTACTATGTATTTTTAAACAAAAGTAAGAGTAAAAGTGTGTGCCTGACAAGGTCCTTTTTTATAAATCTTCTATTTGAGTTAATTAAAATAATAAATTATTCGAAATCGACAACGAAATTTTAAAAGGAAGTTTTTATCACTGAGAAAAATGTAGTAGGGAAAATTGAAAAGAAATTGACTTAGTTTAAGAAAAGAAAAGGCGACTTGAATATAAATAAATAAAATTGTATATTATTCTCAACATTGATTTGAAAAATTTCCACTTATTATCCTCTAACGCATATTATCCTTTGATAAGCACATATACACTAGCTTAGTTGGAATTGCAAATGCTCAAACATCAATCAGCAACAAATCTCAGCCATAGAAGGACACAAATAGATTAGAAAGACAAGTGGAAACAACAACTAAGAGCTACAATACCAACCGACCAAAAGACAAACAAACTGCTGTCAACTGTTCAACACAGTTCCAAAGTGCCCTGTGGAAATTCCGGAATAAAAAAAAAGGAAAGCAAAGGCTGGTAAAATTATGCCTAGCGGCAGTTTTTTAACATTTTGTGCGATTTGCTGTTCTTAGTTGCTACTCCTAAACGCGTAAGTTGTTGTTTGTTGCATGTTTCCTTTTTTTTTTTTTTTTTTTTTGTCTGTTTTATTGCCCCATTATTCACATATTTGTTAGAATGAATGCTGCCATTGCCTTCTGATTTGAAGCCACACACACACACAATTCTTTGTTTATTTTTCATTTCGAGGCGAGGTCCTTCAACAAATTTTAGCCCAACCGCTTCCCTTAGCATGTTATGCATATGAGCTTCCCTCTTTCAGTATATGTGTGTAATGTGTGTGTGTGTGTGCGCGAGCGGAAATGTAGTGAAATGAGAAATTTCCGCTTCTGGTTCCGCTGTCGGAAGTAAAACAAACGCCGATAAAACAAGAGCCGCCTTGTTGTTGCACAGCTTAGTCTAGAGAGAGTCGAGTGTCCATTCTGAGAGCTTAAATGATGCCTGATAATGAGCGACGACAGCTTCAGTCAGTCAGCTCTTGAATATGAAAACCAGTTGCA
The DNA here is from genome assembly GCA_018152825.1 of Scaptomyza hsui. Classification (NCBI taxonomy): domain Eukaryota; kingdom Metazoa; phylum Arthropoda; class Insecta; order Diptera; family Drosophilidae; genus Scaptomyza; species Scaptomyza hsui. Next base: position 10,600,884 of record JAECXO010000269.1, read on the forward strand.
TACTTTTGTGCGTTATTTATGTTCCTTTTGTGTTTTAGTTAGCAGGCATAAATCGACACAGCCTCTCCCTGTCCTTCTACCTCTCTCTAGCCTTGGCTAGTTTTCTATTTAGCGTTCTTCGTTGCTCGTCTGTTCTGTTTGTTTGAACTAAGTGCGTTTGGTTCCCGCTAATGGCAACATAAATTACAGCTACTAACTAACAGCTACTAACTTAACAGTGACAACATCGCGCACGAAAAAACACACTTGCCTTCTCGCTCACACAAGAGAAACATTATTTCTTCGATTTCCTTACAAGTTTCGGCAGCTTTTTAACAACTTTTTTTAAAACTTATAAAAGCTGATAGTACAAGCTATTTTTTATTATTTAAAAACGATATGGTGTAATTTAAATGTAAATTTTTTTTTAATTTTCTGCATGCATTAAGGCTAAAAATATTATACATATGTATTTTTATATAATACCTTTCGATCAAGTTGTAGTGTATAAAACGTTCGTTTAGTTTTTTGGTCAACAATTTCATTGTTGTTTTATGCCTGTTGTTTAGTTGCCCAACTGCCTGCGGTGCACATTAAAATTATGCTCTGAGTAATGTAGTTTTATGCTGTGCTTTTGCCTAACACTTAGCCCCCCTCCACCCATCCCGAGGCTCAGAGCACATAAATATAAAAAGGCAACAGCCACGGCAAACGAAATGGTTGTGGCATTGTGTGGATTCTGCAACTGGACATTGGGAAATTACCGTTACGCAGTTGTCACAGTTTGTGCGGCTATAATTTGCCTTGGCCTGCGGTCATGTTTCATAACCTTTGCGGTGGCTGTCTCTCTCTCTCTCTCTCTCTCTCGCTCGCTCGCTCTGTTAGCGTCGCATTGCTCATACGCCGCATGTGCCACAAGCTGCTGCTGCTGTTGAATAGTCGTAAATCTGTGATGGTTGAGTTTGTAAGTGTGTGCGTGAATGTGTGTTAATGCGCGCACAACAAACAATCAATTTGTTAGAGGCCCTGGTCGTATTTATTTCCGTTTCTATTTCTTGTTTCTTGAATTTTTGTTTTTCCTTATGGTAATTAAATGATAAATAAAGTCGACGTGGCAGGTGGGGCACATGTTTATGTGCTTGATGTGATGTGTCAATTAGTTCAATTAAATATTATGCGGGTAGAATAAATCAATGTTACTGGCAGCAAGGTATGAGGTCACCTGAAAAAGGCTGGTGAATGTAGCAAAAAGTTAAAGCATTCGAAAAACCTTAAAAACTTGTTATCAAATTGTATATATGCAAAAATTTAAATATGCAATAAAATAATAAATAAAATAATATAGTGTTATAATAATAAATAAAAATTTAAATTTTAATTAGTTGCGTTTTAATATACCAATAATATACCAATAAGGTAAATGCTGAGTGATGTACAAGCGAGCTTAAATAAAGCATACTTTCAGGCTGAAATCAAACAGTTTGTCTTTCTGTTTAGCCACTACGATTGCACTAGTAACTTATTAATTTACTAAATGTCAGAAGCACTAATTTTTAAGTAGTGTTCATACTTTATTACATTGTTCTTAAATGCCTGAAAGCCTCTTTTAGAGAAATGTGTGAAGATTTTTTTTTAGGGGAAACAGGCTTAAGTATACATAATAATCTATATAATACTCTGAAGTTTTTCCCCTATTCAAACAGCACTGGACCCATAGGAATACCTAGTGTCTAAACTTTAATAGCTACGAAAATAGACAACTTCTTCCCCGACTGCACAATTTGTACGGAAACTTTTTCGTTTGGTAACTTAAGAGCATATTAGACAGCCAATATAAAATACAATTTGCACGCAACAAACTAAATAAGATACATATGCATCCCCCTCTTCTCCTTGTTGTTCTCTAGTGACAAATAACACTAAATTAAAATTTTATTAGGGTCTTTATTGGTCGTCGCCTTACACATAACAAAGCCAAATGAAAAATGCGCCGCAGACGCACAAAAAAGTAAAAAAAAAACAGAAATGGGAATATGTTTTAAATTTTTCGCACTCAAAGCACAAAAGATGAAAAAAATAAATATATATATACATATATAACTGTTCGCATTTATTTCTATGTTTGTTTGTTTGTGTACTTGCCTTTAGGCGGAAAACAGCAAAACAAAGCAAAGCAGGGGATGAAAGGAGAGCAGGCAAAGCAATTGTAAGCAACGAATTCCCCAAATTGATTAAAACTTCATAAATTTACATTTTTATCGCTGGGACAAACAAAAATGCCAAAAGGGGCAAACAAAACAAAACGAAAGCCCCAAAAGCACTGGCAACAACAACAACAGCAACAAACGGCAAATAAACAAAGCGACAAACACCTACACACACACACACACACACACACACACACACACACACACACACACACACACACACACACACACACACACTTATGAATATTTACACATGTTTTGGCGCCACAACTTTGCTCAATTCAAATTTTTTTTCTCTTTTGAGCCTTGCTGATAATGCAAACAGCACAAAAAAAAATTGAGGAAAAGGCTAAAAATCATTTGATCGACTCAGATATATTATGTATATAAAATGATTCCTTAGATTTGTTTAGTTCAGTTCCTTATAATTTCATGTTTCAAGAATTTTTTATATTCAGTGCATGGCATAACTCACTAAATTTCAATCACTTATTTCAATTTATATACCCCACTTACTAAATTGAGCAGAGGGTAAACAAAAAAAATGTCACCTGCTTTTGGGTTCAGTGAGTTGACTTTGTTAAAAAGCCAGTGAATAAGTGCTGTGCGTGCTCGACTGTGTGTGTGGGTGTGTGTAAGGAGATGGGTGTTCTCTCCCAAATGAGAAATAAAAGTAAATTCACATCATCACAAAATATTATTAAGCAATCAACTTCTGTTTGCCCGTCTGAACCGCTGTGGTTTCAAATTTTCCAACATTTTTGCGCCCTCTGTTCTTGGCATTTTTATTAGCGGCTAAGGGTTGCCCATCGTGTGAATGTATGTGTGTACATATGTATGTATGGATGTTGCCTTGGCTTTGTGTGGGGCTTGGGGTATGAGTTAATGTCGCTTGATTGTTTGTAGCTGGTTGGTAACCTGGCTGCCAAGCTGGCTGATTAAGCGTAAGTGATTGAGCGACAGAGAGAGAGAGAGGGAGTTGTGTGTGGAATGGGCGATCATTTAATTAGACCTGCAGGCAAAAAGGCAGACAGACAAATAAGCTCAAGGTATGCAAAATGGATGTGCCTAATTTAAATTAGCTTTGCAAAATTAGCATATTTATTTTTAAGTATTTAAAAGAAAAGGCTTAAAAGTAATGTAAAATAAATTGAGACGATTTTGGAGGTTTCATGGCATAAAAAATTAAAACATTTGCAATACTCTGCAGTCGTAATCATACTTTTTATTATTTATGTCAAATATATGGCAAATGCAATAATTAACAAAAAGCCTCTTTATACGTTCCAAAAACTTTGCTTAAAATATGCCACAAAAATCCACATTCCGCTCAACTGATTGGCGCCTTTTATGAAAGTCTCGAAACATTAGTCAAAGTTCCTTTAACAAAAACTGATTTGGCGAAAAAGAGAAAAATAAGCTTGCACTCAAGCGGCTTTGGGTTCATTGCATAGTTTTTGGCAGCTTGACATGTTGTTGATAATTTCGTTCGTTTAAGTAATGTTATTTTTAACTGCGCATAAAACTTTCTCGCAACTTTGCTGCTTTTCGGGCAAAAATATCGGACTATGCAAAAATAACTAACTAGCTGGAGCCAAAGTGTGAACTGCTAAAATGCTAAGGATTACTTTCAGGTGAGCGCTAAATTGAATTAAAACTCTAAAGTCATTAAAATGCAAGTTTGTTGTTGGCAAAGTTGACATGGCGCTACTGCAGCTACTAAAAAGCTTTTTAACTTCATCTTTAATTAGGCTCCAAAATAAATGCCTTGAAATGCTGCACATTTTATTTTCTCGCTGAATACTGCGTCTTAGTTTAAAAGGGACATGGATCGACTGAAAAAAGTTGACGGTTGCAAAGCAAAGCTCAAAACATGCTGGTGGTAAAGTTTTTGGGTAACGAGGGCTTTTGCACTGGACTGTCAGAAAGCTGTGCTCTTGCTCTGAGATGGGCGTTATGCGTGTGGGTGTGGGCGTGGTAGGCAAGCTGCAAAACAAATATGCAGTCTATGCCCGCAAAACAATAACAATGCGCAATGACCCAAAACTAAACACCGCACAGAAAACAGAGAAGAAAAAAAAACACACAATAAAAACATGCGCCGAGCCGAGAAACATTCACAAAAATCTCGTGACCAAAAAACCGTTTTTCACTGCTTTTCAGTTTGTCCTTTTCTTGTTTTGCTTTTGTATAGACATGGAACAGAACAGGCTTTGCTCTAGTCCATATGACAGCGATGCATTCGTTCATTGAGTTTTTGTGTTGTGTCTGTCTCGTCATAATCAAAAATATTTTGAGTGCTTTTTGTGGAAAGTTCGGTGATTCTCGCTTCTGTTTCTTTTTTTTTTTTTTTTTGGAGCTTTTCTATTGTTATTGTAGAGTTTTAGTTGTTGGCTTCTGTTAACATGGAGCCTCAGCAATTTTTGTAGGCTTGTTTCAACGACTTCTGATCGAGTTTTGTTAATTTCTGAAGCGCACTTGTGTCTCGCGTTCCAAACTAAAAGCTGCCGTAAATTGAGTTTGAATTTTCTATAGAGTGTTTGGTTAATTGTTATTGTGGCAGCATGAATGTTTTAAAACGAATGATATTTCTACATTGTTCTTCTAAAATGCAACACTTATACATATCTCTATAAAGTTAACAGACCCTTATGAATATAACAAATAATTAAGTGTGTCCGTGCCATTTAATAAAGTCAGTATGCTGGTTGGTTGTTTGTAAGAATATCACTTAATACAATGAACAAGTATGAAAATATTATTCAAATAAAATCCAACCAATAATTGCAGACATACTCATACACTTAATTTTTGTACTACACGATTATAATCCTATAAAAACACTAATTTTATTTACCTATCTAAAAAAACGCAAATGATTTCAATTCTCTTCATTCTTCCTTTACTATCTTTTTGTTTAGCTGCCATTGGCTGGCATTTTCCTGCGATGGCTTTTTATTCTTCTTTTGCAAACACAAGTGGCGTGCAAAAAAAGTTTTGGCCACAGTTTTTCATGCTGGTGCGTGTTATCTTGTTAAAGCAAAACTTTAACTTTTGCCAACTCGCCTTTACATAGATACATCTATGCATATATATGTATATATATGTGTGTGTGCAGCGGGTGCATCAACAAATGTCTTGGCTATGCTCGATGTCTGGGTGCTTGTCGAGAACATATCAAACGCAACATTTTGCGCCAATCGCTTTACAACTTCAAGCCCAAAAGAACGTGAGGGAGACGGGGAAGAGGAGCAAGGGATGGTGGGTGGGGAGAAAAGGGCAAGCGACTGCGGAACAAAAACAACATAAATTTCTACTTAAGTAAGTGTTTAAAATAAAGAAAGGAGCGAGCAGGGGAGGGCAACAATGGGGCAAAAACCTTCTGATAAACGATGCTGGCTAACAGGCAAGGTATAACAAAATATCTATACTCTATCTAAGGGTATACTGCCTTTAGTGTGATGCTTACATTATATTAAAATAAAAATATATAATCAAACATATGATTGGAATAGATTTTTTATTAAAACAGCATTGCATTTTCATAACAGCTTCTAATATAAACACAGAAAAGAGTATTTCACTGTCAGCTTCCACGCTTTCTCTTTTCTTTTTTGTGAGTTTTCTTTTGCAGCTGGTGCAGTGGTGAAATATGCAAAAGTGCAAAACGTCAGTGGAAAAGTTTGACGCTGTTCTGGTCAAAAATTTGACTTGCACTGCAGTTGAAGTTTTCTTGATGGCCCCAACTTGGCCGCTTAGCGTGAAAAACAAATAAAGTGGGCGTAACTGAAACAAGAAGGGCAGCAGCTGAAGGTAGAGCTATGTAGGTGGCCCGCTGCAGCTTAAATTCTTAACTGGCCAGCGGACAAGGACAAATCCGCAAGTAATCCATGAAGCAGTTCGAACATTACGAGTTGGATACGAGAGCGATAAGCAGAGCAAAGAATGCCCGTAGCTGCCAAAGAACTGAACTGAACAGACCTGCAGCAGACCAGATCCCAAATCCAAAAGACCAGAAAAATGTTTTGTCCTGTGGCAACTTAAACACGCACACACACACACACACACACACACACACCACCACATACAGTGCCAGAAATCAAATGAAAAACTTTTTTGCAGTCAGGTAGAAATTGCTGAGCGGCTGCTGTTGAACTTTTCGCCTTTTCGCAGCACGAGTTTTCTGCTGAAATGGCTGAAAAACGAAGAAAATACATACATTGCTCAGCGTCTACCAAAAATCCTTTCCTTCCCCCCTCTTCTCCTACGACAGCAAGTTGGCCAGTTTCTTTCCTGCATCGGCAGGGGCTCTTGCATGCAAACACATGCGTTAAGTGGGCGGCCATTTTGGTGGAAGGTGCATTTCCGTTTTGCACGCTACACTTCCGACCCTAAACCCTGTGGCAAGTAGGGCCCCCAGGTACCTGTGCTTCGCCCCCAAATGTTGAGCCATTAAAATGCTTTTAATCAAATTAGTGTAAATATTACCGCGTTCATTTGCGTACATTCAAATAAAGCATACACACAGTTAAGAAGATTCATTTCAAACTGTTTCTGCACAAAAACTATCGTTAGCCATTAATTTGAAATGGATTTTTATACTTTGCTACCGAAGGTAAAGAGTGTCTGGATAAACAAATTATCAGAAAGGTTTTTTACAAATCGATTAAGTGGTTGAATTAAAAGTAATTTGATATATATATATTTGATGTGCAAGAAAATTGATTTAGCTTGCCTTCGTTTTCATTGTGTTTTATATAACTTATATATTAATAACTTATTTCGTCTTTATCTATTTGAAGGAGGTCGCGGACAGTTTTGAAATATAATTTCATCTGAGCTTCCAGAAGCTTAGAAAGACTTTGCAATTCATCATTATAATGTTCGACACTTTCAAAATATTTGTTGTTTATTTTTTTGGCCAGGTCCTCAAATTTGCTGAATTCGTATTCGACATTGTTCTGGCCATACTTTTGTGCGAGCGCAATTTTGAAATCCGCAAACTTCTTTTTAAGCCTGTGCTGTAAGACGTCCTTCTTAAATTCACCATTAGGCGCTTGGTCAAGCACATAGTAAAAAACCGTCTCCAGCTTGAGGCATTCACGGTATACGAAGTCACCCGGCTTATAATACTTTTTAGTGTTTTCAATTATAAGCTTAAAGTCGTCCAACAATCTATCCGCAGTTCTATAAACAAAGACGTCAGCACGTCTCCGAATCGTGTCCACATCCATTGGACATTCAATGACAGTGTAATAGTTCGGATCTTTCTCCGGATTCACCGGATACATAAGCTCCGCGGCGAACTTCATCTTGCGCAACTCATCCAGCAAATACTTGCGCAAATACTTCACTCCAGTTAGAGGCTCAGCCTCGCGGAACTGCTGTACAAACAAACGCAGCGTTAACAAAATGCAACAAGACACAACACCAAACGTACCATTGCTAATATGATGAAGTCAAATTGAACACAAGAATTGAAAGGCGGTAGATATTATAATATCTAGACAAATGTTGACGAAAAATCAACTCAAATTTACTTTGACAAATGTGACTCTTGCCAAACTTGATTGCAGTGATGGCAACATATCTTTGAAGCTATCGATATTTTCTCGTAAAGGTATCTTCGCGTTTTTAAATACTTTTTATGTTACAGTTTTGGATTTGTTCAATGACAAGATAAACAAGTGTTTATTTACTTATTATATATCTATTTTTAATTTTTTTCTTTTAAGTCCAAGAAGCTTTTCATAAACAATAAGTTTACCAATCGATTAATCGTTATATGTCGTATATTGTTGTGAGTATGTGTATTATGTATGTGTGTCACTATTAAATTAATGTGGAAATCTGCTCTTCATATTTAAAATGATGTATAACCTTTATGTCTGTGTCTTATGGTTAAACGCTTGAAACTAGCTAATATATTGTACAGATACAAACATGTCATAATATAATTTTCATAAATGGACGCGAATCTTGTAAATCATTATGTCTTCATTTGTCATTAAGGTTGTGAAGAATTGCTACCAACTCAGCTTCCATGAGACTGAATATTCTCGATATTTCATCATTAAACTCTTCATAACTCTTATACTGGCGATTCTTTACTTTTTTGGCCGAGTCAGCAAACTTACAGATCATGTAATTGGCCATCATCTGATGCGGTTCCTCCGCAATGATGGCACACAAGTACATTAACTTCTTTTCGCACTTTCGCTGTATGTAGTCTGGGGTAATCGGTATCTCCTCTCCAGTAGGCATATTGTCAATCACCCGAATAACAAACATCCCGAGTTTAATGCAATTTCCATAAACGAAATGCAATGGGTCATAATATTTTAAGCAATTTGCAATTATGAGCATAAAGTCATATATTATCTCCCTGGCATTTAGGTAGTATAAGTTTCGAACACGTTTCGTTATTGTGTTCACATCCATTGGAGATTCAATGATAGTGTAATAGTCCGGTTTTTTCATCGGATCCACTGGGCCCATAAACTCAAAGCTGAACTTCTTCTTGGGCAACACATCTAACAAGTTCTTACGCAAATAATGCATCTTGTTCGAGTAAATGCCAATTTTGTCTGGGCTCGGAACAACCACGGGCTGTACTCCAGCTGGAAGCTTAGTCTGGCAGGAAGCAAATGAAACGTTAATAAAGTGCAACGTTAAAAATTTACGGCACAAAACTTACCATTTCTAACCGTCTTTTAATTTCCCAATATAAGTATATCACAAGAATAGCAGCAGATATTTAATCTTTATATTGTTTTGCCTAGCTCCAAAAAAAATCAGACGAAATTATTTTTTTCAAAGCTTACAAGAAAATAAATATAATTTTCTTAAAATTCTGTCGAGCAGAGAGCAACACAATTCGACTTTCCCAAATGAAACTTATGCCAAACAATTTTACAATGATGATTCTTAGTCAAACAATATATCGAAATTTTCTGGTCAAGGTATCGTCGAGTTTTTAATCACTTTTTTATGTTACAAATTGATGTTAAATTGGTTTAAAAGCCATTGACATCTTCGGAACATTTAGGTTTATTTGTACGATTGAGAATAATATCTTAATAGGTTCTTAGTTAAATCTTAAAATTTGATAACTTTATTTAATTGTGTCCTTGGTTAAAAGTCGCGTTTGTGATCGTCGCGACGCGTTACCGTACGTATAAAATATAACCAATGCGAATATAGCCTGAAATCTCTCAAAAGAAAGTTTTATTGTTAATTTATAAATAACAAAGTCAATCATATAGTACAATATGATAGACATATCATGTTCTGTTTTATAGTTATTTTAACTTTGGTACACGACTTAAATTTTTTTCGCGTTTGCTATCGCATTGCGACATTGTAAACCATAATCGCTTCAATAAAATATCGATATATTAGTCAATGTGAAATAATCGATTAAAGCACGTTTGGCAACATTCACATTTGAGAAAATTATAGCGTATTTCCACTGCTCCGTTTCCGTAAATTTTAACAGTAACTGACGAAACCTTTTTCCATTGCTCTGTTAACTGAACCTTCGTAAATAAATCAGTTTTTTCGGTTTGTTTTGCTTTGTATTTTCTGCAAAGAAGTGAGAAAAACTAACCGAAATTGTACATTGCAAATAAGTAACAGCGTGTTGCCAACTTTTATGGCTTATTTTTAATGCCTACAAGCATTTTTGCTTGCATTGCAGACGCAGTACTAGTCCATTTTCATATATACTAGGGAGTTGTTCTGAACTGCTCTAAGTGCAACAAAAATATCCGCCCACAGTTTTAAAAGCAATCCTTTGAACCTTGGTACCCAGTTCAATTGTTTCCTACAATAATTCATCAAAAAACCAAATTTTTAATTCAATTTAGAATATTATTAAATATTGCGCCAACTTATTTACAATTTCTGCTATTCACAATCATCTGTTTTGCGACTGTTACATTAAAAGAGCCCATTAACAGCGATGTTTTATCGAACAAGTGTTCAAATGAACCAGTTCCTCTTCATTTATTCTTCAGTTAATATTTACGGTCAGTTTTACTTCAGTTAATTCCTTATGGGAGAATACATGCAAACTGAACCTCAGTTACTGTTAACTAACATAACTGAGAATAACTGAGCAGTGGAAATACGCTATTAGTTATATTGCTTTGCCTAATAAATATAATTTCTTCTGTTTTTCTTGTCAAATAATAATCTTGTGAAATTATAAGAACCTGTTATCAATGGGTAGTTTGGTGTTGTAAGTTGTTGCACATTGTTGCATCTTGTTAAACTAAGCTTCCAGCTGCAGTATAGCCCGTTGTGTTTCAGAGCCCAGAAAGTACTGGACTATAACACCGAATGGATTTGGACACAATCAAGAAACGTGTCGAAAACTCATACTATATAAGTGCGAATGAGATGATTGATGACTTTAATCTTACTGCAAGATGTTTTAAAAGTCGGAGGATCGCGTGTACTGTGACTGCCTGAAGCTCGAGGATATGTGTCAACAATTTTTAACAAGATGGAAGTTGAGATAATATAACTTCAACTAAAGAGCATGACATGTTTGAGGCTGCTAAATCCAAATCTGAGAAATATTTCACTGAATTAATAAATTTACTTAATGTACCTCACCTTTTTATAGAATATGTACTTTATAAAAATAAATTCATCAATCAGTTTTATTACCATAATACACGCTTCCTTGCAAAGACTGTTAAAAATTTCCCTTTAAATATTTCCCCTTGGGACAAATATCCTTTCGTTGTAAAGAGTCCAAAGCTAAGTTCGAAAAAGCTTTTCTAGTCGCTCTCCCAGTTGTTCTCTCATCCTCTCGCCTTTAGTGTTACTCTCATTCTCTCTCATTGCAAATATAAAATATCCTGGTCGTCTCTTGAGTTCGGGTGTTCTCTACTGACCTACAACAGTTTGTAACTGTCAGGTCATACATGAAGTTACTTTTCGAATGTTGTGATAGGTTACGGGTTCTCTGCCACTCGTGCCACTTTTTGGGTCCAGGTAGATAATAGTTCTTTAGGCGCCATTCCCTTCTGTGTAAGCTCCTCTCCGTCAGTTATTTAAACTAAAAAAGTATCATAAGTAAGAAAACTCTGTGTGTGTGTGTGTGTGTTTGGAAGGCTCTTTACTTTGCTGGGCTTTCTTTTCCATCAGTCACTTCATATATATCAATGCTACTAATCGGCTTTTGTTATGCCAAAGCACATCTTTTGCAACAACATTTTCTGCTTGCCAAGCTATTGTTCCCCATTTTGATCAGACGGTAGGTAGTGAAAAATAATTATTTTTGCACTTGGCAAGCTCTTTAAAACAAGTTAGTGTCAACTTTAAGGCAACTTACTCTTGTCTGACTGGAAAATGCATTAATTTCATTTAGCTCCTCAAGGCATTACAGGATGAATTCTTCGGCTTAGCGTTAAGCTCATCAGAGTGCTCTTTACCAAGAAGCTTTAATCTTTCATAAGTGCAATGAAAAGATGTTTGTTTAAGAAATGTGTAGCTTAATTACTTGATGTAGTTTTAAAGTTATCTAACTTATCCGAATAATTTAAAACCTTTTTTTTAACTGTTTTGTACTACGTAAACGAATTGTAGTTTCAATGCAACTAATGTTGTCATTTATCTAATCCGCTTGAGCTCAATTTTAGTTTCATGTTTGGTTGTTGTTGTTTAACATCCTGTTCTGGCTATCTATGGCTTATGCATGGTGCATGGATCCATTCCATTGAAACACCCGCTGCGCATTATTCACCTGAAATGGGAAAACATGACGAAAAAAAAAATAAAATAAAAGAGCACAAAATACGAAGGTGAAAAGCTCATTAAACACTTGCCAAATCACACTTACGCCCCATTAGCGCACTAAATAAGCGCAAAACGGGGATAATGCCCCACGACCACGCCCCCCAACCACTCCTCCTCCAAAAACCAAACCCAAAACTGAAACTGAAATACAGGCCAAGCCAAAACCAAAGTCAAATACGCTGTATAGGGCAAAAACCAACCCAACAAAAATAGCCCGCGGCTAGCGACGCGCTCAACGATACAATGATGGGATTGGAGAGGGGTATGGAAATGGAGTGGAGCGTATTTAATGCTGGGTCACTCACGAAACTAACTGTGTAACTGTGTAGTTGTTGTTGTTCTATTCTGAACCAATAAAGCCGCTTGTGTGATATACAAGGACAACGACAAAGTTTTGGCCAGCAACACATGTCCACATGGCCAAAAACTGAAATAAAATTTAAGCACATTAAAAAATGCTTCACAAATTTACAAATCTCCGTAGCGATAGCCATAAAAAAACACACAGTGGAGTTGTAGATAAGAGGGGGGTGGCAGCGATTGCCACAAAAAAGGTCAACAGAATGGCGAAAAAAGGGTCAGCATGTGAAAAATGAGCTACCACTTTGAATATGGTTGGGCGCATAGCTGCCCTCCCCCCTTCAATCGAGTTTATGATGAGGGTGAGGGTTGTGGCTACCACACATATTAAATTAGCCGGCTGGGCAACCCTGGTAGCTGGGAGTTTTCAGGGGGGTTAAGCGCGCTGTCTGATTTTTGTTTTTGGGGATTTATTTTTCAGCACCCATCTTTGCAGCAGAGTTGCCAGAGTTTGCATTAACTACCCGCTTTTCATAGTTGTGGCCACTCGAAAAGAGAGCTTAAAAAAAGTAGAAGAAGAAAACCAAAACACACACACACATGCAGATAAAAACTTAATTAAAGACTTCATTAACTTTGCTTTTGTTATGGCGTGTGCACTTTGTATGTATGTGTGTAAGTATGTATGTGGTATACCCAGACAAATACATATATACAGTATATATATAGTTTCTTTGCATATACTATCTACGGGAGCTGTTAAGTGCCTTGCCCTGGGGCCAGCGATTGTGGGAGCATTAAAATGTTGTTGTTGTATTGTAATTTTTTTTTGGAGTAAGTATTATGAATTATTTTCATTTCATTACCTTTTAATTAAGCTTTAAAATAACAGCATTATAAAAATAAATAATAATAAAAAACAGATACGCCCAAAGCTGACAAAAACGTTTACAGCAGAGTGTTGAGTAGCGTGAAAAGATAATGTGTTATGTTTAAAATAAATTATTCCAGTGGCAAGGTAGAAAAATGCGAATTAAGCTCATAATAGCGATTTAAGCTTTAAAGAAACTATATTTAACATTTGTGTTTAATAGCTTTATGGCATCGCTTATTAGTACGATTTGTAGCTAATTATACAACGATTATAAAAAAAAAAATCCGAATCTCAAGATTATTTGTGTCCTATGGATTTTAAAGTTTAATGGTTCGAAATGAATGAATATAAATATATAAATAAATATTGAGTAAAGAATATCTTGCTCTTTTTAAGGCAGATTATCTTTTCTCTTCAAAGCGACCACAAAAAGTATTTGTACCCTTTTCTAAAATATATATATATAAGCATTTTGTATCAAACATTTCCTTGGGCCCACACACAAACGGTGTTTCCTGGCTGTTTGAAGGTCTTCTTTGCGTTCGACATGATTTACAACGCCGATAAAATGTGCGCTCATCGTTAAGTCAGTCAGGCAACTTCCTGCCTATGGCTGATATAATGGTCTTTACATAAGCCGTCAGGGCCTCAACTCACACTCAATTAAATCAACTTATTTTTGGTCAAATAATTTTACATAATACGAAACGAACGCTGGGAGCTCATTAATTTAACTTAAGAGTTCAAGGCGAAAAAAGAAACCAAACCAGAGCCAGCAGCAGCAGCAGGATGGCAAAAGGAGCTGCGGGCAGGATGTGCGGCCAGGTAAGGATGTACAGAAAGAGCGAGAAGCGAGCGAGAAATACACAAAAAGTAGCACAAAAGCGGATTTTCATTCAAGGTGAAAGCAATCAATCAATATTCATGAAATCAGATTTAATTTTAAGCGCATTTAAGTTGCCCAGATGGATGGGAGTTCTGGGAGGTGGCGTCGTAATGATTCTGTCGAAAATGTTTTGGGTGACAGTGCGAGAAAGAGAAAGGGAGAGTCCCAAATGGAAAAGAAAAAAACAACAATCATTGGGTTGGCAAACAACGAAGACGACGTCGAACCAAATGAAACTGTCGAGACAACGCAAAAGTTGGAGGAACATCATTAGAAACTCGTGGCCCCTCAACAGGGTGGGGTGGTGGTTGCAGATATACCGACCATGCTAATTGTATGGCAACTGGGAGTTGAGACACCACCCACCTGACCGGGATGCTTCATCAGCTCCTTCTCCAGCTCCAACTGCTGCTGCCAAGTAGCTGACGCGCATAAAACTAAGCTGCCAATTCAATTTTGTAATCAGAGTGGCATGAAAAATTAAATAAAACATGCAAATAAAATTATTACGCGTAATTTGTGTACAGGGCCCTGGGCCTAAGCAACGAGTGATGTCAAGAGGGCAACATTTTAAATGAAACGGAGGCAAAAAGTGTTTTACGGATAGCAAAATGTTTTAAAGTTGTGGTTAAATTTATTACACAACGAGAATAAATTAAAAGTGAGATTTGTTTTTGAAATATAAAAAGGATTGAAGCACCCAGATCCATAAATGTTATAATAGTTATATAAAGTTAAATTGTACATATTATTTATTTATTTAATCAGCATGCTTAAAGTTAAATTGCCATTTTTATTTATATAATAATATAATGTTGGTAAACATTTTTGACATTCAGTGACTAATTTTCATTCCCACTTCAATGGAAAAGCACAATGAGAATACAGACCGTAAAATGTTTTGAACACATTTAGAGAATAAATTACATGTCCTACAGTTTTAGCCAACCAAACAGAAAACAAAAAAAAAGTTTTCGCGTTTGACCATGAGCTATATAAATATTACAATTTAAAAACTTTACTCTCTCTTATTGTCTCTCTGTCCCCGCTCTGTCTGCCTTGCTCACTATGTATGCAAATATGAAGCAATACATTTTACTGGGCAGCAAAAAAAAAAAAATTAAGAAAAAAAAATGTTGCACAAAAACTTTTTTGTTGACTGTGAAAAATATTGTGCAACAAAGTGACGCACAAAAAAGTGTGAATTGCATTGGAGAACCGCCCATATTATATGGTTTTTATTTTTATACAATTTCCATTGTATTTTTTTTGGTTTTTGTTTGCATGCATTCATTTCTGGTTTGTCCTTTTAAATGTGCCGACATTAAATTCGGTTTCGCCAGTTTAGCCCAGAGACTCAAAAATATGTGTGTTTGCATTGCTGTGTTTGATATATTTTGATATGAAATAACAGCAGAACATACGAAAAGAAAACTAGCAGCTGATTGATTTGATTGTCATGTTATTTTTGCACAGACTGCGATGCAAATCATTTCAGATTTAATGCCTGAAAATTCGTAAATAGCTATCGTACGTTAGAGCCATATGCAGTTTCTTTTAAAAATTTACTAACATGCATATTTCTGTGACATCGTTATATGTATGTTTGTATTCTTTTTTTTGCGCTCTCTCACAATAATGGCATAACCCACAAAAGTATGCAACACTTTTGTGCTCGCATGCACATTTTGTGCGTCTAGTTACCGTTATAAGCGTGGCCCACAGCGTTCCCCTTACCCCGCTTGCATCCACTTGAAACTTTCGCTTTCAATGCGCTTTCATAGAAACCAAACCAAAAATCCACATATGGGAACTTATTTGCAGAAAACTGGGTTAACGAAGGCGCACATTGCATTCCTTAGAAGCATTCCATTCGTTATGCAAGTCGCTAAAAACAAAATATACTAAAAAAAAAAGAAGGAAAAAAGGGCAGCGTTCTCATTTTAGGAAGGTCAGGTTTGAGCTTTGCAAGCAAAAATACATATGAAAAAAAAATTAATAGTTTTGGAGTACAAACAAACAAAGAAAACTAGCAGCGAGCAGGAAAAGTCTTTAAATTCAATTTCAATGGCATTTGATTTTTGGATAAGACACATTTACATATACATACATATATATAGATCCGCTGCAGCTGTCGCCATTGACAGGAAGTCAAAAGTTGGCAGCTTACGGAAACTGAAACTGACAGCGGCAACGGCAACGGCAGTCACCGCAATGACAATCGACCAACAAACAAAACAAACAAAAAAGTAAAAAAAAAAGTAAAAGGGAAATTGAAGTCCAACTGAGAATTTGATTTCAACAGCCAACTAAAATATTTTTTTCCGCCCACGCGGCAGCAGCTGCTCAACAGCAACAGCAACAACACCAAAACAAGAACAGGAATCAAGATGAAAAAAACGTACTCCAATTTTAATATAAGAAACAACAAGTGAAGGACCCAAGGACCTTCCGAGTGCGTTTTCCAGCTGTTCCACTTTTGGCATTTTTCTCGTTTTTCCCATTTTCTTGTTTCCTTCTTTTCTCGCTTCCTTGTTCATCGTTCGCCTTTGGCCGTCAGACAGTTTTCATCTTGTTTGCATGTGTTTCTGCGGTCTTCAAGTCTCTTTTTTTGTATTTGTTTATTTGTTTGTATTCCTTTTTTTATTTTGGTTGCCGGATATATTTTTTTCCTGTATTTTTGTTTTGTTACCTTTTTTTTTCTAAGTTGCTTCAACTTGTTTTGCTTTCATTCTTTGTGTCGTCTATAAGCGCTGATTTGGCAAATTGTTTGCCTTCCTTCTTGCCATTTAAAAAACGTTGATTTGATAGTTTTCCTTGTACTGTAGATAGCAAATACGTGTGTTTATGTGTGTGTATGCTTTAAAGTGAATATTTCATTGCCTATTAAGTTGTGTCGAATGCAGAATTAAAAGATTAAGCTATCATTTAAACTAGTTTTAAATTTACCAGCTTAAAAAATAAAATTTAGGTAGTTCTGTCTGATTGTAAACTAAATTCAAAATGACTCATATTACTTAGTAAATATGTATTCACAGACTAGTTTGATTGCGACATGTACTAATTTATTCGAACATTTTTAATGAATAGCTCAAAACTTAAATGCAAAAGAATGAACAAAGTTTAAAACAATAAAGAAAAATCGCAAAAAGCAAACTGTATAAGTAGTGTGCATAGTTTTAAGCAATTTGTTTACAAGTTTTTTTTTTCGGCTAAAGCAAAAATACAATTTCCGTGTTAAGTTGAAAAACAAACAAACTGACTGCCAATTTTTAACGTTCTGCCAGACTTAACCCAACGATAAAAACAAAAACAATAACAAAAAAATAACAACGATAAGGAGCTGAATGCAATCGAGTGTTAGTTGAGTTGAGTTGAGAAACGAGAATTGAGAATCGAGTACGGAGATGAGAGTTGCGAAATGGAAGAAGATGAAAGGCAAAAGTAAATTTCCACTTGCAGTCAATAATCAACTAAGCATAAAATAGTATTTGAGCTATTGAAGCAGCAAAAATTTGTTGCTGCTGCTGCTGCTGTGATGCACTTGGCAAAAGGCAGCCGTAGAAACTATATATATATATATATCCTCTTACACATTGGACTTGCACTTGGTAAGTTGCCCAAAAATTGAATGAGCAAAAAAAATAGGGTGAACAACATAAAGACATTTTTGCAGTTTCGTTTGCTGCTGCAAAAGTTGAGAGAAGCGGAGAATGTGTTTAAAATTCTGCACATGCTCTCACTCTATTTAAGTTAAATTATTTTTCACAAATTTATAGATTTCTACGCACACACACACACACACAAAGTTGTAAATAGCTAACGAAGCGATGATTAAAGGGAGTAGAGAGAAATAAGCTGCCAAAAGGTAAATGGTAAAGGTGCATGCGAAAACAGCCAAAAGATTTCTAGCTAATTTGCGGCAATAACATCAAAGCCGATTTCGTCTTTTTTTTTCCTACCCTTTTACTCTCTTTTCCCAATTTTTCTTGTTTTTTTTTGCTTTCTAACCAATTGGCCCTTTTTGGTGAAAGAAGCGTGGAGGGGGTCCATTGGGACCGGAAATATGGGCGTGTATTCGTGTGCGCATCTGTTAAATGTTGCGTTGAAAATCATTTTGTGCAAAGCTTTTTTCTCGTTTTGCTTTTTTGGCCTTAAAAGCCTTGAAAATGTTTGCACTTTAATTTTGGGAGGTTAATTGTTTAAAATGTTACATTTAGAAAGTAAACGTATCACTTATAAGTATATTCAAGGCATTAATAACGAATTCAAAAAATGCTTGTTGTTATTAAATGTGCATAAGAGTGCATTTATATGAAGTGCTTATAAACAAAAAACATTTTTATATTATAAATAATAATAATATTTCCAAATACCCCTTGTCCATTTAAGTATAACAAAGAGAATGATAAGACAAATATTTATTTGACATTCACACATTAGAATTTTTGTATTGAGTGATTTTAGTAGACACAAAAATATATATGTGTGTGTATAATAAAACACTCATGCTAAAACAATTATATATACCTACACTCACACTTGCAAATTATGTAAACACGTCACTAAACTTCACCAAAATCAGCCGAGCTTACTTGAATTTTTGAGAATCGGAAGGAGAGCAGTGCCTTTATAGTCGTTAGTCCAATCATTCTCTTTGTTATACTTAAATTAACAAGGGGAAAGTGGAAATATTATTATTATTTTGAATATAAAAATATCTCTTGTTTGTAAGCACTTCATTTAACAACTCTCGTTGCTTTTTATACACTTGAATATTACTTTTGTAATGAAATGTGTAACGCATAGAAGGAAGCGTCTGCGAGTATATATATTCTTGATCAGCATCGCTAGGTGAGTTGACATAGCAATGTCCGTCTGTCCGTCAGTTGATATGTCAACTAAGCCCTCAGTTTTAAAACTATCGAGCTGAAACTTTGGGCAAGGTCT
This sequence comes from Scaptomyza hsui, assembly GCA_018152825.1. Classification (NCBI taxonomy): domain Eukaryota; kingdom Metazoa; phylum Arthropoda; class Insecta; order Diptera; family Drosophilidae; genus Scaptomyza; species Scaptomyza hsui. The sequence continues at coordinate 10,619,890 of JAECXO010000269.1, forward strand.
TCTGTTAGTTGCGGTTAGATCATATGTCTAAATCGGCCAGATCGAACAACTCTGTCATATATCTGGCATACAAAAAGTGTATATAGTTTTCGGATATCTAAAAATAGCTTCCTTACTTGTTTAAAATTAACTTTTATTATAATTAATTTTTGTGTTCTTTTTTTTCTGAGATATAATTTTAAATTTGTATCTAGACTTTTAAAGTATTTTAAAGCTTACAACATATTCGAAATTATTTATTACATTTTTTATATCATATACTACAATACACAGAAATTTTTTTGTACAAAACTTTATTTTTTAAGTGAACTGATGGAAAAAAAATTTGTACACATGATTAATTATTTAATATTGAGTACAATAAAAGTATATTTTACCTTCAAGCTTTTACCACATTTTTGGCATAGTATTTTAAAGTCGGCAACATTCAACGTTTCGCTTTTACTGATGTATATTCTGCAATTTGTTTTTAGCTACATATATCACAACTAAACTCATGCTTATACTCGTGTTCATTATATAATAGCCGCTCCTATCAGCTCGTATATTTTCCAAAAAGTTTTTTCCCCATTAAAATTTAACGGGAATTTTTCTCGGTTTACAAAACTCTTTTTGTTTGTGTTTGTTCTATGTTTTCCCTGTGCTTCAATGCAATAAAATGCAGTTACATTTCAGTTAGAGAGGAGAGAGAGAGAGAGAGAGAAAGAGAGGAAGAGAGATTGTGAAACAGTTTCGCCATTCATTTAGCCAGAGTCATTTGCTGCTTAAGCCCATGAAGCTGGTAGCCACCTGTAAGCCGCATGCCAAACGCTGACAGGCAGCGCTTAACGTGAAAATCCTTTAAATCGCTTGCCTCGTTTTGTTGCTGCTTTAACTACTGCTGCTGCTGCTGCTACGTCTGGTCAGTGTGCTCGACGAAGCCAAGCCATTGAGCACTTGAGGCTCCTGTGGGTATTCCCCTTCTAGGTAAACAAAAATATGTTTTCTATGGGTTCCCATGTTGCTTACAGCTTACAGCTTACAGTTAAATCAAGTTCGTGGCCAAAAACAACGATAGAAATGCCCATAGATACATTTTTGAGGCAGTTAAAATTAAAAGGAGCTGAACTGATAAACAAAGTCGCAACAGAAACCTATCCTCTCTTGGTTTTTTCCTTACTTTAAGTTTTCACTAGTAAGATCAAGTTAGAATTGGTCTAAAATGAAATTCCTTTGTCAACCTTTCCCCCACCAAATCCAATAGCTGCATGCTAATCGACACGCCCCCCTCCGCCTCACCACTGCATATGCGTATGTGGCAAGTCCTTTAGATTGCCGTGCGGCTGCCGCTCTCAAAGGAAATGCCTGCCACACGCAACACTCCAAAATGTGCATAAAGCTCAAAAGAGCAGTGAATACTGCGTTGGAAACACACAAAAAAAAAGTTGTAGAATTGGAACTGAGCTTCAACAACCGGCAGAAAAAAAAAGGAAAGAAAACACTGGCGGACACTTTAACTCAAACAGCAGATCCGTTTATTATTTCAGCTAAATTTTGAATTTATATGTAAATTGAGGAATGGAATGTGCATATAAATTAAAATATTTCAAGTACGCAAAGGCAGCGACATCGAGCCAAAAAAAAATTTGGAAGAACCGAGGAGAAAGAGAGAGTAATTTGCTTAACGTGGCGTATAAGCAATTAAAGAGGCGAGAATTAAATGTCCTTAAAAATTCTATTAAATAAATTTTGCTTATTGAAATAAATATAAGTGTTCCTATTTTTATAATATTTAGAAAAATGTTTACTGATCAATTTGTAAATTAAAACCACAACACAAAAGATTTTTGTCTTTTATATAGTTTAACGGGATTTATTCAATTTAAGCTGCACACACACTTACACACACTTATATGTATTTTTAATTACATAGTCACATTTCGCTTTTGCGCCGAAAAATCGAAAATATCGAAAACGAAATCATCTACAAAATGCATAATTCAATTTTACGCGCCGTTGAACTTTCTAATGAATTATCGCAGTGCACAACTTTGAATTGGTTATAGAATTGGATTTTCACAACATTTTGCACTGCATTGGATTTTCCCAATGGGTCTGTGTTGTATGCATGTGTGTATGTGCGAATTTTCAATGCTGTTTTGCCCTTGCTTTTATTTTGGCTCGTTCAATTAATGAGCAATTTGATTGCTGAACTGCGAAAAATATTTTTGTAAAATTTTTGGTAAAAATATCATAGAACTTGGCAACTGGAAAGTTATAATATGTTTTGAATATTCAATAGAATAGACAACATTGCAAAAAAAAGTTATACCCATAAATAAGTTCGATAAAGTATGACTATAATTGATAATTTAATTAGTAAAAAGTATTTTAATTAATTTATTGAATATTATTTTAAATGGTTTTAATAAAACAAAAACTCAAAAACTAAAATTTTTGATAACTAACAAGTACTTTTAGATTATATTTTAAAGCCCTATTAAATCGAAGTCAATTCAAAGCATTTAACTTTTCAAGCGATCGTTCAAAAATCGCTTTTAAAGCTGTACGGCAAATAAACATACAATTCAGAGCTACTATCATATAAACAGCTCTCCCGCTTGTGTTCCCTCCTCTTAATGTCAAACTTCAACACGCACAATGGTTTGGCCTCGGGGCAGACACACAAATTTTAGCCACTGCTCACATTCAATTTATATGAAAATTTATTTACTTTTTTTTTTTTTTTGTTCTGTTGTGTGTATATAACAATAAACCAAAAATGGCTTAAAGGGTTTTATCAGCACAAAATCATCTCGTGAATGCAATGCGTATATATTATATTGAAAAAAACAGCCTCAAGGGTGCAAAATGTCAATCAATTTTGTCGCTTAAAAAATGATATACAATATATTGTGGCAATACAAAATGCCAACTGACCTTCAGCCAAATGTTAACCCTTAACAAATTTGCATATAAAAAGCCGCTTGAGGCTGTTCCTGGTCACCGGCTGTGCGGCGAGGGAGTTGGGAGGGGTTAAGGTTACGAGCCGCATTTCGAGCTGTTAAAAGGCGCTTTATGTTGTAAGCTCTGGCTCCTGTCCTGTGTCCTTTGTCCTGTGTGTTGCCTACACATTGTATCGCATTTATCAAGCGTTATCTGTTTGTTCTTGTCTACCCCTCTTTATTTTTCTTTCCAACTGATAACAGCTGCACTTCATTTGCATGGCACTCGTGTATGTGTGTGAGTGTGTGTGGGTGTGTGTGAATGTGTGAAATGTTTGTGTTATCGGCAGAGTGCCAGAAATATTTATATACTTACTTCATATAGTAAACTTTAGCATGCAAATCATATAAATTATGAAAGTTTTCATATCGCAGTTTTGTCGCATATTGTCAACATGTTTGCCCCAATAAACCTGTCAGTGCTTTGTCATATTGACAAGAAAATTGAAAGTAATCGAAAACCAACTTTGATTTGTTTTTCTCGGCTTTTTATCGTACGCAACTTGGTTGTCCCCTAAAAAAGTATGAGATACAAAATCAATAAATAGGAAATTGATTGTTATATTATTGCGAATGCAGAACGCAATATTCACTAAGAACTTTTAGGAGTGTACCCAATTTTTAAGTTGTATTTTTGAATACCTAACTTTAAAGCTTACTTGAAATTGTATGTTATTTATAAAAAAGTATGTTCATTTTGTTTTTGCTTAATTTGGCGACTTTCTGTCAATCTTTTGGCACACTAACACTCACATAAACACCCACCGAAATTACAGTCATGTGTGAAGGCAAAAGACAGGAGGTTGACCCCTCACACCACTCCTCCCCACAATCGCTTGTCAGGACAAAAGTGTAGTATAGAGTTTTAACTTTTTCATTGGTTGTGCATTTTGGTTGTTATTTTGCTTGGTCCTGGCCGCATATGTAGATCCCCTTCCCTACTCTTATCCAAGCAGCTTATGTCTGTGTATGTGTGTGTGTGAGTGAGTTTCTTGTTGACATAAAAGTTTCCGCTTTTTGGGTGTAACTTTTTCGTTTGTTGCAGCATCTCTCGTTTTTATAGTAGACTTATACACACACACACACACAGAATCACATATTTGCTGCGGCTACAAATTACAAATTGATTATACGTTCAACAAATGTGTTAATGTGGCATTGTTTGCAAACTTTTGCGGTGCGATGGCTGTTGTATGTGGGTTGGCGATGGGGTGGGGTGGGAGGTATTGTGAGATGTTGCTGCGCTGCTTCACTTGCCACGGACCATAATATATTACAACAAAACTTACACACCCACAAACCACACACACACACACACACACACACATACACGGAGAGTGATATGTCTGCAGATGCATGGAAAAGTTTTGTTCGAGTTTTTCGTTTTGAGTTTTCAACGGCCAACAAAATTCTACACATTTTGTAAACTCGCTGACAAGCGTAAACTTTCCACATGGAAGTAAAATTTATTATGACCTAGCTTGGGTGGTATTGAGCCATGGCAAGGGGATGGGCATGGTGAAGAAGGGGAGCAGGGGCTGGCATTTGTCCAGCTTCGGCCGAAGGTCAAAGTAGTTAAAATTTTGAGCTGCTGTTTTAGATTTGTTGAAGCATAGCGTTGACAAAACTTTTATTACATTTGTTATATTTTAACGTATTGTATTTCATTAATATTTAATAAGCTTTACTCCTGATTAAATTCGTGCCAACATATGTGTTTTTATTTCAAAAGTTTGCAGGTCAACCCATAACAAATTCAGTTTAAATACTTGGCTGCCACAAATGATACAAAATGGTTGCAATGAGTTTCTGTAGAAGGTATAAATAAGTTTGCTTTTGGTTAGGGCCGTGCTCAAACAAAAGGCTATGATTTGAGGAGACATAAATCAAAATTATATACATATGTAAGTACTTCATTTGAGAACATTGCATTTTTATAATACAGATATAACACATCTCATTCTAAAACATTTTTTGTCTTCATTTGCTTTCAAGGACGCGAAGAACTTATTCCATCATAATTGCCGTCATGCCGTCCAAAATAAACGACAATTCATTATTAAACTCCTGGAAATTTTTATAAAGATTGTTTTGTACTTTTATGGCCAAGTGCTCAAATGCGCAGGGCAAGAATTTGGAGATTTTCGGGTTCGCCACATGCGAATAAGCATTATTGAAATAGATAAGCTTCCTTATGCACCGGAGCTGTGTGTCATCTGAGGATGTTTCCATCAGACGCTGTGAACCCTTAGTAATCGGCATTTCCTGGCCAGTGGGCATACTCTTAAGCACTAGAGCAAAGAACTTCTCGAGTTTGAGGCACTCTTGGTACCCACGATCCTCAAAGTTGTACAAATTCTTGCTGTTTTCAATTAAAAGAATAAAGTCATTTATCAACTCGCTAGCGTTTTCATAATGAAAGTTGTCGACTCGTTGCTTGATAGTGTTAAAATTCATTGGAGATTCAATGACGGTGTAATAGTTCGGTACTTTCTTCGTATCTACCGGACCCATAAACTCAAAAAAAATCAACCAGCATGCAGTTAAATTTCATCGTATTTGTGTAGTTGCCAATTTTTTGTAGGCTCGGAGACACCACGGGCTGTACTTCGGCTGAAACATAAGCAACGTTAACAAAGTGCAACAACTTACAACACCAAACTTACCTTTTTTAACAGATTCTTATAAGTTTACAAGATAATTATTTGACAAGAAAAATAGCAGAAATTATATTAATGCAGAAATTCAACGAACAGCAGCTACTTTTGCCAAACTTGATATAATCGATTATTTTACAATTGCTAATACATCGATATTTTATTGAAACGATAGTTACAGCACAATAATAATATCTGCACCTCGATAGCAAACGCGACAAAAATGGGAGTCGTTTGTTAAATAACTGTGAAACGAAACTTGATAGTTTATTAATTTAATCTTTTTATATGAATTTTAATAATTTAAGGTATTTTTTCTTTTATAAAGGTGTCAAGTTGAAATATTCGCATTGTTTATATGTTTAACGTACCTCAAAGCGTCGATAACAAACGCAACTTATGGCCAAACAATTTTTTTTAACGCCAAGTTAATTAAGATTTTATCTATGATGTGCGACAATTTGCGAAGCGTTTTTAACTTCTTTTTTAGTTACAGGCTGATTGCTGCTTTGAATGCATGTGTGCTCTAATGTATTCTGTTTAGTTCTACAAATGTAAACTGTCCCAAAGAGGTCAGATTCCAGCAGTCAATCGATATCGAGAAAGGTTTTGGTGTCGTCAATTTCTCGTTTCAAATTACCATTTGTAGCATGAAATAGTAACTAAAAAAGCGACGATACCTTGACCAGAAAATTTCGATATATTGTTTGACTAAGAATCATCATTGTAAAATAGTTTAGCATAAGTTTCATTTGGGAAAGTCGAATTGTGTTGCTCTCTGCTCGACAGAATTTTAAGAAAATTATATTTATTTTCTTGTAAGCTTTGAAAAATACAATTTCGTCTGATTTTTTTTTTGGAACTAGGCAAAACAATAGAAAGATTAAATATCTGCTGCTATTCTTGTGAGAAATTAAAAGACGGTTAGAAATGGTAAGTTTTGTGCAGTAAGTTTTTAACGTTGCACTTTATTAACGTTTCATTTGCTTCCTGCCAAATTAAGCTTCCAGCTGGAGTACAGCCCGTGGTTGTTCCGAGCCCAGACAAAATTGGCATTTACTCGAACAAGATGCATTATTTGCGTAAGAACTTGTTAGATGTGTTGCCCAAGAAGAAGTTCAGCTTTGAGTTTATGGGCCCAGTGGATCCGAAGAAAAAACCGGACTATTACACTATCATTGAATCTCCAATGGATGTGAACACAATAACGAAACGTGTTCGAAACTTATACTACCTACATGCAAGGGAGATAATATATGACTTTATGCTCATATTTGCAAATTGCAAACAATATTATGACCCATCGCATTTCGTTTATGGTAATTGCATTAAACTCGGGAAGTTTTTTATTCGGGTGATTAACAATATGCCTACTGGAGAGGAGATACCGATTACCCCAGACTACATACAGCGAAAGTGCGAAAAGAAGTTAAAGTACTTGTGTGCCATCATTGCGGAGGAACCGCATCAGATGATGACCAATTACATGATCTGCAAGTTTGCTGACTTGGCCAAAAAAGTAAAGAATCGCCAGTATAAGAGTTATGAAGAGTTCAAGGATGAAATATTGAGTGTTTTCGGCCTCATGGAAGCTAAGTTGGGAGCAATTCTTCACAACCTTAATGACAAATGAAGACATAATGATTTACAAGATTCGCGTTCATATTTTATATAGATCTGCGAAATATCAAACTGTTGACATAAGTACATTAATTTTTTAAGAGAAGCTGTTCGCATTTAAAAAACAAACATTAAAAAATAACTCTTCAACACATTTCGTTAGTTATTATTATAGTATTTTTGTTGCTTATTTCTTTCCCATATACTATTCCTGCATGCAAGCTTCAAGGGTTAGTTTAATTTTTGGGATCAGTTGCGTCAGTAAAAGTTTTCTTCAAATTTACAGGTCTGCCGTCAGTTGCTGGCTTATCTTAGAAAACTAATTTGTTAAAATGTAGCTTGGCTTATTTGTCGGTGACACCGAGTAGAGAGGGGGCGAAGAGGGCGACCACATCGATATTTGATGATGACGATGTGCAACACAGAATGCGCTGTGCAAAATTTCAAGCATCCTTCATACGCCCGATGGGCTACTGCCACTGCCACTGAAGCTGCTTTGAAACCGGGCGACGTCTTCAGGAATAGCAAACTGCGACTTTAGGCGATGTCCTCGACTTCGTTCTCTTGCTCGTCCTCGTCCTCGTCCTCGACTTCAATGACGTTTTTCTGATGAAAAATAAGTGAAAAAGAAATAAATTCATGTAGCAGAGAGTTTATTTTTTTGTGTTGTTGCTCTATACTTGACTTGCGACTTCCAGTAAACTGCACGTAAAATGCTTTGTGCGTCTTTTTGCTATTTGCTACTACTCAATGTGGCTGCCAGCCAGCCAGCTTCTTTGACAGTTTTCTTTTTGGTGCTGTGTTTATGCTTTGTGTGTGCTCGTTAAGCTTTCTTTGTAGCGTCGGCTTATTTGACTGTCTCTCTCTTTCGCTCTCTCTTTCTCTGGCAAACGATGTCGCTTCTTAGTTTAATGCCAAAGCAATCGGCCTGTTATACTTACGTATACATTAAATTTTAAGTGGCTGCCGCTTTTTGGTAGTCATCCAACCAAACAGGCAACAATTTAAGCTAATCCAACAGCAACAACCTCTGATTGCCTCTTTAATGGCTCACGGAGCATTGCACACAGCACACACACACACACACACAAACACACAGACAGTTACCGTTAGGATACGGTGGTTAAAGCTCAATGAGGTGTTGCCTTGATTTAGTTAGTTGCCCTGTTGCAGTCACTGCATTTTGAGCACTATAGCGAGAATGGAAAATATTAATAAATATGATAGCTAAAGGGCTGGAAATTGAAAGAGCATATATTAAAGTGTTTTATTCCAGTCAAGTTGTCTTAATAAGATTAAGATCTAGCTATCTTTTAGCTAAACAAGATTGTCCCATAGAACGTGCAATATAATCGTTCAGCAAAGTTGCAACTCAAAGTAGTATTGTTCAGACGTGAATGACGATTTTACCATTTGCACTTTTTCTTTGGCTTTCACTCACACATCGCTGATGATCTCTTTTCTGCTTACAGTCAGTCTATGGCAATTTTTGCTGGACGACAATTTTATAGCCCACATTCAACTCGAAAAGTGACACTCAACTCTGCCATGTGAAGCAAATAAATCATCGTAAGTTTTCAGCCGGTGCAAAGGGCAGTTCCTCAACCCCTTAGCACCGCTCCTTTTCCGCAGTCCGTCATCCTGGACTTGGACTTGCTCTCAAGTTAATTCAATTTAAGCAAAAAAAAGAAAGAAAAAATAAAAGAAACTTTGTCGAGCAGTTTTTTTTACTTTACTTGTACAATTTTAGATTTCATTTTCTTTTGCTGTGTTAAGGTTTCGCTTTGGCGCTACATTTTGTTCAAAGTTTTGTGCGCTTCAGAGTTGACACGTCATCAGGACAAAGCTACCGAAAATGTTTCTGTTCTGAAACCGTCAAGTCACATGATAAACAATAACAACAACGGCAACTAGCAACACACAATGAAGAGGACAATGCGCTGAGGACGCTGCTTATTTTGTTGTTGTGCTGTTGCCATTTTGTAAGCATTTCCTGCTCAACTATTTGCCATTATAAAATCCCCCGCACAATAAGTCCCCACTTTGTAGAACATTCTGGCCACATTTCGATTTACTTGGCATACATGTCGAACCACCCTTCCCGCCCCTCACTTTGGCTCATTGATGTGAAAGTTATGTGAAAAGTTTTGATTTGTTTAGTACATTTATTTTACAATGCCAACAGCCGAAGCATTTCGAACACGAGTCTTCAAAAAATTCGAAACTGCTTTTGCCGACTGAAATTAACTGAAATTGAAGTAATTTTTATTTTTTCCAATATCTCGCACTGTTCCACGCTTTCTTGCATGCTCCTTTTTTTGCCGCCCTTCTTCTTCATCGCCTGGAAAATTTGTCTGCTTTCCTGTTTTTCCTGTTGCTGCTTTGTCTAAGCCAAAAGCGTTTAATTCTGCCATCCCTTTCATTTCAGCTATTGCTGTCTCACTTGGCTTAGCAAGTTTTGCTTTATAAACTTGAGTTATAATTGAAAATATTGTTCTTGCTTTTGTTGTTGTGTTTGTGTGGGTGCTACTTGAAGGAGCAGCTGTGCTTTGGTTTTAATTAAATTTTCCTGTCCACAAAAGTTTAATAGGTAACATGCTGAGAAATGAGTGTATAAACGGAAATCATTTGTTTACGGCCAATGTGAAAGAACAATGACAACAATCCGTATGACAAATGGAAATTCTACACGAAGCACTACGAACTTTTGAAGTTTTAAGTGCTGCAGATGAGTTGACGGTGAAAATAAATAAAACTCATTTCACGTATACCGATCAAGATAAATATCTGTTGGTTTTATCTTAAAAATTAAAAATAGGCTTATTACCAGGGGTGTGCCAGCCATCAAAACCAACCCGATTCCAACCTAAAACCAACCTCGAGCTGGTTTTAGGTGTGCCAGAGCCCAGTTCGAGATGATTTTGAAACCTCAAGAAATTTGGCCCGAGATTTGGTTAATTTAAGCAATATTAAATGTCTAATGAATAACAACTGTTACTTTTCGAAAGGTAATTTTATTGCAAGGTTGCATATTGCAATTACATTTGAATATAATACATGTTTTAATTCATGATTTTTGATTTTAATAAATCTTTAACAAATCTCTCAAACTATTTGCCGTTCTATGTAAGCGTGAAAAACCGTCCATAACAAAGGAGCTGCCACCTTGTTTGGTTAACAATAACTATTATTCGGAATCTTTAATAGATCAATTTTAAAGACACTTTTTTGTGACACGTAAACATAAAAAAATCTTACTTTAAGGTAACAAAATTGCATAGTTGTAAATTTAACTAAGTTATTGCAGCAAACCTTTTTTTTTATGAGGTGGCAACGGTGGTGAGGTGGCGGTGTTTGTTAGGTGTGTAAATGTCTACAGTAAGAAGAAGAATTTAATTTATGGAAAGTCATTGAGCAGCCAAAATGTAGGCTATATGCATTTAATTATTTGTTTTACATTTATTTTATTATTGGTCCATAGGGGAAAACACCGTTCATCTTTTGCACTTTTAAAATGTAAACAAAACCAGATTCGACATTTACGAAGTACGTAGAATAGCTGTTCAAGCTGTCATAGCAGGGCTGTCAAGCAACATGAGTTACTTGGCGGGCAAAATATTAAATATTTGCATAGACAATGTTATTCAACTAGACTCTCTCTTATACGAAAAATTATATGCGGCACGATTGGGTTCGAAAGCAAACAAAGGCCAAAGAAGAAGTAGGAAGCTAGCAAACGCCGTTAGGCAGCTTTTGGTAAACACACAGCGCAAGCCCAAGCTGCCTAACGGCGTTTGCTAGCTTCAGATATAATGCACGTTTGCAGCGACACTGTTGCCGACTGGCTAGTGAGCTCGCGGGGCGAACCGTGGTAAGACGACTGAAGCGCAGATCTTTCAGAGATCTGCTCCAGAGGTGATCCCCACAATTTCAGTCGACGTTAACGCCTGGAGCCAACCAGGCTTGGTGACTTACTAAATAAGATACATGTGTTGTCATAAGAATAACTGCATTCTTGATTCCTCACAATAAACCCAAAACCCAAAAAAAAAAAAAAAAAAAATCAATTCATTGTCGGCATGTATGGAAAAAAAGGTTTTGAATTTTAAAAGAGAAGCAAATAAATAAATTGGAAATAAGTTTCTGAATTTGTCAGCGGTTTATAAACATCATCGAAGTGTTCCATTGCTGCAATACATGACAGCTAGTTATTTCACAGCATACTTTTAGGTGCTCGGTTGACACATTTTAAGCAGCTTAATTGATTAACAAAATTAAACTTTGTTTGCCAATAAAAACAATCGTTATTTTTTGATGTGCAATCCCAACTGACTAGATCTGTTCATTTTATATTAAATGTTATCAGCTTTTGACACATTGATTAATTTGCTTACACAAGAATTGTTCATGCACACAATTATATAAACGATAAAAAAGCCAAGTAATGCCAAACAGTTGTTGCAGGTCCCCTATCAAACTGTCAATGTAAAGTAATCGAACATTTATGTATTTTTTAATGCCCAATTAAATTTTTTTGTTTGTGGTGGGGCACAAAGTCTATTGAAACATGGAGCTGACATATCGCAGCCATTAGCTATTAATTAACAGACCGCATTTGTAATAATTAATTCGCTGGACGAGTAAAATCGAATTCATATTAAATATGCTGCCAGCGTGTTTATGTAATAATCCAAATCCTATAATAATACTAGGGTATTTATTCTGCAAAAGGCACTTATTAATTAATAATGTTTGGCAGAGAGCAGCTAAATGAAAATGTTACAAAACAATAAAAAAAATTTGTACACAGTTTATGTTATAATTATTATACTTTGAATGCCCAAAGTAGTCTTAAAAATAATTGGGCAAACAAATCTTCATTACAAATATTTTCTTAAATAAAATTCAAAGTATTTTAACAACTTAGTCTGTTTTGAAAACGATTTTAATTACTCAAACATCTCTCAGTTATTTTATTTATTTTTATAAATTTGTATCTTGAAATGAAGCAAATCTTTTTACAAATATTTTAAGCGCAAACTTACAAGTCGAATTAAATTTCGGGGTAATCAATCCGTTTTAAAGAGCTCCACTTAAGTGCTGAAAACATTTTGCGTTTAGTTAAAAATTACATCAATTTTTTGGGTTTGCTTAAGTAAATATCGTTTTGATAAAATTGCCAGCCAAGACAAACTTGCAGCTGGCAATATGAAAAGGCAACAACAACAGAAACAGCAACAGCAAAAACAATTTGTAGAAATCTTCAACTCACAAAAGCAACAAAACGTGGCTAAAACGAAAACTAAAACTAAATGCAGACATAAATATTTTATGCTTAAAGTAAAAACTTTTGCAATTTGACTGCTGCCGGTTGCTGCTGTGTTGCAGTTGCAGTAGCCAAAAAGCTGGCAAATCTCAGGCACACACACACACAAACACACATGTACATTGAGGCACAAACACATGCAAACAATGTGGCTTTAGCGTCAGTTGCTGGCTCTGGGCTTTTTTTGTGTGTGAGCATGGCCAAAATCTAAACATAAGTTAGCATTTAAGTTGGCGCAGGGCGCAAAAGCATAAAATACACGCACAACAACACGCCACACACATGAAAACCACACAACTGTTATTCCTCTATTGCTCTCCTCCTTTTGGTTTGCCTGTTTTACACAGACTTTGGTGATCCACTTCCGCTGTGTACAAGATAAGAAATTCACTTGGCTATTTGGATTCCGGAAGCCTTACAAGGGTTGGGTTTGGGTTTGGAAGCACAGGCTCAGGCTCAGGTATGGCAATAACTACTGCTAAAATTACAGCTTGAAGCAAGTCAATTAAAACTTATTTTCCACTAGTTTCGTTTTCTTCTAGTTTTTCCGGGGGGCCATGCGTAAATTTGAAAAGTTAAACGAGTGGTTAGCTAAAGTTGTAGTTTTAGTTGGTGATTTAATATTTAATGCGAAGAATAATACAATGCATCCACATAAATATTGCTTTAAGCTTTGAAATGAATACCTGATGCAAATATATATATATATATAAAGAAGTTAAAAACATTGCTAGTTAAAAGTTGTTCTAACTAGCATGTATCATTACTAAGGATAGTTTTGTTGTACAATATTTCTCTGAATAAAAATTAACTCCCCTCACCTTCTTTCCGTCATTTTGATTTCACTTGTCCAATTTGTTTTCCCAACTTGACGCATACAGCAAAAAATATCGTAGCTTTGTCAGAGTTGGCTGTAGTACGAGGCATTGAATAATTTATTGCCGGGAAACTAATTAAAATTGCATGAGCACGTCTCGAATGAAATTTAATGAAAACATTTGATTTCAAATGTTGTGGCTGGCCATCCGACGATGGCTTCCGTCTCCTCCCACCCAGTTGGTGCTGTAAGCTTTTATTTCATTAAGATGCCGGCGACATGATCTTTTAATTTCATTTATATAAATATTTACTTTCTATTTCCAATTGGCTGCCGTTTGTCATGATGCCTGAAGAGTTTCAAAGTTGTTCAGTTTTTCAGGAATTTTTATTTTATTTTATCTAAATTAAGTTAGTTAGATTGAGTGTTAAATACTTGGTGCTTATGGCTTGAATGGTTTTAACTTGCTTTCTCTGTTTCATTTCCAAATTGTTTATAAGTCGAAGCTTTTGCGATTATTGCATTGAAAGCTGAAGAAAACCTGAGCAAACTTTGTTCAAGCTATTTAAAGCAGTAAACTCTTAATCATGTTGAATGTAAAATTTCACTTTCCTGAAAAGGTTTTGTTTCCTTCATAGACTCAAATTATGCATAATCAAAAAGAGTTTCTATACATATATATTTGATTTTGTGCCCGCTGTTCGGTCAGCCAATCAATTTGAATGGCCCGCAATTTGTCGGCCATTTTCATCAATTGCACTAATGCCAATAGGGCCGAGACTGCCACCCTAAATGTCTCGCCTAGTCACCTGTCAATTATTTTAACAAGACAAAACGCATCAGCGGAGCTCATGGACCATATCAAATGATTGTAGGCGGCGGAGAGAAGAGGGTGGGCAGTGTAAGGTAGGCTCAACTAGATTTGCGAGTAAATTTATACAATGTGTCAGCCATGAGACATTCAATATAAATATATATATATATATATGTTGGGACAATCTACAAAAAAAAAGGAAGAGCAGAAATCCTGGAACGTGAAAATCCCTTTTGCGTTGAAATGGCTTAATGTCACTTTATTTCATGCGGTCTTGTCACGTTTGTCTGCACTTTTTTCTTTGTTTTGGCACTCAGTGTTGTCTACTTTTTCGTTTCTTTCGTGGAGGTTGAGTACAATTGTTCCAGAACAGAACAGTAGAGAACTGACCTCCCCAAATTTGTCCATCAGTCAAAATGTGTATATCGATTTCTGTGTGTGTGATGTGCTGCTCTTGGCATTAGTTTTGCCAATCAGCACGCCCCAAATAGCTTGTCAATTATTTGGCAATTTCATTGGCCCCGGTGACAATGGGATTTGTTTCGTTTCATTTAATATTTTACTGGGATTCCGATTGCGATTCCGATTCCGATTCTGTGCGTTCTGGTGTTATACTTAAATCAACAGCTCGCCGGCAGCTGTTATAAATAAAGATTTTCCACCAGCCATTTAATTTATTCAAAATAGTCATTTCCGTGAGCTTTGGCCAGCCAGTTTCCATTTAGTGTGTGTGTGTGTGTGTGTGTGTGTTTGTTGCGCGCGGAAACCCATTTCAATTAAAATGCCGACTTATGTCCAAATGGGTTCGACAATGCCAACAAAATTCCCCAGCACTGATTTGTGCGCTTCTTCCCGGTGCCAGAACAGAAGCAGCAGCTCAATTTAAATGCCGTCATGGGGATCAACATCACAACTGCCTATCAATTGCAGGCGAGCAGCGTGCCATGAAAATTGAAAATTAGCAGTCGAGTAACAGGGCAAAAAAAGGGTTGGAGCTGTGTTGTGGTCCTGGCTTTCACTAATTGGCAGCAGCAATTCTCTAGCCCCCTCTGAATTCTAGTTTATGTTTCATTGTCATGGCATGGGGTTTTATGTTTCAGCCCTAGTAAATTTATTTTTTTTTCTAGGCAATGAAGCGACATTTGATTTATTGAGATGTCGTTAGGTTTGTTCCGCTTTGCAGGCCATGAAGTATTATTAGTTGAGCAGTTAAAGCAAATGACAATTGTTTTTCACATTACGATCGATTTTGACTTAATTTCAAATTAATTAAACTTAATCTTGGGAAAACTAGTTTTACGAGCTGACACCCATTTAATTTAAAAAGCAAGAGCAAACAAGTATTTAAAATGCAATTTAAATATTTCTAAATATTTATTTGAAGTATGATTTTAACGTATTTCATGTTGCAACTCAGACAACAACAAATCACAAAGCCTGTTCGCCTAATCGAGCTGGACAAACAAACCAATCTCAGTGCACAAACACACACAAACACACACTGGATTCACGACAATGAAGTAATTGAAAAAATAACTTCCCCAATGCAGCAGGAACTGTCCGCTCTATAACTTTAGCTGCATTCCCTTACCCCTGTCCCACTTTAACCACTGTCCAGGCTTAGTAGCAATGTTCAGAAGAGAATGAAAAAAAAAACATGTATGTATGTTGAAAGCATATATTACAGCTGCGACGGCAAAATGCGCATAGAGCCAAAGCCCAAAATGCGAAAAACCAAAACTGACTCTCCGGAACAAAATGAGCAACAACAATAATAACAACAACAACAATATACAACAACAGCTAGTAAAAGGAGTAGAAGTTGAATCTCTGGCATCGTTGGTCACTTTTGCTTGTTGAGAAATTGACATTTAAACATGAAATTCCAGCCAAAGTCGATGCCAACAACAACAACAATGGCCCAGGCCACTTTTCGGCTATATGTCTGCAAATTGTACACCCTTCCACTCCCTCTCACCCCCTAGCTTCATCAAGCGCTGCACGACTGCAATCTCAGCATTGCAAGCATTTCGTACCAAACTTTATATGGCTGCAGTTGAAAAAGAAATTGAAAATAGTCGTCAACAGCATCCTCCACACCCCTAAACCCTCTTGGGGTATCTATATGTATATATGTATGTATTGTATGTATCCTTTGTAGGTATTCCCCATATGACTGTCTATCTAACTGTCTATATGCCTTGGACGACGCTCTGCCCCCACGTCTGTGTGCACTTATCGATTGCTCATACGTCGCGTTGTCCCAAAGTGTTGAAAGGCAAAATAATAGAGAGGGGGAAGGAACCAAAAAAAAAGTTGTGTAAAATAGAATGGAAAAGCAATGAAAATGTGCACAAAAGTTGAATCAAATACCAAATACCAAAGGCAGAAATCACACATTCTTACACAGAGAGAAAAACCCATTAACACTAATCGCTTCCCCACAGACACATAAACAATTTATCTGACACACACACACACAATCACACACGTGTGTGTCCTCGTTGTTACTTGCCCGCAAGATCGAAGTCAAAAGTTTTTCGTCGGCGGCAGCAGACTTGCAGTTTCCTCTTCTTCTTCTTCTTCTTGTTACGTATACGTACCATATGTATACATATATAGATTTTCCTTTTATTTTTGTGAATATTTTTGCTTACGCTGCCGGAAATTTATCACGTTAACCTTTGGGAAATGCTCATATAATTTATCTTCAGGCAAGTAAATTTTCAAAAGCGCGCCTCGAATAAAATAAAGAAGAAGCAGCCGTAGCAGCAGCTTAGTGTTGCTCTGAGCTCCACTTTTCCTGCGTGCATGCTAAAAGTTTTCCGACTTGCCACACAAAAATACTCAGGGGTGCCAGCAAAACCTAAAGAGTGTGTGTGTAAGTGTGTATTTTGGTGTAAGCTAAAAAATGGCACAGCATTTAAAAACATGCCATGTTTGTAGGTTTATGTGTGTGTGTGAGTGTGTGTGTTTTTCGTTTGCAGTTACTCTCAATCAGAATCCTCAGTTTGTGTGGGCCTTACAAAAAAAAAAATTAGGTTAATTTGGTCTGCGAGCGATTGATGAGATACCATCCAAAAACACTTGCCAAATAATTAATAAAATCTGCGTTACTTCATGGCAAGATTTAAAGCTGCAAGTGCCTCAGGTGGCCAGGCAGCTTAAATATTTAATATTCCAGTAGCAAAAAGTTTGTTAAAGAGAGATTTTCAGTTGCTCAGCTAATAAAGATGTAAATTTTAAATGTAATTTAAAATACTTAACATAAAATATAATAGTTTTTAAATAACAATGAGGCTGATATTTAAAATTTTAACAGTGAACATTAAATTCAACTATTTGCTTTATTGAGATGTTGAAAGTATTAATTAATTGTTTGTATTGTATTAAACTCAGTGAAACTTTCTTAAAAATCGTATGACTTTTTTATGGTTGTAAAAGAGAAGAAATATGACAACAAAATAGATTTTTAACAAGTCTTTACAACAAGATGCAACTTTTCGATTGACACCTGCCTTTAAATTGATTTAATTTCATTTAAAAATTTAAACATTTGTAATATTTGTAATTTTACATTCTTTTCCTTTCCTTTAACGGACAGCTGCTTTAAATATGCGAGCTGTTCCCCGTTTTGTTATTTTTTTCTAGAATTTTTTCCATTTCTCACCACATTGTCGTCGCTTCATTAAGAAAAGTTTTTCTTTATAGTTTTCGTTACATAAATGCTGAAAACTTAATTTCTACTAAGTGAACTTGTTAAGTTTTGCGCTCTTGCCGCTCTTTTGATGTTGTCATTTGCCGCCGCTTTTATTATGACTGCAAGCGTTAATAGGGGGTGCTGGGGCAGAGGAAGTGGGCCTTTGGCACTTTGGTGGCCAATTTCGTTGTTGTTGCTGTAGTACTTATTGTTGCTCAGAATGTCCTTGTGGTGCTTTAAGC
The DNA here is from genome assembly GCA_018152825.1 of Scaptomyza hsui. Taxonomy (NCBI): domain Eukaryota; kingdom Metazoa; phylum Arthropoda; class Insecta; order Diptera; family Drosophilidae; genus Scaptomyza; species Scaptomyza hsui. The sequence continues at coordinate 10,638,050 of JAECXO010000269.1, forward strand.
GCATTAAATGTGACTGCAGCAAGAGCAACAACTCCATAAATGTAATTTAAAGTGCTTGGCACTACTAAAAATACCATAAAATTAATTACACTGCAAGAAATTCAATGACTTTTAACTTTTACAAAAAGATCAACAGAAAATAAAGATTATTAATAAGTAAAGCTGTATTGCGTACAAACACTTACATAATCTAAACAGAAATCAAGTTTCAAGTAAGTAACGATAATTAGTCCTTGCTCATGACAAATTTTATGCTAATGAATATTGAAAATGATTGTAAATGGCATTGAAAAGTCATGATTACCAGTGTCATACTCGGAATAAAGCAGTTTAACTGTGCACAAAGTCAAAAAGTGCTGACTTGTTCGTTTGCTCTCACACATGGCGGTCATGGAAAACTGCATCAAATTTCAATTAAATCAGACACAGATCAACACTTCATAAACACATACACATACATAGTTCATACAGCATGCGGCAGAGATTCAACAGTCTGCACACGGCGGGGATTATAGCCAGAGATAGAGCTGGAGCAGGAGCAGAAGCAGGTACAGGTCTATGGCGAGCAGCAGCAGCAAGCAGCAAGCGCTGCACATTTAGTCAAGTTAAATGAACCGCATCTATTGACTATCTTGCCACGGCAATGCCGATGTCGATGTCGATGTCGATGTCTATGTGGATGTCTGTGTGGATGGCGATGGCAAATTTTGCTTTTGAAGGCAACATAAATTTTTCAAACGATTGACTCAGCAAAATGACCATGAATGTGTGACATCAGCAATGCTTGCTGGCTTGCCCCTCAGGCACCACAATCATCATCATCATCATCATCATCATCATCATCATCATTACCATGAGTAGTCAGCAGTAAGCAACCTTCTGCAGGACGGGACCAGTAAATATCCAAAGGTAAACACGTGCATTGCCTGCTTCCGTTATCAGTCAGCTTGTTTGCCAGACACAGCCCGGCCCAGTTCAGACCTGGGCCACGCCTACCTTGGCCGCCCTTTGGCTTCGATTTGTGTGCTTATTGACGCTTTGAAGTCTGTTGAATTTGTACAATTTTGTCGCCCCAGCTGAGTGGCCAGCCATCATCAGTTTCTTGGCTGCTCTCTCTCTCTTTTAAGATTTAGTACTGTTTGCTCGAGTGTTGAAAATTAACTCTGAAAGATTTCCGTAGAATGGCATTGCCTGACATTGCATTTGCGGTTCAATGGGCTGCCAGACGGCGATCTATTGATATGAATGTCAAACTAGCCTTCGCCTAAATGCATGCAAGTGTCAGAACTCAAACGCTGCATACGCTGCGTATGATTGATTTGTATATGACAGCACTTTGACTTTGAATATAACTTTGAAGGCAAATGCATTGGTGTAAGTAACTAATGTGCAGACTGAGAAGTTTGTTTCAAATGAAATGAGCAAATGATTTAATGAATCTTAATGTGTTGATGCACTTAGAGTTATATGAATAATTAATTAAGTGTGTGAGTTTTTGAGTTTTTTGTATTATTATGGGCCTACATTGTCCATTGCTTAACTGCATAAATAAGCAAACTTCATAAATAAACAAACTTCATAAATAAATTCTAATAAATATTCAAAAAATACATTAATTTCTAACTATTCCTTCTATTTCTTTTATGAGGTTAAAGCAACACGTAAAAGCTATCTATTTTGTCTGCATGTTAAGTATCTAACTGAACTGAACTTGACACAGGATTATGGCTAGAGTTTAAAGCTGCCAACAGCTGCCCAGATTACGTTGAATGTCAAACGACATTTGCAAAAGGTTAAATAAATATACATTTATGTAAAAGCAACAAGAAAAACAACAACATGGTCGAAAATTTCCCCAGGCTATCAAATGCCAACGGCTTCGTCCAGGCAACTAATAAAACGTGCGCTAAATATTTATGAATTTTCATTTTACGACACCTTCGAAAGCAGCTGGAAAAACACAACAATGCTGAAAATTGTCGTCCAAACTGGACGTTGGTCAGCACGGCAAGTGGCTCTTATATAATTTAAGCCAAGAGCACAGCAACACAAAAACAACAATCAAACAAACAAACAAACCAGCGAAGAAAAAATTAACATAAAACGTAAAAAGAGCACAAAAACAAGTAAAAAAAAAAATATGTGTTCAAAAAAGATGGTAAAAAGAAATCACGTTTTGCAATTACACAAAAGAGATTCCGAGCAAGCGAACAGGAGTGCAAGAAGGAGACAGACAGATGTAAATGAGTGTGAAAGAGATGCAAGAACAGTTTGGTTGCCACTCAAATGAGTTTTTTGAGGCAAGTATCATAGCTAATGTGCTAAAGTTTTGAGTGTGTTTGGAAACCATAAAAGTGTAACAAAATGGTGGAATGCAGCAAGAAAGAATGACAGAAAGAAAGAGAGGTAAAGAGAGGGACAGAGAAAGCTAGACAATAGGGCAAAACAAGTGCTTGTTTATTTAGGCAAAAGACCCACATAAAAGTTCAAAATAAAATGTAGCATATTTTTGTGGGCACTTTAACTAAGAAGAAACTTAGAGCTTTGTTAGCACACTTAAGCTTTGTTTAAAAATTGTCACACTTTTTTAACTGTTGTTACTGCATTAAAGTTATTTGAAACTATTTAAACTGTGTTCTTAAATGTTTTAAATTGGAGCAGACTTGTTCTTGAAGTATCATTTTTTTTTAAAACCACAATCGCATCCCATATCAAATTGCTTATAGTTATGCAGCCTTTAATCCAAAAACTGTATTCAAATTTCAAGCCTAAGCTGAGCGCACAACTTTTACCAAAACTACGCATACAAAATCCCGCATTTGTAACCCAGAAAAGAGAAACAAAATACAAACACATCCTTTGCCTACCCTAAGCAAAAGTTGCAACTAAGCCGCACAAAACAAGTCACGTTTTTAACCACTTGCAAAACAAAAAAAAAATAGCGTTTTACCAAAAACAAGTTGCATCGAATATGGGGGGATGTAGTGGGGGTGGTTTCGTCTTTTCTGCCATAATTGTATTGCATAATTTTAGCACGCTCCAATGTAAAGTGCATGCCATAAATACGCCTGGAAATATGCAGTAATATATTATTGCCGAGATCTGCCTACAAAAGTCGCATACAATTCCCACATACACACACACACATAGTACTTTTCTCATTACAAATTGGATTTCGCAGTCACATTTCGCTTATTGTGTTAAAAAAAAATCTATGTAAATTTCTTTATATGCCCATGAGAGAAAGCTAGCTCCCCTCTCTCTGTCTCTTTTGTTCTCACTCTCCATCTCTTTCGCTATCATTTCGCCCATTTATATGGCACACAAAAGTGCAGCACTCGTGTTGCAGCTGCACGTAGCGAGAGGCAGAAGCATTTTGTTTGCATCTTATTATTATTATTATTATTGTTATTGCCACAGAGCTGCAGATACTGTTAAAGATATATGCACACAAAAGGAGGCGTCTGCCGGCTGCCAAGTTATTGCGAAAATATAATTCACTGTGCTTTCCTTTTGCACCATTTTCACTCTCTATCTTACATTCTCTGTACTTCTCCGGCAGTCTGTTGCTGCAAATTAGCTGTGTGGCAATGTGATAATACAATTTTTTTGTGGAATTTGTTGCGCAAAAGAAGTTTATTGTCTGCAATTGTGCAGATTATATAATCATGCTTGATAAGCTTACAAAGTAGCGCATTTATTTGCCAGCAAGGTTAACATTGCTAATGCAAATGTGAAAGCTAAAAATTTAGCACGTATGAGTAAATAGTCATAACAATCGTATTTTTATTGCGTCATTTATTACAATAGACAAATTTAATTCTCGCATTTCCCATTATGAAACAATATTTCATTTGATACCTTCTGAACCAATTTGAAGATTTTCTATTGAACAAATGCAATTAGCAAAGCGTTTGCATATGGCTTGAAATTCTTCAACAATTACAAAGTCAGAAATGCATGTTTCAATAATTTGCAAAACTGGGCAAAAAAGGAGGAAATTGTTGTCTATGGTCCGACTTTTCACTGGAGCATTGGAAAACTTTTGTTTATGGCCGGAAAATTTGCTGGCCAAAATGCAATTTTCACTCAATCGAAAAAGAGTAAAAGTACAAAGCAGTCGATGCTTTTACTTCCCTGTAACTTGATGAACTTTTAAATGCTTAGACCTAATGATATCCTGTAGTTAGAATAGTAATTATAAGTTTCAGATTTTTGTGACTTTATGGAAAGAGTTGATGTATACTTTAGACTTATGGAAATGGAAGTCTTTTCATTTTAAACATGAGCATTTCACTTAGACAGTTTATCATTCTCTCTGTCATCTTGTATTATAGTGGGAATCACAAAGTTTCCGTTTTTCATTAAACAATTTTATGCAAAGATATTTTAGATGCTTGGTATTTGAAGCAATTTGTGTGGTTGCTTAGAGAATTGAAAGCTGAGTGCTTCAGAGTCCAGTGGAACTTTAAGAAATTGTCTATAAAATTGTGCCAAAATTTCGATGGAGGACATAGCCATACAAACTTAAACAATTCCTTTGGGTAATTGTTAAATTGAGCAGATTGAATTTGTTGCTTAAATAAATTGTAAAAAATATTGAATGCTTTGTTAAGTAAAGTACTGCATAAAGCTAACAATTCTTTAAACACTATACTAACTAAAATGTCAAGTCTTTGTACTAAGCTTTTAATTAAGATATAAATGCATGATTTACAAGGGATAAGTGAAAATGCTTGTTACACGTATTAAAATTTGTTTATTGCTTGAAACCCAATTATATAATAACTACTTGTTGTCCGAATTTTATCAACTGTTAATGCCTTAGGCACACACCGACACAGTCTAAGAGCGTATCTCATGGATACACTCTTTGGGGAACATAAAAATTAATTACCCAAGCAGTTCTTATAATTTGAAGCGTCCGAGGCAGGCGGCAGCTAATTGTGGACTTGTGCGAGTCGTTTCATTGATTTATGGCTGCTAATTTCTACGCACGACGTTCAAAGTATTAAATAATAAACTCTAAGCGCGACGTCCTGCCACGAAAAAGCATCCTGATCCCCTGCCTCTTCCCCTGCCCTGCCTCTGACGGCCATATCCTGTGTAGTCTCCAGCTGCGTTGCAATGGCGTCAACGAGGACATCGCTCGCGAATATGAGCTGAGCTGAGTTACACCAAGCACCCCTTACCCCCTCTCCACAGCCCCCTCTTTTATCCGCCTACTGACTTTACAAGTGTTTTGTTCTATTTTATGGGCTACTGGCGCTGCGTGTGGCCGTCTCCCCCCCTGAAACTCTTCTTCATCTCGTTGGCATGTAATGAAATTAAAGGCGTAATGTAATACAGCTGGAAAAGTTTTCACAGCGGTTATTTCCATGTCTGCTTGCTGGTAGTCTGGTTAGGAGTGTACCCCTTTCCCTACCTCCGTCCCTCCATCCAACTCGTACCCTCTCATATCTTGAGGCTCTTTGGTCGCTCTAGACAGCCATTAAATTTAATTAATATGCTTTATTTTTTGGTCTCATTTCGGAAGTGATGCTTAAAACACTGAACGCATATTACGCCGCTTCTGAGGCTTTCATTGTAATTCAATTATTTATCGTTGATCCTCAAGTGCATGTATTGAAGTTAAGTGATTAAAAGTCAACAAACAATCAAGTAAGCGTTGAAATAAAATAAAATGCATATGTGGAACATTTGTGGATTCAAAGTTGAAAACTGCGCTGCATACTTTTAGGGCTGGCGAAAAAATTCACAACTTATGAAATCTTTAGTTCTTTAAGTGACATTGTTTTTTCAGAGCTTCTAAGTAGAATAATTTAAGCTGACCTACGTTTAAATTTAATTTTTGTTTTATTATAATTTTCTGTAAGATTAAGCAGTTTATGTTCTTATGTTCGTAAGTTATATAATATAATTACCCTGCTGCAGCGCTTACATATAGTTAAACTAAGCTGTTGGAATCGCGACACGTTTTACATTTAAAAGTAAGGCCAAAGAGTTTGCGTAGAATTTAGATGCAACTAATTCCCATGGCCTCAAACATATACGTGGAGTGCTCTAACAACAAAAGTAATGGCATTAAAACAACAAAAACTATAACAACAATAGCAACAGCTAAGGAAATGCCTGCAACTTTTCATGCATACAGGCGGCGGGCGTGGAACATAAACAGAAAACCAAGTAACAACAACAACGACAATAGCAACAACATCAAAAGCAATACAAACAACAAAGCGATGGCACAAAACTTCAACTGACAAGACAACAAGGACAAGGCTAACAACAGACAGCACCAGGCTGATGGTGGTCCAAAGAGCGGGGGGAAGGGAGGCGGTATAGGCAACTGGGAGACGGACAGGAAGAGCAGCAATCGTTGGGGCAACTGCTGCCATGTTAGAGGCACGCAGCGAGACGGTTACAGCATGGCAAACAAGATGGGAACGACTTGCGAGCATTGGCAATGAGCAATGGCAGGGTAACTAAGGGGGGCGGCAGCAGGGGGTTATGGGGACAGGGTGAACCGGGTCTAGTCGCACTGGTAAACTTCTGCAACTAATCCTGACTGATGTTGCGACAATATATAGAAAAGCACAACATATGCTACAGCCGTTTCGCAGCTATGCTTTGCTGCCTCCTGGCTGCTACAAATACACCCTCTCACCCTCTCTTTCTCTATCTGTCACTGTGTCTCATTTCTTTGTACATTTACTGCTGTTTGCCATTTGTGCCAAAGATTTATACGTTGGCGCAAAAGTTGCATTTCAAATAGATTTCAACTAACGAAAAAACAATGAGAGAATGAAAGCAACAACAACTACTACAACAAAAGGTCAAATGTTAGAAAATGTACCATAATACTTACATTTTAGTAAACTGCTTACTTAAAGTTTCTACTTTCTTTAAACTCCATTTATTATGCAAATAAAAGAAAGATGAAATTACATTAAGTATACGTATTTTATTAACCCAGAATAAGTCAGGAAAGCCTTGCCTTAAATCGATTTGCAAAACATCTTCTTTTATTTTAGTTCCCTTAAGTTCTTAAAAGTATATTTATGTATATCCTGCACTGTCTTGGAAAACTGTAAATATATCGCACGCTAGGTGTGAAATGCTTAAAGGTTGTGCTCAACTCAGTAAGTAATATGCCCACCCGCTGAGACCATTTTACACTGCATGTTGCGTAATTTTGTGACTGCTTGTGAGAAAGTGTGTGTGTGTGTGTGTGTGTGTGTGGTATGTGTGTGTATGGGATGAAGCATTTGTGTTGCCGAAAGGCAGCACCGCAAAATTCAATCAATATAATTGCAACACTTTAGTTAAGAACTTTATCGAAAGCTAGCAGCAACCCTAACACAGACACACACACACACACACACACACACAAACAGGCACACACATAAAGAGAAGTTAGTATGACAAAGTACGTAAACAATGTAAAGCGTTTCAAATATATACGTGAACCTCAAAAAAGTTGCCCCACAAGGCTTTGATATAGGTACTAGAATGAAAAGCGTCAACTGATGACGAGCTATACAGGCCAACGCATAAACTGTGCGAGCGAGAGCGAGAGGGAGAAAGCGATAGTGAAAGAGATGGCAACAGTATTTATGCTTAGAAGTTTATGCACTTAATTAAGCTTCTAAAAACTTGCGAGCATGGGAGTTGAATGAGCCCAGTAACAACTGAACAATAACAACAATGTTATAGACCTTTTGGGGGTAGGGGTTGGTGGGAGAGGGCTTACCTTGAGGTACGAAACACATAGTTCGTGTGTCCTCTAAGGTTCACTTTGCCCCTTTTCGTGCGTCACTAAAAATTTTGCAACCCAACTTTTTTTTTGGGTAGTGAAATTTTGGAAAAGTTTTGCAGCCACAGCTGTGACTTTGAAACACATTCAATCATTTTCAAAACTCATGCCGCATATAAGCAGTTTTCCTAAAGGCCAAATGAGAAAATAGCATGTGGTAATAGTTTGAAGTGGTTAAAAGGTATTCAAAAATGAACAAGTTGAAAGATTTGTAGTACAATTACTTAAAATAATAAAAATTGATTTTGTATTCACAATCAAACTTTTATAAATAATTAACAATGTACTTTTATTTATTTGCGTTGTCGCTTTTGCTGTGTTATTTATTTATTTATTTATATTTTGTTTGTTTTAATAGTTGCTAAGCCTTTAAGCTGCCTAAGCTCCCGTTATAATCCAAACTTTTTATGGCCAATGAGCACACAAATAAAGTATTATTCCATTTGATCGACATAATTAAATTTAAACTTTTGATTGGCCCAATTTATGCATTCAATAACCGTGACATTATTGTGAATTTTTGCATAAATACAAGTAATTTGTTTAACAAGCGAAATCACGTTAAACGCCTAATTAAAAAACGTAATTAGTTGAACGTTTGTGGCTGTCAGCGTTTAATAAATAAATATCCCCACAAAACATTTAAGTAAAATTGTTGCAAATGAAAATGCTGATTTAAAAAGCGTAAATCAAGCGAACCGAAATAAAAAAGAAAACTAAAACGTACAGAATAAATACTATAAAGAGCAATTTATTAATTAACGCCAGACTAAAAGTGCTAACCAAGTAATTTTTGTTAAATGTGCATAAAATAAAATTTCGTTTCTGAGTTTGTTTATATGAATAGAACTGACATTTCAGGTGACAGCTGCATCTTATATAAATACAACTTTTCCAGCTAACAAATATGTATAAACAACACCTGACAGCTAATTTGTCATTTTGTAAAAAAAATAAAGTATTTTTTGTCAGACAAAAAAGAGCTCGGTTATTTAATTTCACATTTCATCTGTCGCTCGCAATTAAGAATTGAACTCGGCAGAACCTCGGCTTAATTTTGATATTGTGCATATGCCATATATTTGAGTTGGGCTGTCAACGATGCTGACATGATGTGACTTTTGTCCAAAAATCAACAAACAATTTCATAATTCGCCCAACAGCTGAATACGCATACACACACACACACACAAATATTCAATGTTTTCTTTTTAGTCCGTGGGTGCTGCAATGGAAAATTTTTTGGTGATTTTCTAATTAAAATTTTTGGCAATAAATTTTGTCATGTAGCTGACAGCTTTCAGCTGCCTCGCACATACAACAAAAACAGAAAACAAAAACCGAAACGTAAACAAAAAACAAAATAGGAAAAGGGAAAAAAATGAAAACAGTAATAATAATATTTACAGCGCGCTCGAAAGGCGACAATATAATTTGCATACTTTTCAGGTGCGCACACAATAGGAAAGGGTGGTAAAACCGGATAGGCAGGAAAGCATTCACAATATGCTGGCATTCAACTCGGACAGTGTTGTAAATGCGTTACACAAATAAATTAACGCTATTCGCGGAAAATCTCCGACATATTTGGTTAATTTCTAAATAGGCTTCTCTCAGCGCTTTTTAATATGCAAATTACATATTGGCCTACAGTAATAGCGAAAATGCGCAAGAGTCTGCAACGATTTTGTTTAATAAACTGCTTAAATATTTACACAAACACCAATTAGAGCAACATGAGCTGCAGCAAAGTCGAAATTATGATGGATTTCAAATACTCTTTAAGAAACATTTTGTGAGAAGTTTTATTTAAAAACAAAAAAAAACCGAGCTAACATCCTTTTCGAAAAGCGTAATTTGTTTAAAGTTGTTTCAATATACATAATAAAAATGTGTAAAACATAAAAATTCTACTTATACTTCACTTGATTTCCAAACTAAGCGACAAAACTAATATACCTAACTACGAAAAGTTCAATGTTTTATGGCGATGTCGATTGTAGCTGGAAGCTAAAACCGTTTGATATTTGCATAGGTCGCGTATTTTGTGATTCACGGCTTTGCAAATAGATTTTCAATATGCTATGTACAATTGTGTGTGTTTTTGGTAGTGTGGGTGTGTGTGAGTGTGTGTGTGGGTAGAGCAGTTCATTGTATACCTCCAATAATTACATTGTATTTATTTGTGCTGTTTTCGATAGTCGTCGTCGATGCTGCAGGGCATGTGTGGCAAGTGGCAAGTGGAAAGTGCTCGACTCCGAACCGTTTGCAGCATAATTATTGCAATTTATTTTGTTGCCAAAATCTGTGCAAACTATTTACACACTCTTGCCGGTGTGTGTGTGTGTGTGTGTATATTTGATTTGCTGCAAATTGCATGGAGAGTTTACTTGTCGGTCGCACTTCATTATATAGTCGTATAACCATTGATGTACTACTACTAGCACACCTCTACCCCCTAACTACCCCGTCACCCGACACCCAGCGCCAATCAATCAAAATGCTTTACCCACAATGAACAATACAGAATGCAATATGCATGAAAATGCATTTGTTGAGTTTGCGATTTGATTAGACTGGCACAGGTTTTCAATATATGTATATTGTGCCTAGCTTGTTCCAAAAGCATACTATAAACATGTGAAAGAGTCTATTTTAATATTGCAAAATTCAGCATATTGACTTACGGCCTATCAAATACTAACATGTTTGTAAAGAGAGCTATATTTTCAATAAAATATGTTCATTGTGTAGATGATTAGAGCAAGACAAGAAAAATTCACACAATAAAAAGACATCTTGTTTCTCAGACCAACTTTATTATGTCTTTTCGATGATTTTTATTCAACAATCGTGCGAACCACTTAACGGTACTTAAAGCTTCCACGATCGGTCTTGCATGCTAATAATACCCTCAAAATATAATTTTAATAAAAGCTTTCACATTAGATAGTCCTGTTCTTATTATTTTGACGCACATTTATGCGCATTTACAAAGCGATTTTATTAAAAAAGCCTCTCCCACTTGGTCAAATCTTTTAAATAGCCAAGAAACATTAAAGCTTACAGTGTCAGCCACTCAGGTGTTTAGTTGTTAGAAAAAAGCGTACTACGAAATTTATGCACCTTAACTTTGAACGCTAAAGTTTTTAGGCTCAAGCTAAGCCGAAAGTCAACTTCACCCCCTGTTAAACTCCCAACAACTCGAAAGTTGTAGGCGCCTTTTAAAGTTTTCGCTTTTGGCCAAGTAGATAAGGGCCCCGTGAAAGTTTGGCATTCATTTCGAAATTAATTAAATGTGTGCGCATATCTGGAATGCTGTCTCACAAGTCACCAAACTTAACTGCCGCCGCTTCGATTGGGCCAAAGAGGCCAGACCTGGCAAAGGACAGAGCCACTAGGGACGGACAGTCGGCAACTTAATTGCGCCAGCCAATAATAATTGGCCAAAGCGGCTTTGCGCTGCACACGACAAACATAAACCGATGTCCAGGTGCAGCAGCGCCAGAGGATCTTAAGCCTTCGTTAAGTACAGCCTGACCTGCCCATCTCTCTTCAGAGTAAAAATATTCCTTGTTTTTGCTACTTCATCCACTTTGTCTTTGTCTGGCTGCGGCTAGCCAGAAAAAAAAAGAAAGCTGGTAAGAAGGAAACGAAACTTATCGAAAGTTATTGCCAGACTGGACTTAAAGAGTCCGCTAATTCCAGCTAGTTTCTTTGCCCATCCAACTTAACTTTATACCCATTCCCCGTTGCTGGTTTTCCCTTTGTGCGGTTTCTCTGGCGCATTACATTAAGCGGCTTAAATCTTGTGTGTGTGTGTATGTGTGTATGAAACTGAATGTCTGCGTTTTATTGTCAACTGAGCAGCTGAAGCATTGATACGTCATAATCAAAATTGAACAGTACTTATGAACAACTTGATACTCATAAACTATTTCAACAGACAACAAAGTAGCTTTTTTCTGTCTGCTGTTGAACTATCGATGTTGTGCGTTGAGCGTTCATTTCTGTAATGTAATACTTAATTTAATCTGGCCATCTTTCAATATCTTTCACTTTTAGCTTGTTTTCAACTCATTTCCTAACAAGGTTTTTGGCTTGATTGAACCCCAACTGACTTGCACGTAATATGAGCAACTAAAGCAACATGTACAACATGAAATCGAACTTACTGTTTAATGTTAACCAGGCAGCTTCATGGATAGTTTGATTTTCATTACCCAAAACGGTGACTACACATCGATGAGCTGCAACAACAGCAAAAACTAAGGCAAGGATACGAGAGAACAGGACAGCAGAGGACAATCTAGCGATTGGTTGATTTCTCTGCTACATTTTTTGTATGTTGCTTGAGTACACACTTCAGAACGGAGAAGTGCATCAGCAACTCGGACTCAACTCGACTCGACTGGACTCGTCATCATCATCAACATTTTTGTCATCATTATGATGAGGAGGAGAATCTGTTGTCGAGCTGTTCGATGCACTGGCAAGAAGAAAGCCAGCGAAGCAAATTGTTTTTAATTAAAAGTAAACAATATCAATTCATTCGACAGTTATCCAGTTATGCTGCTGACATGGCTACAGCTACAGCTGCTGCTGCTGCTACTCCGGATTCAAAGCTCGCACTGGCTGCATTGTTTGCAAGGGATTAAGCCATGAGCGGAAGAAGGGAGTAGGGGGTGGGCGTGGTGCACCAGTGCTCAACTTTGACATGACCTGTCCATTTATATTTCAGCGCAGAGGCAAACATTTCTTGGCCGTTTTAATTTTGACCATTATTAATTGTCTTAGTTGCAGTTGGCGTGCGCGTCGCAGGATTATATCCCAACTCCATCTTCCTGCCCAGCCATAAAAAGTTTTGCTTCGAAAACTTAGCAACTGCGTTCTTATTTTAATCAAGCTGCTTTTTTATTCACTGTTATTATACCCCGAACCCATAAAATGGGTAAAAGGGGTATAATGGTTTTGTGCAAAAGTATGTAACAGGCAGAAGGAAGCATCTCCGACCCTATAAAGTATATATATTCTTGATCAGCATCAACAGCTGAGTCGATATAGCCTTGTCCGTCTGTACGTCCGTCCGTCTGTCCGTCTGTATGAACGCGTCGATCTCAAAAACTACAAGAGCTAGAGACTCCAGATTTTGAATATAAGTTCTCCTATACCAAGCAGAACAAGTTTGTTTCAAATTATCGATAACTATCCTGGTTTCCGATATACACATGTGATCGATTACAAATTTGGAAAATGTAAAAATGGGGATTGAAATAATGGGTAACGATAGAACTTTTCTGAAAATTCGAAGATTGAAGTTTAGGTCACAGATGCATACAGACAATGACTGTACGCGTTAAGTATAGGGTTCGGGGTATCTCCTAGTCGGGAAATCTCGACTAGAGCCTTCTTACTTGTTTCATATTTATTTTGCGTTGCTTAACTTTGTTGCACTTTTAATTGGTCTGAAAATAACTGAAGTGTCTTTCATGATTTTATTTACTTTTGTGATTTAGTCGGCGATTTGATGATGCACACAAAACTTGCTTCCTTATGCCCAGACAGGCGCTGTCAATTAATTTCACTTAGCTGAGAGTTGCTTGCAGGGTATCAAATAACCAACTTTACTTTGCGCCATTTGGTAATGGGTATATTATTCTGCACAAAGCTACAATGTCTCACAATTCTGTCTCCCAACAAGTGTCATTGACAAGTTGAGTTACATCACCTATGAAAGAAAAAAAGAATTGTGTACAGCTTTAATGAAATTCCACATACGCACCATATGCAAAAGTAGACAAGTACAAGCTGTATTAGGTGGAGTGGGAGGGTGGGAGTTTTGTTGGCATATTCACATCATCATCATTATGAATTTTGGGGTGCTGCTGCTCCTGTGGGGAGTGGTCTGGTGTCCCCTGGCTTCTCTGTTTGGTGGAAGGAAATACATACGTGCGCATTCATTTCATTTCCGTTTTGGGTCGACATTGCGACATTGCGGGATGTGGGGGGGCGGGGGCGTTGCCATGACTATGTCTCGACTCTAACTACCCAGGGCCCGTTACAGTTACACTGTGTGTGTGTGTGTGATGTGTGTGTGTGTGTCCAACTATTTATTTTTATGACATAATGTAGCTACAGTTGCGATTGCCATCCACCTCCCCTTTCCCCTGCACATTTAACCCCCCGTTGGCGTGCTCTCATGCCTGTTGTGCATGTGTACATCTGTGAATATTGCCATCTAAATATGTGAAAATTGCTCATTTGAAATGTTACCAGAGCGATATGCTGGCAAATGCCTAGGCAAATTGCCTGTCAGAAATTTTGTAGGCAATTTGTTTTTGTTTCGTTCTGTATTTTGTTGTTGCTGCTGCCTGATGCTTATCGAAAGTGCTTGACGCAATTGTTACAATAAATACTTGATTTAAATTTAGAAAAAGTTTCCAAAATATATACAGTATATGAAGTGCTTTTAAATATATTTCTGTTTTATTGGATGAACATGAAAGAGTTAAGGAATACAAGATTATAATTATGGAAGTATTTAAATACTTGTTGGTTTATAATTTTATAGTCAATTATCTTAATATTTTTAACAATTCGAATTCTTTCCTTTTATAGTTGTTAATATCAATCACCTACTTAGTTTTTAGAGATAGCTTTTAGCTTCAAGTGCCTTTGGTAATATTCCATTGTGAATGAGGGCGTATAGTAATTGGGATTCACTTTGAGTTCCTTCAGGTTATCCCGCAGCCATTTTTGCATGTGAAACACATCCGCATATGCACCTGGCACATTTTGCTCGTGGCAGCCCAGGCTCCAGGAAACGATGCCCAGCTGGAAGTACTGATGGGGATGATCGAGCAGTGGGCAGAAGAGCGGAGATCCGACATCACCAGTGCAGGTATCCAGATCCTTCTCGCCCCCGGCACACATTAAACTCTCATGCAGCTCAAAGTTGTGTTCAAAACGAGTTCGACGAAACATTTCTTGGCACTCGGTACGATTCACAATGGGCAGACCAACTTCCCTCATGATGCAGGGTTTGTTCTCCCTAAAGTTGGGCTTGTCCCAGCCCGCCCCAAAGCAGCGCTGGATGTTCAGAAACTCGTAGGATCGAGGCAGGCAAATGGGTCTTACGTGATGGTTCAGTTCCAGTGGTTGTTTTAGGACGAGCAGAGCTATGTCATATCTGCCAGTTTTTGCATCGAAATGCTCGTGTGGAATTGTTTCCAGAACCAAGCAATTTCTATGCTTGAGAGGCTCATCCTCCGTTTGGAAGTACCATTCACCCGCACGCACCACCAGCTGCTGCGGTGGATGATTGACAATGTAAGCAGCGGTTAGCACCACATTTGGTGACACAATCGAACCACCTCCGAGAAACGTGTACTCTGTTTCCGAGTTCAAGAATATGGCTACCACCCAGGGAAATTCTGCAAAATCTGTGTCCTGATCCTCGCCATTGACTATACCTAAAAGTTTCCCCTCGATATTACGTAGGCCACATTCAGGTATAGCATCTGGCAGCTGCGGTGGCTCTTGCTGTTTTGGGTTAAACTTGTTTGTTCAAAATATACACATTTAATTATTTGCGACTCACAATATATTCTCTTTTACAGCACACTTGTAAATAGTGCGGGCAGGCATTTGTATCTTGTGTACGAAAACTGATTCGGTTTCTGTCAAAGATATTAATGGTCCTTTTTGTGCAATACGATGTTAAAGGTCCACAAGTTGACTGAGCTAAAACAAATACGAAAATATTAAATGAATGTGAATTTTGTGTATAAATGTTCTACCTTCAGTTAATTTGCTTGTAAACAAAAGCAGGAATGCAAATAAAATAAATATTATTTGCCTTTTGGTTATGCTTGAGTAATCGTTACTCATTGTTGATTGATAACGCAACACAAGAGAAACACTTCCGAGCGCGACTAAAGCTTAAATCACACTAAATCTCGAGTACTAAGTATGAACATTGAAGAGATTATAATTTATAAATGTAGACAGCGCAGCAGTTTAACCTCATCTTATCTTTCAGTTAACAACTTTCATTGAATTGTGGATTCAAAGAATTTATTATACTTCGTTTACGCTAGCTACAAATATAGTACATCGTCATATTCTTTGGTCTTTGGAGGCGCATAATGATTGCGATCAATATTTATTTTCCTTAGCTCATTGTCGATCCAATGGCGCCTGTAATAGACACTGACATAGACACCAGGCACATTCTGCTCGGCGCATTCGAGACCCCAGGATACAATGCCCAGCTGAAAGAATCGATTGGGCAGATCCTTGAAGGAGCAGAACCAAACTTCTCTCGCCGCCAGCGCATATAAATGATTCGTGCAGATTGAAGTGTCTGCCCAGACGCGTTTGCCAAAGCTTCTCCTGGCACTCGGCATAATTTACAAGGGGTAAATCTATCTTGAGCAATATATTACTATATCCCGTAGCATTAAAGGCTACCTTGCCCCAGCCGGCGACTAAGCAGCGCTGCACCTGGAAGAGCTCCCGTTCCCGCGGCATACAAAGCGGCATTATGTGATGTGTGTATGTGAGCGGAAGTTGCAGTATCAACAGTGATATATCATTCCAGCCATTGCCATTGTACTACATACTCCTCATGACAATTCATTTCACTAACGCTGGAATCCACATGGCTATAGGGTTCCTGACGCGTTCCCAAATCCCATTCGCCCGCAAGCACCAAAAGATCTCGACTGCTCCGAGAGCAGACAACGTGTGCCGCTGTGAGCACTACTGTGGGTGCCAGTATGGAACCACCTCCAATAAATTGGGATGGATTGGCATTTGCAAACATGGCCACCATCCAGGGAAACTCGGCAAAGTTTTTCTCTCCTCGTTGTGCATTGACTACTTCAATGATTTTGCCTCGCTCATTACGCAATCCACATATATTAATTGGTGCTGGCAAAGTTTCAGGATTTTTCTGTAAGTAAAGTCATAAATTTGTATTTTTAAGTCTGATCGATAAAAATGACAAACTCACTATATTCTGATTTTTACAGCAGACTTGCAGATAGTGTGCACACGGAATACTGGCCGCGGTTCTAAAATTGATAATGCCTTCGCCATAGCGATTAATTTGCCCATTGTTGAACTGCCAATTCAAAACGCATTTGCTGTCGAAACTGCAGGAAGCGTTTTCTGAAAAAATAACATTCGTGGATTGACTTTCAAAGAAAAAAAAGAGATTAATAAACTTACTCAAGATTATTGCACAAGTTGAACAAAAGAACAAGCAAACAAATATGCACACAATTTTATACAATTCTGATTTTTATAAACTTTTATGAATAATGCTGATAAGACGTCTGATCACATCGGCTGCTGATTTATGACTAAGGCTCACATTTATTAACATTTTATTTTCTGGCATGAATTTTTTATATATTAGTCTGCCTACTTAAATAATTTAAAGCCACAATTTTATAGCCAAAGGAATTTTTTATTTACATAACGTCAAGCGACAAACCAGAATTTAGAGCTTCCATTTATAATTTGTAACTACCCTTAAAAGCTAACCACACAGCTTTGCAACGAACTCGTTGTATGCAGTATATTCATCCACATCGAACGATTCGGTTCGAAACTTAAACGCTCCGCCCACAGTTCCACTTGGGAAACATTTTCTGTATTTTCACTCTTCATATAATATGTATCTCATTACAAGACGACCAATGACTGTAAGACCACTATCCACCCTAATTATCATAACTGCAAAATATGTAAAATTAATTATAAATTTATTATGTTATTATTAGTATTTTTACTTACTACATGCCGTATGCTATTGTAATGTCAGGTATAATAAGTCATCATCCGTATTTTCAATGTATTTGGTTTATTTTATTTGATTTTATTTATTTACTTATTTTTAGATTTTTACTCTTTTTTTGCTTTATAGTTTTTTTTATGAAATAGTTCACTTTTAGCCTAAAATCTATCGTGTCTGTTTCACTTTGAGCTTATAAATAAAGTTTTATTTTTTTTGTGAATAATCAACCATTTTTTTTCCTGTGTTGTTTCTACAAATAAACATGTCGAACTGAATATAAAACGAAACATGGGACTTAAGGAATGGGAAAAATTTCAAATATTTTTGAAGCCTACTTAGATCTTAAACATATGGATCCAACAATTGTATGCTTTTCTACATTTTACTAAAGAATCTAACTTAAGTCCCTTTAGTAGTAGGGCATGTAAACTTCACTATTAAAAATTTTATTTCAGTTTTTTTTTTCTTTTTTTGTGTCTCTGTTTTGGGGCTGCTTTGTATGCAGCGTCTGCTATCAGCTGTTGGATTTCAAAAGACGAGTGCACTTTGGTGCCTTAACAAGCCCAAAAGTAACACTCAACTCCCTTGCCCCCATCCTTTTTCTAGCTCAGGTGTTATCAACCAGAGAACGAAGTCTGTTTAAAAAAAAGGGCAAATATATATTTAAATGGGGACTATCCATGGCACAGAATATGAAACATGAAATTGTGACCCAGTTGAGATTGGTCAGCTTAAAGGGGCAGGTTGTGGGGTGCATGGGACTTGTGGACTTGTCTTGACTGCATCATAGAACAACTTGTCGCTGGCTGACATTGTGACAGAGGATTCTTGGGGGGTCGTTGGGACCGCCTAACTAACTTCCTGAACATGGCCTGATGACTAGTATGTGATGCTGCTGATGCTGCTGCTGTTGGAGCTCTTCAATCTTTTGTCTTGCCAGCCCGTACACGTTGTCATTGGCATACTCCTCCAAATGGCAACATCAGCGTACAACTTGACAGTGGACAGAGAGAGAGAGAGAGAGAGGAGGCGCAGGAGATATGGCTGAAGCCTAGGCTAACCTCCCTGTTTATGTGCCTCTGGATCGATCCGGCAACGTGCCACTTGTTAACGCACAATGGAGTCTTTTACAACACTGATTGATGCACCAAGCAAGGATGTTGAGGGGCATGTTTGCAGTTTTGCACTGCGTAATCTCTGCTATTATATCTATCGAAACCTTGTGGCCTATTACACAAATGACTTCCTGCAATTGAGCTTGGGATAATAATCAAAGATATGAAATATATCAAGGTCGTGCATAAAACTCTCAAGAACTTTTATTTTTATAACTATGTATATCTTTGTCAACACATAGTTGTATGTTATAATGAGTTCCCATCCTGCAACAGAGTAGAACAATATTTCCCTATCTACTCCATTCCATTTACCTGCCCTTTGAAACGACCTTCCTTTAATTTTTCTAGGCGACAGTTTACAACACTTGTGGGTCGCACTTTTTGGAAAATGTTTTGTAAAATATTGACAGAGCTATTATGCAGCGTGTACAAATTAATAGCAATGCCTGGGTAAACACACACGTACACTTCAAAACACGCACATGAATACACTCACATTCACCTGCACACATTGAGCAAATGCCTTTCATTTCTAGCAGAATCTCTTGAATAGTGTTTGTTGGCAAATTAACACACACACACACACACACACACACACATACGCAGACAGAGGGAGAGCCACACATAGACGCATGCCAAAGTCCTATATAAACATATACACAAGCTAAGCAAACAAAAGTGTTGCCTACCTTTGCGGGCGGCGTATTTATTTACGCCTTTGAGTGGTGTATGCCGTTGAGTCACCCTCGTGCATTTCCACAACTCATCAACCTTTGCCATAGGTATGTTTTTTATCTATGAATATAAAGATTTTGTAATATTTTGAGCATGGCGTTTGGTTAACGTTGGAAAAAAAAGCATTTTAATAAGTCAAATTAAACTATAGGAGTTTATTGAATATTTCTTTTTGTTGAAAACGTTTATTGCATCGCTGAAAACTTTCCTAAATTGTTAATAAGTGTACTAAGAATCCGGAAACTTAATAAATACACACTATTATGCTTGCATAGCCACCTACTTTAAGGACAGTAAATAAAAATTATTTTCCTAAAAGCGTTGAGATCGAACAATAAAAGAGTATTTTGCAGCCGGTTTCTGCCACATTCCTACTTGCCACTCAAAAGTTCTGATAAATTCCAGCCGCCACATGTTTATGCTTCATTCACTTGGCTCAAGTTTGAAGCAGCTGTATTTCTTCTAACTAGCATTTCTTTTTACTCACTTCTTGTCTCACTTGAAATGGAAAACAAACAAAAACTTTATTTTATAAAATGCAAATTGTTTTACAATTTGATTTCATTATGCAATGGCAGCTAATGTTATCAGCTGCTCGACTTTCAGCTTCTACTCTTTATTAATATTTTGTTTCTGTTGTTGTTGTTATAGCTGCTGCTGCTGCTGTTGTTGCTGTTGTGCATTGACAAGCAAACAAAACTCAACACCAACTGCAGCCACAACAACAACAACAGCAAACAGAAAAAAACTTTTCCCAAGGTGTTGTAATATTTTTGTATTCACTTTGCTGCTGTTGTTGCTGTTGCTATTGTTGTAGTAACAGGTGCTTCTGAAAAGCCAGAAAACAAGCGACGCTGTCGGCACAGTCGCTGCTAAAAGTTTATTGTTCATGCTCATGTTTCGCTGTTGTTTTTGTTGATTTTGATTTTTATTTTACAATAAATTCGCTTGGCATTGCACAACATTTTTGGAAAACAAAAGAGAAATATGCATAAATTTGCAACATTTCCATTTGGAGTCAGCCATTGATTTTGTTAGCAGGTAAAAATAAAACTTATATTAGATATGTTTTGATTGTCAGCTTGTCGATTGTTTGTGAAAAATATACAAATCAACTTGCTTCACGAATTTTTTGACCCACTTTACTCTCACTCGGCTCATTAGCCACTGACCAGCATTAAATAAACTTGCGCTAGAAAAAGGATAAAACAAAAAATTAAAAAAGGAAAACGTGTATTTAAAATATACGGCGTTAATTAATTAGCGCCTGCAACATTGTCTGGACACCTTTCACTTTGTGGTAACTTCATTAGCCGGCAGCCGACAAAAATACCAACAAATCGACCCACTGACCCACCAACCCACTAACGAACCGAGTCCCGTTTCCCCATTTGCTTGCCTTCTTTTCAACGCGCTTAATTAGCTGACGCCTTCCAGCTGCCAGATTATATTTAAGGTTATGTTATCCACACTGGAGCACACAAAAAAGAAAAGTGAAAGGATGCAACCCGGCTTAAAGCCGCTTTAAACATGTTGCCAATTAGTGTAAGACTTAAGGTAAAATGCAACTGATACGGTGAAGATTTAATTATGATTGTGCCATATTTTGGAAGAACATTATTGAGAATTCGAGCACATTGCTAGGCTTATAGCGCAGGACATTCAACACATAATCCTGCAAGAAATCAGCCAGTTCGGAATTGGATTCGAGAAACTTTGTCGTATTCTCATAGTTCAAGGCCTTGAGTTCGCGAAACTTCTGAACTAGCATATTATTCTGACGCCACACGAGCTCCATCTTGGGCACGATGCGCTCCATCTTCTTGGGCGGAGAACAGACGGCGTGCAGCAGATAGTTGTAGCCACGCCAGAAGTGCAACACAATGCGTCCCTCCGGCGTCATGTAGGTCTCGGCCACATCCTGCAGCTCATCGTTGAAGCACTGCTGCGTAATGATGTGAATCGTATTCTTGTAGGTGCGATAGAAGATGCGCACCAACTTGCGCTCCTTGTGTACGAGAAGATTACAGCGCAAGACGCGACCATACAGGTTCATGGTGTAGTACTCGAAGCTGCCAACAAAATTGTGGCAGATCAAGTGACGCATGAGGAGTTGAATCCCACCGTCCAGGACAAAGGTGTGATCACGATCCTTGATGTCTATGGTGGCCTTGAACTTTTGCGTCTCCTCATTAATTTTGGTTTCCCTTAAGGCAGTCAGATAGCGATCCGCATGGTTTCTCACCTCGAGTGTCTTTTGCACGGCAGCATAATCAATACGATCGAACTCCACACGTTTCTCACAGATCAACTGAAAGTGATCGTCATACTTGCCTTTGAGCTGATGTCCGCACTCCGTGATGCCCTTGCCCTTCTTCATTTTGCTGCTGCTGAAGACCACATAGCCATCGTAGGCCTCCTCCACGTTCAGACAGAACTTGCCAATCTGTTGCAGCTCTCGCTCAAAGAAGACCTTCAGACTCTCGCTTAACTTGCAGTTGGAGTTGCGCAGCTTTGAGACGAACAGCTGCTCCTGGAACATGACACACTGTTTGACGGGCAGAAAGTTCTTGGGATTGATGTTCCAATCGCAGTGTTTTAGCTGTTCCGAGGTCGGTTCGATGGGTCGGATCAGTGCAGATATAATGCTTGACACACTAATCTCATCCTGTGCACTCAACTTGTCCCGGCAGACAGCTACATTGTGTGGTTTCTTGTCCTCCGGGTCTTGGAACTCGTCCAAATCGCACGGTACAAACAATGGAGGATCCAATTGCGTGGGAGAAGCATGCGAAAAGTCCTCTGTAATCAGGATTATTACTTTGATAGGCGCATACAGGAATATATGATTTAAGACTTACCCATTATAATTCACTTTAAATTACTAATTCACACAAAAATTTATTTATACAAAAGGTGTGGCAATAAGAATTGTTCAACAAACTAGCCAAAATAAATCTGATAAAAAACACAATATATACTAGATTATATTACTTTGTTGTCTAAACAAATAATTTCTCTAGAACTTGTTATTGTTGCTCAGCAATTCTGAAGAGTTATCCACATGAGGCAACTGTAGCTAGAAAAGAAGTCAACTCACGACAACAGTGAAAAAAAAAAAAAATATATATATATAAATGGAAATGGAAATTCTGCAAAGAGCGACAACTAATTGCAAGGCCAACAGCTCTTCAGACAACTTAAAGCTGCAAACAAGTCAGGTCGGCGATGCAGTTAGTGTCTGTATGTATGTGTGTGTGTGTGTGGGTGTGCTTGGATGAACAACAAATGAAAGGGTCAGTGCATAAGGCATAAGGATGTGAGTGGCAATGGCAGGACATGCTCATTGTTATTGAAGCGCAAACAGGAAGGACAAGTAGACTGTGTGTGTGTGTGTGGGACGAGGACGACGACGAGAAGAGAGGAGAGGAGAGAAACAGACTCATTAAAACGCATAAAACGTATGAGCAGAAAATCAACAGTTAAGCGAACCAAAAAAAAAAAGAAACAAAGAGCGGGGGAGACGCAGAGCCTTAACTCAAGGGGTTAAAACATAAAAATAAATACAAAGCAAAGAGGAGAAAGGAAACGAAAATAAAGAAAATGGAAGGCCTTGTTGCGGCCTTGGCCCGAGAACAATATTAAATTTGTTATTAAGCCCTGTAATTATTTGCTCAGGCGGAATTGTTGGCATTTTCTTCGCTATTAACTGCCGCTTCTTTTCGCACTGGTCAAGAGGCAGGCAGGGGAAGGGAAAAGATGAAAACATAAATAAATTATTCAGACGGGGACAAAGACAATGCGCTCGCTGTTTGCTCAGCTTATTTCACAGTCAAGTTAACTTTAAAAGATACGCGCCTGAGCCTGCAGGCAGCCAAAGGAAAATTTCACAATTCTTTACCTATTTGTTTTATATTCCTTTTCATTTTCATTAATTTCTTATGCATTTGCTGTACGCGTAAATTAAGTACAATTGTTTTCTGTGTCGTCCACTTACATTTAATCTTCATCTTTTGCATTCATTCACATTCTTATTCACATTCATTCGGTTTCCTTGGCATTTGTTTGCCTCCTCCTTCTGCTTATTGTTCGCACATTTCTCAACGCCCCTCCAAGTCCCATTGAGTGCTAAAATAAATCAAAATGCGGGGCCAAAAAAAAAAAAAAAAAAAAAACAAAGCACACTGAGAAACAACGAGCAAAAACAAATCTTAAATGAAAATTGTAACCACCGCATGCAGATCCTGCCAGATCCTGCGGGGTATGCGGCATAATCTGCTTGGCCACATACACACACACACACACACACACACACACACATAGGAATGTATTGGTACAAGCCTCGTCGTTGTTGTGGGCTGGCAAGCTTAAGGGTCAGTAATAAATGTCATGATATGAAATTTATTTACGCGCCACGAAAACCAATGAAAACCAAAGCAAAGCAACGGAATGCAGCAACAACAACAGATACAACAATAAGAAAACACACAGCCATATAAATGCCACAACACACAAAAAAAAAAACACACACAGCCAAAGACAATTAAAAGAGAATAGTAGTAGGCAGCAGCAGAAGCGGAAGCAGTGAAAAGGGCGCAAAAAGAAATTCAAGTCCAAATGCTGAAGCAAATAAATCTAAGCGAAAAATTGATTAACATTGATTGCAATACAATTGAAAGTAACATTCCTTTACTGAGAGAATGATTGTTTAAAAAGGAGGAGAAATTTATATATAAGATTTTAGGGAATGCTATTTGTAGAAAAGAAAATTCACTTTGTATAAAATTAAGAATGTCAAATAACATAGTTTAAGTTTCAAACCATTTAAAAAAAAAAATAGATTTCAAAGTTAGGGAATAAACAAAGAAACAAGTATTTAAATTTTAAACATCATTTATTTAACGGTACACAATTATTTAATGGTGAATATATAGAGCTCACTGAATTTAACAACTTTTATAACTCTTACATGTCACTAGTTCCTCACTTCATTATTTTATCATTCGCATAAATTTATCGTTAGTTTGGTGCCATAATGTGAGCGTGGCGTTTTCTGTTATGTAATGTATTTGATAGACAAATGTCGTTGTAATTTTTATAGCAATTAATTTATGGGTCTTAACGCATGAATGCGAACATGAATAACATGAATAAATGTCACAATTGTTAAACGTATTCATCCATCAATTTGCAATTTATTTAATAAAATTACTATTATTTTGTTGTTATTGCTGCTGCTGTTTTTATCAGTTCTGTTGTCTGCATTTGGCTTCAATTGATTAAACATTAACAAAATTATGCAATAATAGTCAGAACAACGGCATGAGGCAACTGAGGGAGGGGTGGGGAAGTGGGAGTATGATTGGCGCTTTCTTTTAATTGCTTTTTACATGATTTACACGCTGCTTATGTTCAGCCCTCTTTTCTCACACTTGCCCCGCTGACAAATTACATACACTAAACACACACAACAAAAGACAATGCAAGTGACGTGCCAATTTGGCATTTAAGACGAGAGACGGGAGATGAGAAGGGCAGGATAGAGAAGGGGAGTGAAGAGCGACAAGCGACGCTGAGAGACGCCACTTAAACTTGACATGAGCTCATAAACAAACACAGGTTGCATGTCCTTTCACACAAAACACACCACACACACACACACACACCTCATAAAAATGCGAGCTGACAACACTTTTGTATGAGTTGTAAATGCGAAAGCTGCTGGCAACAACAAACACCCGAACACCTCCCTCTCTCACTAGTGATACAATAGGGTTCTTGTTTCATGCCTGCAGCACGCAATCCTGTCAAGCTTTCCGTCAACACTAGCACACATAAACACACACCATTAAACATGTGTAAGTGTGTGTGTGTGTGTGTGTGTGTGTTTTCCTGCCTTTTGCCAGCTGTTTTCTTTCTGGGGGATGTGTTAATTACAGAAAAATTGCGAGAATTTGTATTATTTACTTTGTTATCAAGATTTCAGCTTAGAGCTTACCTCCATTGTTTTTGTTGTTGTAGCTGTTGCTGCTCGTTTGTGCATTGCATTGCGTGCGTAGCCTACATACATACATATATTGTGTGTGTGTGTGTGCTTGTCGTGTAATGTGTGTAGAGTAGGCATCTATGTAGCTGTTTTAAGTGTTGCCTTTGTGCGGCTCCACTTCAAGGTTGGCATTTTTTGTTGTTGCTGCCAGGCATTTGGGGAATTTTTCTTGGGATTTCAACAAACTCCATAGAGTTCTTTGATTTTGAAACGCTTGGCAAAATATGTTTCGATATATTTTTATTAAAGATCTTACAAAATTAAACATTATACATTGTTAAGCAAATAAGGGCAAATGAATCAGTTCGTTGCACTTGAACTTGTTCTAGTTCATGCGATGAATTTATTATGCGATAGAATAGTTCGATAAGTAAGAGTGCTCGATGAATGCGCGATAAATTAAATGGCGTGTAAAAAGAAGAAGAATAATGAGGAAAATAAAGCTTCTTTTATTTATAAACGTAATCTGCAACGTAAAAATTGTTGTTGACTTTGTATTGCAATTAACAAAGATAAAAGATAATATTATGAAGCACAAAAAAAGGTATTAAAAATTCCAATACATTGTTTTTTTTTTTTACGTAAATAACCCCAGTAACGCGAGCGTTTTCTTGTTTATTTCATAACCCAAGCAACCTGAAAACAATATTTACAACCCTCAAACAAAGTCGAATGAAATTTTCAGTATTATTGCGAGTATTGTTTGTTACAATTAACAAGCATTTTCGTAGAAATTTTAAAAAATAATCATATTTTCTTGTGTTAAACTTGAGCCAATTTAAAAATGGCTTGTTGCAAGGAGAAGGATCTGTTTGAGTTTAGCGGTGAATGCACCAACGAACCCATTGAACTTCATCCAACATCAGCATGTCCGGCTCCATTGCTCTGTCCGCCTCCACCGGAGATGGGGCCAATAAGGCGACGCAAATGGACACCAGATCCAGTGGGCCTTACGCCAGCCACCGAGGAGGAGCAGCGTGAGGTGCAGGAGTACTTAAAGAAGGTAGCTGTGGAGCCGGCACAGGAGCACCATCAGGTGGCAACGGATCTCCAAGGCGTCGTTGACGATCAGCAGCAACAGCTGCAGAATATCAGACTGGAACAGGCACAAAAGCCACTCAAAACAGAGGAAATGCAATTCGCAGTTAGTAACTGAATAGAAAAAAATCTAGATAAATATTTAAATCCTAATCCAACACAGCGTGCCATTGATCCCGATGCGGATAATCTGCAGAATCCGCCTTGTTATCTGCCACAGCCTGGAGATGATTTGCCACATAAGGATTCAATGACGCCAATGGGTCCCATTGGACCTTGGGCCACGGGCAAAGTGGACTGGAGTCCCATGGCAGGCTTAACGGGTACTCGACCCGTTGTCGATAGATACTCGATAACCCGTTACAGCTCAAATGAATGGCGCGCCAGAAACCAACAGACGGTGCAACATGTCAACTCAGTGCTGGATAAAGCAGATAAGTAAGTTAACACTCTTTGCAAATGGATATTCTCTGTCATTAACGCTCCAATCTTCTACAGAAATCGCTTTAGCTCAACCACGGAGTACCAACGTCTGACGGCGATGGTGAACAAGACACAAAATGAGACGACGGACAAGTTGAGGCAACGTTCGCAGGTGATCTGCAAGTGGAAGAGCACACTGGAGAATGCGATCAGAGCAATGACGGATGAGATCTTTATGGTGGACGAGGAACGCAATAGGCTGCGCAGAACTCTAGTAGTGCTCGGTGTGCCCGAGTCGATAGTGAGGGAGTGCATAGAGAAGCGCTGTGGACGTCCGGACACGGAGCTGGTGCGCGATCATACCGAGGAGGAGCTGGTGAACGAGCTGGCGCTGATAGCTGAGATCAAGAAGGTGCTGAAGAAGACAATGGATGACTTTAATGCACAGCAGCTGGAGAATCGGGCAGCCAAGCAGCGACTGGAGTTCGATTGGAGCGACAAGCAGGAGGCATATGGTATAGATACAATAAATCTGGGCTTGAACAACACATCGAGAACGATTATGTTCCATGTGGGCGCCATGCGTCAACCGCCCGAGCAGTCTTCGGAAAAGTACTGGGAACACTTCAGTCTGGAGACCCTGGAGGAGTGCGAGAAGTGCCGCCAGAGATCGGCAGCACTACGCAGCACTCTCAATGCCATACTCCTCAATGGAGCCAGGGATATACGCACCCAGGCGGATATCGTGGAGAAGTCCTTCACCTCGCGCATCAATTGCACACAGGAGGCAGTTAAGCGCTTCGAGAACGATCTACATCGCGTCCTCAAGGATCTGGCCGACGTGGAGACACGCATCGAGCAGCTCCATGGACGCATTCGCAGCTTTGATGCCGCCATGAAGGTTGCCCAGACACGCATGCACAATCGCAGCTATCGCCCCAATGTGGAGAGCTGTCGCGATGTCGCCCAGCAGCGTCTCATCGACGAGGTGCACACTATCCAGAGCAGTGTGACGGCCATGTTGCACGAACTGAAGGCAGCGGAGGAGACCAAGGAGGCGCTGGTTGGTGTGCGCAGCACTCTGGAGCGAGAGATTATGTTGAAGCGACGCACTCTGTTTGTGGACAGAGAACGTTGCATGCTTCTCCGAGCGCATTATCCATCAACCAATGCGTTGTCAGGCACGGGCGACTTTTAATTATGTGTTTCCTGTTCTAAATTCAATGTTCCAAATTTAAAGTCTTGAATGTAATGTAACTCGAATATTTAGTGAAGTTATTTATCAATAAAAAAAAAGAAGGTTCTGAATGCCAGCTTTAAATTGAATCGTTTCAATTTGACCCCATTTAAATCACTTTAGCCAAAAGCTTTCCTTATGACCTCCATGGTCTTGTCAGCATTTCCTTTTTCATCTTCCGAATCATGCACAGCAGTTATTCCTTGACCTTGCCCACGCACAACATACTACATAACCGAAATCTATGGATTTGCCTGCTACACTTTTTGGAGCAACTACTGCAAAACACGTGGCTCTATATAATAAATCTTGGGCCAAGGAATGTTTTGCACGTATGCGGAAGCAACATCCAGCAGCCAAAAAAAAAGAAGAAGAAAAGACTAAAACAAACAGACAAAAGTCGACAGGACACACGGCACACACAACACACCAGGACACCAGTGTGTGTGTGTGTTTTGACTTGGGTTTTCTATGCTGGCCGCAGCACGTGGCGTATGAGCAACGTTTGTAAGTGTCACATGACCTTTGCAGCAGGCCAAAACAATTCATGTTGTGCACATAAATAAGAGAAATATTTTTCAACTAAAACACAAAATAAGTTCAATATGTTGTCAGGATGTGTCTGAAACTTTCTTTTTCTTTAAATTGTGATACTTGTTTTATTTTGATTTGCGTTTAATTTATTGTCCTGGGCCAGAGAAGATAGACACACAAACAGGCAGTTAAAAGTGTCGCAATAGCTGTGGCACTATTCGAAATTCAAACTGTTTTAGTTACCCCCTTCAACTATGGCTACACCATATACAGTCTGCCTCTAAATTGAGTACGTGTTGTTCTGGCTCTTGAACGTGTTTGGTAAATAATAAGTGCACGTGTGTTGTGTTTGCAAGTGTGTGTGTGTGTGTGTGTGTGGAAACTTCAGCATGTTGTTGTCCTGAAGTTGGCAACATATTTCCACTTTTATGTATTTTCAAACGTGTCTGATTGCCATCTAAGTAATGTCACTTAGTTGATTTCATTTTATTGCACTTATTTCGTAGTTGTATCTGTAATGTGAAAATTTCAATTCAATCGATGGATTGCAAAAGGATTTTTTTGATTTCACATTACTCTGATAGCACATTATAAATGTAGAGGTTAGGTTTGAGACAGCAGTTTTATATATAGACTAGCGTAAGATTTGACATTCTTAAGTTCTTTTTAACTAAAAGTTAGTTAATTTATACATCCAAACGTTGTTAGTTAGCACTTTAAGCAGACAAAATTTTTCTTTAATCATTTTTAACTTAAATAATGCTTTTGAGTTATTATGCAAATTGTGCTTTAAGTTGCCAATTCGTTACGCAAAAACTTAACACCCCCCACAGCACGCACACCTTTCTACCCAACGACGCTATTTTTAACTCCATTACCATTACTCTTGGCCATGCATGCCACATGCGGTGTCGTTTTTAGCATTTGCGTTGTTAATATTTCGTAATGTCGGTAAAAATCACAGCGTGTGGCCAGCAACAGAAAAAAACAACAACAAGAAAACACATGCATATACATACATTGTGGCACTCACGGCGCATGCAAAAATCGGCTGTTGTGCCGTGGAAGCAAGGCCCATTGTGCTTGCCACATATTTTGTTGTTTGTTGTTTTTGGCACCATGCGGCGTTTGTGCTAAGAAAAAAATCTGTTGCATACTTTGTGATGCTAACTAAAATCCTTATATTTTTTCAGACATCCCGCAATGCCAAAAAACCAGTTTGTATATTTCACATAAAAGCAGTGCGTAAAATGCCGGTTTTTTTTTAAATATTGTTGTTGCTGGTAAATTAATGGATTGGGCAGGCGCCCTGCCTAAAACAAAAAGGGTTGCTTGCAACTTAAAAGCTGGGCTAAGTCTTTGAAGCGTTTACAAATATGACTTAATTTGAAAGTGTATTTTCTTGCTATATTAAATACATATAACATATTACATATTTTCTTGATATTTTATACCAACTTGTTCAGTTTTATTAGTTTTACTAACTCTTACAAATATTGTTTGACTAGTCATGAGTTAAAATTAAGTACTTAGAGTGGGCTTTACTAATAATTATAATATATATTGCAGGCTTCTCAAATACAAAAACACACAGCTTGAGAAGAAGAGGTTAAGGTTGGAAAAGAGATGTTCTCTCACCTTTGGAAGCTGGCGGCAATAATTTAACTTCAGCACAGCAAGACACGCAATTTAATTTTAACAAAACCTGACATTATCACACGAGCCAAACGGGCCAACAGCAAAAACAACAGCACAGAAGAGTTAAGTTGGAGTTGGCAACAGCAACAGCAAAAGCAAATGCAAAAGAAGCAGCAGCAGAATAAAGAGACACGGGTAAGGGGAAACAGCAGAACGTAACTGCAACACAAAGTTAGTAACATAATAAGTAGCAATTTTCGGTTTCCGTTTTCCGGGCCAAGCGGCAGCGGCAGCAACCTACCATAAAAATACATAAAATTGCGCCAGAAATAAAACGAGGTGGAATAAAAAGACGAAAAGTGGAAAAACCCAGACGAAGTAGTGGAAACCAAAACGAGAAAGAGAACGAGAACGAGAACAGCAGCCAAAAGGCTGCAGCGGCAACAGCCTGCAGCTTGCCACGCTACTTCGCTAAGGATAAGGGGGTGGTGAGGAGGGCGTGTCTGGCTGCCAAGAAAGTCGTCGCGCATGCAGAGTAAATTGGAATTTTATAGTTGCAACTTCTGCAGCAGGCTGGTAAAGGTGCAAGTTGCATCCTGACCCGCCCCCTTTCAAAAAAACCCAAAACTCAAAGTCTTTAATCATCGGTGCTGGAAAAAAATATCTACTTGAAATCGCATTTATTTTTGTGTGTAAATAAAATAGAATACAAAAATACCATTATATTTATTTTAAAAGTAGTTTAATAATGTTTTTTTTACTAATTTTCTTTCAATTCGGTCAACGTTTTCCGGAACATCCGTATTAGGGCCACGCAAATGAAGATGCCGCCGTTGGCGAATGCAGCTAAATTAGTTGCAGGCCACAAAGCAGAAACAAGGGTAGGAGGGTGGGTGGGTGTATAGGCTTTGGGCTGGCAAAGTTACTCAAAGCGGCGTGGACGATGAGGACAACAAAGGTTGTCATTTTGCCTGGGCTCGTTAGCATTTTACAACGCTGGCGCAGTCGTCGCTCCCATCACGTGTACACCAGAACACCCACTAAGATGATTTGTGACCAGATGCAACTTTTTGCCGACGCCCCCGGCAGCCATTTTTGATATTATTTCAGCGCTTCTGCTGCTGCTGCTACTGCTGCACTTCCGCTTCCGTTTGCGCCAGCGACTCGCAGCGTTGCATGTAAATGTAGTTTTTTGATCGCTTATCACAGTCTCTATCTCTGTGAGTGAGTTTGTGTTTGTGTGAGTGTGTTTGTGTGGGGGAGAGAGGGTTAAAGAGTTGGCTGGCATAATGTGGGGTGACTGTTGATTTCATCTCTGTTGCTGACTTGTTGACTTTGCCGGGTTTAACTGTTGAAATGTTTATGGCTTCATTGTGCTAATAAAAGATATCATTTTCATTGTGCAGCATTTGCAACTCTGTGTGCGTATGTGTGTTGGAGTCAGAGGCACGTGCATGACGTCCAGGTGAAAATAAAGAGCTTTTCCATTTTTTTTTGTGGACTGCATAAAAAGGGCTCGATTTTGATGTAGGTTTGCTAAGTCTTCAGATTGTTTTACTTACATTGAACAATTTATGGTGTTTTGTACACCACAGAAGCTGTCTGGCTGTCAAACTTTATACTATAATATTTAAAAATAAATATAGCTAGCTAAAATATATATTGCTATTATGCATTTCAAATTAATATACACTTTTTCAAGTCAAGAACCACTAAACCAAAAAACAAACCTTTAAATTAGCCAGAGTTCAATGCTCATAAACAAAAATGCTGATAAATCGCCAAAAATGTGCAAAAACTAGGTTTCTTGCTTGGTTTGCGATTCACTTAATATTAGTTTAATATTCGTGTAGCTGTGCTCAAAACACAAAAAATGAACAAATGCCTAAAATTTATCATAACGCTATTGATAGCTTTGGCTTTGACGACTGGTATTGGATCAACGTTTGAACAGCATGAGATGTGTGGAAAATATTGCTTTAAGATGGTCAAGCCGTTGCTCAATTATGCAGCCAGTGTTCGATTAAAGGAGGAAAAATTTGGAGAATTAGAAGACAAGATTTTTGCTCAAAAAGCCACCATACCATGACCAAGCAGCGACTATAATAAAACTTCAGGAAACTGTTTAAGCAAAAAGAATTTGAGGCTCAAACAACTAAGCTGCAATCCAAACTAGAGAGCGCAACGATACACCGATCACAAATCAGACATATAATTGTCTGGGTAAATTGACCGATGTGTATATGTTTAATTTGCAGAACTTGGGGCCATTCCCTGTTCCCTGTAAATCCAAATTGGCAGGTTCCGGTTGGACTGTAGTTCTGCGAAAAATGAATAACGATCACACCGATTACTTTATTCGAGATTTCGATGAGTATAAGGCAGGTTTTGGGGATTTGCGTGGAAATTTCTTCTTGGGGTTGGAAAAACTGCACTTATTGACGGAATTGCAGCCCCACGAGGTGTATATATACGTCGAGGATCGTGATAAAGACACTAACTTTCTTATTGGCAACGAAACAGAGGCATACGCCCTAAAATCGCTTGGAAACTACTCTGGAAATGCTTTTGAAACATATGACACCATTTATTAATAAGAGGTTTCCAGATTTGAGAGTCATGAACGATGTTTTCTTAGGCTTGTATGGGTCTTCTGAGACTTGCTTTAACAGGTAATTAACAAAACAAAACAATTAATTTCAATATATGTATTATATATATATATTTTTTTAATAATTTCAGTGTTTTAGGTTTACAAGATTACGTAAACCATCAGACGTGGTTGACTTGGCATCATAAGAAAGCTAAATTTGTACAAGTAATGATTAGGCCAACATCCGGCTAAGCTTACAGTTTTTGTACTCTTCCTCAGGAAATAAAGCGAACTTTGCTTATAGTTTCTCTATCAATCTATCTGTGCTCTTTCTCCAATGTCATTCTCATAATCTCTCTCTCTCACCCTCTATCACCCTCTCTTGCTCTGTCTCTCTTTCGACTAATCAGATTAGCATACGTTAAACGGGGTAGCGAGCGTTGGGGCCACCAAAACCAAAACCGAAACCTTGCCCATAGAAGTGCGATAGGGGGGAGAGACAGGAAACAGCTCGAAAATCAGCAGCTCGTGTCAAAAGCATCAACCGATGCCAGGCAACAAACAATTGCCGCACGCAATGGCAATGGCAACGGCAACGCATTTTGGTTTTTTGCCTGCCTGCCTGTCTGCAACAACTATTCCCCTTCCCGCTCTTTTTGTCCCGTAAGCTGCTGTGCCAGTTCAACAGCTAATGCGTCGTGAATATGCAACGTGGACGGGCAACCTGCGGCAGCGGCTACAACAGCAACAGCAACGGCAACGGCAATGGCAACGGCAACGTTATCATCATCAATGCACGAGGCTAGGTCAAAATATTTGTACCCACATCCTCCCTCCGTGCCACCTCCAGTGTGCTAATGTGCGGTCTGTTAGTCGCCAAAAGATTAGCCAAGGCTTCAGCTCTGCGCCCTTCTGCTTCTAACTCCCTCTCTCTTTCCCTCGGTGTGTGTGTGTGTGTGTTTTGGGCTGAAAAATCAAAATTGCGGCACGCGCAGAGATTGTCTGGAATTTTATTACCTGGAATGTTGACGCTGAAGCTGTAGAAATGATTGAGATTGAATGACATGCCAACGCAGATGACAGCAGCCAAGACAGACACATGCTCTTCACACACACACACACACACACACACCCACCCACACACTAACCTACACAGATTCTTAAAAATATGCAGGAAAGCTGTGCTGCAAAATAAAGGTTAAAAAGAAGATGCCATTGAAATGCAAAGCATATTTTTGGCAACCGAAATGACTTGAAAAGGTGCCGAAAGTGATTGCGTGCGGCAAGTGGCAAGTAGCAAGCGGTAGGCGCTACTTTATGTTGACATGCGTAAGCAACCAACTTCCAGCTGAATGTGAATAGCTGCCGAAAATTCACTTGCAACTGTGTGGTTAGTAAAAAAACTAAATAATAATATTTATAATGTATGAAATACCCTATAGCGAGAATCCAATTCTTATAATTTTATTAAAATCGCAAACTTCAGACAGGAAAAAAGATTTTTGGCTTTCCTCTGAGCAAATCAGAAACCAAAGCAAATGCTCGTTTGCACATTTGTCGAGGGTATTCAAAAAAGAAGAGAAAATAAAAATAAAAAGAAAAGAAAAGAAAAAAAGACTGCGCCTCAGATGTCGTCCTGACTTTTGAGCTGTCAAAAAGTTTTGGTGCTGTCGCCAAATGTTCCCACGCCTGCTGCGTTAATGTGTGTGTGTGTGTGTGTGTGTGTGTGTGTGTGTGTGTGTGTGTGTGTGTGTGTGTTATGTGGGGCTGGCATTGAGCTGTTTGTCTTTTAATTGTTTGCACTTAAGTAGAATTTGGCGTCTTTTTGTTTGTTTGTTAGTCTGTGTTTGTGTGTGTAGGTTATGACTTTTGTGCAAAGTCGTTAAGAGAGCGCTCAAAGAAATTACAGGCTACAAAGTATGATATGTTTGGAATGAAAGAAAGAAAGGAAGGTATGAGCTGCAAATGCAAATACGGGTGTGGGAAACATTTCAATGGGGTGCTTTGAAAGACGAATTTTTGGCATTTAAGCTGTTGAAAGAAAATAAAGTCTTTGATAATTTCTGTTTCCAAGCTTAAAATGCTTTTGGAAATTTAAAAATTGGTTTTTTATTTTCGTTTTTATTGTGTGCTAATTTGTATTAAAATAATTTCCTACGAAAATAAATAGTTAAGACTTTGATTGTTTGCTTGATTCTTATTAGCTACACAGTCTAGGTATTTTTAGTGGCGTTTAAATGACCTCAAATACACTTTTAAATTTTTTTGATTGACACTTATTTGTTGACCATTTGATATATTTGTGTAATAAATAAACTTGCTATTGCTTCATTAAATTCTCAAAATATTTCCTTAACGATTTCTAGTGCTCATCGAACCCAAAACCCAAACTTTACTCCTTTTCTCTTCTATCTCACTTTTGCAACTGTTGAAAAAAATTGAAACACACACATACGCCACACACATGCTCACATGTTGACGACTCACCAGAAAAACAGCAATCAGATAGAATGCCAATTGACTTATCTGTGCGGTCAGGCAATAGCAAAATGTTTGCCCTGACAAACATTACAATCTGCAACGTTCCAAACCTCAATCTCCAATACCCAGAAAACCAAACCAAACCCAAATCGTACTGAGCCCAATATGCAATCGGATCGTCTCCGTAGTCTTTGGTAAATTGATACACACATCAACGTTAGTAGCAACGTTGCGTTGCAATAGCCGCAAATCTTTGCGTAAATCAAGCAAAATGCAAATTTTACTAAAAGCTAAAACAAAAAAAAAACCTGCTACCACAAAGCGAGCTGCAGAGAAATAGGGAATAGAATGGAAAAAACCGAACCTAACTCAGGGGGCAACAGGCAAACAGAAGCACAAACACTGGGAAAACATACAGAAAGCTGAAAGAAAATCGTTGTGCAGCTCAAATGGCTGCCAGGTAAAATGATGACAAGGATGCAAAGGGAGCGGAACGAATGTGCCGCAAAGTATGCAACGTTTTTGGGCAAAAGCAAAGTTCCCGACCAACAAAACCTTATTTATCACACGTAACGGGAACTCTCAGTCTCCCTCTCTCTCTCTCTCTCTTTCATCGTCTCCTTTTACTCGAACATTTCGAACCCATTTTTGGTTTCTCAAAATCGCATACGAGTGTTGGCCAATTGGATTTGGTTAGCCTGTGCATGCTGCCAGCATGCAGCACCTCCAGCATCTGTCCAACACCAACTAAATCTTCTGGTTTCTGGTTACCCCTACCCAAAACACGACCCACTACCCCGCCCCTACAGTGCTTGGCAAGACATGTTCAATGCCGTGAAAACTGGCAAAACACAATTCGCACCTCTCGCACTATTTTCGCTGACTCTAGCCTCAACTTTCAGTTTTCGATATTCGATTAGGTTGTTGGTTTTTCGGCCCTGTAATTGCCATTGAAACTTGATAATTATTCAAAGAGTTTTTCACTGTGGTCAGTCGTATTTTCTTCTTTTTTTTAGATGTGAATTGCGCATCTTATTGCCTGTGAATTTGGAGACACAAGGTTACAAATGGATTTTGTCAACTTAATCAACAATTCAGCTTCAAAAATACATCTCTTTGCCTTAAAAAAATTTAAGAATTGTATTCTACACAATTTCACATATTTTGCATAAAAATATAATGCTTTAAAATTTAAGCTTTTAAGCCTATTATGCATTTTAATAAAATATTTTTGTAATTATACTCTGAACCCATAAAATGGGTAAAAAGGATATTATGGGTTTGTGCAAAAGTATGTAACAGGCAGATGGAAGCATCTCCTAAAGAGTATATACAGTAGAGACTCGCAAAAGTTAAGTAGTTTGTTTTTGGGGTATTTAACTTTTACGAATTATTAATTTTTTCAAGACTTCTACTACCAAACTTCAAAAATAGCGACATATGCACATTAAAACTACAAAACGAATCAAAATCTATGGCCAATCGATTAGCCAAAACGCCTTTTTCTAGTTTTCTTAATATTAAACATATATTCTTGATCAGCATCAACAGCCGAGTCGATATAGCCATGTCCGCCTGTCTGTCTGGATGTATGAACGTATCGATCTCAGAGACTATAAGAGCTAGAGGCTCCAGACTTTGAACATAAGCTTATCTAAGTCTTGGGCAGTACAAGTTCATGTCTCAAAAGAATCTTGAATATCGAAAATGTGAAACACTTTTTTGAAACTTAATACAAAATAATGAAAATCTTGAAAATGTCATCGAAATCGGTTGAGAGATATCAGATACCAGAGATATCGAAGATTGAAGTTTAGTCACAGATACAAACAAACAATGACTGTGCGCGTTAAGTATAGGGTCCAGGAGCCTTCTTACTTGTTTTTTATTCTTCGAATGCATTGTTCTCCAGCTTAATTTTATTTAATTAAATGCTCTTTCTTGAGATGTTTTCTTGATAACTATATTATATTTTATTGTAATTTAAGCTTTTTACATGCTTTTTTACATGCTTTTATTTAACTTTGATTTGTTTGTATGTTTGTATGTTTGTACCGGATTCTTGTAATCAAAATTTCATCAAGTTCCCGACAAGCTAAAGCTCTGAAATTTTCACCAAAGATGTGTTTCAGATGACAATACATGTTTTTAAAGTTTTTGGCACGATAAAATATGTAATATCATTTAAAAACCACGAAAACAGTTTTCCCTTTTGCTTAACTTACTAGTTTGACTGCCAAAATTGACAAGCTCTGGTGGCATGGATCAAATCTTTCCACCCACACCCCTAAATTTGTATTTTGCAGTTATAACTTATTTAAACTATATGTTCAAGTATATTTCATTGTTAAGTTTTAAATGGCTTGCAGGCTTCAACTTACCGAGTAGTTCATTTTAAGTTTTAAAACAAAATGAAATTTACATGCAATTTAACACAACAAAGTCGCTTCTGCGGGCCATTTTTACCTCATTTAATTAAATAAGAGGAGACGGACAAGCAGCGTAACGGAGTAGAGGGCATGTTATATTTCAATTAGTTAGTCGGCAAAGAAGCTGCCACTGAGTGGAGCTCAATGTGATACATACATAGGAAACGGAAAATGGGAAATGGAAAATGGAGAAGGCGTTTGCCAAGCAACCTGTGCAAAATAATTAACTGCATGCAACAATTTGCATGCCACGCCTAACTAGCAACTGTGGCAATTCTGGGCGCAATACTGCCAACCGACAAACCGGCAAACAGGCAATCGAGAGTGACAGACGAGGTTCGCTGGGAGGGGGGTGGAATGGAGGTGTTGGCATTGGTTGCGACTCTCGGAGGCAACGCGTATTGAATCGCATGTACAGCGAGCGCCAAAACGAAAATCTGCATTTAATTTATTGATGCAACAGCAACAGCAACAACAACAACAACAACAACAGCACGTGACAGGCAACAACGAAAGTTTTGTTGAAGCTTTTTATGGGGCAGTGCACCATGGCGCCTAAATGTATGCAGCGTAAATTGTTAAATGCGCGCTTAATCTGCATATGGAGATGGTTCAGGGAATGAGAATGGGAAGGAAGAATGGTAGTGGGAGTAAAAGTGGGGGTGGTGGTTTGAAATAAGGCGTGGCATTTTCGTGTCCGTCTGGCTGGCCAACGAACAAAATTGTTTCATTTGCCCATTAAAATGTACAGGCGCAAATTTAAGCACTTTATTGGTTTTTCGTAACGCCTGCCCAGCCCTATTGGCCCCCTCAGCCCTACTTTTGCCACGCCCACTTGCAACATGCCACAATGGCGCAGCATTGCGGCTGTTTGCCACGTTTGCATATCTGTTTTTCATGTTCACAATCGCTAATCGTTAACGTCTGTTGCCCCCAACCGACTGCATCCCAGCCTCCCCCCTACCCTGTAGTCCCTGACTGTAGTCCTTTGTGTGAAATAAATGGGCTCGTATTTTTGGGGAAGGCAGTTTTCAATGTTAGCTATTCGCAATTAACATTTACGTTCATTTTAGGCTTACAACTTTATTTTAATTTTAAAGATTTTAATCGCATACAAATCTTAAATTAAACTATTTAAATTCCTATTTTAATCACATAAGGATTCATATTATTTTTTTCTATTTGATTACAGACGAGTTTAAAATAAAAAACAAATTCTAATGTTTATTTAAAGTTTGTTTGTTAACCATATAACTTTTCTTTCTATCCATAACCATATAAACACTTGATTATCTTTAAAGCCCACAACTAGCTAGATACTTAAACATTATACTACTCGCATATGAATTTTCAGTAACATTTACTCATAAATTTGTTGTTGCCAATTCGCTGACGTCATTTGTTTATTATTTTTAGTTTGAACTAAAAAATGTTTTGTTGACTTTGTTTTTTGTTTAGCTTTGAACACGACTTTTGGCAGTCGGCCAACAAGAGAGGCTCTTACACAACTAGCCGCTATATATACATATCTGTGTCTATATATAGAGAAAGCCCTAAAAAGCGACTCGACGACCTTTTTGATTAGATTACGCAACGTAAAACTGGTTTGCAAATTGAATAAATGACTTTTGTGTTGCCAATATAAAACGTGTTTGCAATTTTTGATTAGTAAACAGCCAAAGCGTGAGTTCCTCTCAAAAAGCCCTCTCCCAGAAAAACAAAAATGTTTTTAGCTTAAATTTTATTCAGGCGCAGGACACATACAGGACTCCCCCACTCCCTTTTTGGCAGGCCTCCGTCGCCGCCATGTCATTTGTCAATTTAGCTTGGGTCACTTTTTTGGTGGGTGGTGGCTGCGACTGTTGGTCGCTTTGTGGTGTACGTGAGCGATTGTTGTTGTTTGTTTAGCGTTGTTGTCGTTGCCGGACCAATTAAAATTCATTAAACGTAAATTAACATTGAAGTCCGCGCCAGGAAGCAGGGAAGCCGGGCAGAAACGCAACGATCTAAAGCTGAAGGCCAAACAGAATCTGAAACAAGCAAATTGTTTTGACAGTCGATTTCCGATATCAAAGATATCAAACTGGAATGCAATTTCTAATAACAAGACACAGTCTATTTAAATTGACTCACGTTTATTGCCAAAAAGTACGCAAACTACCAGAATTTAAAAAAGACAAATCCAAATATATGTAACTGCGAATTTTGAAAACCAATAGTCTACAAAACTGTATCTTTTGTCCATAGCTTCGCATCCGAAGTAGAAGATGCAGATTCCCCAGAAGAAGCTCCTTAACATCACCAACATGCTCTTGCTCATTAAACCATACTCTACACCGTCCGAAATTTTCACACCGCCGGTATAACTGCAAGTAAAAAATTTTCCATTTATTGAGTTTTTCAAATTTGCATTATCATACTTATTGCTTGCCGCTAAGCTATCGTTCAGTCAGGTAGGTAAAAACCGATTAGGTTGAAATACAGTTCCGGGGTTCCATCTTTTTTTATTTAGTTTTTGTTATGCTTTTTACACTTTTTTTTATTTTTGGTATTGGTTTTATAAAAGTATTCACTTTCAGCCTAAGGATAAATATTTTTTTACATTTTGTTTCTTTCAATTTTTTTTTTTCTTTACACAAAGAGTCTGTGTTTTGTATGAAAGATGAGGTTAAACTGAATACGAAACAAAACATGGAACTCAGGGTTTAAAATAAATTTTGAAATAAATGTAAAGCCAACTCAGATCACAAAAGAATGAAGTAAATGCTAAGTAGAAGAAACTCTGAAGATCTGTTTTTTTTGCTGCTGTTGAAAGCTTTCGATTCGTTTGCCAACTTTGGCGGAATGTTAAAATCCAATTGAAGCTTAATGAGCTGTGTAATATTTGCATTTTGTTCACACGCTTAACACTAATTTGTGAAAAACTGGGCAACGCTTTTATAGATGTATTTTTCTTGGCAAAGTGCCGCAAAAGTAGAAGCCAAACGGCGAGGAGCTCGAAAAGCTGTCCAACAACTGGCAACTGGTTCAAAGAGTGAAACTTTTTTTTTTTGCAGTCGGAAATTGAACATTTGGACATTTTGCCATTGCTTGTCGAACTGAGAGTGCAAAAGGTAAAAGGAGGACAAGAAGGATGTGTAATGGCAGTAAAAAGAGTGTTTTTTGCATATTGGATTAGTGTAGGGTTGTCAATCGTTGGCACACATAAATCTATTGGGGATTTTTCGCAAAAGCGTAACGAACGATGGCAAAAATCAAACATCAAACAAGCCATAACTCAATATTAAATCACTCATACGCCAGGTTAAACCAATTGGTCAGCATTTGAAATGGATTTGCGATTTTTCTGGCCAACAATTAGTGTTGTGTCAGTTCAAGTTATGTATGAGCCAAAATCTATCTCTCTCCCTGTCTATGTGTGTGTGTGTGTGTGGAGCTTTTAGCCAAATGAAAACCTCAAATGCCTTGCGCTCGGGCAACGGTAAAATCTTCTAGTGCAAGTCTGTGGCCAAAATCAACAAAATATTTCAAAATAACAAATGTGTCCTTTTCATGCAGCAGTCCTATGATTCGAGGACTACAACTGAAACATCTCAAATGACAAAGTGCTTGCAAACGCACAATATTT
Source organism: Scaptomyza hsui (assembly GCA_018152825.1). NCBI lineage: Eukaryota > Metazoa > Arthropoda > Insecta > Diptera > Drosophilidae > Scaptomyza > Scaptomyza hsui. The sequence goes on from JAECXO010000269.1 coordinate 10,679,571, forward strand.
GTCTGGGTCATGCATATCACAAACGGTAGAGTACCTTCCTTCTACCCGCTCCTATGCCAACACACATACAAACGCAAGACATATTAATCAGTGAGGGGTAGGGTGAAGGGTTCAATTGTAGCTTTGGGTTTTGGTCAACAAAACAAATAAATTGCAATTTGTGTAATTCCAACACCTTGAGGCGAAAATCAATGCACGAACATAACACCCTCTCCCACCTAGCCCCCGTCTTGTTTGTTTGTTTGCGTGTGGTGTCAGGTGTGTGTGAAAATATTTACAATTAAACACAATAGTAGCTTGCATTCGGTCTGAGTTGCAGTTGCTGGTTTACAACTTGCTTTGGCTGCAAAGGTTTGTTTCCTCACTTCCTTAAGGGCAAACTCAACTAACACCAGCTGGTCTGCTGCTGCGTATTTGCCTACATTTGAGCCAAGTACGCACGCATTGTTCAACCTGTGTATTTGTGTGTGGGTTTGAAATTTGAGGCATCTGTCTCTCTCGCATGTCACACGATATTTGATTTTAATTACATCAAATTTATTTACCCAATGATTTTTAGTGCAAATCTCGTTACCAACTCAACTAAACTCAACTCAACTCAAAGCACAAATGCGTCAATTTGCCTCAAATGTCCAAAAGCTGAATTTCACCAGAACATTTTGGAATAAGTGTGTGAAAGTGTTATTTTTAGTTTGGCTTTTTCCTTATTTTATTTTATTAATATTTGACAAAATTTAACAGGAAGCTTGAGTTTCTATGTAAAGTTTCTTCTTTACATCATGGTCTTTTTAATTATTCTTCTTTTAATTATTTTTACAACTAAAAATCATATATTTTCAAGCTACAGTTTGGTATCTTAATACTAAGAAGTTGATGCTGTTTGTTTACCTATGATAACTATAAAATAAATCTTTCTATATATTATATTTAAGTAGTTTGACCTCTCTCTCTCAGTATATATTACAAAAGATGCTATACCTTTAAGTAACTGACATTGGGGCACATCAATTATGACCTGAATAAACAGGATATTGGGTCAATTGTGGCATTCAAGCTTCACTTCTGTCATACCTCCACAAATGAACTTTAACTTTCAAATAAGTGTCTATAATAAATGGCCTAAGCTCAAATTATAAGTCCATAAAAAATCTACCAACACTTAATCAACATTTTCCACATTTTTATTTTAATTTAATCAATTTAAAATACTTCACATTGTCGCCATAAAATATTGACTACATTACCCACGCAAGTCTCAATTAAAGGCCAGTCCCAACTGCTTTATTTGGGTAGGTTTACAAAGCTATCGCCATGGCTAAGACAATTTCCAAGATTGGTCAAAGGAGCTAACCAAGTATTAGGTTACTATCCGCAGGGCCAACCTTAGTGCTTAGGAGTAAACCGCTCATGATGAATGCAAGGGGTGTGAATATCATCTACCTGCACCTGTGACCACCCAACACTTGCCCCTTACCCCTCAAGCTTAACCCTAAAGACTATCTCTAACTGTGGCTTAAGAGCTTTAATGGAATTTATAGCGCGGCCGTTCAAAAAACACTTTAAGAGGTTTTTCTCTTCTCGTTTTTTTGTGCACATATAAAAATTATACGCCTGGGCGTAAAGTGAAAGCAACTTAAATAATAACAAGCCAAGGAACATAGCAAAAGGTTGGTAATTGACCTGCCCAACTTGCAGATATCCTTTAAAAGTGTGGAAACATATTTAAGCCAAATTTATAATATTTCTTCAGTGAGTTAAAAAGAAAGCTTATCTAACTTTGGCTATTTTTTAACAGGGTATGCTCAGATGCATCAACCACAGCAAGAGCCAATGAGCAACAGTCAACGCCATTAGCACAGGCTAAGTTTGCACTAGAGTGCGTAGGTATGCGTGTGTGAACATAGAAATGTGTGTGTGCAGCACATTATTTACAAAAAGTATTTCATGGTGAAAGGCATCGCCTGCTCGGCGAATATCCTTTGGCAACTGACTACAGCAGAGCTGCAGGACTGCAGAACTCAACTGTAATAACTTTGCTGGCTGGGCAGGCAGAAAGTTGCCGTTGCCGTTAGATTTGGCCAGTTGTAAGCAAGCTTTCAATATTTTCACACTTTTGTTTTAGTTGTAAGCTGTAGCTGTAATGGTTTTTCTTCCCACTCTCTCTTTCGCTCTCTCTCTCTCTCTCTTTCTGCAATTGCAACGCTCCAAAATGCAATACAATTACATACCACATGTGTGTGTCCTGCGTGTGTGTGTGAATGTGTTGAAAGTAAATTGCCTTTGGGTGTGCGTAAGAAAGAGAAAAAAAAACCAGTCAAACTGCAACTGCATCGAAGGCGTTTGCCAGGACAAAGTGCCACGCCGACTGCTGCTGCTTGGGGCACAAAATATTTGTTGTCCTATGGCTGCCTTACTGAAAAATATATGGCCTTTGTGGTGGTTGTTTTGGGTCCTGGAATTTATGTGACTATCTGGCCAAGCAGGAGCAGACCAGTTGAAAGCAAATGGCAAAAGGGATTTTCCTCTCTAAGCATTGGGCGGCATATTGTTTTAAATGCATTTGTTGCAAGTTTTTATATGTTTAAGGGAACATTTTTCGGACAAAGTATTTAATGCAGTGCCGATTAATTTAAAATTTTAGTTATTAAAAATTCTATAGCATACTTTTTTTAACATTTGGTTTTTCGATTTAAATTATTTTAAATATCACTTTGGGCTTCAAAATGTTTTTGGTAATTATTGCACTTTAACACACAAAGGCAAAATAACAAAGGAAAAAACTAATTACAATTAGAATCTATAATTTTATTTCATACAATATAATTTTTTTTTTTTTTTGTTACTTTGTGTTGCAGTTTAATTAATTTTCACGCGCTTTTACTTGACTTGTGACAAAAGCGTTAAATATTCATTGATAACATTACAAATACACTATTTATTAGCAATAAAAAATGAAAACGGAAACATTGCACACATTGTTGGCATACAAAGCATTTCAATTTGTCGTTTTATCAAATTTTATGCATGACTTAAAATATGTATATTAAAAAATTGCAATATATACTAACATTTTACAGATATGTTTTCATATATATATAGTACTGTATATGTATAAGTGTATTTAGAATCAGTATTCAATGAGTTTGCTCTAATTAATGTCGGCCCATCAAGCAATTGGGTAAACATTTTAAACATAACCAATTGAAATTTTAATTGATTTATGTTAATTACTGTTAAACAAAATGCTTCTCATTGATTACTAAACTGATTTTAAATGAAATGCAATCACAAAAACTCTACAGTAAACAAAAACACAAATTCGATGCCTATTTAATGAAAATCTATTTGAGCCACTGATTAACGTGAACAATTAGAAAGCAAATAGTACAAAAGATAAAAAATCCTTATTTTTTTAGCTTGTAGTTCAGGCCAAAGCCACGTAATTAACTCTAGGCAAAGGCTCCACTTAAGCGCAACTTCTTTAATTGCATCTCTTTGTTTTTCACTTTAAATATAGTTAACACTTAATTATTACGCTTTACCTGCTGCACGCAAATTGATTACTAGTTTAATTACTTTTTTTTTATACAGTGGCTTACCTTTTTTTCTTACTTTAATTATTTGCCTGCTATGGCTATTGATTGCAAATTTAATGGAAATAAACTTGACTCAAAACTTTTTCGAGTTCCTTGGAGAATTTGTTGTATACTTTCAAACATAATGACAGTTGATGCCTAAGATTTTTGTTTTGACAAATCTGTGTGTGCATTAACTTAATGGAAAGCACAGTAACTTTTTTCTCCACAGGGACTAACTAAAAGTCACACAGAAAAAAGTTTGCAACATGTTTGTGTAGACTAACATTTTTAAAAATATATCTTTAAAATATTCCACACATTAAATGAGAAAATCATTCAGATTATAACACTTAACTTGAAAGTAGAGTCTTGGAGGTGAAGGGCAATATTTCCCCATACACAGACAAAGCTTTAAAAGGGCTTATCAATTTCATGTCTCCTACACATTGGGCTGCGGCAATTAAAAGCCTTTGACTGCGGGGTTGTGCATAATGTTAGCTGGGGGATGTCTATTGAGTTGTAGTCCCTGTCTCAGCTGTCACAAACAGTCAAAGAGGGGGTGGGGAAGGTTGGGGGGTTTTGCTGTCTCGCTGTGTGTAGAGGCCTATCAATGTCTTCTATCCGAAGCAGCAGCAGCAACAACAACTTACAATTGACTTTGGTCAGCGATGCAGTCATGTATACTTGAATGTGTGTGTAGTACAGTATGTGTGTGTGTGTGCGTGTTTCTTGGGCGCATGCCAACACACAAAACATGCCATAAATCCATAGGCAGCATATAATTAATAAGGATTAATTGTGCACCAAAACTTGCCACGGCGACGACGATGGCGACGGCGACGCAACCATACTCAAAATTTAATTAATTAATAGCACAACTTTAGGCGGCATGCAGTGGACCAGATGTTTAACTATGTGTGTGTATAAGTTTACAAATTAAATGCACATATGCAAGTCGCAGACACAATTTGGAGAATCGATAACGTGGCCAGAAAATTGCTGCAAACTAATTTACATAATTTAATTTTGATGCATTCCTCATAAATTACACTCAAAAAGGGAATATTATAGCTTTTCAAAACTGAATTCAACTCATGTAAAGTTTTAGTTAACGTTTCAGTTTCAGATTATGCCCAAAAACATTTTCTCACGAATTTCGCGTAATTCGCTTTAGGCCAAAAAACAACTTTTTCATTAGCTGCAATGCAATGCAGGGTCTTAACTTATTTTCCTTTTTATCTACAGTTCTTTTGCCATTTCTTCTACTTAACCCGCGCATTTATTTCGCAATCTCTTACTTCAGGTGCCAAAAAAGCCAACACTAAAGTGGAATACGGCAATTAATGTAAAGCTCCTTCTGGCAACGTCCAGAGCATTGGGATTGAGAGTTCTTCTTGGCCATTTGACGGCAACTGTTAAAAGTGCAGCAAACGGGAAGATTGCTTTTAATTACGAAAAGTATCTTATTGCAGATAACACAGAACATTCGAGTTGAGAATAACTAACAAGATTAAGTCATTTCAAGGCATATTTAAGTTTAAAAAGAATTTGTAATTAACATAAAGCTTGGCGATGCATAAATAATTTTAATTTTTTCAACTGCATATAAGTTAAAATCAATACAAACTATTTATAAATTAAAACTATGTACATATATTTGGTTTCAGTAAAAAGTAACAAAATGAACCAGTTTTATATTTCCATAACTGTTAATTTTTGTGTTTTCAAATGTGTCCCAATTAAAACAGTGTGCATTATTTATTGTATATATTTGTTTTTTAATTCAGAGCTTATTAATTTTGCAATGAAATTTGGTTGACCAAACAAAATAAAATAAATGCCTGAAAGTTGAATATTTAAATTTGGCTCGAATTTTGTGGTTTATCTACCAACTACACATTAAATGATACATTTGTGTCCATTGATTTTGAAAGGCGATGCAAAATGGTCATCAACTATTATCTATGAGATATGAGCAAATACATTTCTTACAAGTTTTTCTCACACCCACACACACCCACACACAGACATGCATATGTATTTGTATATATGGACAATAAATTTTGAGGGTAAAAGCAATTTGGTATTTATCTGTGTGTTTTCATACTTTATGCTTGAATGATTTTTCATTTCCTGTTTCTTCGAATTTTTATTATTGTTGATACAGAATAAACAACAACAACAACAACAATAAACAACTATGGGCGATTTTCTTTTCCGTTTTTATTTTGAACGCAATTTCTCTTATTTTCGACATTTTGCCAAGCCGCAAAACTGTTTTATGCTCTCTCTCCCTTTCTCTTTATATATAGTATCTCCCACAACTTATTTCTCTCTCTTTTTCTGGCGCCCTCGCCACTTAATGTGTTTTGAGCGCGTAAACAAATTTCATTTGCTCTACTCTCTGATAATTCGTTTTTGACGCGCTTCACTCACAATCTCTGAGGTTGGCGATGCCAATGACGATGATGATGTCATCAAATCAAAACAAAAACCATTTAAATATCTCTCTCCATGCCATTGTATGCCACCGCCTCACAACGTTTCGCTCTCTGTGTGATTTGCATAATATTTAAATTCTGCATACTTATAGGCACATAATTAGGCAATTTCGCCTGGCGTGTCAAGTGCGCAAGCGATTTGTGTTTGTTTGTTTTGCCAAAAAAAAAACACGAAAAACTGTTATTGCCATTTTGTTTTTTTTTTGCCAAAAGTAGATTTTAATCGTTTTTTGTTCCAAATCTAAGATATTTAGGGGATAACTCAATTCTTTTTCTATCTATCTTTAAGTTACAGTTAAAGTTTTATCCTGATATCAATATAATTGGGGGTTCCATTGCTAAACGTTGCCCTGTCAGCATTTATGTTCCATTCAGATTCTCCTTTATCCCATAGTCCGCTATTTTTCACCTGGTTGCTGTTTATTTTTATACTTTGATACTGAAAGTATCATAGTATATTGGTTTTGTGCAATGTCCGTCATGGTGTCCGTCAGTCTGTCCGTCTGTATGAACGCACGCACTTTTTTTCGACACCCGTAAAGCTAGATTTTGACTTAAAACTTTTTTTGTAGATAGGTTGAGCAGAAAAGGCTCAAGAAGGTTGGCCACCTATATATTTTCCACCAAATTTTATGTCAAGATAGGTAGTGAAGTTTTCCAAAAAACTGCATAAAAAATGTGGATGCCACGCCCACTCCTTCCACCCCGCACCCCCCGGCGTTGTTAAAACGGTTATGCGTGTATATGGTGACATCTACAAAAGATCTGCATCCAAAATTTGGATGCCACGCCCACCTCTGCCGACCACCATTTAAAATCGGAAATTTCGATATCTCTTACAGTTTTTAAGCTAGAGCCCAGGCAACATATACCAAAGACCTGCATCAAAATTTTGGATGCCACGCCCACCCAAACCACCCGCCTTATAAAATCGGAATCGGCTATATCTCTAACAGTTTTTAAGCTAGTGCCACCAAACTTTTTATGAATATAAATGGTGACAGTTAAAAACATTTGATTAAAAAATTTGGATGCCACACCCACCTCTGCCGCCCACCATTTAAATTTGGAAGTTCAGTTATCTTCCACAGTTTTTGAGCTAAAGTCATCAAATTTGGTAACATAATAGCTGTCGATGTTTACCATCGTTCTTTTACTGGTATCAAAGTATTCCGCAGTCGGTTGCGGCCGACTGCAACGTTTTCACTTGTTTTCTCTACTTTTTTCACCCGCTGGCCACATTGGTAAAAAAAAGGGCCACAACTGTACATACGCGCATTTTTAATAGACTGTGCGACCAGTTATTCTCTCCTCCCTCCATCTTCTAACCCCCTGCAGGAATACTCAATCCTCTATAGAAACCCATACTCGAGCAGCCATTTTGAACGTTTTTCGCTGCTCGCCGTACAATGTTTGTCTAAGATTCACGTTTTGCTCGCCCTCTACCCGCATTTGGGTATCCCGGTTTTCCTGCTTTCCTGGTCGTGCTGTTTTTTTTTCTTTTTGTGTCAGCTGGGTAGAGTGGGAAGGGGGGCGCAACACATACTTGAAGCGAGCGCCGGATATTGGCTTCATACACCGCCAGCCAATTTTAAATTGCCAATATTGATTTATACGCCACATGCGTTGCCACATGGGGCATCCACTTGGAGGCGAAACATGGGGCGACTCTCAAGCATTGTTAAGTTGCAATTTTGCAGGTGCCACATGGCACACAGCACACAGCACTGAGCACAGTGCACAGTGCAACGCTGCATTTGCAGTAAGTAAATGGGCAATGGGATTTTGCAGTTAACGCCGGGGAAATTTATTGGAAAACACGTGCGAGGCCTTAACAAGTTTATGCGCACAGTTGTAGCCCATATAAATACAATATATGTATAAATATTTTCTTTTAGTGTATTGAATAGCTCTTTATTATATTACTTAGCGCCACGAAATGAAGTTTGATATGCCATCAAAGAGCAAGAAAATGTAGACTTATATAAATTTCGACTAGTGCCATTTCCAATTGCCAACTCTCTTTTTCGCTCGCTTTTTCTCTCTCTCTCTCTTTCTGTGTTTGTGATTTCCCAAATCCCATTTAAGTATTCCCTTTATGGGACCACAACGCACCGCACAGTTCAACAAACTCTTTTGCATAATTCATGCTCGAAAGATCCAACACTCTCAGACCGCTTTCTCTTCCTCGCCTTATCATTTCTGACTATCTTATGTGTGAAAATGTATGACGAGCAATGAAATCAGCATGTTGATAACATGTACTTATGCATGTCTATATTCTTGAATTCGTAAGCTGCTATTTAAATATTATGCTAACAGCTTTAAAATTGATAAAAAAAAAAAAAGAAGTAAAAATGTAAAAATGAAAGTAATTTAATTATATTAGTTTGATGTTTAAGATTAAAATTATTTTAAAGGCACTTAGAAACACTTCTTTAATATGAACAATTAATTTCTAAGCCATTGGAATTTAACTAATTCATATAATAGATTAAAAATTAGTTTTTCGTCTCGTCATCATTTGTATATACTTAATAAGATGTAGTTTTGGTGTATTAATTGTATTTAGTTGATAAAAAGCTGTTGTCAAGGTTAAATTTATGCAGAGGTTTAGAGTATAATAAAAACAAACAATTCAAACTAAAATACGTTAACGATATGTAAATTGTGTGCTGTTAATTTAAGATAATAATTATTAATTAATCATGTGTGAACAGTGTGAGAGTTTATAAAAGTAGCAAATTAGGGTAGATAATTAAAATGGACAAAAGTGGCACACACACACATATTACTTCTGGTTTTGTGCACACTTTTGTTGACTTGTTGCACACATTTTTATTTATTAATGCATGGCCATAAAGGCCCAATTTGATTTATAAAAAATTTCACAGCCCGCAGGGCAGGCCAAAAAAACAAAAAAAAAAAACAACGACAACAAGGAAAACAAAGTCAGCTCAGCGTCTGTGGCGCAAACGAGAAAAATGTGAAAAATACATTTTCCATTAAATTTAATTTGCATGGTTTTAGGCGCAATCAGTTGCCGCTAAAGTTCAGGCTGGAAACCGTAAACGCTTTGGGTTAAATTTCATTATGCGTGAAATACGTTTTAGATTATATACTTTGTTGTTGCCTTTACCCTCTTTAATCACAGCAGCAACAACAACGAACTTTGTGGTAGCTACAGTTGAGAAAGTTGTGTGATAGTTAGAGTTTAAAGAAATAAGCTTTAATCCAAAATCAATGAGATCTTTTATGGTTTTAGCTGGTTGCATTGAAAGTAAAGTGAAGGGCACAGGAGAACTGCCTCAGTACGGTTTGTATTGTCTTTGGATGGACTTGGACTTTGCCATTTGGCCAGCTACCATTTTCTCTCTCTTTACTTTTATTGTTGCATCATTATTTCAGTTGGAGCCTTGACACTGCCACTGCCAGTGGCACTGCCACAAGCTGAAACACTGAAACACCAATCTCATACTCATCTTTCCCGCCACCAAACCCACCCTATTTGTTTCGCGGCGGTGTCCTTTTGCATTGTTTGGGTCCTGGGACAACAACTGGCTTCAGCTTGAACGGAGAGAAGAAGCCCAACGATGGTTGGTCGCAGCGCCGATGTGCTGTTATTGTAGATAAAGATAAATAGTCTCAGATAACGTTCAGTTATTTGCAAACAAATACAATTGCGGTTCATTGATGGCGGTTTCATTTCGCTTCTCGCCCCAACGGACACCGCCATCATCGTCGCACTTTGTTTTTGCCCCATTATTTTGTGGTTGATGAAGCCCCTTTGGTTTTTTTTGTCGCGTAGACAAGTGACTTTCAATGCGTTTTTCACATTATCTAAGGTTTCAAAGCGCAACTTTAGCCTCTAAACAATTTTAGCACTTAATTTAAAGTTCTTTGGTTCCATTTAAGCCATTGGCTTTAAGAAATTTTACCTTCTCTTGCTAAACGATGTATTTTTCATCTCTGTTTACGTTGAAAATAATTTGTATACTCGTTTAATTCGTATGGATTCATAAATCAGGTCGATAAGCCTTTTGTCACGTTCCCTATAAAGTATAGCACCTTATCTATAGCCTTTGGAATTAGTGTAGACGGCATCTCGAAACGAGAGCAATTTAAAAGGGAAGATGCGCTTTGGACTTTAGCACACGTCAGGCTGCCATAATCTTTGGCTTTGAGCAAAAGTAAAAGTTGCTCGCCAGCGTCTTGACTTACTTTCAACTTTCACTTGCTACACGCTCATGTCTGTGTATGTGTGTGTGTGTGTGTGTGTGTGTGTGTGAGCGGGAAAAGTTTTACAACATTTTGTGCGCAACGTGCAATTGCCGATTTGCCTATATACATATGAATGTCGATGCGGAGGCCGATGTGTGCGTGTGTGTATTTGTGGCTTTATGACGTTCTCTTTCTTGGGCCGTGCGCCAGAAAGTATGTTAAGCACTTTGCTGCCAGAGTTTTCTGTTCAAGTTGTGCTGGGCGCACTTTTGGCATAGCCGTATCTGGTCTGCGATTTATACGTGCATGTAATATGTGTAATTTATGACTGACAGGATGTGTGCGTTTAAATTATGTGTGCAAAATGCCAACCAAAAGCTGTCCCAGCTTTTCTAGGGCTCAACAAACTTTTTTGACTCTGAAGTTTACCCAAAACAGATTCGAGCCCAAGAGATTCTGGGGTTTCACAAATACTCGATTGTCACGTCGGATTGCATGCGTGATATTTATGCAAAAATATATATAATATTTGGGTAGATTTTAGACAGATGCGCAAACAATGTTCAGGCTGCAACAGGTTTGATTTTCTTAAAGAAATCGCGTTAACAGATAACACTATAATATATATATATATACTTTTAAACACTGTCTTAAAATCAGCAAAAAAAAAAAATAATTGAATTTTTTAATGCCAGTGAATATTTGTCAACCTTTCCACTTTGGTCTGGCAGCCCCATCAAACATATGTGCATGCAACGGGTGGCAGCGCGTCAACTATCGATTAGATCGATAATTTTTTCATACGTCCACATCTAACAGCCAAGCGACGCTTCTTTTATGCGCCCATTTTATGCTAGACTGGTACTAACTTTTAATTTACAATCACCAATCTTTGCTACTACTTTATTGTACAACAAAATAAACGATCACCAATCTTTCAACAAACATTTCACATTTGTGCCATGAGTGCAGTAAAGCATGAATGTATTCAATTCTAACTGTACAGTTCACCGGGCTCAGTACCATTAGTTTTTGTAATTGGTGCAAATTTCACACAAACAGAGGGTCTGATAGCACACAAAAACAAAATATGGATGAACAATGCAAAGAACCAGTTGTTGTTGTAGAAAAATATAAAAAACCATACGAATGTTTTCAGGAATAGCTCTTATCTCGTCCAATTCATATGACGCATTGTTGATTCCTATTATTCGATTATTATAGAGACACTTTTATAAATGGAAATCTGTGTTAACATACTTTTTGAACACCTTTTGAGGCTAGTTTACTTTAATAAATTAATCCCATTACCAGCAGCCTTAAGCAGCTTAAAGCTCCATCAAATTACGCTTTCTGTCTTGTGCAAATGCGATTTGCACTTGTAACTAAAGCAAACGCTAACGCATTTGTGCAGTTTGTGCCAACTCCCTGCTACTGCGCCCCTCTTCCCACTGATGGCCATCTGCATGATGATTTTGGCCAAAATGAGTTTTCATTTCCAATTACTTTACAATTTTGCTTTTGTGTAATGCCTCAAATGCCTCGTCGAGAAAGGGATGGCATGAGGAAGAGGTTTTCTTATTGCTTCACTCATTCTCACACACTCCTATTTCTCTCTCTCTTTCTCTTCCTTCCTCAGTCACTCTTTGTAACGTATCTGGCGTTACAATTCGATTTCCTAATTTTCAATTTTACACGTTTGGCAAACACTAGAGCGCAGACAACGCAAAACCCCTTTCTATACCAGGAACAGCCCCGAACCTACTAGTACCCGAAAAATCTCCAATCGGTATATTCGTATGCATGCCAGGCCAGAGACTTTTGAGAAATTTTAATTAAAATTGAATTTTCCTTGCATTTAATTAAAAGCTTAGCTGGCGCCGCTGCTGCAACAGCAGCACATGAAAAATGAAGAAACGAGCAAAGGCAAGAAAATACTACGTAAAAACTATGCCCGAGATGAGTTCGAATACAGAAGGAAGTGGTGGTGGGGAAGGCATGAAAGGAGCGGGGGCACTCGAGCAGAAGAGCATGCACTCGTTGCGCCAGAGATATGAGAATCATCATAGTCATCAGCAGAGGGCCAGGCAGGCCAGCAGCCTTCTTCTTCTTTGACTCCCTTCAATTTGCAGCAAGCAGCGCCTTATCCTTGCTGCAGCAAATATTTTTGTTTGTTTACACAGGCAGCTGCTTGGCTAAATGCAACACTGACAGCTACTGTCAAAATAAGCAACTAATCTCTGCTTCACAATATTGTTTACCCAGCCAAAGCACACACACACCATGTGCATAAATACATAACATACATACATATTTATATATACTATATACAGCACATTCGAGAGCAAATTTAAGCTCTTGAGTTTTGGGCAATACAAAACATTCCATATAATAATTTGCCACTTGATTTGGGGCAGCAGCAACTAATTGAGTTTCGGGTTAACCGCTTAAATTGCCCATGACTCAAATAGTAGCACGGCAAAATAATAAGATAAACTATATACTTCTGCATTTGTTTCTAATTAGTTGCGATGCCAAAACCCACATACAATATTAAAGTGGTTTTGTTATATTCAAATTTTATTCCAGCTCTTTGTACATTGTTGTTGTTGTGCAATTCGGCGAATTCAAGCGTTCTGAACATTTTCCGAGAAGCCGAGCGATGCAAAGAACAAAATTAGAGATGGAATTTTGGATGTTGGTTAAACACTCTAGTTGTGTTTACTCCCATTCACTGTCTGAAGAGAAAGAAGTCGATCGCGGTCTCACGATTTTTTGCTTATTTTGCAATTTTAGCTCCAGCTGACGTAGCTTAAACTGCACATCGAGACGACTGCTCTCCGTTCTAATTTTAAGCGCTTGTAACTCCAGTTTACGGCGCTCAATGTCTAGCTTACGCAATTTGATTTTGTTCTCAAAATCCATCTGTTTTTTTTGACGCCTGTTTTTTTCTTCCTCCATTTTCATTTTGTGCATTTGCATGTTCGTAAAGATATGCACAATATCGCTGTCACACAAATCCCCCGGTGTGCGGAGGATGGGCTTGCGATCACGATTCTCCTCCGACACTGTAATTAAATACATCCAGTTAGTAAACCAAATATTAAAAAGAAAAAAAACATCACCAACTTTCAATGAATGCGTAAAGCTTGACTGCACTTGTTGAACTAAATATTGGCAAAACTAGTGGCGATAATTATGACACCAATCGATATTTTCCTGACTCACGCAAACTATCAAGGCTTTTTGTAAGCACTTATCTAACACTAACATATGTTATTTGGCCAGTGCTGTAAGTCAAGAGCTCAATCAAGCAAACTGTGGACCGCAAAGGTAAAATAAACATTTATATTTTTTTTAACCAATCGATTGCAATCTTTAAAAAACCCAGAATATTTTTATGAAACTATCCAACTTATTTTCTATTATATTTATTTGTTCTGGTGTAGCATTACAGACACATTTTTCTAGGCATGCCTATAAAAGTAGCCTATTGAGGCATCTTTTGAGATGATCCCTGCAACAGTTCTGTTGCCACTTGCTTGCCTTCTGTTCATGTTTGTGGTGCACGCTGCGGCTGTAGCCACATAATTGTTTTACATTTTTCATAAATTCTGCCGCAAATTGTTGCACAAAATACAACGAAGAATGAAAGGAAAAAATATTGTTGCTGCACAGACTTTTGCTGTAGGTAAATTTCAAGCTACCAGCAGAGTAGCAGCAAATAGTTTTAATATACAAAATGCAGACAAAGGGATCAGCTTTCAGCCTCAGCTCCTCGGCTCCTCAGCCTTGTGTGCTTCAGCTCACAATGGTGGCCCACATAGTTTGCTGCTTGGCTGCCTTGGCCAGGCAGCAAGGAGTCGGCTGGTCCTTTGTGTGTTGCCTGGAGTCGAAGTATTTAATGCACCCACAATATTTCAGTACGGGTAGTGATAATGCACCCGCCTAGAACAGACTATACCCACTATTGGCGGCATACAGCAAAAGGCCAAGGGGCCATGCTAGTCGTCAAAGCAAAACAAAGTCTTCCCCCCCACCACAACCCTCTCCCTTGACGTTGCGTCGATATGCATATTCAACAGTGTGGAAATAATAAAGCCAACTTGCCGACAGTTATAGTTGCTTACAGTTGTTACTGCCAGACAGTCGAGACGCCGGAAACAGGAAGCACTCATTGCCGGGACAGACAACGGCTGCCTGCCGAGGTGCGGTCGAAAAGGGCTAGAAAGGGGTAGGAGAGGGGCGTATCGTTTCAGGCGCCGGCGCCAATGAAAAACCAAAGCATTGGACACTTTACTTCGCTTTGGCCAACGCTCAATGCATACAATTTATAGAGAATCGAGTGATAATAATACTTGATAATTTTTCCATTTTCCTTTTATTTCACTTGTTTTCACAGTTCTAAGTGCAATTCAGTGTAAAGTTCAAGTGCTCGTCGCTTGTTAGTTATCAAGCCATGAATGGTTTGTAATAAAGAGACTGCAGCATAGATAAACAAGGTCTTAAATGTCTGAAGGGTCAGTGCATAAAGCATAATAAAAAATATATAAAGAATATAATGGATAAGAAGTCTTGATTTAATTAGTAATATAAACAACATGACTAAAAAGTTTTTGTTATCTTTTTTTATAGGAGCTTTTTTAAGCACATACTTTAATGTACACATTTATCTATAGCTCTCATTTCATTTGGTTTCTCATTTGATTTGGCAGGCGTCGTCTTTGGGGATAATTTAATTTGCCATAAGTCAAAATGAAAAAGGGAAGCGAGAAGAGAAGAAGTAACGAGTAGCGACTAACGACATTTCGCTAATTTCCCATTCAAATCACGCCCTAATCGAAGCGAGTGCAACTGTCAAATGACTCAAAGATGACATTTATGTACATGCTGACAACGCCGTCCGCTTCCTCTCCCAGCCTGCCGCATCAGGCTCAATGCTTTTCAGACAGAAGCGAGGTGACAGGACTTTATTGCCAGCGGCATTCGTCTGCGATGTCGCTTTTCTCCGTTGTTGTCAACATTTTGATTTGAATGCTGTCAACATTTTCGCAACAGGCTGACAGCCAGCAGCAGGAGGAGAGGTGAAGGGCACACAGGCAATGCACATCATTTGAGCCAAAGTTAAAAAGAGAAATCAAAAAGAGAGAGAGAGAGAGAGAGAAACGTATCTAATTGTTGTCAATTTGACATTTCAAATCAGTTGGTCAGGTTTCTGTTTTGTTTTTGTTTTTTTTGTGTCAGACCGCCAGTTAATTTGTCCACTGTCAAAACAAAGGCCATTGTCAACGCAAATATATCAAAATTCAAACCGATCCGAAACGAACCGAATCCTGCACAGTCTGTAGCAACTTTAAAATTCTTTGTCCGTTCTCAATGTCATGTGGGCAAAGCCAGCTCCCGACTCCGGGATCCTACCCCAACTCTGCCCAACTCGCAACTCCTTGTTGCTAGCCTCGAGCCAATTTCGCATGCTGCTGACATTGTCCCCTTTGTAGTAGTCGCCGCAGTCTGTGTTCCGTTTCAATTTAAAGGCATACTTATACTTACGCCGAGAGGGTATAATAAGTTAGTGATAAATGAAATGCAACATCTTTTCAATATATTTTTAATGTAACTATGTGTAGATTTTTTTTTTTTATCAACAATAACACTAAACTCATAAAGAATTAAATATTATTGCAACTTTGATTTCTTAGTGTGCACAAAAAATTTCACATCTATTTTGAACAAAAAGTATTCACAATTAAATAGGATAACTAATTCGTTGCTTTTTAGAGTATTTAAACTTCGTAATGGACTTTGTACTCGTTTTGTTATGGCTGCTGTGCATCTGCATTATTATGATTTGCGCTATAATTATTTTTCTGTCTGCGCCTCCTCCTCACCTCGCCTCGCTGCTGTTCGTTGCTGGACGGACCAGCAGTGCTGCTGGTAACGAAACCTGGACTTGGAGGACCAGGAGCCAGCATTTTGCTTGTCACGCAAATGTTTCGTGTCAGATTTACGCTGCTCCGGCCACTTTGTGCCGGAAATATGTATACTCTTACATACATTCATATATTTTTAAATGGGCTGCAACTTATGTGTATATATAGTATATGTTGCACAGTATCTGTGGCCACGTTCGTGCAAAACCGCGCAGCACGTCGCCCGTCCAGCTGTCCACTCCAAGACAGCCCACTCTCTGTTCCCAAACTGACCCATGCAATAACTAATTTTTTTTCTGCAAGCAGATTGTCGGCACAGTGGTATGAACAGTGTGTTAAGCAAATACATTTTATGTTTAAATGTGTTTTTTTTTATTCAAAGCATTTTAGCATTTAAATGTTTTTATTTTAGTCTTGGTATTTGCACATTTTTTTAATAGCTTCGGGTCCCACTGTGCCGTTGTTGGTGATGGCCTCAAACTGCGCCTTTTTAGCACGTTCCGGCGGTCGCATGCTATATTTTTCAATTTGTAAACATATCCTGCGGTGCAAGCGTTGAAAGCCGGCAACAAAGAGAACTGAGAAGCAAAAGTGAAGGAAAAGCGCAGCATTAGTAAACAGATGCCACGCCCCCCGACCTTCCCCTTACCGCACCCAACCCCAACAACCAGTGGCTGCCCGGGGCGTCGACATGGCCAAAGCATGAAATGCATTTGCTTCATTTGTTTGGCGTGTTTCACATGTCAACTTAATGTTTATTAGAAAACGTCTGCTCAAATTGCACTGGACAGCAGGCAGCAGGCCACTCCCCCACCGACCCGAACTCCCTGTTCCCCTCTTCCCCGAATATGTGCGTATATCAGTCGACAAATGCCAGACCCCAAAGAGACTTTTAATCACATAACCCGGTTGATGCAAACCAAAGTCAACTTCAATTTGCAGCTGTTATTTAATTTCTGAGCATTCTATTTAGATTCTTTGATATGGTTTCAAGCGATATAGCCATCATTATCTTGGCTAAGTAGCACACATGGTACAGTATATACTAATTAATACACTTGCTACTAATTGTTATGCCAGTGATTAAGAACTTGATGTTTGAGAATGAACTTATTGAACATTGATTAAACTAAGATAATTGTTAAATAGTTTGTAGTATCATTGAAATACATATATAATTAAGATATTAAAAAAATACTTTTCCGTAGAGCATATAATTTGGGCTAATGTGAATTAAGGCCAAGCTAAAGGCAAATATAAAATGTATTATAATTAGTGAATACTTACGGTTAAAATCTTTTCTTAAGTGCACTTGGATAAATATGTTTCTGAATATTAGCGCCATAGCAAAAGAAGAATAAAAAAAATAAATTGGAAAAAAAATATACATATTAATAACACTTAAAGCTTTTCGTAATAATCAGTTAATTGTGCTTTTATAAGTGCGACAAGCATCATTTATAAAGAGATAACCTCAACTACATAGTACTTACATATATGCATGTACACGATTTTAAGAAAATAAAGCTGTGACCCTTTGAGAGCTCAATCAGTGCACGAAATACGTTTGCATCGCTCGGCAGTTGGCTAACCAAATATTCTTAGCAGTTTTTTCTTCGCTTCATTTGCTATACATATTTATTTATTGTATGATTGCAGTGCCACATAATGCTGCACTGGCGTATACTTGCTGTGGCATTGATGCTGTTCATTGCCTGTTCAGCCAATGTCGATCCGAGTGATGATGAAGTGAGTAATGATTGCATAAATGCGCTATCAAATCACCAATGTCAGCCAACGAATGTGGATTATACGGCTGTAAAAAACGATTTGCATATAAGGATTGCACATATCTTCTCACCCACAAAGCAGCAAACGGAGCAAGTAGGAGCCGCCATAGAAGTATCATTCCAAAGATTGATCACACCAATGAAATCCGAAAAGGCAAGAAACAACTATTTACACTAGTATTACAGCAATAACCTATAACATTTCTCTAGATTGTACCGATTACCAATTACAATTCCCTGGATGAGGATGTGATGGCAGACTGTGGCACCAGGCATACAACAAGCTTAGAAAGTGCACCGAATCAGGAGGCAGAGTTAGGAGAATTCCCCTGGATGGTGGCCATTATGGCTAGTAACGCAAAATCGTTAGTGTACATAGGAGGTGCCTCTTATTTAGCACCCACTGTAGTCATGACAGCGGCGCATAAAGTGGAAAAACAGTGTGCGAATCAACTGGTAGTCAGAGCTGGCGAATGGGATATGAACAGCAAAACGGAAATATATCCCCATGTG
The DNA here is from genome assembly GCA_018152825.1 of Scaptomyza hsui. Lineage (NCBI taxonomy): Eukaryota > Metazoa > Arthropoda > Insecta > Diptera > Drosophilidae > Scaptomyza > Scaptomyza hsui. The sequence continues at coordinate 10,698,104 of JAECXO010000269.1, forward strand.
GATCGTAATGTCTCCGAAATACATATTCACAATAGATATTCCAACACTAGCTACACCAACAATATTGCCCTGCTCATCGTTAGCATGCCTTTCAGCTCCAATCCACACATCTCGCCCATTTGCCTGCCCAGTCTCAACCTGAGCCTCGACTATTCACATTGCATTGTCACTGGCTGGCGCCAAAAAGCCTCTGTTACTAGCTCCGAGTCCCAGAATATTCTCAAAAAGATCACGGTGCCGGTCTTACAACATTCCGAATGCCTAGCCAAGCTGCGTAGATTCAAAGACGCAGTTGAACGCTTCGACATGAGCTACATTTGTGCTGGCGGCGAAAGAGACGTCGACTCATGTATGGGCGACGGAGGAGCTCCTCTCGTCTGTCCCATCACAGGTCATCCCAATCGCTATGTTCAAGTGGGCATTGTCGTCTATGGTATCAGCTGCGGCTTGGAGAATGTGCCGGCCGCCTATACGAATGTGTCGCATCTTATGAGCTGGGTAAGCGAGCAACTGGACAGATTGGGCGTAGGCAAAAAATATTACACATTGTAGTTATGTGTAATTTTCAAATGAAATGTTGTATTAAAAGCTGTATAAACGGTTTTATATTGTGTAGTCAGAGTTGGATATGAAGTAGACTTTAAGCTGGGCATCAATCCAGGGTCGCAACATTGCTACGTTCGCATATACACCAGGCACATTCTCCAGGCCACACTCGAGACCCCAGGAAACCAAGCCGCCTAGCTGATAGCGATTGCGATAGTTGGTCAGGGGACAAGCGAGAGGGGCACCGCCATCACCAAAGCAGGCATCTCTATTCTTCTCGCCGCCAGCGCACATGAAGCTCTCGTGCAGCTGAAAGTATGAACCCAGTCGAGTTCTACGCAGCTGATTCTGACAGTCAAAGCTGCTGAAAGTTGGCAAATCGATTTTCTTCAGGATGTTTGGGTAATTCGGATCATCTGGCTGCAATTTGCCCCAGCCGGTGAGGGTACAGCGTCTACCCTGGAATTCCTCATTGGGCTTGGGCAGGCAGATGGTGCCAATGTGCTCGGCCAGGTTAAAGGGTGACTCCATGATGAGCAGAGCTACGTCATAGGCACCCGAAAGTCTATCGAAACTCTCGTGAATGATTTTTCTTTCAGCCTGGCGCTCCTCAGGCGACAGGACCTCAGCCGTGCCACGAGTATCCCATTCGCCAGCTTTGACCTTTATATCGCTAGCACTGGGATGTAAGATAGTATGGGCAGCGGTAAGGACCACCTTTGGTGTTAGGAGACTGCCGCCGCCCACATCTGCGTACAGACATTGTCCAGTGGCACAGGATCGAACCTGAACTCTAACCATCCAAGGGAACTCGCCAAACTGTGATTCGCCATTCACCGTACTGCGCAGGGTGAACTTAATGCCCTGTGGATTTGTGTATCCGCAGCCCCGGGGCACATACTCTTTCTCCTTCTCCTTGTCAGTGTTCGCTTTCTAATGGGTGGCAATAGAAGAAAAAGGATCACACAATGTTTGCATTCGCTTAAAATCGCTTGCTTACCGTATTAGCCGGGGAGCAGCATTTCTGAAACCAGTTGCAGCCCTCGTTGGCGTTCCTCGAATCTATTGTTTGGCGAAAGTTGATAATACCTCGCCCATCTTTATTTATGGTACCATTGTCAATGCACAGATATCGAGGCACACATTCCATTCCTGCTCCACATGACCTTGCACTAGGGACATTTGCTGGCTTGTTGCACCAATTACTTGAAAATATTGTACAGATTATATTCTTAATACTTTCCCATACCTCCGCATCAGCAGTTCCCAAAAGAGTAGCGGCCAGTAGAATGCACAAGAATGAACGCAAGCGGACAGTAGAATTTAACATTTTCATTCCAAAGAGAAGCAACAAGCAAAAATGAACTGATGCATGCGAAATTAATTGAAACACTGAGCACTATCTTAATTTTCATAAATATATATAAGTTGAATAATCGCCTTAAACAACAATATTTATATGTATATATTTATTGCTAAAAGTGTTCGCACATGATAAGAAGATTTCAGTGGTGTGCAAAATATTTAATTACTAAGTGCGTATTTAATAACATCTAGAATTCAATTCCTACGCCCATGTCATTGTATAAAATCCCATGATAATCGTTAATACATATGTATTTTAGCAAATGTACTCAAAAGCTTTCTTTCCTTGGGTTTTTTTTTTCAAAAGAACATGTAGATTAGTTAGCCCCAAGTGTTTGCATCGAGCAGATTTGTTTTGATAATGTGGCGTTGTTGGAAAATACAATTGGGGCTGCTGCTAATTATCTGGTGTGCTGCTGTGTTAGGTAAACCTCAATTTAAAATTGTTCCAGGTAAGCACAAACTATTGACCAAACACATATAAATATCTATTGACCAGTGAATTTGTACTTTCAGCTAAACATATACCACAGCCAGGGGAACCAGAGGACGATAGTGACTTTGATTTTTTCAACGATCTTTTAGCTTGGGAAGAGGAGAAGGAAACAAGTTCGCATCGACCAGCGTTTGAAAATACATTTTTAAATGTGGATAATGATCAGCCACCAATTAGTCGATCTACAGCAACAGATCTGACGGCAGAGAAAGTTAATTTGAGAACAGAGTTACAGAGTATATTGCGACCCAATGCGCAGCAGTTGCAACAACTAAACGTAGTTATCGATAACACATTCAAAGTGATTGAAAATAAATATGCAGAACAAATTTCCACGGAGCTAACTAGACGACCTGGACCCGATCCCAATGCCAAGGCATGTGGCAATCAAAAGGAATGCGTCGAGATTTGGATGTGCAGAAACAGTACGATCAATAAAAATGGAGCTTACAGCATCCAGTTTCGCTCCAGCTACAGGGCAGAGGACTGCAATTACAATCAAGTCTGCTGTCATATTGCCGATAAGGTGAGAACAAACTAACAACATTTGTTGCCAAATTCATTAAAATCTTAAATCTTACAGCTTCTGACAAAACCGCAAACTACGCAGCAGCTTAGGATTGGTGAATGCGGCATCCGTAATGACAATGGTATCCAACTGAGCATTAAGGAAGCTCGAAACTATGAATCAAACTTTGGTGAATTCCCCTGGATGGTCGCCATATTGGTGAAGGAGGATCCGCTGCTAATGTACATTGGAGGCGGCTCTCTGATATCAGCCAACGTGATTTTAACAGCTGCCCATAAAGTATCGGACAGATCTGTGGAAACCCTTTTGGTCAGAGCTGGTGAATGGGATCAACAAACTATGCGGGAAATCTACAGCCATGAGGATATCGCCGTTCAGCTAAAGATCATGCACATGCGCTTTGATAGCAACCTAAACAACATTGCATTGTTGCAACTTAAGAAGTCCTTCAGCCCCAGTCCGCACATCTCGCCCATCTGCCTGCCCCATGAAGGCCAAAACTTTGACTACTCCCGCTGCATTGTCACCGGTTGGGGCAAGAGTCCACAAAACAACTCCGCATATCATCACATTCTCAAGAAGATCACAGTTCCTGTCCTGCCTCGAGCCGTCTGCAATGCCAAGCTGCGTCAGCTCATCCAACCACAATTCAATCTTCACGAGAGCTACATTTGCGCTGGCGGCGAGAAGGGCATTGATTCTTGCCACGGTGACGGAGGAGCTCCACTCGTCTGTCCCATCCCAGGTAGTCCCGGTCGCTATGTCCAGGCGGGCATTGTTGCCTGGGGCATTGGCTGCGGCTTGGAGAATGTGCCAGCTGCCTATACGAATGTAGCGAATCATATGCCCTGGGTTATGCGGGAATTAAAAGAGCTGAACAGTGATTTCTACACAGCTTAATCTGATTTATCAGTAAACGTACATATGTAATTTCTTTAGTCACTCTGAATTATTTGCTCGCAATTGAGCACGGAAAATAAAATATATTGTATTTAAAAAGTAATAGTTAATAAATAATATCTTATCTTCCAATATTAATTCTCTTATAATCTGTAAGCTAAATATAACGTTGTGAAACATTTTAAGAGTGCTTAATGATTGTGCTCACTGTACGAGAGCCTGTATGTTTGTAAGCTAAATATTAATATTTCACTCAATTGCATTCAGTTCGTTTAAGGCCCGCATGGCGAGCACTACAAAATAACTCTCGGAATTTTACGGAGATAATAGGTGAGAAAAGCTTACACTCAATTTTGATAAAGAACATCATTTTATATTTATAAATGATTACGTGAAAATGGGGGTATGGGGTTGACAATTTACTACGGATTGTCATGTAGGGGGGACTAAAAAGTTGTAAAAAATTTATCACGTAATTTGGGTACGTTCCCTAATATAAATATACTAGATTAAACAAGCTCATGTAATCTATTGAGACATAATAAATGTTAATCTACGATATGAATTAAATTTTCAATTAAAATGAACTTAATGCTTACTTTTTGTAGATATTCATGATGATGCTAAGAAGAAGCTTATTATTTATTGCTATGGCTTTTATTTACCCATTGGCAATTAAAGCTCAACAGGATTATGACAATGTCGAAACATCTTATGATTTTAATGCCTTAATCGAATCTGGCGTAAAGTCTGTCGAAACTTCAACAGATACCGATTATTTTGAAGATTTATTGAATTATAGCGAAACTTCAACAAATCCACCTATTGATATTTTGAATGACAAATCGCAACAATCGGCACATGAGCAACTTGTGTCTTATCGAGACAAACTACTCAATGAAGTCGGCAATTTAATGAAATTGTCTTGCAGTGATGGAACTAGTATATTGAAGGTGCATGGAAAAATTAATGAAACATTTAAAGACATTGATCTGCTGTTGGAAAGTCAAATAAAAAAAAATTTCCCATTGCCAGCAACTGAGGAGCCCAGTAAGATATTGACAACAACAACAGAACCTACAACAACTACCACAACAACAACAACTGTTAAAGCAATACCCATGTGTGGTGGGTCATTGACGAAAAGTTGTGTCAAACGATGGAACTGCAAAAATCAATTCAAAAGAGATGGCAAATATTTAATAAATCTTCAAGAAGAGACTGAGTGTCATTATCTAGAGGCGTGCTGTACCCCAGCTGATACTGTAAGTATATAATATATATATAAATTTCAAAATTAACAAAGAGTTAAATTTGTTTTTCTTTTAATTACGAAAGCTAAACGTCACACTTCCGAACCTTTCAAGCCAAGAATCACGTTGCGGCTTTACGAATCCCAATGGAATTTTTATGACCGTTGAGAATAACGAACGAGGCGAGGCACAGTTTGGAGAATTACCTTGGATTGTGGGTATATTTTGTAATCCAAATGAATATCGCGCAGGTGGTGCACTAATCGCATCGCGAGTGGTGCTCTCCACAGCCAGCACGTTGGAGGAGGGCGATCAGTGCAAGGTGCGTGCCGGCGATTGGGATATGGCAACAGATAATGATATTCTACCATATCAAGAGCGTTCCGCCAATGTTGTCATGCACGAGAAGTTCTCCCCGGACACATACGAGAACAATATTGCTCTACTCTTTCTGAGTTCGAGCTTTCATAGTGCACTTCACATTAGACCCATTTGCCTGCCAGCCCCTGCAATCTATGACTACGAGAACTGTTTTGTCGCTGGCTGGAATCCGTATACCAAACATGGTCGATGCATTGCCAGGCGCATTCCGTACAAGATTATTGATTGTAATGAAGACATTTCGAAAAGTGTCGTGTGTGCGTCGAGTATTGGAAAAGGGTGTCTGGAGTACTCCACGGGATCATCGCTTGTTTGCCCCAAGCTGAATGAGGCGAATAATCGCTATTATCTCATTGGTGCCTGGAGTCATGATGAAAACTTAAATCCTATCTTGTTTACCAATGTTACAAGTCGTATGGCATGGATAAGTTTGCAAATGGAGAAATCTTCTAACTTTCAAATGCCTTCAATCAATGACTACAGTTATGATAGCACTGAAATGTAGTATTCATCATTCCAGTGTTTACAATTACTATATACACAAAGAAACAAATATTAATTTGTAATTAACAAACTAAAAATAAAAACTTATTGTAGCCGTTGTTTTAATATATTAAAATGTTTTGTTTTCCCTTATATACTTTTTCTAAAGAAGTTCTTTGTGCGCTTTACTTGTTTATATTAGGGTGACCGTATATTAATAACAAAGCGGTGCGTCTTCTTAAAGTTATCGATAGTGTCATCGCTATACCACCACATTCATCACAAGTGATGAATTTATTGGACTTCTACAACACCAATTAATAGCCTGATTCCACTAAGAAAACCGTTTCTCAACTACAACTTCAAAACAACAACTTACATGGAACAATAATAATTTTCAATTTTAAAAATAGGTATAAATTTAATAAATGTTTTAAAATGCAGGTAAAGTCATAACATGAGTTGCTTTACAGGAACTTTAAGGTTTGGCCATTATTACTCTTTTTTTTTGTGTTGCCAGCCAGCCCGTTTTTATTAACAGCCGCATGTGGTGAAATTAACGCCGCAACCGAAACGCATTACGGTTCCGCCTGCCGCGTTGCGCCTTAGCTACAGTTGGAGCGGCTGCCACATAATGTGGCAAGTTGCCTGCCACGCCCGCCCTCTTACTGTGCACGCGCTCAGGCATTTTAACTTTTATTCCCTTTAACATTGCCGGCAGCCTCAAATGTTTATACATTAGCAGCATTTGTGCAAATGCGTCGTCGGCGCTGTTGGCTTCCTTTCTTCGTCCTTGTAACCTCGCTGGTCGCGTCGTCACAGGTGCTGATTATATTGAAAATTATTAGTTAAACATTGCAGCCATCGCCGCCGAAGGTTGCCAGTGGGTGGAGGCGTTGCCACGCCCATGCACTGCATGTGCCCCATAAAAATTGATTGCACACTTTGCGGCAGGCCAAATGTGCGTCTCGATTGGCATGCATGTGCGGATGGGTTGTGTGTGTGTCTTTATGTAGAAAGAAACTAATGTTTCCCTTTAGTCAGCTGTATTGCCATTAATTTTACTCTATTTTGATGTCCTTTTCTCATTTATGCATATGAAAATCATATCCTTATTGGGCTATCGATCAGACAGTTGTTTTCAGGACCAATTACGATTTGTATAATTATCGAATAGCCGTAAAAGAGATTGCTAAAATCGATTTTTAGAGTCTGTTTCGATATACTTTTTGGAAAACCTGCATAGAAGCTTATCGCACATATTGTTGTGCTCTTTCGGTACATTGACAATAATTTCAAAATTGATGATGTGCACATAATAAAGTGTCAAATATCAACACACATCAGAGCATTGCGAGACGTGCAGCATCATCAGCAACGACATCGACATCAACGAGCTGGAAGTGGCCGGAGTGCAAAGGGGGGAGACGGCGGGGTAATGGCTATGAAGACAGCTTCAACTGCGACAGGCAGCAAGAATAAATAAACCAAACGTGCGATGTACCTAAATAAAAATACAAAAAATACAAAAAAACAACAACAAAAAACGAACAAAAAGAAAATTGACAAAATTGATTGAGCGCACGAAGAACAGCTCAGGGGGGATGAGGTTAGGGGAGACAAGGGGGATGTCAACAGTGAAAAGTTAACGCTCGTCATACGGCCAGGCAGCTTGAGCTACTGCTGGCGCCCCCTGTTGGCGTGCATTTTGATCAGACAATTTTTCACCTTTAAACAATTTGGCATTCCTCCCTTTTCCCTTCCAAACTGCTGTCGTTAGAATTTTTATTGTTTTCCTTCCCTGTCTTCCAGCACTTATTGACATGCCATTTAATCTATTTTAGCCAAAGCTTTTTACCTCAAGGCTAGGTTAACAGTAAATGTGCGTGTTGCAAAAAATACCATACCTTAGAAATGAAATTCAAATGATATAATGAACCTGACATTCAAATTTAGTTTACTCCTAGTACATGCACACAAATGACACAAAGAATACTACACACAAATTATATAGAAAAACAAAAACACACATTATAAAATAAATAAATAAATAAAAATAAAATGTTACATAATCAGACAAGAGGAAGGAAGTCATCTGTGATAAGTGTCTACAGCGATATGTAAGTGATTACCTTACTACCATACAAGTAAGTAGTTACCAAAACGATAAATTTCAGCTTTGAAGGAGAAGGCGAAATCGAAGAAGATGAACTAACGAAACAAAACTCGAATTCTGACAGCTCCCTGCAAAGCAGTATCAGTCGGTAAGTCCTACTAACATCACTCAAAACTGCATGTTCCAAAATCGAAAACAACACCTTACCAACAGCACCACGCTTCTAATCTGGGACTACAAGCAGTTTATTGCCGCGAGACGCATACAAACTCTTTGGCGGGGTGTTCGGGTGCGTCTGAACTTGGAGAAACGCAAGCAGGCGGCGATAACCATACAGCGTTTCTGGCGCGGCTTCATTGTACGCCACAAGTTCACGCAATTCATCGAAGAACGGGTGCAACAGACGCTTATCGCACACTACAATCGGGCGGCAACCAAAATTCAGGCTGCCTTTCGTGGCTGGTTTACGCGTCAAACGGTGCACGACATGCACAGTCTGCATCGCATGCAAATCTGTGCTGCCGAGGAACTACTCAGCTGTATTGCCTACAAGTTGCATCATCTGCTCCGAACCTACTCCATACCAGGCATATACTCCATGCGCAATTCGCAGTAAGTACTTCGACCTCTTGAACCATTGAATAATCTCATGGGTAATTATTTGATATCCTTAGCTGCCTATCGAAGGTTGAGAAGTTGCTGAACAGCATGACGTTTCGTTTTCACAACATGCGCGTTATGTATCATAATGCACGAAAGTCGGCCATGATGAAGGCGCGACGAGATCAGTTCAAGAAGAACAAGTATCAGACAGCTGTGCCCTATCCCGGGCCCAACTTCAATAGTCTGTGCAAGCAGGCTTGCGAGGATGCCATGTTCAGCCACAAGGATATGGATAAGCGCATGTACAAGATAATATCGGAATATGAAAAGACTCAAATGGATCCAATTCTACAGCAAACACACAAATCATTGGCGAGTCGTAAGTACAACTATTTCACTAATTTACTCAAATTCTCACTCTCGAATTGTTTAGGTAAATTTCGTAAGCATGTGGAGCATCTTTTAGCTCATAGCCATAAGGCTCATCGCGACTTTTGTGGCGATGTCATCGACAGCATGCGTAAGTGGAAAATTTTGGATGACACTAACCTGACAATTACTAACGAAGCTCTACACGATCCCGAAAATTTGACTCGTTTTCTCGCCGAGGCCGCCAAACTGTTGGAGGAGCACGATTATCGCACCTGCCATTGCCAAATATCGGTCTATGATACGCTACAATGCGGTTAAACTGTAATATATTAGAAATGTTTCCTTCAATCACAGCAAAACTAACATAATGACACAATAGGGGTGTTCAAGTAGTCCTTGCAGCGTTGCAGATTGTAGATGTGCGTCGCACAGCTGTTCTTTGTTTACATTTTTCTTTTACTGCATTTAGATAAAATTCCAATTAAAAACTTTGGAGTCTTGCGCTTTTAAATAGTGAATTGGTTCATTTGATCAAACAAAACAAGATCAGGAATCTGCAACGCTGCAAGAGCTACGTAATCACCCTCAATATAAATAAAAAGAATCTTTATTGCACATTATTAATTAAATTGTCGATAAAATTATAAATGTTTATTTCAGTGCAACCAGTGCTTTGTTTTCATGCATTCAGTTTTAAACTAAAGTTCTTAGCTCGTAGAAAGCAAATTGAGTTGGAAGAGAACTTGAAGCAGGAATTGGGCCATGTGTGGAGTAATCGTAAATGAAAGCTGGCAACATGTGCATTTGACTGATTACTAATTAACGCTCATTTATTTGCCTTTGTTTAACCGAAAGCTTGTTTCGTGCTTCTACCTGGGAGGGGGTAGGAAAAGGAGTTAGTGGAGCAGCACCTGTCTCTCCAGGATGGCAAGCGCATTTTTCTTGTGAAGAATTTTCCTTTGTTTTGTGCAGGCATTTAATTTATTTTTGTGCCCCGGCCAAGAAAGGAGACGCGACGTCGCACATGAGCAATTTTTGAGCCGAATTTCTGGCCTCGACGCGCTTTATCCTGGTGGCATTATGCTTACCTATAAATACTTGACATGGCTACAATAGCTGCCGTCTGTGCACGTGGCAAGCGACAACAAAACGCCGACAAACCCCTATGCCCCGAATCCTTGTCAGCCCTACTTGAATGCTGCGTAGCATACGTGCAGGCGCATTGGTTAGATGCCTTTAAGGCTGCTCTCACAAATGACATTTAGCATGTGAAGCTGTGTTGCGTAGGGACACAGGACGACAGCAGGACGAGAGCAGGACTGTGCTGCCAATCTGCACATACGTGACTACAGCCGAGGTCGTCTTACCAAATTAGATTTACACCCACCCCACCACCACCCGGGCCACTCGACTCCCACCATAATTAATATGCACGATATGTGGCGTTAAGTTGTGTGAAAATTACTTCTGTGTTGACGTGACGAGGAGCACGCTTCCTCTTACGAAAAACAAAAACTCTTTCCTCCCCTCTCGCCCTTGGCAATTGTTATTCGATTACGAATTTCATCTAAGTATTTACTAATTAGTTGTTGATGATAAAAGGGGCGTTCGTGTTGAGATATCCGCATGGCCATCAGATATTAATTACTGTATCACATCAAAATTGAGCTTAACATAATTCATAACTATTCTATTGCACCATTTACTCAAGCAAGAATGAATATTAAATTTGTAGAATCATTGAACAAATTGTTGAGTTAAATACTTGAACCTCTTCATTTAAGTTTGATATCAATTATTTTTAAACTTTATTTTATAATACTGCTGATTTATTGCTGTTAATATTCCTATAAATTTGCAATATGTAGTAATAAAAAATACTTTGAAATAACATTAGAACTCCTGAAATATTAACGAGGTAATTATTTACTACATTTTTTTTGTTTATATAAAGAAATTTAAAGATTTTGTGAATTGTTTTTAGCCAATAAATTCCTCTGTTTATTATCATTTAAATTTTTTTTATTGTTTTTTTTTTATTATCTGTATAATTTGAATCAAATATCATTACCACAGTTACTGTGGCGTAGTATAATGAAGTTTCCTACCTATTACTTTGGCTTTTAACTCATTACAACTTTCAATCACAACGGAGTGGAAATGTCATCAACAAGTTTTACTCAAATCAATTGTGCACACTTCTTCTCACTGACAAACAGTTCTCATTCAGCGATTCTCTTTCTCTTTCCACTGTCTTTTCTCGAAGCAATTCACAGTGCTGTGGAGAAAGTTTTAAGTTTTTAATTAATTTGTTTTGCTGCGGCTCCGAGACACAAGCCAGCAGCAGCAGCAGCAGCTTTTCCACTCACCCACAACTTTGCTCATTTTTCTCGGGCGAATGGCAAGCAGAGAGCCAAGAGAATAAAAAGCGAGAAATAAACGAATGTGGAAGAAGTAGAAAAAAAGGTTAAGTGGTTCCATTTGGCAAACATTTAGTCACAGCTCTCCCTCTACCCCTCTACCCTTCACCATTCACCACAACAACATCCCTTCAAAAGCTGCTCCAAAGTGTGTGTGTGTGCGAGTTTTAATAGGCTTTTGTGTGGAAAATAAATTGATGTGGTGCACCTGTAAAACGTAACAGCAATAGGCAATGCCAGTAACAGCACTAAAGGGAGGAGGTTGGGGGGTGTAGTATTTTTGTTACGTCTACTTGTGGGCTCTGAGGTAGACCGCATTGTAACCAGGCGGCTTTCAAAATGAATTTGAGTTAATTTCAAGTAAATTGTTATCATGGAAAATAGAATAAATGTAGAGTTTCTTATAAACTTACACCATAGTAATAATCCAAAATGTTTCTTGTTAATTTGAATTTACAGAATGAAGGAAAAATCATCTGGAAGATCTACCTTAGATCAGAAGAGTCTTCCTTTATATCCCAAACTTGGCCAACATTTAAGCACAGTCAAACACAGATACTTTTTAGTTCAAACTTTATTTCAGAGAAAACTAACACATACACACAGAGGAATGAGGCATCATCCAAAGCCCGTAAACTCACGCAGGATGTGTGACATGGCTGCTGGATTGTCCTCCTGGACGAGATGTCCGGCTCGATAGACCCAGAACATGCTGAAGCCTCCGCCCTGCTTCTCATAGCCCTCCAGCATGCCCTTGATGCGCAAAGGACGACGAGGTGCAGACACATACTGATCCTTGCGCTTCCACTCCATGCGATTGATCCAGTTGACAGTGCCAGGAGTGGCGCACAGCAGATCCAGCATACCCGAATAGACGCCAACCCTCAAAGGCGTCTCATTCAACAGGCGGGTAACTAATTAATCAAAAGATAGAAATTGAGTAACATTTTCGCGCAGAAGTTTAACGGATCTAACCAATGTGTACGGCTGGCTTGAAGATTTCGTGTCCCAGCTTGATGAAGACCGTGGCATTCTGTACCATCCACTCGGACATGTGCGTCAGATTGAGAGCCCGTGTCACATTGCTAACCATAAACTCGCGCAGCTTGGGATCCTCGCCATAGCGATAGACCTCGTCCACGTGGACACGTCGCTGCGTGTTGTACAGAAAGACGCCGCCCGTGTGCGTCTCAATTACCTCCTGTATACTCTGATCCAGTGCCTGCAGCCACTTGCCGGCATAGACCAGGCGGGCAATCTCCGCCGCAACCCTCGAAATGTTCCTATAGCCAACATAGTCCACAATGCCCAGCTGCAGCAGATAGGGTGCATAGGAGAGTGTGCTGTCCAGGGGAGATGTCCAGGGATTGCCCATGACCACCGACTCCAGCTGGCAGTGCAGCTCCTCTCGCTGCTGCGCCAAGTGCAGCTCCAGGGCAAACTCTGGTGCCATCTTGCCGCCATAGCTCTCCGAGAAGATGTGCAGAGGGATGCGCTTGAATTCGGAATGCTCACGCAGAAACTGCTTCATCAGTGCGACCAGATCTTTGGCTATTTGATTATTGTGCTCCGCATAGCGTCCATGGGGCTGCTCCACATAGCTGAATCCCGTGCCCACTGGACTGTCAATGAACAGCACATTCATGTGATGCACCCAGCTGCTATTCCGTGCTCTGCCCTCAATATCAATGGGACCCACTTGCTCGAAGAGGCCGCAGCCCGTCGATGCCACACCCGGACCACCTTGCAACCAAATGACCAAGGGTCTCTCCGTATAATCGCTGACATTGGCTGTCGTGTAGTGCAGCCAGTAGAACAGGTGAGCTCCCTTCCTTACCTCCACATAGCCCCAGTCCTGCTCACCGCCGCCAAAGCCGCGACGTGCTGGAAATAATTGAAGGGAATAGTAAATGCTGATCCTGTTTTGTGACTTTTTTACCATGCACCCAGGCCAATGTTTGGCACAACAACAACAGTTGCAACAGGCAGCAGTTTGGGCTCATTACTTGCTGATTGATTGCCACGCCCGCAAGTTAGCTCTTTACAAAAATTAAATAACCGCTCCGAAACGAAGCGAACCGTATTCTGCTATACAGAAATGCGCACTGAATTTACCTCACAGCTTTTCCAATTTTTTTGCTATTTATAAATGGGAATGGGGAATGGGAAAAACTGTTTCCGATCAACATAAACAAATTGATGAACTTTGTAAAAGTGTTCGCTCGAGATAAATTCCTCAGTGTTTGTATCTCTGATCTTGTTGAGTTAGTGCTCTCAAACTCTTTAAACTAAGCGCATCGCTTTAGTAAATATTTACGTACAATTTGTCGCTTTTTAATTTTATTTTTTGCGTGTGCCAATCACATGAACTTTGTACTATTCGTTTTGTATAACTTAAATTAGGTCAATGATCTATTAATCTTTTATTGAACTTTTTCAAATATTTCACCAGACTTACTTTTCCAAAGATTATCACATATTATTGCAATGGGACTAAAGTTTTATTTTTCATTATTTCTTGAGCTGACAACACTCAAGCAAACAAGCAATTGCTGCAACCAAGAAAAAGCAATTAACAAATGTTTTTCCATGCAAGTGAAAAACAAGAAGCCAATGCAAGAAGAAGAAGAAGAAGCAAGTTTCACGCCACACGCATTTGAATGTTTTTGACAATTTGAGCACAGATGGAGAAGAAAGCAGAAGAGGGGCAAGGATGAAAGTTGTTGGCAGTGCAGTTTTAATGAGGGCGCCACCTGGCGGCGACGCCTGCTGCTGTTGATGCCAAGCCACCGCAACGGGAATCAATTTGCCCCAAACACAGCTGACGATGGCGCCATGGGGCAAAAACCGAAATTGCCAGTTGAATGCGTTTTCGATTGTCCATTAGCAGCATTCAACTCCAACACCCATCTCCATCTCCATCGTCCTACTCCTGCTTCTACTTCAAGACCAAGCCCGCCTCCTCTCATCATCAACGCTTTTTGCAAACTGCCTCGTGCCAAAAGTCATTTTCGAGCAATTGGCTGGGTTCGCTGACTGCCAAAGCAAAGCCACACACACACACACACACACACACCACAGAGAAAGAGACAAATATCGAAAAAGACAGGCAGCGACAGAGAGAGAGAGAGAGGGAGACAGTTGCGCATTCACATGCACAATAAATTTGCAACAGTGCAATGGGCAGCGACCACGCCCTGTTCGCAGATGCTTAGCAAGAAGCAAGGCCCATACGCCCACACACACACACACACACTCACACACACACTCACGTCCAGCTCTTTTGATTCACATTCAGATCTGCTGAGATGCAGTCGAGTGCGAAATTGCAAACAGCAACAACAAAGCGACGCGCTGAAAAGTATGCAAGAATTGCACAGCGACAACACCCCACACACACATACATACGAACAGCATACGTACAGCGCGCCATAATTGAATAGGGCAACGTACAAGGTATTTTCCTTGTGATTGTTTAATAACCTTTGAAATTTATATTAATAATAATAATAATAAGCGATAATAGTATCTTAATAAGTTATAAAAGAAACAAAACATATTATAAGATTTGGATTTTCATAAAAACATAATAGCTTTTTAAAATTGTCCCTGCTTCTATTCAACTGGCGCGCAGTGTACTGCCTAGCACGTTTTAAGTGGGGTGCTGCCAAATGGTGTTTAGTCGGTTTGTGCAGGCTGCCAACCCATTTGACGCTGTTTTTTGTGTCATTCAGCCCCCCGCACTCCTTCGCCCCTCCGTCTGTCCCACTTTAGCTGTGTTTGGTCCGTTGTGTGCCTTGTCTTGTTGTTTTTGTCACCTAAATTACAAGTTTTTCATTTGTGGCTTTTTCAGTTGACGCCATAATATTTTACACATTGTCGACGACGACCTGGCCAACCGCAAACAGGAGCAGAAAAACCTAAATTGGTTTAAAATATCAATTTTCAAATGTTATTTAAGTTAGAAGTAATGTTGAAAAAATTTCATTGAATGTAGTAATTACCAAACTTTTAAATATAGAATAGATCGGCAACAATAACTTAGAAGCAAAGTTTTGGTTACATATCAGGTTGGAGCACAATAAGAACCCTTAGTAAAGGAAGCATTTGACTGAAATGGGTAAAAGGGCTTCGCACTACGAGGACGAGATAAGATACAAATATAAAAGAGGGAACATCTATCTATATCCTTCGTAAATCTATATATAAATAAAAATAGTACATACTCTTAGGCTGCGCGAAAAGCTGAAAAATGTTAAATTTGCTCATTGCATACTTTCGTGAGGCTCCCAAAAATCAAACTTTCAAACTTTTCGTTCAAAAATGTGAGTGACTAATTAATTAAAACTCTTTTTTTTTGCCAAAATTCGTCAACAACGTGGGTGGATTGGTTGGTGAGGTAGTTGGGTGGCTCGGTTTGGTTTGGTTTCTTTGGTTGTTGCTTCGTTTTTTTAAGCTTCTGACTGACTGGTGTTGAGCACACGTTTCCCCTCCTGCTCCCTGCTGGATGTGCAGGAAAACCAGCCAAAAATCTCATAACATCTGAAAACTAATGAAAAATTTCCATGTGCGTTTTAAAAATTCAATAAACTTCGTTAACTTTGAATATTTTGAGTTCATCCAACACTTAAATAAATAACACAATACATTTATTTGGCTGCCATTTTATTCACAGTTTTAACTAAAAGTAAACTCACACTTGTTTAACAACGATGATTAAATACTTAGTTAGGTCGTACAGTTTTCTAAAACAACAGTTTGTATATTCTTTTAGTACTATAGTAAATATACCAACAAAAAGACGCCTAGAAATCACAACGTTGAAACATTTTCACACTAATTAAGAACTGAAGAAAAACCATAGAAAATACTTAAAATATTACAGAAAATGTTGCTTAACATTTAGATATTTATTTCGATTTAGATGTCGTTTGATTTATTTACACTTGACTTAGGTTTAGGTGAAAAAACACAATCAAAATAAATAGAATTTATACAGTGTATAATTTGTTTTTGTATTAGATGTAGAAGAGGAAGGCAGCTCAATCTCCTCTCGCTCTCTTTCCCTCTGTCTATGACGCACAACAAACATTCGCTAAACGTTAAAGTTAGTGACAATTGTTACTAGTCGATTTGCTATATATGTAGTATGTTATATGATTTCTCTGCTATTGTTGTGACTGACTTATATGATGTATGTATGTATGTATATTATTATTATTATATCTTCTCCTTCTTCAACTCATCACCGCAACTCCAAGCCGGGTGTATTCTTGTGGGTGTTAAGCTTCTCCTGGCTTGTCCAGCTGCAGCTGCTTTGGTGGTTTCTCCTGTTTGTCCTGCTAGGCTGAACGGCTGTCCAGACCAAGTGCAATAGACCCATTAATACAAACAGCGTTAGTTGCTGTTGCCAATTGAGTGCGGACTGCCTGAAGGAGACAGCAGCATCTGGGAGAAGGCGAAACGGAAAGAGCAAGAGAGAAAACATATTAAAAGCGGGTTAAGACTGAGGTTTCGGTGGTTGTGTGGGTTGTGTGTGTGTGTGTGTGTGTGTGGGAGGCTGAGTGTGGCACCCGCTGGTAAAATTAATCTTTGAATTAATTGCTTGTAGCTTAGCGCAGAGCATTAATAAATCGTGGCGCAACACAAAGCAAACAACAATAGCTAATAAGGTGAGCTGCTCTGCTTCTTCCTGCGTCCTGCGTCCTTTTTCCACTAACTTTGATTTAATGCTGCACCGTTTATCATTCTAATGGCGTGCGTGTAATGTATCCCAATCCCCAGCGGTCTCCTTCGCATTTGTTTTAGTTGCAAAACAATCAGGCTAAGATTTGTATACCTAGACTAAGTGTGTGTGTGTGTGTGTGTGTGTGTGTGGCCATTGCTTATCTTTGGTCAAGGATTTGGGCTAATTTTTAAACAAACGTTCAGCACTTTTGCAATGTTGCGCCTAACTAATGTGCGGTCCTTAATCAAATGAGTTATTGATTACACACCATGAAAGAACAACACCGAAGGAAAAAGGGAAACGAGATTGTTAAAGTGTTGGGAACATGAGGGATTAATAACAAAAAGAATAATGTTTAAACATAGCAGAATAAAGCTATCATAAATGTTCAGGAATGGAATGAAATCCTATTAACAAAGGAAAAGTCTGAGGGAAACAATCCAAACACAACAATTGAAGTTAGTGATAAATTACTTTGCTTAGGTTTCAATCTACGTACTTTTGTGCGTCAGGAAAAGCTCATTGTGCTCATCGGCATCGCCAGGCTGATCAAACGGATACATGTTCATATCCGGCGAGCGTCCTGAGGCCAAAATGCGGGGACGATCCTCCTCGATAAGTTTTTCACTTTCCTGCGCATAGATTTCATGAATGCGGGCCGAACATTTAAGCTGAGAAAAAAACACATGAAAAATATAAATCTTTGAAACTTCAAAAACTCAAAAGTGAGGTTAAGCCGCAAACCTTAAGACGTCCTTTGATAAAATGAAGTGTGGTCACAACGAAATTGATTTCCAGAACCGAAGACTCAAGATGTTCAGCTAGATGTCGCTGGATGTCATAAACACGCAGATAATTTGGTGGAACCTGTATTAAATACATATAGGTAGTATATAGAGCATAAAGCAATTACTTTAATCTATTGCATTAATTATATTCATTACCTGTATATCATTAATCCACCAGGTTAGATTCGCAGCAGGCTTTGAATAATCCGACGAGCAGTTGCCGTTAATAATATCGCCCAGACGATATCGTGAATGAATACCCGTTATAATGGGCCTTTGAGTGGGTAGCTCTGTAGGTGTATGTGTGTGTGTGTGAAGCCAAATATTATATAGCAAATAAATGGAATCTTGTTATACATACCCACAACTTCCATATCGGCGGCCACGATGGAGGTATCGAATGTGGGCGCATCTGCGGATACTTCACAGGCAAATTTACCCGATATGGAGGTGGGCACATTACGCAACAGAACATGGCTCGCATTCGATTGTGTGGTCTGTGAAGAGATATACATATATATATATATATTTATATTAATATGCAAACATATATGTGCAGTTACACATGTTGTAGTTGTGGGTGTTTTAATTAAAGTTCTCTTCAATTGCGTTTAAGGACAGATGTGTTATTAATAAATATTGAACTGATATCAAAAGTCGTATGATGGCAATTGAAAGTTTATTTGAACAGCAGAAACTCTTGACAATATTTTAAAAGTGTAATTAGTTAATAAATGTTGATTCGTTAATTCGTGCTTGTGAAATTAATAATTTGCAGCACAAAAGTATGTTACAGTTTTCCAGCTGATGTCCAAATAGTAACAACATTTTTCTTAATATACTTTTAGGCTGCTTGTTCAAAATGATAAAATCATCATGTTCATGCAGTTGATAATTATCAAAAATTTACCACTGTGCGCTTAAAACGTTATTATTTACATAATAATGCCTGTGTGTGTGTTTAATGTTTAAAAATATATTTTCTGCAGTGCTGCAACATGCTGAATGCAACAGCTTGAACACAATTTTGCAGCAACTCGCTTTTAATTTTCGCAATGTCAGCAAAAGTCAACAATAAAATGCACAGGATAAAATCGCAGGCAACGACATGTGTATGTGTATGTGCAGCAGCATCAAGTGAAAAGTCAAAAATGTTAATTAAAACTTTTTAACATGCATAAAACAAACATACACTGAGAGAAATGTAACTGAAGCGTTTGCAAACTATTTACATTGGTCCTTGTGTTGATTGTTTTTGTCTTTAATATTACCACTGGCAACCCGCAACAACATTTTTTACAGTTACTTACAGCTGTCTTTCTCTCACTCGCTTTCAATTTTAATCATCATCCTGATGATGATGAGCACTTAATATAACAGAAAGGAGAGAATGACAACAGTCAACTTACCTCCACATCAATTTCGTTGGTTTTCGTGAATATCTTCCAGGCGGGATTCTCCTTGGGCGTGTAGCGATAGAACTCCCTGCGGCCCCTGTACCACTTTACCGCATAGAGCGTGTCGTTCTCGATGTCATAATTGCAGATTAAGAGCGCATTATCGCCGCGTTTAACGGCCGCCGGAATGCGAACGTTAACATCCCGCAGCCCAACAGCCACCTCTGTAAAACACAAGCAGAGACAGAACAAGAGTGAGCAAGATGGAGAACGTAGTACGGTTATGTATATTATATGGTAAAGCTGCAAGTGAAGCTTTGTCACAAGGGCTTAAATATGACAAGTTATTGTAGCTTAATTATGATACCAGGCAGCTTACATTGGATTTCTTGTGCATGCAAAAACTTTGGGTCGTAGCGTGTAAAGCGTTTACTTCTGCAGACTGTGTACAGGTATTTAGTGCTATTTTAAGCCTCACTTAACTTGTTTATTATTAAATATTTCATTAAGCCTTAGAAATGTGATACATTGATAGTACTTCCCGAGAGAAAACACTTAACTTTTTTTAATTAGATAAATAGGTATTAGATTTGAGAGATTTTATAAAATTCAAGTTTATATGATAAGTCATTATGTTTACATTATTAATCCGATTGAATTCCTAAAAGAGACTTCACTTCACAAAATATTTAATATGCCCCATTAATACACTTTCCCAAAAGATGTACCACACAAAATTCACATAATAAAAAATTTCCAAAAACAAAAAAAAACTCTACCCAAAAGTAGGTCACAGATCGTCACGACCATGAAAAAAAAAGAGAAACATCCACGAAATAAGCAACCAAAAAAAAAAAAAAAATACCTCACACACACATGTATTCACGCACAACTGAAGCAAGTGTGTGCGAGTGAGATGGCGAGAACATTGGTAGCACGTAGAGCTGATAAAGCATTTAGCCCGTTGTTGATTTTGGCCCGCTCGCAGCAGCGGCGAGTGTGTCGCCCTTTCGGCCCTGTGCGCCTGGCCGCATTTATAAAAAACTTCCTAGTAAAATTGAAAATCGAAAGTGAATTTTAAGTTTTGAGTTTTGGGCTCGTCGCTGGTTGCGCAGGTCTGTTATGGGGTTGGACAGACCCAGCAGTATCATAAATCATAAGGCAAGACCAACTACATAGGAAATTGCTGTGCTACTGTGGATCAGGGCTGCAGGAATCCACGTTAAATGCTACTTATATATGTAATCGGTAGATTAGTAAAACTAAGGTTATTGAACTCTTAAACAGAAAAGTAAGAGCGGTCTCTAGGCAGAAGGCACGGAAGTGTGCGACTAAAAGATACCGCGTACTTAAGTTCTGTATGTTGAAAATTGAAAGCTGTTTAGAATTTAAAGAATTTTGCAATGCTTTGGTTTGTTTAAATGTGAATGTATCTTTACATCGACTTTTTATGTTTACAGGGCATTAAAAAAAATGCTGATGACATTATAATATTATAGGTAATATGACATGAGGGCACTAACCCCATATATTTTAATGGATATATTTGCTTATGTAAGTAATTTGTTTTAATGATATATTCTTTAATATTTTCCTTTTCAAACATGTAATAATATATTTAATATATTCTTGACTATTGACAGTCCGCAAAAAATGTAAGAATAAGTTAAAAAATATATTAAAATGCGCTTTATTATAATTTGTATACCAAATTTTTAACAATTCCTAAAAAAGAAACCCATCAATGATATTTTGGATTTTTCAATATTCTTTGTGCTTATGTTAAGGCTTTTAAATTTATTTTTTTCACTTATACATTAGTATAATAAATATTATATACTTATTTAAATTCGTTTAAATAAAAGTTTTTAGATTGTGTACAAAAAAATTAATAGTTATATAGTTGTATTTCCTAGTTCTTGTTCTAAAGGATAAAAAGTTACAAAGTATTTTTTTTAAGATCCTTTAACAATTATTTAGTTTTACAAAAATTGCGTATGTTTTTAAGGCTTCTGAAATTATTCTAGGGAGTCTAGACACAAAGAAGACTACATACTTACATATTTATAGCACAACTATAATGTAGATTAAGATACATAATAACTTAATGTACTCTGTCTGTTGTCTGTCCAAGAACCGGTTATTGTTGTCGTTGGGACTGGTAAAGAAACAATTGCTTAGCTGTTGTTGTCCGGTTGTTGTTGTTGTTGTTGGATTGTCCCCAAGTGGGGACGGCGACACCGCCAAATTCTCTCACTCTTTGGATCGCAACGCGTCTGTCTGTTTGTTTCTTCAGTCATTCAGAGTCAGAGCTCATTTCTGGTTAACCTTGAATGCTAATTGTTGTTTCACGTTGATTTTTATGGCACTCGCGAGCTCTGTACACCGCGTTCAATGTTGTTGTTTTTGTTGTTGTTGGATTCATATCAACATAAAAATTTCATGCTGCCCCCAGACCCCGACGGGGTGCCTTGCACACGAACGCTGTGCGCCGGTTCCAAATAGTACGAAAAAACTAATCACATACGCCATGTTGTACGCCGGTCTCTCACTCAACTAGTCCGCCGCCGCTAACCGCTCGTCTAGCCGGCCGCCTCGCCCACTTGCACAGCACAAAATTTGCGTAAACAAAAACTATTTGTTTTGCCGAAAAGCCAAAGAAGCCAAAGAAGCCAGAAACGAATTTGCCGGCAAAACAAACAATAGTTTAGAAGAAGGTAGTTTCTAGAGTCTAGACGTCAAGTGTCTAAATGTGTCTAGAGTCTAGAGAGAGCGCTTAGAGCGTTTCAACTATTTAGAAACCGTTGCTGTTCTATTTTGGCCAGGCCAACAGAAGGTTTACCAGGTGGCTCGAAGCGCGTTTAACTTTAAAATAAAGGAAGCCTTGAATCGCGTAAAGCGATCGGACTGGAAAACCTTGGAAAACCAAACTAAAAAGCGAACAACAATAATCGTCGTCGTCGTACTACCGAATAAGCTCATAAATACAGTGAGCATTTATACATATATGTATGTATGTACATGCGTATATTAACATAAGATGTTGTAGAATAAGAATGCAGAGGGAATTTTAATATATTCCCTGAACTTGACTAGCTTTTTGTCGTGTAAAACTTACGAAGGGAAAGACTTAAAGTCAATAGCACCAGTATTCTTAAGAAATTTGAATCTTAACTAATATAAAGAAAACTATTCACTTTTCAAAAATCTAAATACATTTCTTAGCTTGTTTAGAGCATTTTATTTTATGCTGACCTTTTTTCTTTGCGCTTCCCGTTCAATTGTTAAAGTTTTCAATACCAAGCCAAAACAAAAGCAACAACACAAAACAAGGTCAGCAACAGCAAGACAGAGTACGAAAGAGAGAAGAGAGAGAGAGAGAGAGAGAGGAAGAGATACGCACAATAAAAAAATTATGAAGTCGAATGTCGTTGAGCTGTGCGTTTATGTTTGCCTGTTACTTTGTGCCTGTATATTATCGATCATGTTTTAAAAGCGAGAGTGAAGAAGACGACGACGCCGGACAACAACAACAAACAGAAGTAACGGGGGTGGATTACATACATACAGACTGTTACTGCATAGCAACAAGCAGCAACAAAAAATGAAACGAAGCTGTTTGTGTGTGTGTGTGTGTGTGTGATAATTGTACGCAACTGGCCCTCGAATTTCCTGTTGTTGTTATAAAAAGAGCTTTATGTTTTTTGTCACTGCTTGCACTATCTGGTCGCCTGTTCCATAAACAAAGCAAGCTATCGATTTCTACATAAAAAACGAAAGTGATGATGGCCAACCACCACATTCATCGCAGGTTGGCCCTGGAGCAATGATGCCGCGGTCGTGGTCGTGGTCGTGGTCGGGGCCCTGGCCCAGCGTTATTTAACCCAGTTTTGGGCAAGGTCAATGCCCTTGCATTGAACTCAACACAAGGTTCGTCGACACCACCAACGAGCAGCATGAAAACGGGTTAACGCCCCTCAACGGTGTCACGTTCAGGGACCGCCCCTGACCCAGCAAAAGTGCTCAGCGATCGGCAGCGAAGCGTTGCGACGATAGAAAGAAAAATCAGACGCCTGTTGCGTGTATTAGGCGCGCAGTCGCAACGAACAGCGAACAGAGCCGAAAACGAGAAGTCACAAGCATTTACAGTTGCCTTTTTTTCGGCAGTTCAACGAACTGTATGCACGAAAGTTTTGAAGATCGTTGACCCTCCCAAGCAGAACGCAAGCAAGCAGAAAGAGTGCGCAATGATTGCTGCGAGTGAGTGTGTGAGTGAATATAGTAGGTGTGAGAGAAAGAGCGCTGCGGCATTACAAGAGAAAGCATGAGTGTGTAAACGGAGCGTGTGAGAGTAAACGTTGACGATTAACGCTGACGTTTTAACACTAGAATGCCTGAGGGTTTTAATTCGATATAATAATAATTAAATATCTCTTGACTTTTAAAAATGCAAAGATTTGGTTATGGGGATTTAAAAAGAATGTAAAAACGAAATAATGAAGTGAGAGTTAATATATGTGTACAGAAGCATAATTAAATATTAATTCGTGTGTGTTGTTTCTGTTGCTGGGTTATTCCGGCCTGTGCGATTCATTGATATTTAAAAAACATTTAAATTCAATTTTTTTCGAACGCGTTTCGACGGTTTTGCCGCCTTCATCAGGGAGTCTGATTTTATTGTAAAAAAGAAAGAGCAAGAGTTAAATTTTTTCACATAAATACATTAATACGTACATAGAAAGTACATACATTTTTGTTAGTTGTTTTCACCTATTTTAGTGTCTATATAATTTAGATATTTTTATCTTACAGAACTTATCTTTAATAAATTTTTTTCTTCATCTAACTTTATTCCATGCTTTTGCACACTTCTAGGGTTAATTTGACAATCGCTAAGCGTTCTCCCTTATAGAGGCAAGCGAGCAACAAATAACCAGCCAACTAAATATATTTTTTCATTTTTTTGTTCGCTATTAAACATTACTTTTTTTGTTTAATACGAAATCATAAACTTTTTGTAACAAGCGCACAGCAAACGCTTGAAAGTCATTTGTTCAATGCATTTTCACACGCTCTCCACACAACTTGGGCTCCACACTGGGTGGGGGGGAGGGCTGAGTAGGAGAGGGGTATGCGGGCGGTTGAGTGAGCGTAAAGCCCACTCGAGGTTGTCTGATAAGCAAGTGAGTCAATGGCAACCAGCTGGAAACCAAGCAATCAAATAATATGATGCAATGCGGGTTAAGTGTAAGTGAATAATACATATTTATATATGTATGTATGAACTGAGTGGAAGTGTGTTTGTTGTATCTATTGTAGTTCTGAGCATGCTGGATAGTTTTAGTGCTGAGACTTGAGAAAAGCTATTTCACATGTGGTTGATCTTATGAGACAATATTTGCATGATGATGATTAATGCTGCCAAAGTGAACTTCCACGCACATTACATATGTACATATAAAAAAAATACTTTCGATTTCTGTGGCGAATTCCATGCGGAGCATTTATCCAAAATCACAGGCGTACAGTTTTCAAGTGGACGTGTTTTTGTATCTGTCTCCGCTCTGACACATCACATATTGTTACTTTTTTGGATAAAACGTGATTTCTATGGCAACTATATACACTCGTATATAAGTATATGCGTGTATGTTTGTTTGCCAACACTTGGAAAAAAAAAACTAAAACCTACTATCTGTAATACAGATATGTATATGTAGATCCAAGATATTTATTATAATTAAATAAAATCCGATATTCTCCAAAATTCTTATATGACTTATTTTAATCTTTTCGGGGGAACTTTTTATTTATGAAAAATAAATTGTAAAAATAAATAAGTATGTATACGAAAAATCGGTTGTAACTTTTATCAGCACAAATAAATAAAAATAAAACTAAAAACTTTCTTTCAGTGTACTTTGAATTATTTAAACAAATGTGTCCCGCAGCTAAGCGAAGAATTTCAAATCAACGAGTAAACAAATTAAACCAGCAACAACAACGAAGAGATAAATAATTCGAAAAATGTGTGTGTTTGTGTGTGTGTGAATGAATACCAAATACACTCAGTCACATACATATCTGTGTATACAAGTATATACCCACAAACATATGTACATATGATTAAGCCAACTAATGAATTATCAGTCAGTTGTCGCTGACAAATTGTGTGCGAGAAAGGAGAAGAGAGAGAGAGAAGCGTTGCTCTTGAAAGCTGTACGCCTATTCGAATTAGTACAAAATAATACCGTATTTCCTAGAGTTTTACGGAATTACCGTTACGCCGTAGAGTAGCATAGAAACAACAACGCTATGCTGAGGGCATATCGAAGAACAGCCAGACAGAGATAGCACTACAGAGAGGGAGAGAGAAATATGGAGAGTGTGTGTGATTGAAATACGCTCGATTTTAGGTACAGCATTCATATTTCTGTTGCCCGGGCCGAGGATTATGGTAAACAAGAAGACGCAGCAGCCATAATTATATATATATACATACACATACATACGTACATACATACTATGTATGTAAGCAACGATCTCGGCAAGTGTGTGAACAGTTTGTTTTTGTTTTGCACCCGTTTGGCACTGTGGGCCTGTTTGTACATAAATATTTTTATTTTGTTTATAAAATTAAACAGCAGAGAGCGTAAAAAAGTTTAAAACATTTTAAATAGTTTGCTAATTGAACAGGCGATCAGCAAAACGCAGACGACGCCCAATGAATTCGGTCTTTCTGTTGTCTTTATTTTGTTGTTTTGCTTTTCTCTTTGTTTGTTGTTGTTTTTTTTTTTTTTCGGTAAAAGCGTCAGTCAACGGTGCTCACTGATAAGCACCAGCAGCAGCAGCAATCGAACTGTTTTCTGACTTGAAAGTGGGTCAAACTCGGACAGAGAAAGAGAGAGTGAGAGAGCAGTGAAATTGGAGATGGGAGCGTGACACGAGCACGAGACGATCTAGGGCAAATAGTATTTTAAATCGGTATGACGAGGTCCAAGTTGTTGGAATATCCAAGGCATCAAGTGAGTCACATTAACAAAGAGTCCACTTTTAACCTCACTTCGCCTCACACTACCGATAACAATGCCCGCTTGTGTGTATCGCTTCGGATTGCCTGGCATCGGACAAAAGAGAGCTGCTCCGCCGTTAACTATTGTCGTATCGGTTGTACCTAAGTCTATGCCACATGTGAGACTCTCATCCAGAGTGTAATCATTCTCTAGATATGGGGTAGGCAAACGTTCAGCGCACACATGATTGGGCTGAACTTGAAAATCGGTTCTCTTTAGCTTGAGACTAGAATCGCTGGGCTCCCAGGCAGTCGCAATGCAGGCACTGTAATCGAATACTGCTCCCGGACTGGGCAGACAGAGGGTTCCGATGTTCGGCTGTGTGCTGAAACCAAACTTGAGAACAAGCAATGCAATATTATTGATGCTTCCCGCATCAAATTTCGGATGCTTGATAATCGTTTGCACAGCACGATCTTGATGCGGTTCGGCTTCCATATCGCTATCGATATTCCATTCACCCGCTCGCACCAT
Source organism: Scaptomyza hsui (assembly GCA_018152825.1). Classification (NCBI taxonomy): domain Eukaryota; kingdom Metazoa; phylum Arthropoda; class Insecta; order Diptera; family Drosophilidae; genus Scaptomyza; species Scaptomyza hsui. The sequence continues at coordinate 10,725,028 of JAECXO010000269.1, forward strand.
CAACTTTCCGGGAATAGGAGACAGGAACAAACTAGCCGCTGTTAGAACAATATCGGGTGCAATTAGAGTGCCAGCTCCATCGAATGAATAAGCTTCATCATCGATTATGAGAACCACCCATGGGAATTGACCAGGCTGTGTCTCTCCGGGTGCCACATCAATTTCTGTGGCATGCATAAATCCACAGCCCACAAACTTTAATGGTTCATCAAACTGTGAAGCAAGCGTAGATCGGTTATAAGTAATATTCTGCAGACTTTTTTTTAAGTACCTTTGGCATAAAATTTGGCGTTGTTTCACTTTCTTTAGTCGAACTTGCTGAGTTGATATCTATCAAATTTTGATGAGTATTCGATTTATCGTTCAATAATTCGTCAAAAGTCTCAAAATCATCTTTTTGTTCAGAATGTACACCAAATAACAAGCAGCTGATAATGAATATATTAAGCAGTATATAATTTGTGGCTGGCATGATTGTAAACAAAGTTTTCAACTTTACACTCCAGGAACTAAAAGAGCACTGAAACAAGTTCTCAGCAATTGCGTTTTTTATCACATAAAAGCTAGTTTATATTTAGCTAAATAAGTCATTTTTAACAGCTTTTAATATAAATTATATATTCATGTTAGTAAGTTAGTTTATTTTTATATGTATATAGAAATAAATGCATTTTTTTAATCTTCTCAGCTTTCCAACCGATGAATAAATATTGAAGTTGATAAGCTATTAAGCTCTTTATTGCTTGCTGTCTTAAACCATATCTTAAATATGGCCACTCTGGCACAAAAAGAAAAATAAAAAAATATAAAATCCGTTTTGCAGGCAGCAGGATGTCAAGAAAGCCGAACTGCAGTTCCTGCCTCAAACATTGGCCATTCAGGTGCAGCGTGTTGGCAAACGCTTGAGGGCCATTTGACACGGCGTCAGGTGTTTGGGGTGGGGTGCGGAGGGGTGCGGAGGGGTTGGTTTGGATGGTGGCACTTCCGTTTGTTAAGGCTGGTCACAGGCTGCCCTGAATGGCTGCCTGTTGCACTTTTGCACATAATCATGTCATATAAAGCGGGCGACAGCGGCCAGGATATGAACAAGCAGAAGAAGCAGAGAGTAAAGGAAAAGGCAAAAAGGTGAAACGGCTACAGAAAGCTGAAGCAGATTGGCAGCCTTCCCCTGCCCCCCCTCCTCTAGCCCTCGATCGTCTCTTTACGGGCTTTGGCCAGGTGACATGTGTCGCTTAACTTTAGATGGCTGCGGGGCGTCTCTTGTTGGACTTGTTTCCTTTTTGGCCTGCACATTTTTTCCTGTGCTGTTTGTTGTTTGTAGTTGTTTTTTGTGTGTTGTGGGTTGACATTTTGTGCTGTTGCTGCTGCTGCTGCTGCTGTCCTGAACAAAGGATATGAGGATGCCGGTTGCTGGCACCTGGACACGATGGGTGTTAAAATAACAGGCAGCGAACATATTGACTTTTAAAATAAGCATTATGGCGGTAAATTTTTATGAAAACCTTCAGCCTGTCAGAGCCATTTCCCTCCCAGTTTCTGCCCGGTTTGCCCGGTTTGGCTCGTTGTCAGACATCTGAGTGATTTATATGTATTGTTTAATATTATTATGGCTGGCAGTTTGCAGTTTGCAGGTAGTGTAGCTGGTAGCAAGTGGCATGTGGCAGGTGGCACGAGCAGTAACTGTAGCTTGCAAGCATCGTTCCGGCCAGTCGAGTCGGCTGTGCAAAATGCGAAAAATTGAGCACATTACATGCAGCCAAGAGAATGTCCTTGTTCATGTTCATGTCCATGTCCATGTCCATGTGCAATGCCCCGTGCCCCGTGCCCCGTGCCCCATGTGTCCGTATTCATGTTCATGTCCATGTGGTTGGCAATAATTGTTAAAGTGTGCGGTCTGTGAACGATGCGAATGATGAAGTGATGGCCCCCTTCCTTGTCCTGCCATCAAAAAGAGGTGAGCTTCAACTTGTGAGTGGCCATTGAGAAAGTTTCTGGTTGATGCTGTGTTGATGTTTGTGTTGATGTTGATGCAACAGAGGCTGAAAAGCTTCCGACTGCGTCTTTGACTTTCCCAAGCGGATAATGGAATTTTTAATTATGACGAAGCTATTGTCGCTGCATATATGTATATGCATATTGATAATATTTATTTGCCAACCACAATTGAATGTGTCACTGAGTATAAAAGAAGCTGTGATTAACTCGTTGTGGTGAAAGATTTATACATTTTACGCCTACCAGTAAACATTTAATGTCCATGCCTGAAAGTAGGCAGTAAATGTTTTCAGACCACTCTTTTTGAGCACTCTCAGAAGCAAAATGCAAATGTGAAAGGAAATCGTGCTTAGTTCTCACCTCAAAAGCAGACCTTAATCACTTTCGCTTTGCTTTTAGCTATCCTTAATCTGACCCAATTACGGGCCGTATAATTTGCTCATTAAATCTATACAACTGAATAAACAGCGGTGCTAGTATACAGGAGGACAATAACAACAACAACAACAACGACAAAAGTTGGCATATTTAATGCGAGCTTAATTAAATTTCAATCCGGTGGCAAATTTGCGTTTGTTGCTCTTGTTGTTCCCGCCCTGGCGTGTTTTATTTATGTCAATTTTGTAGAAATTTATTTGATTTAATTTTTTAATACGCACAGTTTTTTTTCTTCAATTTTTTGCAATTAATCAGGCAGCAAATTTTTGCCGGCAGCAACGTCAATATTGAAGCCTTGAAACTGTAAGCTGAATTGCGATTTTCCCCACCCTTCTCTCTTGCCCACAATCGCATTTGTTTTTTGCGTAATGCAAGGAAAGAGAAATTTAATATTCAATTAAATTGTCTGTGGACTGAAGCAGAAATCGCGCTAATAAAGAGTTGGTTAAAATTATGCATATGAAAAAAGGCATGCAAATAATATTGTAAAATACATTCAAGTATTTATGTGCATGTTTTAATACATAAGTATGGACTATGTGCGTTTGTATTTGTGCATTTAAATGTTGATATGTACATATACATACATATGCGTAATAATTAATTTAAATTTTGCGCTGTTGCGGCTTTTGTCTGGCCACGCCCATGCTAACAACAACTGCAACGCCTCCCACCAGCTTTGATTGATTGCATTTTAAGTGTGTTGTTGTTGTTGTTGCTGTTATTCTGACGACTACGCATCGGGGTTAATATTCAACGCCAGCCTAAAAGTATGCAGTGCTATTTTATAGATACGCAAAATGTACAAAAAAAAAGGTACGTTTTGTTGCTTGTTTTTATATGAGAGGGCGGATTTGTGTAAGCTTTTGTTTGTGTGTGTGTTCAGGTGCTTTGAGTAGCTCTTAATTACCATTTGAAAGGAAAGCACTTTTTTTTTTGTTGTGATACGTGATGGTGTATTATTTACAGCATAAATCGGAGCTTAACCACAGATTTTGTGCGTACAAATGAATATTTAATGTCATTTCCATCAGCGGCAGGCAAAGGCAAAACAAAAAACTATCGAAACGAATTAAACTTATCGATTGTATGCCAGTGCTGTAAGTAACTGTAACAATTTGCCCGTGTTTATGGTTATGGCTGCACAGAGACAAAAGTGTTGAGTAGCAGGGATAAAGTTCATTAACTTTGCACAGGCGTTAATCTAATAGTTAAGCACAAATTCAGGCATTTAAATAATTCACAGGCAACACGAATTTGTGGCCTTAAACGGTTAACCAAGCTGGAGGTCTGTGTCTGTGTGTGTGCGTGTGTTGGAGGGGAGTGTGTTGCACAACAACTAAGTGAGTTGTAATTGAGACGCTGTGGTTGACATTTTTGCGGGTGCTGTGGCGTTAATTGGAAACACGAGTGTTGGCAAACGTGGCTGGGCTGGGGGAAGTGTAGAAGGCTCAAAGAGTTTGCGGAAAGTGTCAGACAGTTTTGAAACTAAGTAAACTTTTACATAATTGGAATAGAGCAAGACATATACAGTTTTAGTCGTCTAAGTTTAGAAACTCCATTCCTGAAATGAAATTCAAGTATCAAAGCTCAAAACACAAGCCTCTCAAATTAATTAAACGCATTGCAAAAAGCTTCTTCGGAGGTAAGATAGCTTAATGAGTATCAAACTTATCTCAAATCTCTTTCGCACAGCTTTGGTCAAATCATTTTTCTATCTGGGCACACCTACTCAGTGTCCAGCACATCAGCTGTCTTTGGCCAGCTGCCTGCATCCACATTATACCGTATCCTATTGGCCACATTGCAATCTCTGCACGCGTCCATATCATTATGTTGGAAGCCATTTACTTTGTGCTCATTGAGTTCTTCAAGTTTGTGTGTCCGATGCGCAAACTGAACGACATCGAGGACTTGGAGTCGTATCGGGAGCCAGAGATGCCAGCCTGGTACGAGATCTAATGTCTTTTCTTTAGACATGACAACTAATTGATTGATAGAGCGTAGAAAGGGAAGAGAGATAGAGTTTACCAATAAAGCAGATTCTTTTAGCCACGAGTTTCGTTTTTGTTGCCGGGCAACTTGAGCTTCGACGCGTTTTTCGCTCAATTGTCACATAATTTTCGCATAAATTATCAAATAATTTAAATACAACCCACCCAACCATCTCCTCGCCACCAGGCAACCCGACTCGATTGCGTAGGTAACCAGCGCAATGAGCATCAAATCAAATTTATTGCCTGGGCTTATGCTCAAGTATCTGGCGGGTAGCAATAGGGCTTACTATCAGGCAATTGAGTGGCGTTGAGTTGGCTGTAATTGCGTATTAAAATTATACACCAGGGACCATTTGTTTAATGAAATGTTGCGATGTCTGTAAGCTAATTAGGTTCTCCTAGTCAACCATTCGCATTTATGCAAAGTAACGCTGTTCTCCTCCACCTCCCCTCCCCACCTAGAATCAACTGATAGTTAATGATGATGATGAAGGTAATGCGGGTGCGAGTGGGTTCGGGTGGTTTTCATTTGCCGCATGATAGGATCTGTATGTGTGCATGCAACATGACTCGTAATGGCTGGCAAGTGAAACTTACGCAATACTAATGATATCAGTTTTAATGAACAAAGAAGTCGTGAAAAAACCGAAAGATAGATATCTTTCGGTTTGAATAACTTAAAGTTGACAGAAATGGCACGTATAACACTGATGTCAAATCAGTTTTTTTCTCTTTTAACCGAATCGCTTGAAAAATTAGCAACTTGCGGGAAGCGGGAAATCTGGTTTTTTTTTGTTGAAAGATCCAAATTTTTTTTGATTTTTTTATTTTTGCATCGTAATTCGTTATTCATAGTTTTCAATATGGGGCGAAGTTTAAAGAAATCGTAAATCAAAACAAACGGTTGGGTGCCAGTTTTGTTTATTACTTATTATATTGAACCCGTACATTTTTGTTGCTATCGATCTCTTAATCGTCTGAAAGTGCCAATTTTTAAAGTCCCAAAAATCTAAATACAAAATTTGCGCAATCGGTTTTAAAATCCCAATAATTGAAGGATCCAAAAAAACCGTCAGCTTTTTTTACGCTTTTTTCCAATTATGTTCGCTTTTTTTGTTCTGATTTAAAGCCAAGAACAACATTTCTTCGTCCCCAAAAGTTGACATTACATTTTGAAACAATATATGTCATGCTTAAAAGTATGCAGCGACACAAATAATTCATAGATAAGCAGATCAGCAAAGTTAATTTTCTTTAAACAGTAAAAAGTTTTGTATGACCAAATTCTAGTTCTAGCTTTAAATGAACAACTGATGAATGTGTGTGTGTGTGTGTGAAAGAAAGCAATTGTCAATCGTTTGACTCAAAGGCAATTTCTCGCATGCTGGTTTTCCTGTTCACACGCCCACACACACATCCTTTGCTTTGCTCCTTGGCTCATTTTTGCTTGCCTACTTTCTACTTTTACTTATTTTCTTTTTTTTTTTTTTTTTTGTCCCGCAGCCCGAACAGTTGACACAATTTGACTTTTGGCATTCGTGTATTGACTGAACTTTGAACTAATCTATTTGTGTTTGTTTAACTTTGCAACGATTAAGGCGACTCCTTGTCGCATGTTCTCTTGTCTTTTCTTGTCTTGTCTTGTCCTGTCCTTTGCTGGTGTGTTGTGTTGTGTTGTGTTTTGGATGCGTGTTACGTGACAGCTTGTTATGCTCCCCCTTTTATTTATACACACATGTGTGTGGACTTTGACATAGGTGTTGTGTGTGTGTGTGTGTGTGTGTGTGTATATAACTGTGACTGACAGCAGACAGACGGAATAGTGGATTTCTTTCTGCTTTTGATTATCTTATATCTATATCTAAGTATGAATGTATATATGCTTAGTAGCCTGGCCAATTATGAGACAATTTCATGCTACTTCTTACCGTAAATTAGACTGAGCACCAGCTATATCTATCTATATAGCTCAACTAATAACTTCTACTTGCGTGGACAGCGACCTAATTCGGTTGTAAGCTTTAATTAATACGCTTGACCGAGCAGACTTCTCCCCCTCTGATTGTGTATGTGTGTGTGTGTGTGTGTGTTGGCTTTGAGTCGAGATTTGTTAATTATGCACGTTATAATTAATGTGTCCAGCTCAACTGATGATACTCTTCTCTTCTCTATATTAATATCTATTCGTTATCTTCAGTTGATTGTCAATATATATTTGCGTGCTTAAAATGTAATTTTCAAGCCAAAATCTACTCTCCTCTGTCCTCCCAGTTCATTTCCAATTAAGCTGTCATGCTGGCTGTCAGTGTTGTGCCTAATACTTAAATGAAATCTAATCACGTTCTAATTTCAGTTAAGTTTGACAGCAAATTGTGTAAGCATACAGATGAGAACCAAGTCTTTCTGCCAACTGTTTGGCGTCCGCCTCGATTGTCGCTTTGCTTGTATTTCATTTCCGGCATTTAAGTGTGGCACTGTTTAGTTCTTTTCCACTTGGCCAGCAGCCAGCGTGAAGCAAAAAAAATTTGCATTCATTGAAGCCAACTACTGAAGACGATGACGTGAGACTAAAGATGAGTGCGATGTTGAGCAGGAAATGCTTAACAACTAATAAAGGGCAGCTTTAAGTGAAGTTGGAAGCTTGTCATTTCCTTTGTTCAAGTCAATTTTATATAAATATTCAATTTCTATGTCTTTATATTTACTTTATTTTAAATAGCTAGCTGTCAGACTGAATACTTGATAGACAAGTTGCAAAATATCCAACAAATGTTCGCTAACTTTGGATAATTAATTTTCCAAATAAGCGAAGCTGTTTTCCCAAAAAAACGGAACTAATTAGTGCAGCAATTGAAAGGATCAACACTGGAAGCAAACTTTGTTGTTTGTAACTACAAACTTCATGGATGCAACGCCATCACCCCCAGTGGAATATTCCGCTCCTTTTTTTCGGGCACCTCAAAGTATGCAATACGCAAAATGCGCGCAAATTAAGCAATTAGCCAAGTTGTTGTTGGATGTCCTTAGGACGAAGTGTAATGCAGGTTAGCCCGAGGACATTCAAGGATCTAATTGACACACAAATATCATCATCGCACTTAGCATTTTCAGCGCCTTAACGACAGTTCCAGTGAAATAAATTGAATTTATGCCTTCGCATTGCAGTCCGAGTTTGACTCCATTTTGGGGCTCCTTTTTGGCACATTGCTTATTGATTATTTGCACTAATTTATGAAGCTAATAAAATTGTCAATTTGTATGCGTGCAGCGGCACTCTAACACTCCCCAAACTCAGACCCAGACTCAGCCCCTTTCTCATGCTAAGGGGTGTGGCTGACAAAACCATTAGATTTAAGTGTCTGGCTAAGGGTTTGGCTACAGGGCACAATGCCAACGGCGTCCGCAAATTGACGCTGCAGGACATTTCTGGTAATGATGATTTTTTTCTCACTCTCTCTCTGCCTAGCTTGGCAGCCAGTGAAGCGTTGCCCAATTCGCCATTTTTGCAGGATTTTGTGCGTTTTGGCCATCTTTAAGTCGGTTCAGCTTTTAATGCCGCATTCAAGTTTAGGCAGAGCCTTAAGGATTTCAGCAGAGATTTTGGCAATTGGTTAAAGGCAATTCACAGTCGTTGGCAGTGATTTAACTTACACTTGGCGTGAGAGCTTAACCAATAAAATGGATTTATATAATGCAACTTTAAAATAGTTTTAGCTTGTCGACCTTTTAAACTATTTCACACAACTCAATCTTTGGTGTTGGTTTCGTTTTTCAATATTGTTATTTAAGAAATAATTTCGTTCGATGTTCTTTAAGCTTTGAAAGCCATGTTAACATTGTCCCCTAGGAAAATGTTTTCCGCTGCTTGTGCAACCCTCGCATAAACAACATTTTAGCGCAATTTCTTCCCGCTATCCCCCCTCTTCTAACACTACAAACGCTTTCAACACAAAGCACCCATTTCCACTTAGGGAACCTTTTGGAATAAGAATAACAAGTAACAGCATGCAGCTTTAAAGCTTTTACGCCATTTTGTATTGGGAATAAAAGGCATGAGGAAGTAGAGAGGAAGGGGGATCGACCGTTAGCGCTCAGCCACTTGATGATGAAGACATTTTTCTTGCTTAAAAAATTGTATTTACAACATCATTTGCGCTTAAATATGTTATGTGGCAAAGGGGAAGGGGACAGGAAGGGGTTAAAAAGTAGAGGCACCTTAAAACCCATTCAAAGTGCGGCCACTCAAGTGCCACTTTTTTATAGTGCCGCCCCCGCCGCGCCGCAGCAGCGTCTCAAAGCCCCATAGCCATAGAACACAAATTTTATGCCGCTTTATGGCAACTTTAGTGGTCAATGCAACAACAACAACCAAAGCCACAACAACATTGACGAAAAAAGAAACCACAAACTCAAGTAGCGGCCATAAAAAATGGCTGACTGACGAAGTGAAGTCCCCTTTCGTTTCTTCTCTCTCATCGCAGCTTGTTAAATTATGTAAAAATGTAATTTTCATAAAAAGAAAACCCGCAAGGAGTTAAAGGGGCGTTGTGGAGGCGTGGCTGTAAATGCCATTACACGTTGGCCGAGTGTTTGCCAAAGCGTCTGCCTTTTGATGTCCTTTTGCTTGTAAATTGAATCAAAATAAAATTTAGATACCTTCGCAAATTTCCACTAGGTTAGCACATTTTCTTGACCCTTTTTTTTATACTCCTTGCTCAATGCGGTTAATGGACACTTAGAACGAGAGAGAGAGCAAAGGCTGCCTAAAAATTGTTGTGGGTTGCTTGGTTTGTTAGGTTACTCAAAAAAAAAAAAAAAAAACTTGACAATTATCACAAAGCTACACTATGTTTTTTAAATTTTATTTTTGTCTTTGTATTTATGCTACAAAGGTGCAACCCTGACCTGCCTACAGCCAATTGGAGGGTGGTTAAGATGGAGAAGACCGAAGGACCCACACGCAGCGTGGTTGCAATCTTAAATGCAGAGTGCCTTCCCAAGATTGCAGCAACAAACAACATGATCAATTTTGGGTTTAGTAATGTATCCGTTGAGGCACACGATCCGGATACAATGACCGGAGCGCCGGTCGAGCAGGATCTGCTCGCAGAAATCGATCCACTAGAAGGGTTGGAGCAGAAGTTGAGCTTCACGACTAAACAAGAACTTGTGGCACGTTGTCATATAATGGCAGACGATGTCTCGATGTCCGAAGAGAGCGAGGACAGCAACAATTCTACACCTGAAATTACGAGACTTAGAGATTCTCGGAATCATTCTCACATTTGGCTTCTACTTAAACGCTGCCCTTCGCACTTAGCATAAACTTTATTTAAGGTTATTCCTTTCATTCCTACGCAAGGTTTTGAAGAAAAAGTTGATCTCCCTTTGGCCGTTGATACTCTTAACAACGTCGAGCCCGCTAACGCGCTCTCTTCTCAACAACTAGAATATATAATTCCTGCAGTTTTTAATCAGTTTCTTCATGAGAAGAAACCTAGAAACTCGACATGAATAAATGAAGAAGCATAAGAAGAAAAAAATATTCAAACCATAAATAAACTATAGGCTTATACTATATATCATAACCATGCTAATTAAAAATAGTATAAATTAAGTGCTCTAATCACATGGAAATCTTTACCTCAAAGTTCACTTGTCTTTCATTAATTTTTAGCTAATTGTAAGAACTCTCTCACTCCACTCCACTCATCCCAGCCAGCTGCTAGCCACATTCCAAAAACCTCAATACCAATTTCTGGTAGGCCTGAAAGTGGCCGACTGATTGGAAGAGTGCCATTAGCTTTTATTGGAGCACATGTTTGGTGTATACTAGTTACACACGCACACACACACACACACACACACACACATGCTGAAGTAGCTTTGTCACAAAAATTGCCAATGTTATGGGATTGGGTGGAATGGTTGGGAAGACGTTTTGACCTTATTGCTTTTAGTTAGAGGCAGTCGTTCTTGTTTGTTGTTTGTTTGTTTGACTGATTTGCTGTTGTTTATTTTGATTTCCGGTTCAAATGCTCGCCTTCACGGCCTTCCCGGCAAAGTACCCGCTGCTTTCGATTTCTACGTTGATTGTGTTGTCGCTAACGCAGCAGGACTCCATTCACCCCATCCTGCTCCTGACATTTTCTGCTAGTTGTGCTGTCATTTCGGTCGTGTGTGCGAGAGAGCAGCAGCAGATTAGTATTGACAAACAGCACAAACAGGACAAGTAGGCAGCAGGATACAGTCTGGCGACAGTTGAGTAATCCAATAAACACCTACTACACACACTTATACACACTGCTAACCTGTGTTTGGTCAGCCAATTCGCTATTTGAGGCAAGTTTTTGTTTCCATCGACAGAACTTTAAAGCGTATGCCTTTATTTTGTTTTTTGATCTTTTCTCTCTTGCGCTGTGTGTCAATTGGCCCCAATAAACAGTTCATAGCACTTCTTTAATGGCCTGTTATCCCATTTGAATTCAATTGAATTCCATTCAAATTTGACAGCATTATTATTTAACATAAAAAAGCCATTAATCGAGAATTTATGTTTTTCACATTTTTGTTTTTTGTTACTTGTTTCGTGTTTTTTTTTTTTTTTTTTTTGCATGTCGTTAATGCTGTGTAAAGTCATAATTTTCGATTTATGTATCAGGCGCTGAGTTGTCGCAATTCTCGCATTATTTTGCGACATTAAAAAGCGACAGTTGAACCTTTTGACATCAAACAACTTTGAGCACTGGAAATAAAATTGATAATTATATGGTTTACAGTAACCAAAGGAAATTAAAGTTCTTTAAGCCAAACATAGAATTGCTCAAAATTTAATGTAATTAAAAACTTCAATGCTTTTAAAGAGACAGTTTTTATTAAATTTCATTGGCATAAATGTTAAACATTTTTATTAATAAATTGAAATGAAAGATGTGCTTTTCATCTACTTGCCACATTGACCAACTCTGCTTCCCTTTTGGAGGCCAGCAGGTCGCATGAAAAAAAGCGCAAAATTAAACTTTTTAATCATTTTGGTGGGACGCCAATTAAATGTTAATGCAGTTGGAGAGCTTTAAGAATAAAAAAGAGTTTATATACTATGTACATGCAGTAAGTAAGAGAGAAATATTTGAAAATAAAATGCAGAAGTTCTTATTAAGACCACAAATGAAAACGTAATTACGAGCAATTATAGAAACGTCTATTTCACACATGCCAAAAGCAAAAACGATTTTTATTAAATAAAACAAAAAAAGAAGAGGAACAAAAGAAACAATATATAGAATAAAAGACAAAATAAAAGTATTGGAGCGTAAAACTTTTTGGCAGCAAACTTCTGCAAGCAATTAAATATATTTGTCACTTTGCAATGGCTCACAAGCTGAAGCTGAAGTTATCAAAAAAAAAACCACAAACGTGAGCGGAGAATGGAAGGGGGAGGGGAACAACAATTGCAGCTGCAGTTGGCAGTGAAAAAGGGGGTGGATGGCGGGAGAGTTGCATGTTTTGCTTGTCAAACATTAAACTGTGCAGCATGTCGCAAATGTTTGGCTCGGCTTCTTTTGGCCAGAGAGAGTCTTGGCTTAAATGCTGGGGCCAAAGACGCAGCTCAGCGCCAACCTCAACATCAACTTGGCCCAAAACCGGCGCCTGTGACAACTTTTGAGTAAAAATTTTGCCGCTGCCAAACTGTAAAAAGCGTTGCTACTGTTTTTGAGGACTTGTTAACTGCACAGCAACAAAAACAACAGCTGTCGTATCCTTTGTGTGTGTGTGTGTGCGCCTTTTATAAAGTTTTAATCATGTAAGGCATACCAATTGTTAAATATGTATATTCGCTTATGTACAAAATGTATACTTGTGCTGGCAGTTTAACGAACGCTGCAACCAGTCTGCCCCTCGCTTGCAACATTTTGTTCAGCATAATTTGAGCTGTCATCAGAATTTTACAACACTGCAAAACCAGCTTTAATTAATTACTCAGTAAGCAACGCTCACAAGGGGTATATTCGAACAATATATTATTAAAAATTGATCAGAATCTCTTTGTTTGAGTACATTTCAAAAGTTAAACAAAAAAAGGTATTTCCTTGCACGATATCAAATTGGTTGTAATAGGATAAAAGATAGTCATACAGTATTTGAAAGTTACTATCCACACCCATTTTTTTCTTCCTCAAACCGAAATGCAATTTTCATAATGCAAAATTATTATGATAAATGACATAATTATGATGAATGGTTTTATTTACAAAAAAAGGCAGCAAATGAATGATGAACTGTACCCTTTATTGCATAATCCACTTTGTTTACACATCGATTTAATGTTAATTATTTTTTTTCATTAATAAAGAATGAAAATAAACTAAGATTTATTTTGCTTAGCGAGATATTTTTGTAAAATCAACCTGCAACATTTCCCAAACTTAAGGAGCTTGAAGGTTGGATTCCTCTGACTACTCTCTCTCTCTCTCTGTCTCTCAGTTAGTCACTCTGCAGGGACACTGTGTATGCAGCCAAGTGGAATCAATTAATCTCTTTCCGTAAACATTTGCCAGCAGCCCGAGCAGCAATAACAAACATGAGCAGCCCTTTTTGGTGGAGAGACGATGCTGACGTCTAAGCAGCCCAAAAATAGAGTTGAAGTTGCCTCCACACACACACACACACACACACACACTCACTCTTAGACGCCACTTGGCGCTGAGTGAAATGTTTCAGAAAGTGCAGCTCTTGCAGCTATGAAAAATGATAAATTTCACTTTGTAGCGACAGTAACCCAAAACCCAACTCAACCCCAAGCACCCCTAATCCTCCCCTTACGTTCCCACCTTCAGCAGAGACCCTTACTCCACGAGCGCTCTTTTATTATTTATCAAGCTTATTACACAAGCAGGCAACATTGAGGAGGAAAACCTTCAACTGCAACTGTGCAGCAGCAGCAAGAAGAACTCATTTTTGGTAGAGTTCTTGCCAGTTTGCCGCCTGGTTTGATATTGAAAAATTATTGCTTTTTATGAAATAGTGCCATAAATTATTCGTAATACATTAACAATTATTTAGTAGTTGTTATTTTTGTGCAATCTACTCAAATGCGTGATATATTGCCCGATACTTACTCAAGCCGGCGACTCCAGAGATTTAGAGACATAGACACATAAATTAATTTCATTTTGTAATCAATTACCTAAAAAAGACAGAGAGAAATGGGGGAGAAACGTCAATTTAAAATTCCGAATAACTGACTGTGTATTAAAATTAAAAATATGGAAAATGTTAACAAGATTAGTTCAAGAGTTTAAATCTAGTATTTGGAATTTAATAATAAGGTTGTTAATAATAAGGTTTTTCATTTGGAATATACATATACCTAAGTGTAACATAGTTTCAACAGTTTTTCACACTATTTTTTTATACTTTGCTTACAGCATTATGGTTTGAAGAGTTAACAACACCAGACTCAAGGCTCAAGACAGCAGACGCTTTATTGATTTATCACGTTTGGCGTGAGCTATAATTGGTTTAGCTGGTAGCTTTTATGGCTTAAACATCACTTGCAGAATTTGCGACGAATTTGAGAGATTTATGACTGCTTTCTTGAGTCTTCTCTTGGCTATATTCATACGCAAAATTGGCAGAGCAAATTATGTGTTTAGCTGTGAAAGTTTAATTATAATTTGCTTTTCATGCTGATGGATATTGTGTGGAGGAGTGATTAATGCCTTAAGCCTTTGCGATTGTCTGGCGAGCTTGAGTAGTGCTTAAATTTATTAATTATGGGTAATTAATTTGCGTGAAATGTGGATTAGACGCAAACCCTACGAAGGCACTTAAAAGTGGGCACAATTTGTTCGAGTATTAGATATGGATAAAGTGGTTTTATACCTATTAGAAAAAACTATAAGCACACTTTATGGTGAAATATTATTTTTTAATCCTTAGCTTAGCTCAAATTTAACCACTGAATTAGTGGAAGGTCCCATTTGCTAGCACTCGTAAAATTTGTTTTAAGTTTAGTATTAGATACAAGATTTAATTTGTTAAAAAATTAAATAAACAACCACTGAATTTCACGTATTGCTTCACTGAGCTCGCAATTGTCGCCGGCAACTGGAGTGTCAAATTTGGGACAAGTTTCAATTAAAATGCCAAACAACAACAGCAAAATGCCAAGCAATAAAGATGGCTACATTCTATATACATACATACATACATATAGGTATGTTACCAGTTTATATATTTACCAACTGGATACTGAAAGCTGTGAAGCGGCTGGCCAAAAAACAACCGGCGGCAATTGCGTGCAGCCGAATGGAACATTTTAAGCAAATTATTTGTAATCATCCCGTTGGCACCTAAATAAACAACAACGTAAAGAGCGACCATTTTTTGGGGCGTCCCGGTTTTTGGTCAACCGACAACCGTTCGCTGGATTTGAGCCCTATATTGCCCTAAAGTCTCGCCTTTGTGTGTGTGTGTGTGTGTGTGTGTGTTGGTGTTTGTATTAGTGTGCGTGCGCGTGGCGACTATTTCACTTTAGCCAAACAAAACGAGCGCTCTAAAAATGTTAACAAAACATAAACAAAATGCACTAATAACAAACTGTCCAGTGACACAGGGAAGAGGAAGAGTGTCATTATGTAATGTCCTTGGTGACAGTTTAAGGAAGACTGCCTTTAAATTTAAAGTGTTAACATTATAGATGATAGATAGAAAAGGATACATTGAGAGGGAACAGAAGTGAGAAGAGACCACAAAAGCCATAATTCATTATTAGTGCTGACACAAGCTCAGTGCTATAGAATTGATGCGCACTCAAGTGCATGATTTAAATGCTTAAATTAGCTTGGATTGTGTTTTTAGTTTAAGAAAGTTTACTTTGCAGTTTTTGGTGTATAAAATGTAAATTTGAATTGTAATTAAGATAAGAATAAATGATTAATAGAAGAGTGAAATATAAATGAGTGTAAAAGAGCACAGAATTACAGATTTGGTGAATAGTAAATATTTAAATATTAGCTTCTAACTAATTTCTTAAGTTTTTTAAATTTTTTGTTGTTGTTGTTAAATCTTTTATCGGCTTGAGAATTCTCATACCTCATGCATGTTTCATAAATAATACAAAAATATTGTAACAAATTACGTATACGTAACAATGCGAATTATCTTATAAGACTAAATAAATGGAAATACATCTCCTCCTGTATGATAATTACAAGCTTTTCAACACACATTTACAAATGTTTACTCTCTTCCACACACACTTAGCTATATCCCTTATCCTTATAGGCAAGGGCAGATTTGCTTAGCTAAGCAAACAAAAAAGGAATTCCCCCCTTTAACTCCCCTCTAGCCAAACCACACACTCACACAAACACACACACTCTTATGCGTAGATAGTTGGCAATGCGGAAGCACTTGAACTACGGCAAAGGACCAGGCAGCGGGGGTGTGGGAAGGAGGAGAGCAACCGTTAGCACATATGTTTATAATGGCTTTTTATAACTGCCAGCAACTACGATGTGAGCACCCAACGGGTAAAGAGAGGCACAGGAGACCATTGTCAGCCCAGTTCTGTTCTTTTTGTTGTGACGATGTCAAAAGAAAAACAACATAGGGTATTCAAAGCTTGTGCTTAAAGTGTGAATTTGTTGAGCATTTGAATAATTGAATCAAAGCCAAGCGAGAGATAATTAAATGTCACGTGATTTGAAGGAAAATGTTCTGGAGAATGTTGATAGACTTTCTTAACGTCTGATGTGATAATAAAAATTTCTTTTAACAATACCTAAGCAATTTTTTATTGATTCATTCTCATCCTAGGGTATCTGTTAGTCTATCATAGTGGAACTGTTTTTTTTTTACTGTAATCTCGATTGCGTTGTTGTTAGTGTTTGTTTATTTTTTTTATAGTTGTTCTGTAGCCGTGTCTCGTGTACTTTAATTGCGCCTTTACTGCAGCAGTGTTGTTAGCAAACACACATGCCTTTCCCCCCTTCACTCCTCTTCCTTTTCTGTGCAGTGTGTTCGTTCTCTCTTTCGCTCTCTTTGAGGCCATTTTGCGATAGGGACAGGAAGTCAATGACTTTGTCGCTTGCCGCTGAGCCGTTTATATAAATAGAGCTGTTGGCAGTAGATTTTAGTGGGCCCAACATGACGGTCATCCTGCTTGTAGTTGTTGTTGTTTTAATTATGCGACTTTTGCCACTTGGTGGAAACACGCAAGGCCTTAACGCCTCAACGGAACCTGTGCCCGGGGCATTAAGTCATTAAGTTTTATTGGCAACATAGCGCCTTGTTATGGTTAATCATTAGGGTTAATTGTTTAAATTAAAGCGCGATGTTGCAAGGCATTTAAATTACTGCAGTTATGTGCGAAATAAACAGAGAAAAATAGGGCTAGAGAGAGGGAGAGAGAGAGAGAGAGAGAGAGAGAGGGGGAGAACAGCAGCGATACATAACATAAATCATTGTTGGCATTTTTAAATTGGCTTTTGCGCCGGCACATTCCGCTGGTCAGGATTAAGGGCAGGAAGGGAGAAGGAAGAGAAGATGGCGAAGGAATGCAGCAAACAGAAAACGAGCTCTGGCAACAGATTCATTCATTCCAAGGCATAAATATATGAACGTACTGCAGGCCAGCGGAAATTTAACAAAAATTGAGTCAATTTGAATAAGCCTGGAGCGTGAGCAGGATAAGGAACACGCGCAGCAGCCACAACAACAACAACACATAATAACAATGAAAGCAAAATATGAAGTAAAAGCGTAAAAGGCACAAAGTGAACAAAATAAAGAAGCAGAAGTAGAGTATTCGTATTCGTATGTAGGACAACAACAACAACACCTGAAGCAACGTGGTCCATAAAGCAGATTTTTGGTTGGTTAAAAGGCAACAAAAAGTAGCACAAAAGAAAGTTAATATAATTGTGAATAATGTATGAAACTAGTGTTTACCAACAGTTTTCTCATCAATGTGAGTGTTGAATGCATTCTTACACTATACTTTTCTCTTTGTTTCTGATTATTTTGATTTTATCCTCCAATTGTTCCGTTAAAAAATATACATATATACATACCAAACCTTTGATATGAAATTCCAAAACTTTCTAGCAGCTTTTAGATTTTAAATCCCTTCCCGTTTTGTGTATCCTATTAAATAGTTGTTTTTAGAGTCAACTGTAATTAAAATCAACTAATCGATGATTTCTTCTTATCTCCACATATCTTCTTTCTTTTTATATTTTCTACATTTCATAAATTTGCTTAAAGCTTCCTAAATTTGTTTGCTTAATCGTTTGCAGTATTTCTTTTCAAATTCCATACACAATATCGTTCCCTTTTGGGTCTTGCACCAAAGCAAATCGAATTATAATAGAACTCAATCAACTATTCGTCTGCCAAGGCGAATCCTTTTGCCGAAACTTGGCCATGTTGCCAAAAGACAACTTTCTCAGGCAAGTATTTCTTCAATAACTTTGGCAAATACTACTCAACGACACACCGAAGAGAGGGTGAAAGAGACCGAAGGAAAACGCAATTGCTGTCAATTGTAGCGTGGAAATTCGCATGCAACATAAAATTATAAGCAATGCCGCAAGGCATTCGCCCAAAGGCGAAAAACTTTTCGTTGTACCAATAACAACAGTTGTTGGACAAGCAGCCAACGTCTGTCGAGCTTTAGTTTGTGGCAAGCCACCCCCTCCCCCCACCCAACGTCTGCGCAACCATGCCCATTGAGCCAGTGTTGAGCTGTCTAATGCATTGATTGATGAGAATGTCATGAACTTATGACATTGATAGTTATAAATTATTATTATTTCGACATTGTGCTTTTTGCACAAATAAACGCTGAAAACATTTTCATCAGTTTCTTACGCTCTGTTTCTGTTTCTTTTCACTGTATACTTTCTGTTTTTGTGACTCAACATTTGACAACTAATTGACATTTAAAATGCGACCAGCATGGATTTTCTTCTCTCCCTGTTGGTCGAGTCATACTAATACTGACTAGTCCAAATACTTTTCCTCGCCCCTCCAACTTTCTCAACAGCCTAGTCATCAACTTGTCTTATCCTCGCCGTCGCTTCGTCCTTGTCTCGTCTACGTTATGGTTGTTGTCTACACAAACAATGCCCATAATAGATGGATAGATACATTCACAAATCCACAATACACAGCTCTGATCCATTTGAATGGCATGTTTTGTTGTTGCTTTTTTTTATATTGTTATCAATAAGCCAAGGAATGTGAAAGAGGGCTAGAAGGGGCTGGCGGATACTATGAGAGGCTTTTTTCTACACAAAACAAAAGTCAACTCATTAAACAGAAGTCGACGAAGAGGATGATGATGTGATGTTGTCGATGAGAATTGTGAGTGAAAACAACAAGCTGGTAAATAATGCTTGAGAATTTGTAAGAATGGTAAAGTCAAGTAATGACAAATAAGTAGGGGTTGAATATTGATTAACTATTTTTAAAAGGGTTGTAAAAATTGCTTATGAAAAAATGTAATCAGTATTGAGTAAGTAGTAAAAATATATTCGGTATACGTTTACATTATACAAAAACTTTTTTCTCGAGTACAAAACTTGAGTCCATTTAAATTAAGAATTGTTTACTATACATCAACCATCAACATTTTATAGTCTTAGAGCTACTTCCATCATATTCAGAGCCACCTTTTACAAAATGACCAAACACATTTCCTGTTTTGCGGAGTTCTCTTTTTTTGTTTGTTTGCTCTTTCTACGTTTTCTTCGCTTTGCGGCCATTTTCTGTTGTCCAACGTTTTGGTTGGTGGGCACTTTTGGGCCGTTGCTTTTGCTGTTTATCATTTTGGCATCTTCATTGCTGTCATTAAGCGCGCATTACCCAGCCCTTGCCCCGCCACCACACCTGACGTTTTTATAAATGTTTCAAAAATATACACACACAGAGGGGGAGAGCACTGCATACATAGCTCTAGTCTCTGCTGGGCTGGCAATATTTATAAAGAGAAATTTGATAAATGCTTCTTGGGGGTTTATTTAATGTGCGCCAAGTGCGTTCATTGTGCAAAATAATAATAAAAAAAAAGTACGAAACCAGCCACAAATAAACTCTAAAAAAAATGAAAACAACAACAACAAGAACAACAAATATAGAAACAGTAAGGGGTGTGCCATATTTTATAATGGAATCTCTTCGGCCTGTGTTCTGTCTAAGGTAAAAGTTGCCCAATTTTTAAAGTGATTTTAATGTGGTGCAGCTTTCCCCAGCTTTTGAGCATTTGAGTTATTGACAAAGTTTGCTTTACCTCTGAAAAATTGAAAAACTCACGTTTGTCCAAATTCATAATACCGTATGAAATAATTTCCACTACGGCTTATTAAGATGTTCAATTGCTTTAATATTTCATCATGTTGAAATATGTTTAAAATAATGTTAACATTGAATACGAATTTTATTATATAATTAAAAACAATTCATCCTAAGAAATATACAAATTAAGATACCAATTCTTAGATTATCCCAATAGAAGTTTCTTTGAATTTAACTTAAGGAATTTTCTATATAAAACTTGTTGCTTTGACAATTATGGAATGGAATTCTTGGAACATCCTTTCTTTCATCAGTGAATCATGCTGATTAAATCTTGTCTAGACTCTGTTGTGTTCATGTTGAGTTTTTCTGCTAAAACACTTTCTCCCTTCTTAAACTTAACGTTCGCCCTATATATATATTCAAACAAATAACATATTTAATTAGAATTATTCAGGGCAGTTACAGGTTTATGAATACACAATGTCCGGCAACCGCTGCCAGATTAATTTGTATCTGTGTATTTGCAAGTTACCAAAAACACGACAAGGCCCGAAATACACAAAAAATTTACAAGGCAACGCAGACACATCCATCAATTTGCACGAGTATAACAAACACACATGAATATTATTTATGTATATGTATATTAATTTGCAGGCGTCACGTCTGCGGCCTGTTGATGACGATTATGATGAGAATATGATGATAACGTTCTGTCCACAGACGCCATTGCGTCTGCTGCTCCTGATGATGATTATGATGCTTATGGTTATGATGATGATGGGAATCTGTTGCAGACACCGCAACAAAACTGACGCCAACTCCAATGGGAGCGTTTACTTCAACAGTCAAAAGTTTTTCCACATGACGCATGAAAGAAATTTTCATCAAATTTTCTGCATACTCATCAAAAATTGTTTGTTTTGATTTAAGTGGATTTCGTTGAACCCTCAGCTCATATCCGCTCCGTCTGTTTGCTTGTTGTTTGTTTATATTTTCATAAAATTTTTATTGCTTTATTTTTCGAAATTCGCTATTTTTTGTTTTTTATAGCGATACTTAAGTGGTTATGGATAGGTAGCATTCCATTTGGTTCGCAGCTTCTTTTTTTACTATTTTTTATACGCCCAACTACTCAAAACTTTTCATGATTCAGAGTAGCTCGTGTTTGGTCGGATAAATAGAGATTCGAATATGAGTTGCTGATGAAAAGCTATATTTATTTAATATTAAGACTTTTATTTTTGTTATGCCTCTCAATGATATTAATTTAATGCGTTGACTGCAAATGCAATTCGGCAGAAATTTATGATTGTCTCATTTTTATGCAGTAAAATTTTAAAACAAACGAATTTTGGGAAATATATTTTATTTATTTAAAATGTTCACAAGTGAATAAATTTATTTATATAAATACAAGTTTTTAATTATTTTTTTGCAGTCTTTTCGTTGTAAATAACAATTACTTAAATTGTTCTTTACGAAAAATATACGGCTCAACAAAGGCGCTTTAAATTCAGCTTCAAAGCAATAAAAGGCAATATTTTTTAGGCTTTTTTGTTGATGCTCGGATTATTTTCTTTAAGCTCTTAGCTGCTTAGACCCAAACTTCAACGCAGCAAAACATGAGCAAAAACCAAACAATAGCCAAAGCTTACACATAACTAAGGAGAACGGGAAACGAGAAGTTTGTGTTGAGTTTAGCTTTGAGGCAGGGGGTTTTTTTTTTTTTTTTATATATGTATATATATGTATGAGTATAAATTGAAAAGCTAACCGCAAAATGTTGGTTTACAAAACTCCAGGACTCCAGGCTGCCAGTCAACACACAACAACATGGGGTGTTCAGTGTTAAAAAGGCCAAAAAGCATACAGTGCATATAATGGCCAACAACTAAAACAACTACATACAGCAACAGCAACAACAACAACAGCGACGCTTGTTGGCCATGCAAATACAATAATTATTTTAAATTGCAAGCAAAAATATTTGCGCATTTGTAAATTGGCAGCAGGCAGCATAAACAACAACAACAACAATAACTGCCTCTTTCCTTTTGTTTTTGATGCTGTGCTATTTTTTCACGTTTTCATTAAATTTTTTACGTTTTTCGTTGCCAGACGTTGAAAAGTATGCTACGATTTCACTCAAAACTTACGCCCACCGCCCCTCAACAACAGCCGCTGCCGCCGCCATTGTCTGACCGCATTAGCACTTGGACCAGCGAACCAGCAACAACAACAACAACAACTAGAAGAAGCACAACAATACATTTCACATCCTATGCCGGTGAGAACTAAATGAAAGAAGAAAACGACACGGAAGAAAAAAACAACATTAACAAAAGCGAAGCGACAATGAACTGTACGGAGAGGTGGCAACGCTGGCAGCTGAGCTGAGTTAAGCTCAAGCTGGGGGATTTGGCTGAGGGTATTCCTTGAGTACGGTGACGCATTCAACAGCTTGGAAGTAATAGACCCAAACAAAAACACAATCCAACACAGTCAACAATTGACCAAAAAAAAAAAGAAGAGGACTTAGAAAAAAGAACACAAGCAAAACATCAACTCAAGAATTGTGAGAGAAAAGTAGTAAATAAAATAAGGCAGAAGTGTACTGAAGATAAAATACCCTAGCATAAGCAAATTAACTAAAGAGGTATAGAAATTTTATTTTATTTTTAAAAATATCTGCAGATACAAAAGTTCTTAAGTGAAAACAATAATGTTGCAAAAGTAATCATATATTTGAAAACTATAATTTTATTCTTTTTAAAGTGTGACAAAATACTTCACAGATTTATAGCACCCACAAAAAAATATATAAAAAAATAAGAAAAATAAACTTTTTTACATTATTTAACGACTTGGAGCACAATATGTGTGTGTGCTTGACTTTAGGCAGAAAAGGTTCTCTAATTAATTGCTTCTGGCAACAGATACTTAATTGAAAGTCTTATTCCATGCTCTATACACAAACAGACTTTAAATCAATTGAGCCAAAAGAACCCCAAGTCCTAAAGTTTTTAGCTCTTAATGTTTCAATCAATCAAAAGGCCATTTTTTTTCCTTGTTCGAAGGCCCATAATATTGAATACCATCAATAACAATAATTTTCATAAATATGATAAGACATAAATCACAAAGTAGCAGGCGCCACAAAGTGCCAGCAACAGAATCAGAGACTAGAAACACGGAACAGGACTCTTCTGGATTGCCACTTGGTCATGCGAGGCACGCGCACGTCTGGCCTGGCGGGAATTTCGAGCAAGTAGGGGGAGGGTTGAGTGCCAGGGGCACGCTTGCTAAGCAGGACGTCGGGATGTGGGACACAGGACGTCTGGTGACGCCGTCACGCGGCGCTGTCATAGCGCAATAAAAATAAAAATCTAATTAGTATGCCGTTGACAGTTTAATCGTGATTACGCTGGCAAAAATTTCAGCAAAACAGAAAAAAAACGAACGAACAACAAAGCGGAAGAGGAAGAGCGACGCTGGGTGGAGAGGGGTTGGGGAGTAAAGAGAATCGTCAACATGCCAACAGTTGATTTTTGTTGTTCTCCATTTTGTTGCTGGTTTTTAGGACGTTGTTCTTGGCATTTCCGGCAGTCGTCGTCGTCGTTGTTGTTGTCGTTGCGAACGCTGCGTGCCTGCCACAACAATTCCATGTGAATGTGTGTGTAATTATGTATGTGTGTGTGTGTTGGTGGTTTGTGTGTGCCAAAAGTTTACTGCTGTACAACGAGCAAAAGGCGCCAACAAATTCATCAGCTACAAAATGGGTAAGTGAAAAATAAAAATAAAGTGAGGTTCGCTCATGAAGTTAATTTTTAATTAAAAAATAAATAAAATAAATGGTATGAATAGTGTTTTATATGAAGTAAGTGTAGAAAAAGGTGTCAGAATAATTGCAATTTCACATTATATTATTTGCATTAGCAATGAAATCTTTAAACCGATTTTCCTTTCAATCACCCAAAGTAGATCCGTCAGATTCTTGAAGATTATTGCATTAATACCCGTAGCTTTAATCTAAAAACCGAAAAGTGTATTCAAAACTCGGCACGTTCATAATATTATATTCTCTTCAAACATACATAAGTTTCAATGTAACCTCGCCTGTATTTTTTTTTGTGTGTGTGCAACATATGTACGTGTGATATACACCCACACACTTAGTTACACACACCACTCTACTTCTCCTCTCTGTCTCTTTACCCACACTAGTAACCAGTGCCCGCTCTTAGTTGGCCATTGAAATGCGTGTCTAGTGAAGGATACGCGCGACGTGATTGAAATTTTCGAACAGGCGTCGAAGCTATGCTTTTAGAGAGAGTATGTGTTAGGGTGTGTGTGGTGTGTGTAGGAAACCTTAAAATATGACCAAAGTTGCTGCCACGTCACTTGGCCGCTTGTCAGTCAGCATTCAACAGAGTCAAAATCAAGCTGTTGTGTAGCTCGGCCTCAGACCGGAAACGGAAGTCGCATTGATGAATTGCCTACAAGCTTTAACTGCAGCTTTAACTGCAGCAAGAACATTTAAGTTCAACTCAGTATGCAACGACTTTTCTGTTTTTTAATATGAACTGCCTCAAGGGATCTGCGTTATAAAGTTGAGATTTATAAAGGAGACGCCTCTGCAACTATATGACTTCATACATACATACTTAAAAAGTCTGTTGCAATAAAAAGCGAAGCACTGCCGGGGAAATATAAAACGTTATTAAAGCTGGCGGAAATGCAGACAAAGCGACAACTCATTGCATTCATTTTGCCTAAAGTGTCAGACGATGGCGACGATGGGAAGCTGAAAATTGCAAAGTACTGAAAAGCTGAAAAACTGAACTGAAATGAACTCAAGTGGAAATGGGGGGTGTGTGGAGGAGAGGAGGAGTGGGCGTGGCAGACAAACAGCACGCACATAGCATCAAAATTACAATATTTGCAAAAAAAAGGAGTCGCAAAAAATAATAATAAAAATTTTTATGACTGGCGGGCAAAAAAAAAGAAAAAAAGAACTCAGCTGGACAAAAAATTGTTCCATGCTGGTAAGTCATAAAAGGCGCTGAAAGAAATCGAAATTAAATAGATTGGAATAAAGGCAATGACTAATGCTAACTGCATTGGATAAGAAAGGAAATTACCTGAGAATTACAAGCAGTTAAAAAAAGCGTAGTTTCTTATCTAGATTAACGAAAAAAAAATCCATCTCTAGATGCCAATTCATATATTATTTATTAAACAACACAATCGATTTAAACCTTTTCGAATATTTGATTAGTTAATGCGCATTTAAAACATAATCTCTTTAATGAAGAGAAAGTAGATTGCCATTTGTCGATTTGGTACACTGAATAATTTGTGGCTTTTAATATTTGAAATTATATTGCAGCTCCCTGCACACAAAAGTTTAAGGTTGTTTATGGCATTTGTTGTGGCTTTTCCATTTCCCATTTCCCAATCGAACAAACTGAAAGCCCAAAAGCCACAACATTATGAAACCGCAAAAGAGATAAGTGACCCATACTGTATATGATTTTTGTTGAGTTAATTGCCAGATAGATACACACACGCTCTGGTCACACTATTTACACACACTCACCTGGCAGTGTTGTTAGGCAGACGATGCAAATGATGAAAATCTTGCACACTTTTATCCTTGGCAGCTGCATTCTATTAAAGGCGATTAACAGATTAAGCGTAAATTCCTTGTTCAACTTTGATGTTAAATGTTTTTTTTTTTTTTTAATTTTTAACCGCAACGATTTGCGCACAATATCCGCTATTTGTAACAGCAGAAATCAATTTTTACATTTTCAATCTCGTGTTTTTGTGTTTTCTATTTTTTTCCCCACTGCAATCGCAATTTCCCTTTTTTTATTCTTTTTTTTATGGTTGGTTTTCTATTTTGCGGTTGCACTTAATGCATATTTTCATATGATTTCTGCCATCGCTTTTGTCGAATTCCGTTTTGAGCTTTGCTTCAATTGCCAGCCACAATTAGCAGTCAGCTGCACAGTGCCTAACATATGTATGCGCACACACGTACTGCTTGTATTAAGTTTCCTGGTCTAGGTCGCTCTGGATTGTGTAAATACGTTTGAGGTTAGCAGAGTTGTGAATTCAGCATTGAACTCGATTTGGCCATTTGCATATTTCATATCCTTTTTTTTGCATATTCATTTCCTGCTTGCACTAAATTCCACTTTATTTCGTTAAGCGTGGGGAGCTTCCATTTTCTTTTCACAGTATTCCTTTGTTTGATTTCACTTTTCTCGGTTTCCTTTTACTTCAATATTGTGTCTGAATGGGATAAACATGCCAGCTGAAACAATATGAATAAAGTATAAATTATTAGCATTGTTTAGTTAGAGATAATAATTTGCTTAAGGTATTTAGTTAACATTTTCCTTACTCCACTTAATGTTCATATTTTATGTAAAACTCGATTTTTTTTTTGGAGCTCAGTGGTCTAATAAAACCAATCATTGTAACCAGTCACAAGATTTAATGCGTCTGCACAACTCCTAAATCATTGGCATAGTCCTTAAGCTGCACAGGCTTTACATATCCAGATGGGGGCAAAAAAAAAACAGGAAGGAAAATGTGAAAAGCTCACAGTGCATTTTCCGACTGATTTGAAAATCCAAATGTTGCCCATTAGCAAACCAAATACGCACAAACTGAAAAGCTGCTGCTGCTGCTGCTGCCGAGTGCTAAAACTTCAACTCCATCATTCGCAGTCACGAACCTCAAGCTCCCCGCTACCCGCTACCCGCTACTTACCCCCTGGCTGGTAGCTCCCTTTTGGGTTGACTTTACATTTGAAATTGGCAAAATCCAAGCCATGAAATTGTACAACACGATTCTCACATTTCGTACATGACACCATTTGCCAAAGATATGGCATCGGCTTTTCGCATACACACACACACACACACACACACATATACACCTACATGTGTATATGAATCTATGCATGACGCCCTGGAGTGTGCCACGCCCACAGCCTGGCTTCTTAACATGGCCCAGCAACGCTGTCGCTGGGCTAAAATTCACTTATGGAAATCGAAGAATCTCGTTGCCAGCTTTTGTTTCGACGGGTTCGCGACCGAGCCGAAAACTAAACTCATATGAAGTATCAACGTTCAGTATTCAATGTAAATCCTTTAAGCTGAAAATGCGCTTGAGAGTACATACAACGCACACACTCACTCACACACACGCACACACACACAGTAACTTATAGACTACGTATCTCTGCTTCTGATTGAAACTTTGAAAAAAAAGTGAAAAGTGACTGTGGAGGATTCTGTGGCCAGACCTCCAGAGAGATATAAAAAGAGAGGGAGGGGGGAAGAGGGAGATGCGTGGCACGTGGTGACATGCAACGCTTTTGAATAGATGTTTTTGCTTTTTATTTTATCCTGTGTGCGACTGATTAGATTTAATGTGAAATGCCAACTTGAGTTATTATCAATTGTTAAGTATGGGATTTTTTATTTACCAATTGATTTTCCATCGCAAAATAACTTAAGTAGATATCAGCGGCGGTATTTGTAGAAGAATGATATGAGATAGAAAGTATAGTGAGTTGTTGTTAGCAAATCTGTATCAAAGTTCACACAACAATATGAGTCAAATGTCGTTAAGAACTGACTTCCCACTAAGCTAGCCTTTATATATTCATATGTATAGGAGGTAAGTACATACAAATGGCTTTGCAACATCTCTCTCCTATTCATCAGTCACAACATTTACAAATTCCGCAACATAAAACATATTTTCTTCTACAGCCACCAGAGAGAAGATGATGCCTCACAGTCGAATGGGATGTGAGCAAAGTGCTTAAACTTTTTTATTTTCGTATTTTTGTTGTTCCTATGTATAACGAAAAACCAGCAAAAAGCAAAGAAAAAGTAGAAGCAGAAAAAAATTTGAGAGCTCAAAATTTATTTGCAAACATTTATTATAGTTACTTTGTTTTATTCTCGTAGAGTACTTTTGCTTGTTACAAGAACAGAGGACGTGGCCTAGACCAAAGGGGGGTGCTGGGGGGATCAGGACTTACACTGCTTTTTATGCTGCATTGTTTGATAGTCATTCGTTGCTGTTGTTGTTGTCGTTGTCTGGGTAATGAAACGCACCGCAAAGTTGATAAAAAGGCGACCACAAAAAGCGACCGGGAAAATGCGAATGGAAATGTAACAGACTTGGAGCTTGGGACGACAATTGCTTCCCCCTGCTTCCGCCCAGCCCCTAGCGAATTAAGGGGAAACAAATTAGTTTAAAGATAAGCAGGTTACAAAATATGCCAAAGCATACTTTCAGGCGGCTATCAAACAAAGTGGCGCTCTTGATTAGCCCTAAGAGGGAATATTTTTGTGTTCAGTACCAGGATGGATTGGTTCTTGTTAGGGAGTAGGGAGGTAGGGGAAGAGAGGTAGGGGTAGGGGCACTCAATTCTCTGAGGGTAAACACAATCAAGGAGCAGACGTTACGTGAAAATTGTTGAACAGCTGTCGATGGAAAATGCAGCGCAAATAGCACAAAACAAACAACACAAGCGACTTGGCCCACAGCAAAAGAAACAGAGTGAGAGGGAGATGGAGATGGAGATGGTAATGTAAGAAAGAGTGTGCAAGTGAGATAGCTGCGTGTCTGTAATGCGCCTTTGCCCGAGTGCACTGTAAATACCAAAGCAATTTCCACTGTAAAATTAACAAGCGCCAAACCGCAACAGACGATGCACAGCTCAAAGGTGGGGGAGTTACGGAGGGGGGTTAAGGTATATTGCCATCTTCAGTCAGAGCTATAGTGTGTGTGTGTGTGTGTTAGTCTTAGTTACATGGCAAGTGGCTGCTGCAGCACTTGGCACCATCCGTTTTTGGCCTGTTCGAAGGCGCAAAATACATAATGAATTTTCCCCCTTTTACTCGTAGGAGAAGCAGCAGCAGCAGCAGCAGCAGCAGCCCCTAAATACACCCGTAGAAACCCATAGCCATGACTTGCTGGCACATTTCGCTTGTTTATTTGCCTTTTTAGCCATTTTCGTTCGCCTTTCACCCACACGTATGCAATTAACGTGCCTTGGCTATTATGCAGCTGAACGAGCCGACTGCTTAAACACTTTTTGCTACCTTCACACACACACCACAAAAGAGAAATTGTGCATGTGTGTGTGTGTGTGTGTGTGCTAGTGCTTAAAAGAGCGGCAAGCTTCAAAAGGTCTATCCTGTGGGCTCTTTTGTGTGCCTCTGTGAAATGAGCCTCGTCTTATTGCAGCTGCCCTAGAATGAACTAAAGCTCTTTATAATTCCAAAAGAGGTCTTCTTTAAAGCTGCTCATGTTTAAGGGGGGCAAAAAGCAATCAAAAGAGGGTAAAACTATTCGAGAACATAGCTTAAACTGAAAGTTTAAATTTCATTTTTGGTTATTTCATAGGAAAACAATCAAAATTTTTAAGTTTTGGATTAATATTTTGAAAATTAATTGGCAGTTCTTAGTAATATGTCTTATTTTATTTAAAACTCAAAATAAATTGATTTATTAATAATAATGAAATTATTTAACATTAACTTTTTCGCTCATGCTATTTTAATTTAAGTTTGAACAATGCCAAATAAAATTATTTTTATTATAACATTCTTTATTTTCAGACTTAGATTCTATAATAAACTATCTCGGTTTTGGTAGAAGAATTTTGTTTTCAAATTTAAGACTTTCAATGCTAAGTTCTTAAGCTGACCAATTCAGCTTATAGATCAGACCATCTGCCTGGCAATTGACAAAGTTAATGCAATTTATTTTCCATTACGCGCCAAACTAACAATTTGTAAGCTGAAAAAGTGGAACAACTGACAGCCGCCATTTCATTGGAAACTGTAACAATCCACTCGAAATTAAGTACGTTTCAGACGAAATAAAATAAAAATATACATTCAACTTGTTTTAAGCAGACGCCAAAGTGTGTGTGAGAGAGAGGGAGAGAGAGAGAGAGAGAGAGAGGAAAAGGGAGGGAAGAGGTGGACAATAAACTGAGCTTTAAACTGGCCATCAGGCACACATCATACGCTCGCATCCAATTTCCATTTGGAAGGACCCGAAACGAGGAAACGCGTTCAATAAATTCGTATAATAAAATGCGCCAATAAATTGAGACTTGGAAGCAGCGCGTTTCGTTCAAAACTAAACTAAAGTCAAATTGAATTAAAATTCAAAGTGCTGAAAGAGAAAGCAAGAGAGCGAGAGAGGGAAAGCAATACGCTGACAGCAGCCTTCAAGTTGTCGCATTTTTCAATAAACTAAACAATTTACGAAAATTGAAGTTTATCTCAATTGTGCAGCTGTTGTTGACAGCATTTTGTCCAGCAGCAGCAGCTAACAAAGCTTTGTGCCCCCTTACCCCTCTATCCCCCCTTATCCCTTTATCCATTTGGACCCTTCGCTCTTTCTATCCTTTTCTACACTGAACTCAATTTGGCAATAAACTGAGCTACTGCACAGAGGCGCCACCCCCCCCTCCCTAACATATTCCCTCTGAGCGCTGTCCAACACTGGCAAGGGGGGTAGGGGGACTTTCAAATGCGCTTAGTTGCTTTATTGGTCAAGCTGTTGTGCGTGGATAAAAACCCTTTTAGTGCACAATTGCTATAAATTTGCTGCGGCCATTATAGGACATTGAGAGAGGGGCGGGTGGGTGAATTGGGGATAACTCTTATACGAAATGGTTCCATTGTCATATGAATGTGTGTGTGTGAGTGTGTGAGTCGATTGACGAACGAAGCTTATTTTAATCTCATTTGACAACCCTGGCAAAAAGGCTGGCAAACTATTTCCAACCCAGAACAGCTGTTGTTGCCACTCCTTTTTTTTTGTCCACTTTGACAAATGAACAATGTGAAAGGATATTTTTTGTAAGGGCAACTCCCCGTCTCCCCCTTTCGTCTATATCATATAATTTCAACATGATTAACTTTGAAATTTGCATTTGCTTCAGTCCTTAAAATGGCCCAGCTCATTTTGTTGAACTTAGTCCCAGTCCTTTGTTGTGTGTGTGCGTGTGTGTGCTTCTGCTCTGCTTCTTCTTTTGCTTATCCTTGGTCAGTTCTCTTGGGTTAATTTTGTAATTTTCGCACATGGCCTTTTGGGCACCATAAAGATTATGGTCTTTGGGTTTGGTTTCGGTTTGCTTCTCGCCTAAACTTTATGAGCTCTCATCTTTAATTGGAATGGATGGTGTGTGTGTGTGTGTGTAGGTCAATGGGGCGGCACACACAAACTTTTCCAAATGATGTTGAATTGTTGCAAATTAACTGGTTTGTGTGTAAGTTTTGGTAAAATTTAAACTGCTCCGAGCAGAAACTTTTGGTTATTTGGTTGCTTTCACATGCGATGATTATAATCAATTTGGATGCTTATGAAAATTAATTACTTAAATGGCAACTAGTTGACAGCACTATCAACCAAGTTGGCAGCTCGATTAGCTAAACTGTGTTTAAACTTTAAACTTTAAAGTTAAGAATAAGTAAGAAAATATGTTAGAAGATAGTGCAAAAGATAAAATAAAGGATTTAAGTTGAAAGTGACGAAGTTTTTTTATTAAAAAAAAAATGCTGCAAAATAATTTAAGTTTATTTACTTTTTTCATGGCCGTAACATGTGGTTTCTTCTGCCCTAATATTCCACCTAGATACTCAGACATACATATATATGTATATATATATACAGACTCTGGCAATATTTTAAAGCCAGTTGCCATTTGCTCACATTTCCCCAATGAATCCGAAGCCTCTGTTGAAATAATGCGAGCATCACATTGATATGCCTTTTTTTTCAACATTTCTTGCACGATTTTCAATTCAAATCCTCCACTCGATTTGGTGCTGGGTAGGAACGGAAAGGGATGAGGATTGGAGGCGAAAACTTTTCGCATAAAATAACACAAGATAAATTGTTAATGCGTCTGTGGGGAAGCGATTAGCGGTAAATGTGCCGAGTTTATTTCGAGTTTTTAGCAAAGCTGAGTCGGAGAGTTTTGTAGCTACGGCATCCAATGCGGCGTATGCGCAATTTAAATATTATTTGCACAAGGTCCCCACAGTGGCCAGGGCCAAAAAATGCCAGTAAATTCAGTAATTCAGTTTATTGTTTAGAAAAATACAAAATCATAGGAAATAAACAAAACTTCCGGCATCGAGTTTTACGAGATTTGACCAGCAGCAGAAAACGAAACAAAATATATTTGTGCTTATTTCTTTAGCTTATGTTGTTGATATTGGTAGTGCATTCACGACTAAATAAATGTATATACAGTATACACATGTCTGCAAGGAACTGTCTCAGTTACAGTCAGTCGGGCAAGTCAACTGCCACTGGCAATTTATTTCGCTTTTTTTTCTTTGTGCCGGCTCAAGTGCCTTCAGTCAGCTTCACTTCAGGCAACTTGCAATGGGCCAGGCTAAGGACAAATACACACATGTGTCCTTGTGTTGCCTGGCGCTGGCGTATTCAGGTGTACAATTGGCAAATGCTGCAGCTGCAGCTCATGATAAATCGTTATTTATAATTTGTATTGTAATCGAACGGTTTTCTTCCATGCCACTGCAAATTGTTAGTAAAGTGGCAATCAATAAAAATGCTGCTGCTGCTTGGCCAGGTTACAAGTGGCTTTAACAATCGGTTCAATAACTCCAATTGGACTTCTATAAGTGCTAGAATATTACCTATTTCAAAATAATAAATCATGGTTATTCAACTTCTTTTACCAATCTACCTAATTGCATATAACTATCCTCACTTAATTATTATGCTGCAAAAAATATATACCCACAACAAACTTCAAAAATTCAACCAAATTCGCAAGGCCAACAAATTATGCAAACAACACTCAACACACACACGCACAACACTCAAAACTCTCTATCTACCTGAAGTTCATCCACAAATTACAGTTAAAACCAAAAACCGAAAAATAATTATTAGCAGCGTAAATTTCAAAAACCAAAATGTGCAAATATTCCAGCCAACCAAGAGGGAGTTTGAGTAAAAGTGGGTGGTCAAAGTGGTGTAGGGCGTGGCATGGGTTGGTATTTTGAAAAGCAAACATAATTTATAGATAATTACATATTTTACTTTACGCATACAAGCTGCGAAGCTAAAATTTTAATAGAGATTTTTGGAGAGGCCAAAATCATTTTTGCATGGTTAATATTAATGATAAAAAATTCCATCCGAAGCTTAAAGTATTTCGGGCAGCTACTTAAAGTGTGAGCTAAATACTGGAGGTCAGCAGTCGCAGTGCTTAGCTGCGGCATAAATAAATGCAACTGTCAGCGGCAGTCTCAAGAAAAAGAAATGCCAAAAAAAAAAAACCGAGCTAAAAAAAGAAAGAGCAGCGAGCTGAAAGCTAAATGTCTGAAAGCTGCTGGCCAACTGTCAGCGCCGAGTGCAAGTGACAAGTCAGGAGAACGAGGGTGAAAACGCCGGATGCGTCTTCAAGGCAATGGAGGTCAAACTCAATTGTGTGTGTGTATCTCTGTCGTGTGTGTGTGTGTGTGTGTGTGTGTGCCGCCATTTTATTTAGCTCTTTAGTGGCTTGCTGGCTTTTTATGCCAGCAACGTCTTTGTGGAGCATATTGTGCATGCCTTGCTGCCACCAGACTGTTGCATACTTTTGTGCACTCGACTGCGCCTGAGTGACTGCGTCTCAAGTCTCTTCCCTCTCTCCTCTCTCTCTCTCTCTCACCCCTTCTCAATAGTTTTCTGTTGCCGCTGAGAAATTACCTAGCTAAAGTTGCGTAGCGAATCAGGCGTAAAGCAGACAAAGAAAAGTAGCTTCAAGTTAGCTGACAGATATTATTATTTATGCGGCTCTCTCTGGGTCGCCACGACTACTCTCTCTCTCTCTCTCTCTCTCACTATCTCTCCCCTCTCTATCACTTTCGATGCACTCAGTCTTTGCATGCCTGGGTGAGTTTTTAAGTGCAAAAACGCGAAATGGAAACGCTCATTACTCATGCGAGTGCAACTTGGGCAAAAGGCAAAAGTTTTTGAAGCTTGCCAGTGTTGGCTAAAGGAGTAAAACTAAGAGCCAAAACTGCATAACAAGTTAACAGCTGAAACACCATATTATGATATTTAAAACTCTTAATATGCATTCCTTCATCATAAATAAATACATTATATTTCCAACCATCTGTTAATTCGTTGCAATATATTAGATAAAAAGGCATTATGTTAAAGATTTATGGTCAAAGGCTGTTTGTAACTTTTGTAAGCTTTAAGAACTTAACAATCCAATATGATTTATATATTTGAGGTTTCTGCGGCAAAAACTATATAACTGCTGAACATTGTGTGGCTTTTGGGACAATCAAATAAATCACATGCCCGCGTCTAATTAAACTTAAGCTGCGACCCTTAACACTTGAGCTTTTGCCATTGTTTCCATTGCCCCCTTTGCCCCCTTGCCCCTGTAAGCTGCGTGCCTGTGCACACATCAAGTGATTTGCATAAGGCGTTGGCTGTGTATGTTGCAAACGCCTACCACGCGAAAGATCAACCGGGGAGCCATTCCGGCGTACAAGTTCCCAACACCCGACGACAACGACAACGACGACGACATTTGAATGTGTCTATGCATATGAGCGCAACTTTGTGTCCACCCCCACCCCCACCCCCCCCCACCCCCACTCAAAGTAGTGGCAACTGTGTCACGCGCCGCGTTTGTGTCATGTGTGCCAATTAAAGTCGCGCCACCCAAAAAGTCTAAAACAAAGCACCCAAACTTTAAGCACTCGAAGTTGCCATGCTCTAAATTGAAAGTTTGTCCAAGTAAAAGTCGAAGTATTTTAAAGAGAAAACGTTCAATAGTAGCAGAAAATGGAATGAACTTGCGGCAGCTTTATTCTAATAACAAGAATCGGGTAAGAATTATTCTCAGTTTTACATTCAATTAGCATTGATGACTGTGAAAGCTTAAATCGGATTACATTCAAAAAGTATCTTTATAGCTTTATCTCAAGAGCATACAATTAAAAGTAAGGTCAAGTGCAGATTATTTTGCATAATTCCCGAAGAAAGGGTATTGAAATAAGTACAAGATGCTTGCCTCCTGTTGTTGCAACGTACGATAGTCTAGTTTTGCGCGTTGCTGCCTTGTTGTGCGCATTATTAGCTGTCGTTTATTTTACACAGCGCAGCAGAGAAGGGAAAGCAAGGAAGAAAGGGGGAGCAGCTCAGTTCCCTGCTGCTTCAAAGTTCTTGTGCACAGCAAATTTCTCTTGTCGTCGTTTGCAATGAGGGGGTTAGTTACCTCTCCACTCCCCTTCCTTCCCTTAGCTCAAGCACCTTTTCTGTTTTGGGTTGTTGTTGCTGTTGCTGTTGCTGTTTTGTGCATATGCCTGGCAGCTACTTGGCTGCCTCTTGAAATGCCCCCAAGCCCTCCAACCCTCCTTCTCCTAGGCATCGTTGTCGTCTTTGTCGTTGTCGTTTTGGCTGCCGTGATGCTACTTATCTTTATACATTTAAAGTCATTAGTTGCTGCAGATCCTGAAAGAGCTGCGCTCTCTGGCAAAGCTCAGGAAGTGCACGAGACTTCAAGCAACAGAAAAGGATTTGAGTGAAAATACAACGAAGCCAATGTCAGACTTGACTAAAGTTCAGTTCAGTTTAGTTCAGTGTTGTAGTATGTTGGAAAATGCAAGACTGTCGACTCGCGAAAATTGCAAAAAGAAAAAGACAAACAAACAAATTGCATATATTTTTCTAATGTCAGCGGGCAGCTGTTAGAAAGAAAGGGAATGCTGGAGAGACAGAGAGGAGACGTTAGCAGTAATGAACTAAGAAAAAAGCAGATGCCAAAGCAAAACAAAAGATGCCGAGTAAGAGAAAAAGAATAAAGAAAAGTACTGCAAATCAAGAAGGATATTTAATAAAAAGATCTAAGTACTTCCATTGATGGAAAGACAAAAGTGTCAGAATTGTTTGGCGAAGAATTCCTTTTTTATATAATATTATCTTTGGTAAAAATCAGTTGCACTTTTCAATAACACTTCACTTAAGTCAAATATTATTTTAAATAAGTAGAAAAAACCTTTTAAAAAAATACTTGAAGCGATCTACAATAAAAACAGCTTTTACAGTGCAGCTTAATTAATTGTAAAAGCAACAAAAAATAATAATAATAAAAAGAAATAGCAAAGTGAGTTATTTTTCTTTTTTGGTGCTGTGTGCTTTTTAGTCACGCAGCAGCAGCTGTTGCAAGGATTGTGCAGCACTTTCCAGCGGATTCGCAAACGAAATGAGTCGAGTGGCAGCAGCTGCCACAATGTGAGTGGAAAGAGGGAAGCCGGGGGCAAATGCTAATGCAACGGAGGCAAGTGGCAGTGCAATCGGTTGTTGGTCAAGTAACTCGATTCTGTGGCTGCCTCTGTGTGTTGCCAGTGCCCCTTCGAGTATTTTGTAATTTATATGCGCGTGTCGATGTCGCCATTGCCATCGCCATCCTCGTGGAGCTTCCTGCAGCTTCCACCTAATGGAGCAACCGCAACGAACAAAATCTGACAGGCAGCATTTTTGTGACAAGCGCACAAGTTTCACGCTTCAATATGCAGCAGAATGACAGCTCAGTGGC
Source organism: Scaptomyza hsui (assembly GCA_018152825.1). Taxonomy (NCBI): domain Eukaryota; kingdom Metazoa; phylum Arthropoda; class Insecta; order Diptera; family Drosophilidae; genus Scaptomyza; species Scaptomyza hsui. The sequence continues at coordinate 10,761,400 of JAECXO010000269.1, forward strand.
AAGGGAAGAAAAGGGGTTCTGTTGCGTCAAGGGGCAAGCGTCAACAGCAAATAAAAAAAGTGGACTGACCTCACCAAGCAAGCAAAGAGTGAGTGGGTTGTGCCACAAGGAGGAGCTGAGTAGCTGTTCAAGCATGAAAAGCACAATATGTTTGCGATTTGTTTGCTTATATTTATTTTTAGCTAGCAGCTACCCAGAGAGCTGAAAGTAGAAAGTAGCTTGACATTGATGGACGCAAGGGTCAGCTGATAAACCCAAGACACACAGAAAATGAAAGAAAGAGAGAGAGGAGTGAAGGAAAATATCAGATAGAACAGGTCAAGTAAATTGAAGCAGTTAAGTCAAGTTGCTTATGATTAAAAAATCCATTTACAAGGTTGGATTTTACTTAAAACAACATTCAAGAAGCGCCAAGAAAATATAAGGAAATATGCAGAGTAAGTATTTAAGATAAATCTGCTTCTCTCAGCTCGAGTTAAATTAAATATTAAACATATGTTTAACTTCTTCAGGCAGTCACAACTTTCTGTAAACTCCTTTTTTAAAACAGGGGAAAAAAAGGAGAAGAAAAGGAAACCCTGCAACATAAACATATTAAGTGCACACGGCTCTTATTGCCAAACTTTTTTTTAAAGCAAAAGCCGCAAATGGGTTTTTGTATTTTATTTTTTGTACCTTAGATGAGGTAAAAAACTTTTAACCATTTGAAGCTGGTGACATTTTTTCCCTCACTTTTTTTTTTTTTGCGTGTCTTGCCTTATTTCCGTTCCATTTTCAACCGGCTGCTGCTGCTGGTGTGCTTCTTCTTGTTATTATTATTCAGTTACGCGCTGTTTATACATGCGAGATATTCATACATTCATGAATATATATAATGCACGTACTCTTGTACTCGGTATCTTCTTTTGCTGGCGCTGGCCCAACACACAACACACCCAACACACAACACACAACACATATGACGCTCGACGACGAATTTGCATAAACACCAAACTACAACAACTACAACACTAACAACAACAGCTTCGGAGAAGGGGGATGGGGAAATGAAGAGCATCCGCAGATAGCGCAACGCGACTTGGTTTACTTTTAAATTTGTTGTATTATATGCATTTATACACCCCAACACCCTCCATCCACACCCTACCCTAACAACATATATGTATGTATGATTTTTTTTGCCCCTTTTCTTGTACATGTTTATAAAATTGTCTAAATTCCCACAAGTTGATTTAAACTTTCTTCTTTCTTTGCTGTGTAAGCGTTACCAAAAGTTGAGCCTCCTTTCTCCCTTTTTTTTTTTGTTAGTTGGCTGGTTACACTTTCCTATCTTTTTTGCTGAGGGTATATTAAAAATGGTAACAAATGTTCTAACAATTCAATGTTTAAACATTTCTTCACACTTTCTTTAGTGGTAAATATGGTTTAAATATTTCAATTAAAAACAGTAAATTTTTTCAGATATATCTAAATTTCAAAAAATATTTTCTTCGACACAATAATGAATATATATTTTTATCTGTTAACAGGGCGTTACATATTCGGTCCGCCTTCCACTTCAGCAATTTTTTGGCGGTTCTTTGCTTTGTTGGACCCGCTGCCGGTCTGTTCTGGTTTGGCTGGTGCCACGTCGCGTATACGTTATGCTTTTTACACAATTGTTATTGTGGTTGTTGTCGTTGCTGAAGCTGGAGTTGGAGCTGGAGCAGGAGCTGCTCTGCGGGTCTCACAGCACCCCAACTTTTTTGGAGCATTGCCTCCTGGCATGCAGAAATGTGTTATTTTTGCTTAACACACGTATGTGTATCATATATATAGTATGTATATTCTATTGGTTGGGGGATTGCGATGGCACTAGGAAATGCTAAAAATGCACTCAGGTATTGAAATCTTTCTCTGTCTGTGTGTGTATGTGTGTGAGTTAAGGTTGTGTTGTGCCAGTGTTGTGTGGCTTGTTTATTTATGCAACTGTGCCAGAGGATTCGGATTCGGTTTTGGTTTTTGGGGGCAGGGCGAAACACGATAAGAGCATGTTTTATGTAATACTTTCGTATCAGCATCAAATAAATATGAAATTGAAAGCGAAAATACAATGTGATGAGCAGCAACAATTGAGGCAAAGATAAACACAAGTGTGTCAAGAAACGTTGAAGATTTTCAGAGATGAAATGTGGCAAATGCAGACTTATACAAATGTATAAAAATTGGTACCACGACAAAACATAAGCAATGAAACCAGATTTAAGATAACACAGTTTAAATATATTTAAAAAATCATACGAATGTTTTCAAAAAATATATTTAATAATTGTATTTTTATGAATTAAAAAAAAGAATGAATGAACTTTGGATGGTGTCAATTAATTAAACATTTGTACTAATTTAAAAGTTATTATTTTAAGTTAATTTTTTGTTACTGCTTTCATTGTTCACACTAAATCCACTAACAACTAATTTATTTATCTACTTTACATATATTGTTTAGTGCTATGGCTGTTTAACATAAACACATACAAACACACTCACAAACTCATACACACTTGAGTGAACTTTCACTATCTATGCCATACTCGCAGAATTAACATCACACACACACACACACACACACACATACTGGGTCCCACTCACATTCATCGCTTTAACCAGCCAGACACTTGGCTCAAGTGTTTGCTCACTTTGCGGGCCACAACCTCTTAACCCCCTCTTACCAGCACCTGCCCTTTGCGCCTCTGGTCTTATCACACCTTCGGCCTCTCTCTCTCTCTGTCTCTGTTTCTCTCTGTGCTTGGCCTATGCTTAGTTACCGTTTTGCTCTGCGCCCTTTTTTCGTGTATTCTCCTACTTTGTTTTGTGTTGTTCTCCTAAGTCTACTTGCCATATGTTTTCCACGTCCTTTTGCTTGTTGCTGATTTTTTTTTTTGTTGTTGTATATTTTGTTCCCCTTTTTTCCTCTTTTTTCACCACACTCTACACTTGTACTCATTGTCTGGCGCCTTTCACTCACTCACTTTATTTGCGCTCATGCATCATAAGGGTTTAATGGATTTGCTGCGGCTTCAAGGAACATCTTCTCTTCTCTCGTAGCTAGCACCACGCCCACACCATACACGTCCATATTTTGTTATTCTATTTCACACACACACACACACACAAACACACAATGATTATCATATTACGCACATTTGCCCATCTCCTACTCTACTGCCTCTGGTGTTTATGACTTTTTTTTCGGCCACCTAGCAGTTAATACATTTTTATAGACTTGCCAAACTACTTGTTCCCCTTCCTCTACAGTTCCCCACAAACACACACACACCTAACATAATACGCACACAAGCACTTTACAGGTATGTCATTCTATTAGCTTTTCGCGTGCTTTGTCATTGCCGTTAATAGACTTATTTTTCCTGTGTTACACTTTTATGCCACGTTTTTCTTTTTTGTGCCTCAGCTTTGACTTTCTTATGGTTGTTGTTGTTGGCGCTATTAAGGAGTCGCCTAGTGGTTGTTGTTGTTGTTGTTGCTGTAATTGCTCAGCTGCGTGAGAGGCTCAGGTGCGAGTGGTGGCCATAAAAAAGTTAGTAAGCAACGTTGCGTATACGTAATACATAAATCAAATTGACACTGCGACTAGTCTCAAGTCTGCGGGTAAGCGTCAAGCGAGGGCTGTTTGTTTGATTAAGTTGTTTTTTAGGTGTTGATAAAAATAGGAAAGTTATAGAGAGGTTTTTATGAGAAAACTTAAAGGTTTGTTTGAGTTTAAAAAAACAAAAAAAAAACATTTTTTTTGCATAATAATATTAAACTTATTATTTACTTTATTTCGATGTGTATTTTGTTAAATTTAATTTTTTTTCTTTGGGCTTAAATATTAAACTCAAATTCCTGTCGCATTTGCATATGGCCTGAAGAAGCTTCAAGCTAATTTATCCGAACAAAAAAAAAAAATAGGATTTCCAAAATGTTGATTTTCCACACCATTTTCTGCGCAATTTGCTTGTGTCAAAATTTTCAGCTTTTCATTTGCATTTGCTGCCGACACTTTTGGGGCCTGGGGGAAAGCTTTTGCCTGGTTTAACAGCAACAGCAGCAGCAGCAAGAGCCAAGTGCAATCCACCCACAAGCGACCTATTTATAGTTGGGATGCAGTGCAGGAGTAGATGGTATAGTTTGTAGCTGTCTTTAGCACACATCAAAAGCATTATTAACAGGACTACAAGCACAGAGACAAACACACACAAACACACACACATAGAGGGCGATGGATAACATAAAAGATGCCTGCAAGCAGGCTCAGTAAACCCAAAACATGTGTCCTTACTGGATGACAGCATGTGTATGCGAGTGTGTGTGTTTGTGTGTGTGTGTGTGTATTTATGAGCTATACCAGAGCCACATCAACTGCTTTTGGCGTGCATTAAGTGGCCTTAGACTGGCGCACAAGGACAAGCTTTTTGTGGTCTTTTAAATATTTTGGTTTGTTTTCTACTTTACATTCCAGGTGTCTCCATATCGCATCAAATTTATTTCTGTCTGTCTGGCTGGCATAAAATAATATTAAAAGCATTTGCTGCAAAGACTTGAGAGCAAATGAAAAAAAACATTCATATATTAAGTTTCGCGTTGTTTTGCTTTGTGTATATGTATAATCTTTATTAGCATTGTTTTCATTTTTTATTTTCTCTTCTCTTTAAATGCTTTGTTAAGCAGCTTATAAATGAGAGTATAAGAGAACAGTATTTTAAGAACATTATGTGAGAAAGCAGCTTAAATATATACAAGAATTTTTAGCAGAATAAGTTATTATTAGGAATTTAATTTTTTTTAAGCAAATAGAACGAATTTGCTGTTAAATTTAATTATTTAATAAGTTGGTGTTAAAAAGCACCTGAAAAAATGTATTTAACTACTACTTATGCCACTAACCGCTTATATAACCTTGATATTTAGTAGGAAAATCGATTAACATTTCACTTTGAGATGCAAAACGTCGCTTATGTGGCACAAAGAAACACTCAAACTCTAGAGTCAGCTTTCAAAAGCAAGCTTCATTCCCCTTTTTGCTTGTGAGTCAACAAAAATTGGGTTGACGAAGAAGCAGCAAAGGTGCAGCAATTGAAATGCATATGGAACTAAACATCATTCAGCATGGAATGTGGGTTAGACACACAAACAAACAGACGAAGCTAAATATACAGTTTGCATATGCATGTCTATTTAAACTACCGCTCGAAAGTATGCAACAATTTGTGCAAATCAATTCGAAATCTACACAATTAGTGCGATGTCTGAGAGTTTCTTTTTTTCTTCTTCTGTGAGACAGCCTAGTAACACCTTGGCAAGTTTTGCAGTTGTTAAATCAACTTGCAGTTGTTGTTGTGCAGTCACTTGAAGCTGTCACAGGTGCTCGTTAGTTTTGCTTCGGCACTTTTGGCCTGATCCTCAAGTGTCGCAGTTTCCCTGTCACATCCTCAACGCCTGCTTTGTCGGCGACTTTTCAAAGTTCGCAACGTCGCCAAGTTTTGTACGTAAAACAAGTTGCCGTGGGGTGGGGGGAGGGGGGGGTGTAGAGAAGTAGTTGAACAGTGGGTTTGCATTCAAATTAAATAGCATTTTGATGAATATTGATTGATTGCTTTTGCCTTGAGGCAAATTAAAAGCAATTGGCGCACTGGCAAATCGAAAAACTTTACCAGAAAACTTTGGCCTTGTAATTGAGATAGTCGAAACGCAGTCAAGGCAAATATTGCAAAGCAAATAGTGCAAAGATGCTTTAAGTAAGAAAATAATAATAAAATGTGCAAAACAATACTGATATTATCATTATAGTATTTTCTAATACAATTATCTTTAATACTAAACAACCAAGTTTGCTTCTTGTGCCATAGAACTTTGCTGCATCCTTTAAAATAATTCAGTATTAAGTACCAGACAACTCGCTCGAGGACATTACGCAATGCCAATGGAGTGCCTGCTGCAACCGGAAATGAGTAAACAAGCGTCAAATAGTAAAAACACAACAGAAGCAACAGCCAGGACTCTGGGAACGTTGTTCCACTGCCATTGCGAATCCTTGCGAAAATATAAATAAATGAAACATTAAACAAAACTACGACGACGACAACAATGGACAAAAGCCTGGTGGAATGCACAACTCCTTGGCGTGGAGTGTGGCGCGTGCATAAGGACACAAGGAGGCGAGGACTCGCGGACTCGCAGACTCGAGGACTTGTGGACTGCCGGATGCGGACGCCAGTGCAAAGATGGCGAAAAATGAGCGAAGACAACAACCGGATATCCGGCAACTTTATAAGCAGGCAGCTGCAACTGCAACGACAACTGCAACTGCAACTGCACTCTGCCACAAAGGACAACCAGACACCAAAAACAACAACAACTACAACGATCAACACCAACTGACGCGACGAACAGACGCCGCCAACGCCACCGACGACAACGTAGTTTATTTTAACTTTTGATTTCCGCCTCTTTGGTATGCTGAGCATTTCCACCATCCAACCTGGTCAGCGTAAAAGTTGTTGCTTCAAGTCGACGCCCGGGCATTGCTGGCATTAAAAATGAATTAAACTTGCGATTCGGAGTTTCTGTATCTGCCAGCAGTTCCTGTGTCCTCTCCAAGGAGCTGCGAACTGCGATATTCAACAAGAACTTCAAGCCAGAACGCAATTCAATATACGCCACCTCCCCCAAAGCAAACTTTACAAATGTTTGGGAGAGTTTCAAGCTTAAGAGATAAGTGTATATGTAAATGTGAATATATTTGAACAATTTTTGTACACATTAAAAAAACAGCTTACCTTAGACTTGAAAGTCTTTGTGTAAACACAACTATTGATTTATATTATTAGTACAGTTAACATAAACAATCCGTTCACAATCACAAGAAAATGTTTTCGCACACTTTGTCGCTGAACTCGTTTCATTCGGGTACAAAAAACAAACCCTTATCGTCATTTGATGAAGGAGAGGAAGAAGAGAGCTATCCGTTATCTTCAGGCTCAAGTCAACATTTAATGCGGTATGTTTGTAAAAACATTAACTACTCAGATTATCTTATATATAGGTACTCAGTACTCAGCTGCTGGTACTCGATTACAAGCAATTCAAGGCGGCTCGCACTATACAAAGGAACTTTCGTGGCTGGCGTGCGAGGAACATTTTAAAGAAACAGCGCCAAGCAACTGCTGTGATTGCGAGAGCATGGCAGCGATATGCTTACAAGCGACACTTGACCGTCATGATCCAGGAACACACTCAAAAAACAGTTGTGGTCATGTTCAATGAGAATTGTGTGAAGATTCAGGCATTATTTCGTGGCTGGTGGTCCCGCAAGCACGTCAACAATATGCTCTACCTAAAAGAAATGCAAGTGAATTGCATCAAGGATCTTTTATATGAGTATGCACACAAGCTGCATACATTGAAGCGCAAAGAATTAATACCAGGATATATTGACATAAGCGATAGTCGGTAAGTTTCTAAAATGTATCTTACTATTTTGTTCACATACTAATTTCTTCTGTTATCTAGATGCCGCTATAAAGTTGATGCCTTCTTATCGAGCATGTCGTATCGTTTTTATAATCGCTACATGGGCAATAAGCATTTGACGGCAAAAGCGTTACTGGACAAACAACGACGCCATTTCTTAGATTGTAAAAAGTTTACTTTGGTGCCATATAAAGGCCCTGATCACAGTAGTGCTTGCAGACCAGCGCCCAATTATGAAGTTGCCACCAAGGACTATGGCCTACATGAATACGATGTTGCACAGGCATTTATAGATGGCCACCGACTGAACTACACAAAGAAAACAAAACCAAAGCCCAGTGAATCAAGTAAGTCAATATTCAAAACATATAAATTCCTTTAATTTTAATACCAATTCTATCTAGAGCAACGCAAACAAAAGTCTAGTTTGTGCATTAATGAGAAGCGCTTTTGCAAGGAAGTCATAAATAGCATGAAGAAATGGCAGATTTGTCCTGAGTGCAAGGTGTTGGTGCCGGATGACTGGATGCAGCTAAACATTACAAACTTTTTCAGTGATATTAAACAGATTTTGGAGGATCAGAACATTTTGATCCACTGCAATTGTGAACGTGATAAGCCAGTTAGCCATTCATTAGAACCATGTCAATAATTTGTTTATACTGATCAATATTTATATATGTATGTATGTTTATATATTTGTATTGAAATAAAATTGTATCATATAGTAACATATCTTCAATCGCTTTCTTTATGTCTACGGGATTAAATTCACAGTGAAGGTTCTTAAATCTTAAAACTGATCCATTTGTTTGTAAACTAGTAAAAGCGCATATTTTAGATACGAAGCATATTTTATTCCTAAAGTTTAGTCATGAACATGAGTTCCAAACAATCAAGCTCTTGACAAACTTGGTAAAAGGGAACAATACGTTTTGGGTAATTACCGACGGACTTCTAAGTATCTTTTACAAATTTATTAAGAGCTTTGTGCATTTTTTTTCATTGCTTCTTAAATAAAACAATTAAAATTCTGGGGTGGTTTTCAACAATTTGTAAAATTTTCAAGAGTGTTAAAATATTAAAATGTTATTTAAAGGTAAAAGCAATAATAATTCCATCTTGAATTCTTTAAACTGGAGACAAGTTCATGTTTTATGTTTTTGTTATCCAAGTCGGCTTTGAACAGATTTAAAATTTTCCAGGAATAAGTGAGTATAGAATTTGTTTGTATATTCATTCTACAAGTGAGACTCAAACAGCTCACATGAACCAAAACACTAAAAATAAATAAAACTTTAGTTTTTAAGCAGAAAGTGAAATTTTTAGAAAATTAAATGAATACAAAAAAAAAAAAAAAAAATTAAAGCCAAACACATACACTGGTTGTACACACACAAGAAATAATCCCGATATATAAATTGATTGGTAAGTAAAATAAACTTAAGCAACTTTTACGATTTGTTAACGATTTCTAATTTGCAGTGGTAAAATTTGTTTTACACGTCAACATTCCTTCTCTTCTTCCTCATCTTCAGTCCTCAAGGGAGTGAAATTAGTTACAAGCTGGACGTCATGATGGTCTTTGGTGTTAGCGTTTCTCAGGACAGAAACGAGTCAGAAAAAAACTATTTTAGATGAGCTCCGTTTTTTAGATATGGTTTCTAAATTTAAGTGTGTTCTAAATTCTTAGTTAATAAAGTTGACAATATAATATGCTGATTTTTGTTACTTGGGTATATTTTGGCAAAAACAAGTAGCTATGAATTTCTCATCTTGCCTCCCCGATAAACATACATATACGTATGCGTTCTATCAATATTGGCAAGAAATTAAATTTAATGATGTTTGTTGCTTGCAGCCAAAGTCAAGAAATGAGCAACGAAATTGGCAACTCTGGCAAATATTTACCAACTGACGCTAATGAACTTGAGCATACAAATGCCCAAAATACTACTCGAGTTCTCTCCATAGATTCCAATACGCAACGAGAAATTGAAGTCGCAGCAGCTTTGATTAAAGAGTTCTTTTTGCACAAAAACATTTGCTCACTTACAGATTTCTCTAATGTCGTTCTATTTTGTGCTCGGTGCACAGAAAATGGACGAGACGGCAACGTGTTTACACAAAGAATTTTTCGCTATTGATTCTGTGATTGCGTCTACAAATGTGTGTGTGTGTGTGTGCGAGTGTGTGTATTTTCACATATGCTAGGACATTGCAGAAGAGGCACGTTTGGTTCTCCATTGTGGGCACACAAAAGTCAATAATAGTATTCCTTTGATTTTTTTCTTTCTTTTTCGTTACTTTTAATGCTCTTGATAGAGAGAATACCATAGCTTAGATATAAAAACTTAAGAGTATTTTAGAGTACTCTTAAGTTTCAATATTTATGATATTGGCTAGTCATTTTTCAAGGCAAGGGTATTTCAACTTCGTTCAACTGTTTCGCCCTAAGTTAACCCCTACTTATGAGATCATTATTTGCAGTGATTTATTCTGTTGAGCTCTAAGTGAGCTACTTGTCGAAAAAACAGTGAAGTAGCGACTGAATAGTCTGCTCTTTCATTCTTGAAGTATGTCTATTGAAAATAATCGAGCAGGCTTTACACAAGAGAGACGCACAAGCTAATGGTAAACGGGTAAATTCCAGAGCAACACATTTGAGTTAAAAGAATCTATACATAAGTTGAATTAAAGTTTGAAACTTGTGTGTAAATGTGTTTTATTACCATTACGAAAACTTTCCTTTCTCAACTTTCAACAGTATTATTTTTATAAACACTGAAAATAATTGTTGCCTTAAGCAATAACTTTTGCTATTTAACTCTTTTATTTATTTACTCAGTCAATGAAATAGAGATTAAAAGTATTTCTTTATTAAGATAGGCAGCAAATCTGCTGGCTTAACAGACAGCTTGCAGCATGACAAATGATGGGACCATGTTAATTAAGCCAACTAGGACAGTAGCTTAAAGAAAGCACAGAAATAAAAACATCGCAAACAAGATTACGAATTTACGACGATGAAATACCCTTGACTTAAGATGAACTCTCAAGGGTTTAGGTGTTTATCCTTACCATGTAAATATATACAAAAATTATTTATAAAAGTATGTGCTATTTAAAGCTAAAAGATGTTTCAATTTTTTGTTACATTCTTAGCAATACTCCCGCTTTGTCTTATACACAATTTTTAATGATAAACGGGCCATAAAAATGCCAGTCATACAGAGTTTCAATGTGTGTGTTTACTATGGGCATAAAGTAGAAACAGAATTAACCCAAATATGTAAATAAATTTGCCAGCAAAACGCACCAACAACAGCAACAACAACAACGACAAAAAGCTGCACATTAACTTCCGCAGCTCATTAAGTCGCTGTCAGGAAGAAGAAATAGACAGAGGAAATAGTGGAAGAGAAAGTGATATGGAATGGGAGACAAGAAGATATACTACAATACTTGTACATATATACAAATATATGCGACGCCAACTGGACGACAGCACACACCCATACACACACACACACACAAATCAGAGGCTGGCAGCTGAAAGTTCGCTGAATAATAACAACAAAAACAAAATAAAGAAGGAATAAAACATTTGGCCCCCATGTAAATTATGAGGGCCACAGAGCGAACCAAAACTGAGCACAAAGCAATACGTAAATTAGCAAAAACAAAAAAAATATCAGCGACAGAGGTCACCACGGATGCTGCCACGCCCCTTCCCTCCAGTCATTCAGCACCCTTATTATAAAGGCTAAACAAAAATGTCGACACATTAAATGAAAATAACCAAATTTTTTGTCGTTTTCTCAGTTTTGTTTTGCTTGTGTTAAAAAAAAAAAACAAAAAACAATTTGGCCTCAAGTTTAATTAGGACGTCTGCGTGTTGTGGCCTATATACACGAAAATGCTTTAAAAAATGTGTTGGCCTCCGCTGCCCCGGTTGAAGGTCAATTCTGTTTGTGGCCGCGTCTCTGGCCGGGGTGTGGCCAAACTAATTAGTGGCCATTTTGTGGGCGTTGCTCCGTTTAATGAAATTTTAATAGGGCTTTAATTGAAATTCAGCACGCGTCTTCAATTGTTTGGATTGACGAGAGCACACGAAAAACATAATAAATAAAACAAACGTTTGCAGTTAAAAGTGCACACAGATTTTTAGGTAGCTCTCAGGTATATTCAGAAGTAATTTGGATGGATATTTATCTTATGCCAGAAGGCGTTTTTAGAATTTTCAATATTCAAAAATATTTTTTTATTTTAGTCCACAAATATAATATTTTTTGTGCAAAAAACCCGTTTCATTTTTAATCAAATACATTTTATTAGTGCCTTGGGCCAATTTCTGTTTAACAAACAGAAATTCAATTAAAATATTTCAAAAAGAAACGTTTTATCAGTTTTTAAGGAAGTGGCTTTAGCAGCAATTATATTTAACAGGAATTATGAAAGCCTTGGGCATAGCCCATTTAATTTCAATTCATTTAAATTATCTAAAACACATTTATATGCTCAACTTACCTGTTCGTTTGTAGTAGTTTTCATCAAGCTCGGCTCCTTTCCTTTTGGCCAATAAATCGCAGCTGCTCTCACAGCTGGCACAATAGCAAATTGTTCCAAGCACGCGATATATTATTTCGGAGTTCCTGCATTAATTTAATTTGCAGCTCTTGTTGCACACGTTCACTGTTCCTGCCTTATGCCACACACATACAAACACACAAACAGAGAGCCGGTTATAATTAAACACACGCGCCGCGTAATGACAAACAGAAGGATGCAAGAAAAGATGGAGGACTACGGCACCGCTTAACGAACGTCGAACAAAGCCACCGAAAATTTATGAAAAATGCACCAGAAACTGAATCAGCATACGCCACATTACTCATACGCCGCCTGTTCTCGAGGTCTGTTATAAACTAGCACTAGCGTTGTTTGTTGTTGTTTTTGCTGTTCTTTCGTTTATTGTTTTTGTTGTTATTTTGTACGTAGCGGCGACGGCTTCGTGTGCGTTTGCCTGGCTCGCACTTGGGGTAGATCCAGTTCGTAGCGCGTTATCAATGGAACTGCTGAGCTGCTGATTTTTCTCGTCATCGTCGCTAGCATCGCCCCAGAAAGGAATTTTTAGTCGTCTTGGTTCGTCGTCGCGTCGCTCTCTCGTCCACTCGGTTCGACGTCGGCTCGACGTCGGCTCGCAGTCGTTTTGGACGGGCAGCTGAACTTAACGAAAGGCAGCCGTGCTCAGAGCGTAAGCGTTGGACAATTTTTTTTGCACTTCCAAAGAGAGAGAAGAGTAAATATTGAGCATGGGATATTTTAACATTAACATTAAAGGCTGTTTGCAGTTAAGTTTAGTAAATTTTGATATTACTTCGTCTTGCTTTGTTAATTTATTGTTAGTACATTATTAATCAGTTTTTTGCCAGGCTCAAATTAAGGAATACAAATATTTATTATTTAATATATAATTTGATTTTTATTTCAACTATAAGACATTATATATAATAGTTATGTGCAAGAGCAGAGTATATTTAAAAAAATTATTTTTAGTTTATAATAAAGTTACAAATTTGCATAGGTACATCAGTAAATAAAAAAATTCATTGTGTAATAATAAATTGTAATTTTTTTAAACCTGTCTGCTATTTGTCCCAAAAATAAAATATTGGGAAATTTTATGGGCAATTTATAGGAAATGTGTTTGAATGCTCAACGGCCAAGTGTTTGAGGAACTTACATATGTGAACTGATTAGCTAAGAGTCAGTTACTTGAGTGTTTTAATTGCCAAAAGATGTCTAAACATATCTACCTATATGTACGGTTTAAGAAAGTATTTTGAAAATAACGTTGAACAGCAACTTATAAATATTGATGTGTTTTTTTTATCAACGTATTTGAAATTTGTTTTTATTAAATATTAAATATGATGTAAATATTCCAAGCTCTTCTAAACTCATATACCTATAATCAAACACACACTTTATCATCTCTCCAGTTAATTATCATTAATTAAAAAAATGTACGTTAACGATAATTATAAGCTAACCAGCTAAAAACAATAACACTGCTTACTTCGAAAGGAGATTTTCTTTTATATGCGAAAATAAAACTTAGCCAAATCCTTTATGATACCATGTCTTTAGATCTCGCTTTTATGATGACAGAAATCAGCTCCCCTTCAAAGCCTGCATACAAATTAAAGCATAATTTATAAGGCCATGAGAGTGTGTGTGTGTGTGAGATATTTTACTGTGTGTTAACCTGACGACTGTCATAAAAATTGTGTTTTTACTGTCAATGCGGCGCCAAAGCCTCAAAGTGAAATATGCATTTTGAATTGCCCGCTCTGTTGATTATAATTCTAATTGAGTGAAGCGGGAGGGTGGGAGAGTAGAAAGTGTGCAGGGGTGTCGCTTAAATTAGTTTAGCAGGCGTGTGTGGGTGTGTGTGTGTGTGAATTTGAAAGTTCTTTAAGCTTGCGTTCAAAAACATGGCTCAGTTAGGAAGTCAGTTAATGGATATGCGGAAAAACGGGGAAAACTTCTCCCTCCCAATCTCTTCTAACAGGCCTTGTTTTCCCGAAGTCAATTGAAATTTATTACGCACACACGCACAGCTTGTTTATCTGCAAAAATATTTGTATATTACTTACCCTACGACCTTTGTAACCGCCACCCTACCCCTAGGGGGGACTGGGAACTTGTTGTTTCTCTATAATAATTTACAAAGCATTTTACGCTTCGCTTCGCCTGCCATCTGCATTAGCCGCAAAGTCAGTTTTGCGAATAAATGGTGGGGCAGGAAGTGTAGCGAAAGTGTGGCAAAGGGCCAGGGGGATTGGGCTTTGACATGGCTAACAAAGTCTGCATTATGTAAATATGTTTATGTGAAGAAAAAACGCTCTTGGTATTCAGGTAGAATTTTGGCCATTTTGACTGAAGCCCAATTATAATGAACTAGTTAATCTATAAGCTAAACATATAAAAACCTGAATTCTACTCAATTTAAAACACAAAACGCTTTAAGCATGAATCGAGTTGAGAGATTTTGAGAAAACAATTTCCAAGTCGTAAGAAAAGCAATGCATCATTTTTATGCCGAAAAGTTTACAACTGCCGTAGCGATTAATGTGCCCAGAGGCCAAGAAAGTGAGCACGCAGCCAGAGTTGTCACACACACACACACATACATAGAAAGAAAGAGAGAGACAGAGTCACACTTGCTGGAGAGCACCCCAAAGGATATTAACAATAATCTAACCAAATTAACCCAAAGCACTAAAGTGTAAGTGACATTAAGTTAATTTTCGTGCTGAAGCTGTAGCCGAAGAAGACGAGCCCAAAGCAGATACAGCAACAAAATAATCATAGAGCAGGTGCAGAGCGTGACAGAGAGGGAGAGAAAGCGAACAGCATAAAGAAAAGAAAAAAAATTGGTTGTTGTTGTTGTTGTTGTTTTCTGTTGCAACAGCAACTGTGCAAAATTTCCCACGAGATCAATCAGCCACAGGCAGCAAGAGCGGGGAGGAGAGGAAAGAGAGTAGAAAGTATAAAGTAGAGTCAAACTGCTACTGTCCACCATATTGTTGTTGTTGTTCCTGGTTTTGCTGTTGCTGATTCTGTAACAGTTGTTGTTGTTGCTGTTGTTGTTGCTGTTATTACTACTTTTTGCAACTTTTTTCCTTTTGTATAAGTTGGTCGAACGTCTGCTTTTGTTTCGTATTTTCTTCGTTTTTTCTTTCTGTGTGTGTGTGTGTGTGTGTATTGTCTATGAGTAGCAGCTTCTTTTTGCTTCTTTCTTTTATGCTTTGCTTATATTCCTTTTTGTTTTACACCTTTTGGTATTGGCCTTTGCAGCGAGCACAGCTAATGAAGCGACGTTGATGATGCCACAGTGGCGTGTGGCAAAGGGAAGTGGTAGGGAAAGGTAATGGTGGTGGAGGTTTGTATTCTACTCTAAGCGTTGCTCTTGGGGATTTCGCAAAGTGAGTAAAGATATTTTGTGGCAAACAGAAATATGTGAAAGAGGTTTTTTATGATAGCCAGAAAATTGAGAATTTTACACAATTTCGATAATGTTTTGCAAATATTTTTAATTTATATTTTCAAGTATTTTTACTATAGAAAATTAAAACAATATAATTTGCACATTTTGGGAATCCCACATTACAAATTTTATTAATATTCCTAATTTTTAAATATATTTAAGCTAAAATGGATATATCTGTAAATTCTTTAACACATTTTTCCACCCTTTCTTTAAAGCTTTGACTGTTTCTTTTGACTGTTGGTAAACAAAAACTAGCCCCACCCATAACTAATTAACACTATGCCTCTTCAAGAAGTTACCAACACTGCGCATTGTTATAATGTTTTTTTGCTAGCAAAGTGAAAAAAATGACTGTCATCTGGGATAACAAAAAAAATATATATGTATATATCAGAAAACTTCTGGTGTTCATCTCATTAGGAGGAAAAAAACACTTGAAGGCCAACAACAACAACAGTAACCGTTAATTGTCTCACTGTGTAATGCTAAATGCCCCCGCTCAACTCACCGCGCACACTCTCTTGCAACGCTTCCGTTCTAGCTGTGGCACTCGACAATGCCACTTGATTGATTAATGGATGTCAATGTCAGCGAAGGTGACAAGTGGCCAGCAAGTCAAAGAGAGAGGAAAGATTCATAGCACGGTAATCGTCAAGAGTTCGGCTACTAAATGATGTGCCAAATTGGACGCCACAATGCCTAGAGAGAGGGGAGTGGACGCCTGCTGAACAATGTGCCAAAAAGTATGCAATAAAATGTCAAAATGCCACACGGCAAATGACAAGAAAATTGTTAGAATATTTTTTTTACGGAAGCATTTAATTTTTCGCCTCAATTGGGAACATTGAAGAGGGAAGGGGGGTTGAGGGGTACAAGGATGGTATTTAGTTGGTGGTAAGGAAAATAGAGTTTCTTGCACAACTTGCACTTCCGTCTACTTTTGCATTTCCGTTACGAAACCTAAAAGAACCGAAAAACTGAAAATCCGAATTGGCCCTGAAGAAAATGGAGTCCATTGCGGATATCCGCACAGCAATTTTAATGCAATTTTTATGCGCTCGTTTTGGCTTCCCATTTTCGTATTTTATTCTATATACATACATATAGTTTTTATAAGTTTCTTTTTTTACGCTCCCTTTATCGTGTGCCATAATAGCAGTTTTGTTGCGCGCTCCAGGAAATGTAGCCGAGTGTGTCCTGTCCGAGCGGATGTGCCAGGTACACTAAATGAATGCACAGCTGTAGGTACAGTAGACACTCGCTAACAGAAACACACTGTGGCTTCACACCTTTGTTTAATTAATGATTGATAAAGTCTTTTTCACAGAATCCTTAGAACAAATCTTAAAGATATCAGTTAGGTGCTGTATAGTAAGGGACCGTTTTTGTGTTGGGTCTACAAAATAAATTAGTTACTTAATTTCACTCATCGTTTGTTTTTAGCTATTCGCAAAAAGCGCCAAGCAAACTTTTCCAGTTGCCGAAAACTCTGGAGAAATTTTAGCATAAAACCATTTTACATGCTGCTAACCACAGGACAATGTTCAAAAACTAAGAACACCAGCAGCAGCAGTGGCTAGGGCTTGGTGCGGGGGAGGGAGGTGCAGCTGCTGCTTCTGTTGTTGAAAACCAAGAAAATTCTATAAAAAGGCACAAAAGACGTCAGCAATGTCTACAACAGCAATACCAACAACAACAACAACAGCAACAACAACAAGAAAAGGCATCAATAAACAGTGTAAAAGACAGTCGCCAGAGTCAGGACTGAGGACAAGAGTTGAGGCCGGCCATAAAGCTTCCGGCCAGTGGCAGGCTTTGTTGCTTCTTCATATTTTTTATGGGCTAACGGGTTAAGCTGGGAGGGGCGTCAAACATACATACAAACGTCAAGAAGAGGATCCTTTATTGAGTGAAACAAACAAAGCAGTCCCATTCTTAGTTATTTTTTTTTTCGGCGCGGGGGTGGGAGTGTCAAACAATTTGAAAGTTGTGCGGTTACTTAAGCCCAGTTATCCAGCAGAGTCGTCGCCTAACTGTTATTACCCACCCCCACACTTCACCCCCTGTAAAGCCCCTGCGCAACAATGCTGCAACACAGCTGCTGCTGCTGCTGCTGCTGTGCCGTTGCAGACAAACAGAGCGCTCCGGGCGGGATTTTAAAAAGCACTTACCCAAGCATTCAGAGTGTGAGGGGCGAAAGCGGATGCGTATGAGCTTTGTCAGCCTGCTGGCAAATTTGCAAAATATTGACAAGAAAATGGCAGCCTGAACGGCGACTGGCGACGCCGCCAATGACGATGACGATGAGGATGAGGATGACGACAACACAGCGATTGGACCGTTCATAATTTCATAAATCAATATTTTATTAGCTGCCATGTGCGCGTAAGAGAGTGTGGGGCATGTTTGCTGGGGAGTGGGTAAGTTTGACGCAAACAGGTCGCTCGTCGCTCTGTTTTGCGTAGGTGACAAGTTTAATAAAATTAATTTGGATGGGGGAAATTAAAGTCAATAAATGAGAAGAAACGTTATTTATGCGTTTTTATACATTTATAGATAAAACTCATTATAGGTAAATATCAAGAAACTAAGTTGAGCAAATAAGAAGGCTCTAGTAGAGATTTCCCGACTAGGAGATACCCTGAACACTGCACTAAATCAAATTTCACATTTTCCAAATTCAAGATTTTAATATTATCGATCGCACGTGTATATCGGAAACGGAAAAAATTATCGAAAATCGGAAACAAACTTGTACTGCCTTGGACTTAAACGAGCTTGTGTTAAAAATCTGCAGTCTGAAACTCTTATAATCTCTGATGTCGACGCGTTTATACATTTAGACAGACAGATAGACGGACAGACAGACGGACAGACGGCTGTTGATGCTGATCAAGAATATATATATACTTTATGGGGTCGGAGATGCTTACTTCTGCCTGTAACATACTTTTGCACAAAACTATTACACCCCTTTTTTTTACCCATTTCTTGGGTTCAGGGTATAATAATAAAAATAATAATAATTTTTCCACTTACCCCTTGTCCATTTGAGTATAACAAAGAAAATGATTGCAAAAATATTTATTTGTCATTCACACACAAGAACTTTTATATTAAGTGATTTTAATAGACACAAATATATGTGTGTGAGTACAATCAATAATATATATTTAATAACAATAACACACTCACGCTTAAACATTTACTTATACTTACACTTACACTTGCGCATTGTGTAAATACGTCACTAAATTTCACCAAATTCAGCGAATTTTTGAGAATCGAGGAGGAGAGCAGTGTCTTAATTGTCGTTAGCTTTGAAGTTAAAAACGTAATGTAAACGTAAAGTAAACGTAATGTAAACGTAATGTAAGCGAAACATAACGTTAACTAAAGTAACGTAAACGTAACGTACTGTAATTTAACGTTTAATAAATTAACTTAACTTCATGTTTTAAGAATTCTTCTGATTAAAACTTGCAGCTAATAGGCATTATAGTTTTCCATTGCTTTAATCTCTTCTCTTAAGCTCTTCGCAATGCCTTTGTCTATTTTTTTTGCTGCTCGAGATCAAAAGCAAATGGAACACATGTCCAACTTCAGCTGCAAGCCATACACAATCACAAACACAAACACTAACACACACATAGACAGCTCACAGCGGGTCAACAGGACAACATCCGTCTCGCTTCTCTTCCCCGCATTTATATCATGTGGACAGTAGTGTATCCTTGGCAGGAGCAGCAGTTACTGCGTGCAGCGCCTTCCAAATGCCTTTCAAATGCACGACGCCTGCAGCAAATGCATTGAAGAAAGGACGAAGACTTCTGCTTTCTTTTTATTCTGTTGTTGTTCTGGTTGTGCGCTTTACGCACTCAGCAAAAAAAAATAAAAAAGAAGAAGAAGAAATGCTTCCAAGTTGCGCAGCTCCTTTCATTACTTATTTCTTTATGACGCTAATGTCCTTAATTCGTCAGTGTTAACCTAATTTCGAGTAGTCGAGCCGAGGCAGGCAACAAAGTTCGACGATGACGACGACAACGACAGGATGCCGGCAGAGGGAGGGGAAGCAGGAGGCAAATAGAAAGAATTATGCCAAGAAAGTTTTCTATTTTGTCGCAGAGGCAAAAGCGGCAAAAGTTTTGCGGCCAATGCGACGACGATTGTGGCACACAAACACACACACACACACACACACACTCTAACACACATATCCTGGCAATGTCCTTTGTGTTTGCGAGTCTCTCACTCTCTCTCTTGAGCTGTGCGCATTCCCAAAGGCTATATAAATCATAATAATTTTGCAATGTAGCGAATGGCAAAAGGAACAGCAGCAGCAGCAGCAGCAGCAGCAGAAGCGGCGGCATTCTCCATGTCGCATATCCTTGTGGCGTGTCCTTTATTTGCTACGTGTTGATGTCCTTTTGATGGCACTTCTTGTGCACAACTTGCAGGCCAGTTCAGTCCAGTCCGTTCCGACCAGGCCGAAAAGCCTCCTGGGCAAGTGATTGGGCAAGAAAGCAAAACCGCCAAGCGACCCAACAAAGACCCCAACAACAACAACGACTATCGTCTATCAGTCTGTGTATGAGTCCTTTTCGTCCTGGGTCCGTGCGTGCGTGCGTGCCGCCTTGTATTTGTAATTCGTGGCAGCATGTCCAGCATAAAAATATACTTAAGTGATTTCTCTTGATTCACTTACATAGATTTGGGTTACATTTATTTTCTATTCCTCTTAAGTCCTACTTTTTGCCACAGCGTTGCAAATAAATAATTTTTATGATAGAATATGCCCTGTATCTGTATCCTTCTGCGTTCGGAGCCTTCATTTAATTTCGCTTAAAAGCGCCAAAAGTTAAGCTGTAATCATTTAAATGATTTATTCAACTTGATTTTCATATCACGGATCGCCGCTTGTCATTTTTTCTTTTTGGAATGGGGGAAGGGCAAGGGCAAGGAGGAGGGTTTCCAAAACGCACAAAACATTTGCGTTTGCCCTTGCTTTGGGTGTGGCTTTGTGAAGTTTCCCTAGGGTCATCCCATAGATTGGGGACATTCTCAATCATAATTTGTTGGTGTCACAATGATAATAGTAGATTTATATGCGTATCGCAGCAGCAGCAGTAAAAGGTGAAATTGTTTGCTTATTTTTGCCGGATTTTTGTTTCGGCTTTGAATGAAATTTAAGAGTGAAAGAAAGTAGTGAAAAAACTACATGAAGGTATTTTAATAATTTTTTAAAATTAGTTTACATTCTTTCTGCACTATATATGTATTTAAATCGTAACTTTAAGCCAAGGCAACAAAACAATTTTTGCTTTATTTTTTTTTTTTTTTTCTCTAACCAACGTTTTTCAAGCACTTACCCACACTGCAGTTGGCCGCAAGCCATTAACCATTACTTTTGCCTTACAGTAACGTTTATTTAATTAATCAAACAATGGAAAATTTGCTACGCCAATATTCGAAATATGCAACAAATGCGATAATCAAAAGAAGAAAGCTGGCTACAAAAGAATTTCACCCTTGACCTCAGAAGCAAAGCGAAGTCATTAGGAGATTTTTGCGCTGCATACAAATTTTTAATTGTTATTTACTTTGTTTTTATTATTTTTTCTGCTTTAGTTGTTGGTGTTTCTTGTGTAGCCAAGGGCGCCTGAGGCATCAGGCGCAACAACAGCCAGAGCAGAAGCAGAAACAGCGCTAATGACCAACTTTTGCCCAGCAACAAGCAAACCGAAAAAAAAGCATAGCATATATTTCAGGGCCCTGTGTTTCTATTCCTTGCCGTTGCAGTTGTTGTTGTTGTTGTTGTTGTCGTAGTCGTCGAAAACACTCAAAACCCATTAGGCAACACTTTATGCTTAGTTTGAAGTTTGGGGGCACACAGAAGAAACAAAAACAAGTATAAACGTTGCAATCAGTCGTAGAAGAATGACAAATACTCTTCTCGGGTGTGAAATATTGTTTAAAAAATTATTGAAAACTGTCTCATGCTTCTATTAAAACTTTCAAAATCATCATATTCCGCAATAGGCACTATTCTTAAATTACTAAGAGCAGGGTATTAAAACTATTTGAAACACCGAAAAAAGATAGAGAGAGAGAAAGAAAAGAGTGTGAGAGAGAGCGAGAGATGCGTACCCACACACCCACACCCACACACACTCACACGTAGACATACACAAACTGCGTTGTCTACTTAACAATCGTTGGCGGCACTGAGACGTGCCGCAGGGGGCGTGGCAGCTGCATTTAAAATGCAATTGCCGTACGCGCCTCCGCCTCCTCCTCCTCCTCCTCCGCCGCACACAATGCAAATGAATGGCGCCACGCCCCAAAGGCCTACGCACACGCCCAAAGTTATTCTCAAGTTGCTAACTGTTCGTGGGGGGTAAGTGCAGGGGGGCGTGGGGGTGGGGGGGATAGCTGAGGATAGTCTTGTTGCAGCAGCTGCCGTAGGCGTTGCGTTTACATTGAAAATTACCCCACTTACAGTGTTGACGAGGCAGCTACTGATGAGGCGACCCGGCGCTGCAGCAGCAGGGGTAAAGGGGCGAAGCAGGAGCTAGAGTAGCTGGAGTTGCCAATGTGCAGCAGATGAACGTCTTGAGGATGCAAACGTTAAAGCACAATGGACTGATGTTGAGAATTTATTGAACAAAATTAATAATATTAGTGTTTACTTTTTGATTGAGAATTTAAGCTTATTTTCAGCAAAAAATGTTTATGTCTTAACAATTTTTTTATTTTATGGTCTTTTCAAGGTGAGTCATTTGCTTAATTTATTAAAATAAATACCTAATAAGCCTTATAAAATGACTTTTATTTAAAAAAAAGTTGTGATAAAAGCCACACAAGTATTTTTATTCATTTCGAGAATCCATTTCTAAATTTGTTAAATTAGGAATTTTAAAATTAAGTGTTAAATATGAATCATGATTAAATAATATTTAAAATTATATTCCTTTAGTTATTATTTTTAAAAAAATGTTTGCCCCTTTCTCCTAGAGGAATTAAATAATTAAATATATCTAAATGAAATTTTCGGCTGAACTACTCCTCAAAAAAATTAGAAACCAAATCAAAAGTATATAAAGAGAAATAAAAGTTCTTTAACCTAACATTTAAGTAACAGCAAAAACCAAAATCTTTAGCTGCTATATGAATATTTAAGCATATTTCTTTACCCAATTGTCAATTTGTACCACTGTGGGTAGACAGACGAGTGGTGCAACCGCATCGCAACGCTTTTGTGGTTGCCGCCTGGCACGCGTATATATTAACATAAATCGATTGTGACGCAGAGGACACCGACGAAGTGGCGTGAAGACCTCGCCGAAGACTCCTTTGACACTCGCAAATCACTCAACAGCATGATAGATGATCTACCGCCCTACAAAATCCACCCCTCTGCCTTCACACACATGCCACGAAAAGTGTCGCGCCCGCTGAGTTGCAGGATGAAGTAGGTTGGGTAAGAGGTCGGGACCCGCAGCGTCATTTAACGCAATAGCGCCAACTATAAATTTTAAATTAATTTTCAAGTGGAGGCCAAAAGCGCCCAACAACCAGCAACAACTAGCAAGAACAACAACAATCAGATGCGACGAAGGCAGCACATCAACGTCTGACGGCGCCTCATGCCCGACATTTCCGCTTACAAAAGCAAATACACCCAAACACACACACACACACACACACATGAGATACGCATTTTATTGCGCGTCAGTCGCAGAACTGACAGCAAAGTTCAACTGGTTTGAGTTCGCGAGCTCGCGGGTTCGCTGGTTCGGGTTCGGTTCGACTGTTGGCCTCAGTTTTGGTTTTGGGAGTTGTTCGGGAGTTCGAGTTGTGTGTTCAGTTCTGTTCTTTAACGCTTTGTTGTCTGTCATTACAAGTGCATAAATTATTGTAACCACATTTGCCTGGCGTCAGTCCCATTGACTCCACACTGCATAAAGGGGTTGCTGTCGAAGGGTGGCGTGGGGGGGAGGTGTTGAAGGGAAGTTCAGCTTGGATGGATGGACCGTTTGGTTGTCTGGCGCGGTATCATCAACATCAACATGGCCAACTGCAACAGTTGCCAGCAAAAGCTAGCGACGCTCACACTTGATGACATGACAAAATATTTTCCCAGGCGTCTTTGTGCGTCATTCCTCACAACCCCCCAACCCACCCACAGGTTCTGTTACCCTTTTCAACACTCATCTGCCGAAAAGTTGCTTTTGACTTTGATGCCAACCCAACCCAAACCAACCCAACCCACTTTTGTTGCCATGTTGCCTTATGACCTTTATGCAATTGCATTCTGCGGCAATGTGTCGTCGATGTCAGCGATGTGAGAGTGTGCGTGTGTGTGTGTGTTAGTGTGTGCACTCCTCATACTCTCTCTCTCTCTCTCTCTCTGCTGCTTCTTCTTGCTGTCTCATGATGTTAGTTGTTGTTGTTTTTTTGTAGCTTTTCTTTTTGTGCATTTCATTGCGGATTCTATCATTTTCTACTCGTATGCTTCGGCGATTTTTGGAATTTTCAATTTGTTCAGAAATTTTTGGACGCTCAACGAAGAGCACAAGAGTCAGAGAGAAACAGGGAGCGAAAGAGAAGAGTGTAGAGTGTGGTATTTTATTTATGGCAGCTTGAGCTCATATTAAAATATTATTTTGTAAAAATAACATTTAACATTTTTGAAAAATATTATTGCAAATAATTAGAGAAAGCAGTGTTTTTATGGAGTAAAGCTTTCTTTAAGTACTCAATAACTCAATAGATCTATAGGAAGTTATTAAATAAGGTTTATAGGCATTTATACACATTTTTTATTTTATTCTGACATTTTTATATACAGTTAAATATTCCTTGGCCGCAGAATTGTTTCCATCAGCCATTCCAACAGCATCAGAACTTAATTTCGATGTGCCAAGAATGTTTTACTTATTAAGCGAAACTTGAGCAGAATTTATTGCTAACCGCAGCCACACATAAATACAAATTTGCCATTTTTATTTTAAGCTGAAACTTTTGACATTTAATGTGGCAACTGGGAGCGCCAAAGTTATTTTCGTATCAGCCACGCCCATTTAGCTGCCCATCTACTCTGACCTCTGTCAATAATAAAACGTTTGATAAATGCTTAGAGAATTGTATGAGATATTTTACATGCGAATTAACGCAATAAATTTGATGCCAAAACAAAAGAGAAATCAACCAAATTGTAGTAGGAGGCACAACGAAGAGGGGCAAGAAGTGAAAGCAACAACAATAAACTGTGAAATGCTTTGGGCAAACAAAGAGAAAACTTTGATTGCGAAACACATTTGTGATTTATTTGAGCACACATTTAACAAATTGCTACCAAAAATATAGTATATATACAACTACGTATGTATATATGTATATGCGTATTTATTTATGCGAGAGGCTACTTAAGCCATTAAGCAAACGGCAACAACCCAAAACACAATCCAACAATCCCACAACCCTCCAAGCCCCCGCCCCTAAGATGTTCTGCGCAAATAACTTGATTAAAAAACCGCAAAAACCTATCGAGTGCCCAATGCGTTGACCACATACAGACGGAGGCGTACAAACTGCCAAAGGGCAGTGAATGGTAGAAAGGAGGGGCTCAAGGAATGAATGGTGTGTGTGCGAAGGGTTGCTGTAACAGTGGGGCCAGTTGTTATGGCCGCTGCAATCCGATTCAATGTGTAATTTAACACGAAATGGGAAACGATTGGCAGAGTATAATTGTATGTGTGCGTGTGACTGTGTGTGACTGTATGTGTGTGTGTGTGTGCGTAGATGCTACAGCTACAGATGCGAAGGCAGTTGCTGACCAGCACTGAACCACACCTGTGGGCGTTTTGCCTGCTCTTGATGTAACCTGTGGGCGTGGTTCTCGATGCGTGTGTTTGCTTGCTGTGGTTTTCGATGGTGTAGTGTAAGTTTGGTGTGGTGTGGTGTGGTGTTTTAGCACAGTTTATTGACGTAGTTGGGATTAATGTGGCAAAATGGCATAATCCACAGGGATTTGCCTTAGCAATTCAAGAATCAAGCATACATTAAGTTTTCTCCACACATAAAGTTATTCGTTTTGAGGGAAACAAACTGAATTTGGTCGAAACTAATTAAATTAGGTTGTAAATATTGAAGCTGACATACACTTCTAACATTTATTACTTTAAATTGTTAGTAAATTAATTTTTTATGTTCCTCTTCCTACGTTGCCATTGCAAATACTTCTGTCTAGTATGCAATTCACATGTTTTCTAGCATATTAATAGCAGTATTCTACCCATATCAAGCAATTAAAACACTTCAGCTGAACGCAAAAGCGAATCTGAGCAAAAAGATCGCACACATTTTATGCAGACCTTTTCGATTAAAATGCGTTGCATACTTTTCAGCGCGAATTCACACATTCACATCAAGGACTTATGTCGGGTTTCAGTCTCTGCCTCCATACCCTTTACAACAAGCACGGACAAACCCGACCCAGAGAGCACACAAATAATTAAGTTTTTTCGCTAACTTTTTTGTGTCTCTCTATCTCTCTCTTTTTCTCTGTCTCTGTAGATGTTCTGCTCTCTGCACCCGGCTGCACTCTTGTCACGTAACTTTACAATGGGTAAAAACTTTTGCATTTCATGCGCTGCACACCCACACACCCCCCTCTCCCGCTCGCTCTTTTTCTCTTCTCTCTCACTCTCCCTCTCTCTCTCTCAGGCTGATTGTCTCTGAGCGCTGCATAAAATGTTTGTAAGTGACGTTGAAATTGAGACACTTGTCGCTTAATTGTTTTTCGAGTTTTGCTACCAAAAAAACTACAAAAAAAAGCCACAAAAAATAATAATAAAATAGTAAATGTTGGTTTCAGTTGCATTTCCATAGCTCCTCCTCCCCATTCCCCCCCCACGTGTAATCGCTTTTGCTGTTTTTGTTGCCAGTTGAGAAATTGCACTTGGCAAACGTTCTCTACGCGTGCTTGGGACACTGAAAGGGTGTTTGGGATTTGGCTTTGCATGCTTCTGGCCTGCTTTTTTAGTACTTCTGGAGTAGCCTTGTGTTCTTTACATTATTTTTTTTGTTTGGTGTCGGTTGTACCATGGGGCGTGGCGTACTAAGGCGTCGTGTGGCTGTAGATTATTTTAAGTAATTATCAAACGATTTGCACAACGACTTAAGTGCTCCTAGCTCTCGAGTCTTCCATGTGGGGGTGGGTGGTGGGTGGTGGTGGGCAGAGTGGGTGCCCTGTGCATTAATTAAAAATGTAAATTTATCTGTTAAGTGGAAATTAGCAAGCTGCCTGCATAATGCATAATGCCAACTGTGTGACAATTGCAGCGCTTTTGCTTTTGTTAACGACATTTCTTATAGGGAATGTAGTTTTTTTTTTTATAGAAACTTGGATAGATACTTTTCTGTGTATCAATTTTCAATATTTGATTTAAATCTCTATGGTATAACTTCTCCCATAGAGATTCCCGTTCCTCTTATATAGTATATAATTTCTTAAACTTAGTTTAAATGAAATTCTCAACAGTCAAATAGTTAATTTACTTACATTCCATAACATGTTCTTCTGGGTTGAATGCTCTCTTAAGTATATCTGCAATATGTGACCTAAATATGGCTAATTTCATTATGACTGAAATGAAGAAAGCTGTAACACACAATCATATAGGAAGAGAAACGCTTTGTCGCCATGCATTAAGGGACAAGGAAATGCCATCGGCATTGACTGTATCCTGTGCCAGGACGACAACTTTGTGATATGTGAAATTGTGGCCTGGGCAAACATTTTATAATTTGGTGCACGGCGCAACACATAAGTCAGCAACAGCAGCAGCAGCAGCTAAAAGATGGGAGTGAGAAGGAGAGGGCTAGGCAAAGTGGAAGCACTTTGAGCTGCCATGTAAGCGAGTCCTGAAACATGACAAGCACTGGGCAAAAACAGTCAGCAACATCAGACGAGTCTGTCACTCAGTCCATCTTCCTCTCTCTCATTTTGTTATTCTATCGTTTTCTCTCCCTCGCTCTCCGTGCCTATCTCTGTCTAATTGTGATACCCGGACAGACCGCAAATGATTTTGCAGTTGACAGTTGTCTGTTGCCATTTGGGGAATTTAGTGTTAATTATGGTTGTAATAAGTTATACAACATAAAGCAACACACACACACACACGCACAGTCGGACAATGAACATACACAAATGCACACAATGTGCTCTATTAGATTTCTCTCCTCTTCACTTTACATCAACTTCAAATTTGGAAATTTGTCGCAGTATTCAAATGAGCAGCTCCAAATATATTATTGCTGCATACATCTAGGGGCAGACAGATATCAAAAGGAGTTAGAAGTAAATGTTAGTATAATACTTCAAATACTAAAAGTAAACAATGTTTAGAGCAAGTGTTATATTATTATTTCTAAGCAGCACATGTTTAAAATTGTAGTTATTAAAATAATGAAATAAGTAAGGAAAAAACCTATAGTCTTTGTCTTTTCCAAATCTTCTTTGAAGTGCCTTAGGGCCGTAATTCTGAGACAAGACAAACTTAAATATCAAAAGCACTTGGAATTCTCACAATACTGAACGCAAATGCTTTTATTCGTAGTCTGGCCAAATCATCTGTTTCCTCTAAACAGCTTAAAATTTGGTAGCAGGATGCTGCAATTACTATCTACTACTTCCTTTGTTCATCAATGATCCACATTTAATGAGCGAAACGCAATCAATAAACCCAAAAGCAATACACTCCTCTCTACAACATTATCAATTTCACAACGTGTGTGTGTGAGTGTGTGTGCAAGGACAATAGACAAATATTGTGCATCGTAATTATCAATTTCAAGTGCAGTCATCGTAGCTTTTGTTTGCAGCAATCATAAACGTCAGACTGTTTGTGAGTTTCCTCAGCCCCCTTCGAAGGTTCCTGCCTCCTGCCTTAGTTTCAGTTCGACTCCTGTGTTTCTTTGCAACTTGATGAGTCAACCGGTTGCTGCTGTCTATTTGCGGTTATGTTACTTAAACTCGATTGCCGTCTATGTTTGTGTGTGTACAAAGCACAAGAAATTGGGCAAGCCCCATCTATCCCCAAAGCCCCCAAAACATTCTAAACAGTCGCTTGCAATATTATTGATTTAGGAAACCTGAGTTGCCAGAACCAAGATCCCCCGTCTGCTTTACTCCACGTTGGCAGCATAGTTATGCAATGCAGATTTGTGCCTTTAATTAGCACTGAGTATTGTTTACATATGTTTCTCAGAACTAACAGCTTGTTAAATATATATACGTACGTATGTGCCTTCAAAGGCACGTAATTAACAAAACATCTTAGTTTTGCTTAGTTGGATGCCCACATCATAGAATAATTGAAAGTTTTCATAATAAATTCATATACATTTCAATTAATATTTGTAAAATTGCATGACATATATATTTCAAGACTATTTTAACCTTTAACACATATTTTTGTATAGATTTAAGCTTAAGTTTAATGTTTAGTAAACTTCACCTTGACAGTACATTACAGCTGCAATCTTCATACCTTTAATGCCTGTATCTTAGTAATGTAAAGTTTTCAATATGCAACATTTTCTCGCTTTCCATCGTCTCGGTGACTTTTTTCTCTCTCCAGTTTTGTTGTTGTTTTGCTTTGGCCAGGTGTTTTATGGAGAAAAATATTTTCATACATAAAAGTTTTACGACAACAACAACATTTACAATGTGTACTTGGTAGCATTTTGTGACTTATGGACGAGTTTCTTAGGGTAAAAGTATGCGCAATGTTGCAAAGTTTAGTTCTTGGCTTAAGTGAGCCGTGCAAATTGCTGCAAAGCGATATATGCAGCAGTGTTTTGCAACACTGGAGAACCTCGAAGTGCATAGCTATTTATTAGACTAATTGAAGATGTGTGAGGCAGAAGAAGCTGGATAAGAATGAAAAATGTAAATGTGTATGAAGTTTCGGGACGGGAGTTTAAAAAGAGAGTGAAATGTTTAGCTGTAAATATGAATGGACCTTGTGAACACTTTTATTAAACGATTGTCAATTGACTACAGATACATTTTACAGAATGAAAGGTGTAACAAAAAAAGGAGGAAGATAGATAGCGCGACATTAAGACAGCCAGCTTGATGTATTTGCTGCATTTTGCCCCTTTAATTTAATGGCTACTCATTTAACAAATTGCTCACCAAAAAGATGACAACTAGCCACTTCCCACTATTCTGCCCCCCTGCCCGCTCGCAGTTGGTGCTCTATTTTTCTGGCTGTGTCGCCTCTCGCTTGTTAACTGAAACTAAACAGTACAAACACGACTGTCAACAACTGTAACGTTTACCGCATGTTACCGCTGCGCAACGTCCTGTGCTGCATGACAGGACATGTTGTGGCTTCTCGGGCTACCACACACACATACACACACACACACACTACGAGAGAGTGAGTGAGTGAAAGAGAGAGATGCTTCGTTTCGTATGTTTGTTTCATGTGAGTGATAATGCATGTGTCCATATGGGACTAGCTGCTAGCTAGCGTCGTCGCAGTGTACTCCTTCCCCTGTGCTAGTGTACTCTGCTCCCCCTTCGCCTGTTACAACGTTGCTTAATTGTTGAAATGCATTTTGGTTGCCCTACTGTTGATGGGGCCGTTGAATTAGCCTTATACTAACTACGAATTTTACAACAGCAAGCAAACAAAAGCAATATTGGATGCTGTAACTTGAAGCAAAGAATAAAATAGTTACAGTTAACGTATTTTGACATGAAAAAGGTTACATGCATTTTAAGATATTCAATAGTAGAAATTAGTGATACTTAACAATCGAAACTGGTTCACAGAATTGATAAATAAACTTATTCAGCTCTTTCCCTTTTACTGTTTGTCCGTTTCGCCGCATTGAGCACGCAATTTATGAGCTCACAAATTTCATTTGGCACACGATGAAAAAAATAGAAAATTTTATTACAAAAATAAAAAAAAACCGAATATGTTTTGGCCAATTTCTGGACGATTATCAAAAACGTTCGCCATATGAGAAAAAGCTAGAACACTAGTTTTTTATTTTATTTATTACCATTTTTGAGCTTCATCAATAAATTCCATAATTTATGGGCCAGACTTTGTTGCAAATGTGTGCGATAACAGCTGCTAACAATTGTGTATTTAAATAAAAGTGCCACAATTTAAATCGGCAAATAAAAAATAAAAAACTAAATAATTGTCTGCCTGCTTAAAAAAAGTTCGACAAACGGCAGCAGACGGCACTTGAACCCGACCAAGCCCCCCCCAAAGGACAAAAAACAAACTGTATTATCACCTCAAATATGTGTAATAAACTCCCCAGGGGTCCTGGCACAAAGCACATAGCACAAACATGACACAAAAAAGGAGAACATTTAAAAAAAATAACGAAACGCAGACGGTTTTGTGGCATATGGCAACTGGGGAGCCGCCACCCTAATGTGTGCCCCAACAAGGAACCCCTATGAATGTTCCTTACCAGACCCAAACAATAGGCAATGCCAATGAAGTTATCAGCGTGTGCCAGACGGAGCTTGGGGAGCAGCCAAAAGCCGAGTAAACATACAGAGACAAATAAATAAATTACATTTAGACGGTGTGTGTGTGTGTGTGTGTGACGTAGAGTTAGAAAGGGGGAAAAGAGGGAGGCGAGGTTGCTCCTCAGCCATTTAAACAAATGTTTAAAGAAAGCACTTTACTTTTAATTTAAATGTCAGTTGTTTCCAATTAAGATTTCTTTCTTTTATAAAAATTAATTTATGATTTGCAATTGTGAATTTCATAAAGTAATCAATATGCAACAAAGTCTATTATTATATTTTGAAATATAATTTTTTTATGTATGAATAAATTTTAAATTCATATTTAAATATTTTATGAACTGAATATTTATTTGTTTAAAATAAATTTAGGCAAAATTCAGATATACACATATTCTGAATAAGAATTGCAATTTATAGCAAAATGTAAAATATTTAAGCTCTGTTTAAGCTTTAATGTTTAATGTGCTGCAATTTTAATGCAATAAATACAATTTATTTTTAGTTTATCATTAGAAAGTCTCGATATCCCTACAACTCAAGCTGGCGTTGTGTTATTATTCTTATTAGTAAATAAAAAGTTATTATCAGACGATTTCAGAGTTAGCGAAAAAAACAACAAAAAAATCCTTAAATAAACATGGCCAAGCCGACAACTATTAAGGATGCTCTGGCACGCTGGGAGGATCGCAACAAGCAGGAGGCCATTACAGCTCAGGAAATTGGCTTGCAGTTTCAGTATCCACCCATTGAGAAAATGGATGCCACACTGAGCACACTCGTGGAGTGCCAGAAGCTGAGTCTGTCCTCTAACATGATTGAGAAGATTAGCGGCATTTCGGGCATGAAGAACTTACGTGTCTTGAGCCTGGCTCGCAACTATCTGAAGAATCTGAATGGCATCGAAGTGCTTGCCGATACCCTGGAGGAGCTTTGGGTTAGCTACAACAATATTGAGAAGATAAAGAACCTCGAGGCGATGAAAGCCCTCAAAGTATTCTATATATCGCACAATCTAGTCAAGGACTGGGCCGAGTTTGTACGTATGGGTGTGCCGCCAAATCTGTGCGATATTACTTTTGTGGGCAATCCCTTGTGCGAGAACATGGATGCGGCTGCCTTTCTTGCAGAGGCCATACGCCGCTTGCCCAATCTCCGGAAGCTCGATGGAGAGCCAGTCATACGTTAAGGCCAAGTTCCCTCTCCCTTTTCAGTTCTCTTTGTACACACTGCAGTAGTAGCATGGCATGCAAGTGAAAATAAAAGATGCAACCACAAACCAAGCAGGTCTTGAAAGCATTCATAGGCACGCCACGCCCACTCACACAAACACACACACACACCCGCTCAGCAACAACAAACTGGCAGGTAAGCTATTAAGAACTTGGAACTGCTGAAAACAGGCATTGATGATGCTCTGTGCAAAAATCTTTTCTTTTCTATTCTAGAAATATTTTTTATTTCTTTTTTTCTTCTTTGTATCGGCAATAAGAGAATTTTCCAATTTTCATTGCGTTTTCTTCTGCTGATGAGCGCCATTGTTTTGTCTTTTCCGTGTATGTGTATGTGTAAACCTCAACAAGCTTGTTGTAGGTGAAAGGTGTTCGCCTTTTGTTGTGTATTTTCCGTGTTGTTGTTGTTGTTGTTACCTTCCCCCGCTTCATGTTCCAAGCTCATCACAACTTTGTACAAGACAAGCAGAGATCCAATTTTTGTCTTGCATTGTTTGCATATTTTTAACCTGGTCCAACGTAATGAGTACAGATTTTACCCAACACAAAGAAGGCGTGGCATGTTAACAAAAAATGTCTTCTCCTTCTATCGTATACATATATTGGGAATGTCTACTTGTCTTTCTATGGAATTTGTTGGGAGGTAGGACTGACAAAGTTTGACTTTAAACCTTTTCTTTGAGAACATTTTATCATTGAACTGGGAAGGAGAGAAATTCTACACCCAGAATAATTTTATTTAATGTTTATTTGACTTATTTTTATAGATGAACTTTAATCTCATAACTTTGATTTGTGTTTAAGAAGTGAAAACAATTGAAGATAGCTTAATAACAAAAATTTCAGAGTGTTTTTGTTGTGAATTGCACAGACAGTCTGCCTATGGCCAATTGAGCAACATTTTAGTCAGAAATACAAACGGTCGCTGTCAGGGGTTGGAAGAGAGGTGAAGGAGTTGGTAAAAGGCAGACAGCTTGGCAAACAAACAAAACCAAAATACTTATATATATGAGCATGTGAATCTGTACACAAGATAAAAACGCTAAATAAAAACATAAAAACGGCGCAAATCGCAGTCGAGAAATAAAGAAAAAAAAAGTTGCCAGACACCAAAGTTTAATGTTTTCTTTATGACTTTCCGATATTAATGCAAAATTTGCAAACATTTCAACAATTTGACTGCCGTTATTGGGCAAACACTCATAATAAACGTTGGCATATTTAATTATTTTCATAGGCAAATGAATTTTACTCAAAAATAAAAAGAATAAATTATATTGGGTTTCCGCTTGCACAAATATTATTTCAATTGCTTACAAAGCTTCATGAGAAGAGTTAATTTTAATTTTAAATCTTCTCTTATTTTGCATATAAGCATCCCGTTAGCTAACGTTTGTGATTTAAGCTTTAAGTATTTTAGTGATAACAAAAACCAAAATCGTTTTTTTTTTCTTTTCTTTGGTCCCACCTCAAAGTCCAGTTTATATTTTGCCTGCTCTTATCATAGCTGCGGCATAAATCACGCGTTTAGTTGCCAAGTGGTTTTTAGAGCCCGCTTTTGCGTTTAACTGTCGTTTGGACCACTTTTATGTGAATTTTTCCACCCATCCGCCAGCCAGGCAGCCAGCCTCGCAGCCAGCCAGCCAAGTGGCCGTAGCCAACTGGTCAACGGCGTACCGAACAAGCAACCAACATATTTAGAATATATGGCAACACTTTGGCAGCACCAACACAACCCTTGACCGCAGCATGTGCAGACATAGAAAAACGAGCAGAACAGAAAAACAGAACTAGTAGCAAAAGAACCGAACACAAACACAGACGATTGCGCAACCACAGCTCAAAAACCACTTCAACTTGCACTCGGTATACCCAGTACACTCAGCAAGTGTGTGTGCATGTAGTGGGGCTTACTGTTGTCACGGCCAGAGCGTTGGAAGAGTTGCCAACAACAACGCGTACATTTTTTATATAAACCTTAACATACATATTTTGGCATTTGGCATTTTAGATTTCTGCACTTATATTTTGGACTCAGCCCCTTTTTAATGGGACACCGAATAAAGTTGGCAAAGCAATAAAATATGTGTTTTCGATTATTTTAATTATCTGTAATGGTAATAGTTATATCCAAGATACCCTTTCTTTTAATTCCCATTACTTTGCAAAGCGATATCAAGAACATTTGAACCATTTTGTTCAAGTTTTTGGCACTGGCATATCTTTAAGATACTTTAAGCTGCTCGCTACACACACACACAGACACCAGCTCACATCTTGTGCCTGTCAAAGACGCATAAATCTATTCAAAGACTTTACGAAAAATCCAGACAAATGCCAGAGATTACAAAAAGATTTCGGCCGCATGATGCATGAGCCTCAACCGAGCGCGTGTGTGTCTGTCTTTTTGCCCTAGACACACACAAATGTACCCAAAACACACTCACACACACATGCAACAACAATTAAAGCCTGATTAATAGTTGCAGTTGCGAGGGGCCAAAACTCACATTTCTCACTACCTTTCGCCAAGTTTTCCTAGCTGAATTATGACTTTTGGTGCCTTCGTTACGGCTGTTTAGCATTCTTTTGGGCGCAGATATTGTTCTCTGTTTGTGTGCTCGTCTTTGTTGGCATTTAGGTTCGAGCATAAGTCAAATTGTTGTTAATTTCATAATGTTAACCCCTTTAAGCGCGTCGCATCAGAGACATTACATAAATTCATTTGCTTGGTGCCCAGCGGAGGTTGAGGTGGGTGGGGTGGTGAAGCTGGTCCCACAATTCCCACCAAATGGTTTTCATAGTATAAATCATTAAATTTTAATGCTTCCCAGGAGATCAATGAACATGACCGCAAATTATACTGAAGCGTGCTTTCAGCCGCATAAAAGATTTCTCTTTTCTCGTTTTCACCCGCTTTTTTTTATATTTCTGCACTCGCGTTTTTATATATTTTAAATGCATTTATGTTGAGAACACACACATATGCAAAGTGTTTGGTTTGAAGTTGCGTTTTGTGAGTGTTGGCGCCGGAAGGAGAGAGTCGAGGTTGGTTGTATGGGTGGCGGTTTATTGCAGCTGCCGCAAAGTTGTCTGTGTGAGAGAGTTTTGGTTGCTCGTCTGCAACTGTTAAAAATAAAAGGACAACAACACTTTAACTGCAATTTTATATTCTTCACACTTTAAGTTAAAATCTGTGATGCTTTAAAGTTGTGATAAAGTTAAGTGAAGTGAGTATCAATATTTTTAAAAACTTATAAGTTGATGTGCATCAATAAATTAAACTGATTTAAATTAAGATTTCGGAAAACTTATTTAATGCGTTGTTTCATAATATTATTTAGCAGATTAAGAAAAATATTTGCAAACAAACAAAATGTGTTTGTTTTTATAGACAAATGTACAATATTTTGTATAACACTAAGAAAGTATTTTATTCATTCTCTTAACCACAGTTTTTATGTCAACAGCAATTAAAACTAAGAAAGTA
Source organism: Scaptomyza hsui (assembly GCA_018152825.1). Classification (NCBI taxonomy): domain Eukaryota; kingdom Metazoa; phylum Arthropoda; class Insecta; order Diptera; family Drosophilidae; genus Scaptomyza; species Scaptomyza hsui. Next base: position 10,797,267 of record JAECXO010000269.1, read on the forward strand.
CTTTTAAATACTTAACTTATTATTTATGCTTAAATACTTTATTATGAAAATACTTTTGTTTAGTGTTTTAATCTTGTGTTTTTTTTTTTTCTAGTTACATTTGGAGCGTAGCAAACATATAAAGTTTTTGAAACTGCTAACAATACGCACAATTTTTAAGTAATCAACAGAAAGATGAACATCCGTTGAATAAAATGCAACATAAACTTGCACTTCCGGTTGCCTTAAAGCATTGCAACAGCACATGATGGCAAACATGCTAAGCTGCAGCAACAACAACAAACGATGCCTCTCTCTCTACTCACACATTGTAAATCAAAAAAGTTTTCTAGTGCCAAATAGGGGCGTGCCTTTCGTATAACTTCCACTTGTAGATATTTCAACTGGTGTCGTCCTTCAGGCCATCCTCCTGCCCCCTACCACCCCTACCTCCCTAAAAAAAAAAACAGTGAGGGCCAAAAGCCAGGCTGTAGTCGGCCACTTCTCCACGTATTTGACATGAAATCATAAACAAGTTGTGCAAACTTCGCTCTCTCTCTCTGCACATAGAACTGCATTTTGCAACAGGAAGTCACACAGCTAAAAATTGTATAAATTAAAATTTTCGCTGCCAGCAACGAATTCTGCACATTCATTATGCATTTCCCTAGACTAGGAATGAACGTGTGTAGCAACGAGTGGTTTGTTATGGCAAGACTTGCGCATCTGAAGACAGCAAATGTAACGGGAAGTGCTCAAAATCAGGACTAAGAACTTGTAGAACAAATGCAATTCATATATATGCAAGCTGGAATAATAAAAAATGTATTATAGAAACTTCTGTGACGTACTTAAAGTTAAAACTTAATAATCTAAATAATTGGTAGCTAGTTCTTGGATTAATCTACATAAGCTTATTTATTTTGGTCTATTTGTAATAAATATTTAAGCTCACATGAATGATTGTTATTATTTTAAAAGGTGTTCTGAAGTCTGTCAACTTTTTAATTTACTTTCCATCTTCATTTTACTGCGCATTTATTAACATTTTGTAATACTTGAAGATGTTGTTGGTTTGTTGCCTGCTCATAAGCTGTTTTTCGTATTTAAATATTAAAATTTTGTTCTTTCACAATGTTTTCTTCGTCCTAGAAGAAGCGCTTTCTTTTCATACACTCCCTTTCCTGGCTTAATGGCTTGGCACACATTTATTGCATAACAATAAACTTCCGTCTTGTTTGGCCTACATGGTTTAATTTCCGGCATTGCGTATACACAGCCCTCTTTGATAGAACATACACTCTAAATTTAAATCTTTCTACAGTAATTAATGCTCTTTGATTAATTGCGTGTGTGTGTGTGTGTGAGTGTGAGCAGAGTCCAAGCCTAAAAGTTCATTCATATTTACACGGATAGACAAAAACAGAAATGTCGTCGAGCTGATAAATTTGAGGCATGTAAAGTAGCTGTAGATACTGTTCGGAAAAGTTGCTTGGCATTAATTTCCATGTCTGGCAAAGGCTTTGGAAAATATTTGTATTTAGCTGCGCTTGCCACAAAGTAAATACAGCTCCAAAATATGAAGAAGAAGAACAGGATGAAGGAACTAGCAGCAGCTGTTGGAAAACTCACTCAGTTCTCAGTTCTCGACACGCTTACCACACAAATCTCTAGCAATAACAATCTTTTGGGCTATCAAATTCAATTATGCATATACCCAGGCAAACGTGCCTACACACCAACAAACACACACACACACACGCACACTCACTAGTTACTGCTGGGGCAGCTGTGCGCCATTTTGTTTGTTCGTTCGCCTTGCGGCTCGCCTTTGTGATTAGTGGCAAGTTGCTTGATTTGCTTGTCTTGGCGGTTATGGCCTGGACAGCCCTGTAGAGTAGCCTTTCTGCTTGCCTGCCTGCCAGCCTGCATAGTCCTAAATATCCTGCACTTGATTTCCTTAGACATTCACTTAAGTAGTTTTCACAGTCAGCTTAGCTTCTGCTTGTCCTCCTGCTGCCGTAGCTGCTAAGGGATTGTGGAAAGACCTTTGCATATATTTTAACAATATCTAAAAACGGGGTACTACTTCAGATCAGGTCCTTCCGAATGACCGTGTTTCTGCTATGCAAGTTCAGCTAATGCTTCATATATGCCAAGGAATCAATTTTCTTTATTGTTATTGTACCTTTAATCAATGCATAATTACTACAACATTTTTCTTTTTATAAATTTTCATTGTCTTTTCTGATTTATAATGCTCTACCAAGGAGCTTAAGTGTTATTTTTAAGTACTTCAGCCTTTTGGTATTTAACCGCTTTTGGCATTACTTTTTTTTGTTGTTGTGCAGATTTCCCACACTTTCCATCATTTCAGTAATCGCTTAAAAAATGTTGTTGCTATTTTTATACATTTCTTTTCTGCCTGCCCCTTTTTTTTATTGCCTTTTATTACGCGCTTTGTCATCTGGTCAGCCGCGCCTCCAACATTTCCTTGTGCAACGTCCTGTTGCCGGTTTTTCCTTCTTATACCCTCCCTTTTGTCCCTTTGCGCTTCGTTGATGTGTAAATTAATGTCATTTTCGGGCCGGCTCGTTGAGAGAGTTTTGGGTCAGTTCTTTGGCGCTGTTACTTGCCTTTTTTTTTCTCATGCGGACTGATTGAATTTTTATTATGCTCCGCGTTTGTTCTCCAAATTGTTTTGCAAACTTTGCGGGGGCTGGCAGAGGGAGACGAACGGATGTTAACCATAATTAAGGTGATTTTATGCAGACACTTTTTTTTCGTTATGATCGTTATGCCAACTTCCGGTTTGCCGCCTTAATTGATTTTAATAAAAAATTTTTGCGGTGCTCGTCTAAAAGTAGGCAACACAATTTTTTCAGCATTAGCCGTATTAGCTATCTGTGTGTGTGTGTGTGTTTTGTGGGTGTGTTTTAGGGGAGTGGTGTATTTTCATGTTAATTGCTCAAACTTTGCCCATTCGACAACAGCGACGACGATGAGGATGATGCCAAAAACTATTCAAGTACAATGAACAGTGCGAATGCCACGCCCACACATACCAAAAATAAACGCCCACACAGCTTGTTTGGTTTTTTTTTTTTTTTTTAAGAGAGAGAAGGAGAGAGAGCGCACTCGAAAAACAATGAAATGAAATTTGTATACTCAAGTTTTACTGCAAACATTTCTCGTACTGCCAGAAACTCATTTCGTTAGCATAACAAAAGGGGAGAAACTGTGGTGTGTAAGGGGTAGGCGGTGTGTAAGGAGGCTCAGGAGAACTTAATAACCCACTAACAACACACACTAATTTGCACTTGAGCCTAATAATGAGTGCGCTGACGAGTGTGCCACGAATGAGTTGCAGACACAAAATAGACCGAGAGAAGAGAGGGGGAAAGAGATGTACCTCAAGAGGCTGTTTCTAGATGAGTTTAGTCTGAATTGCTCTCGAACGAATCTGGACGCAGTTTGCTGCTCGGTTTGTCCGTCTGTGTCTGTGAGGTTGGCTAATTTCTAATTTGAATGCTGATTTATGCAGTTTGAATGGCATTGTTAATGCGGTTTGTCTGCCAGTCAAGGCTCAGCTCGGGCACGAGTTCCATGTTTCAACAAGTGTTTAAAAGGCAGAAAGAGAGTGATGCTCGCATAACCCAATTTAAGCGACGCCAACTCTTTTATAATTAAAATACTACTACATTCAAACTAAGCCCTGAGCAATCTAGATAAATCCGTGAGCCCTTTTGCCTCTGACCTTTCACACACACACACACACACACACACACAAAAGAGCCAGCCAAGCGGTAAAGAAAAACGCATGGAATCTCAACCTTGAACAAATGCTATTCAAACTATATTCGTTATACCTTTTGAGCTGCTTTTGGGCTTATACATTTTTTTCTCTTTCTTTATTTTTTGGGTGGAGGCAGATTGCTTGGATTTTAAGCTTACCGCAAAATTAAATGATATACAGCTGAGCGACGTTGAAGGTTAATCTCTGACTCCCTTTCTCGCCATCTCCCCCTCTCGGTTGCTGTATTAAATGTCTGTTTGTAAGATAAAATAAAAATTTTAGCATGAACGGGGAAAGGGACTGAAACCAAGAATAGAGTGTAGCGCCCGAGCTTGGGCATAATATCTATAAGCCGTCAGGAATTAGTTGCATTTTCATCATTTTCATTTTCATTTTCTCTCGATTTTGTTTGTTTTCTTTTCTCTTCTCTTCTCTTCTCTTCTTCTTCGGCTTGTTCATATTTTTCTTTTACGGATTTTTGAAATGAAATGAAAGCGAAATGTGTTTTGTGGTTGGTTGAAAATGAAAAGGATACCGGCGCCCAGGTTCCTTTTTGTGCTGCCACAAGATTTTCATGGATAAATGAGATGGTTTTTGTGGTTTAGGCGCTGAAGGCAAAGCTTGACACACACACATCCAGAGCGAGCGACATGGCACAAACATTGTGTATTTGGCAGCTGCTACCTAAAATTTCTCTAAACATTCAATTCTTAATACTTTACATTAGTGGACAGTTCGCTAATCAACCCTTTTAAACCAAAAATCTGCAACTACAATAAGTTCATAAATAGCTATTTTGCAAGAGTTCAGTTGCAACCGAGGCAACAACTTAATTAGGCGCAACTATTTTAATAATACAGTTTCTACTCCATGCTAAAAACACAGTACAATTAAAACTTTTTGCAGCGTGGCTTTCAAATTTTGTTAGTCAGACAGAGCATGCATTTAACTCTCTTCCAGACAGCAATGAGTTTAAATTCATAAAACCAAAACTAAAAGTCGCATTTGTTGGTCTGTGCAACCGACGAGCGCAATAATCGAACCACCAAGCCACAAAACAATTTTAAACACAGATAACTCTATCTAAACAGAGTGTATTATGCGGGTATGAAATCTTATCTGTTTGATACCAATATTTTGAGAGTTTCATATTTTTTAAAGCGCTTCACAAATTGCGTACAGGTAGCGTTTAAAACGATTAGAATCTGCGTGAGGAGCTCGCTTTGGCTAGACAATACAGCAGACAGTTTATGCAAATGGGAAAGGACATAAAGACAGGATGTGCCACGACCATCTCGTGCGTGTGATCCTTTTTAACCCTCTAGCCCTTTTTCATGTTTTTTCTGAAACCAGCAAATATAGTGAATGCTCCCGTACTTTGCACTGCAATTTAACAAATCGATTTGTTTTGCGTCGACCGCCGTCATTCGATTTTTATGGCTTTCAAAAAGCCAACAGAGCAAATGACCCCGTTACGCTTCCCTTCCCTAACCACCAATCACCCCCCCTCAACCACTTCCCCTTCCTCTTGCGCTGTTTGCAATGCAATAAAATGCGCAGTCGACAGACGGCCTACAGAATCAGCCCAGAGAATCGTCCAGGTCATAAAAAAATCGCTAAACGGCCATAATAATGCCGGCATTGGCAATAAAAACACGATATGAATTTATCTATTGTAGGTGAAATTGAAAATACACTTACTGATTGAAGGTAATGGGTTTATTCGCCTAACTACGAACAACACGAAAAATATTATTCGATAGTAAAACGAACTCTTATTTATGGAATTCTTTAGTCTATTCAGCCTAATTTTTTATTATTTTGTTTATTACTTATTGTCTGGTCTTGATTCCTTTCTTTGCTTCATTCTTGACTATTTTAAAGGATACCTATGAAAACAATTTTTTTAAATTAGAATTTAATTTATTATCTTGAATGTTTATTGTCTGGTCTTGATTCCTTTCTTTGCTTCATTCTTGACAATTTTAAAGGATACCTATGAAAACTATTTTTTTAAATTAAGAATTAAATTTATTATCTTGAATGTTTAATTTTTTTTTACTTTATTTGTGTACTCTTTTTAGTTTTATTATTTATTTTTATTCTTTTTAACGTTTATAAATTATTTTTATGTATTACATATGTACATATAACAATTATTTTTAGAATGAATCTAAACACCCAGAACTTGTCACAAATCACACCCTGCATTAAGAGCACCCAAAATTTGGTGTATTACAAATGTTAGCGGTATCTTTTTCACTGCTTTGGTGGCTAAAATTCACTTGTTGGCCTGTGTGCAGTGCGTTCAATTGAAACTTTCTAGAGCCGAGAATGCAGAGATGTCAGCTAAAGAGACAGAAGACCAAAAAGCGTGAAGAGACCTGTCGCCTGTTTATAAGCGAGTGTGCGAGTGTGCGTGTGTTGGGTGTGTGCGTTCAACAAAACAGTACGAAAGCATTGCATACTTTTTGGCATGGCTCAGACACGTACGTTGAAAAGTTTGCTACCTCTCTGTCTCTGCCTTTTTGGGGTGCAGATCAAAAGGCATTAATGCGCACAACGGGGGCGAGGAGGAGCTAAAGAGAGGGTGTTGGGAGGTGGTTACGGAAGTGTGTTGTGCCCCAAGGTGCGGCCTGGGGCGGGTGTCAAGGGTTTGGGGGCTGTTTGCACATTAGCGTCAACCATTTTAAGCTAATTTCGCATGTGAAACAGGTAGAGAAACAGTTCCAGTTTGGAGCCAACGACACGCGCAATTATTGCCCGGCCATTTTCGTGATTGCAACCATAGCAGGCGCTGTGTGGGTATGTGGGGACTGGGGAATGGGGAGGTGGTGTGTGTGTTAGTTTCGAACGTGGCTGGCATTTAGTTCGTTTGATCTAAACGCAGCGGCAATCAAACAAATTGAATTGAAATCGATTTTCGTGGTAATGTTTAAGTTGTGGAATTGCAAAATCATGTAGAGGATTTAACTTTCAAAGTTGTGCGCATAAAGGGGCAGCCAGAAGCAGCAGTTCATTAGATGCGCTTAAAATTTAAGACCACGCTTAAGCAAGGAATAAAAAACAAACTTTTAAGGAGAAAGGTTTAAAAAGATTTGATTAAAATTGACATTCTTAAATATAAAGATACTTGTTATAGAAACTAAGTAAAACTTTACTTGCCTCAAAATCTAAATTCAAAACTTCCTAATTGTGTCACATGATAATGATCAAAATGTTATGCCCTTAGCATGCTAATCCCAAATTGCTTTCACCCATTCTAGCTGGATTAAACGAGATGTTAACAAGAGTCTATGACAACTGTTCCACATGGCTGCAATGCCCGCTTGGCCCAAATACACAGCAAATTAATCAGCAGCTAAAAACGAAGCCGTGCAAATTAGTTGAAAGCAAATGAAAATGCAAATGCGAATTCAGAGCAAGAGAAGAAGCAAGAGATAGAGATAGAGGCGCCGCCTAGTGGCACAGTTCACATGCATGGGCCAGCTGACAAACTGACAGCTGACTTGCCTAATTAGCAGGCAAGTGTAATAAAAATATTACACATACGCCATGTATGGTACGCTTTTTAATTTACCAACAGCAGCAGCGAGACAAACTCCCCCTTTGCCATCCAAGCTGCCTTCTGATTCTGTTGCATTTCAATTGACACAACAAAACTGCAAAAGTTTTTGCTGTCGTACTTGCAACTGCTGCAGTTGTTGTTGTTGTAATGCGCATTCGAAATGAGCACACGCATATGGGAGGAATTGAGGGCACATTAATGCACAGATCCTGGGTGCGAACGAATGTTAATTTAGAACGTCCCCCGCCGCCTCACCTCCCGCCTTCCCACGCTGCACCGTCCTCCTTTTAACATCTATAGAAATTTAGATTCAAATGTGCATGCAACTGAGGCCTGTGAGGCCAACCGCAGTATCTCACAAAAGCACCAACACCGCAGCCACGCCACGCCTCTCTCCCCTCTCCCCTCGCCCCTCGGAGAACCGCGCATAAAAGCGAAAGCGCCAGCCGACTTTAGCCTAGGTCCTATGGCTGGGCCAGGTCCTCATCAACGCTGCGAAAATGCGCTGTAACTCTTTTCAAATAATAATTAACAATTTATTCCCCAAACAGAATACACACACAGAAACACACACGTGGACGCACACGCATAAACTCACACCCACAAAACAGGCAATCTGAATGCGAATGACGTGCTGTCAACGTTAGTCATATTATTAGAGGCAACGTGTTGCTGACTTTTTGGGGCTTAGACGGGCCAACAGGGGAATCAAATGATGCACTGCAATAAAAGAAAGCGTGAAATTTATACAGAATGCTAACATTCAGTTGAAGAATCAAAAATAAATGAAAATATTGTTGAAAATTAAGTAAAAAACAGAAAATTAGAAAGGGTTTGTAAGACAAAAGTTAAAAACAAAGCTGCTATGAATACTATAAATTATATTTTTACACCTTTTTTTTAATCAACTTGGTACTTCATCTTACTTCTTCTTACTTATGTTTATAAATATTCAACCATTTTATTGTAACTTTCTTATGTGTTCTTTTACATTTTTTGATTGATTTTATCGATATTTAGCAATCTTATTATATTTAAAGCCAGAATAGTATGTGATTTGATAATCAACTTATTTGTTTTTGTTTCTCCAAGCAACAAACATTTTTCAAGTGTAGTTATTAAAAAAAAAAATGTTATTAGGAACAGCCTTCACTAACGTAGTTGATGCCTCTGCTGCTGTTTGCTGCTGTTGGTTTTATGCCCCTCTCGAGTTCATCTCATTTTCGCTGGTTTTCGCTGCGGCGCATTTGTGTGTAGGCGCTCATAAGTATGCAACTATATTTGTGTTTTTGCGGTTTGCTTTTATATTTGTGCAGCGCACACTAACACAACAAACACACACGAATAACAAACTCACAGACGCACAGTCGTTGAGTAGAGTCAAATGCATGTGCAAAACATTCCACAACATGTCAAGCGGAAGTGAGTGTCTTTCATTTTTGTTTGCCCTGTCCCCCAGTTACCATATTGTTCAAACACATAGACACACACACACACTCTCATGTATGTATGTACTGTGTACGATGAAACGCATTCATATATCTCTCTCAGCTACCTATCTCATATTCACGCTGCCTGCCATGGAGTCATCCTTCTTGGCTGTCTTTTATTCAGCTCCTCGCTCTCATCGCTGGTCGCTTACTGTTAATTAAAAATGGGCGCCGAAGAACAGCAGCCCAGCAGGCTAGTAAAATGAGTAGGAGAACACAAGCACACAAGGAGCTAAAGGGAAGGAGAAGCAGCAGCAGAAGAAGGCAAACGCATCGTATGAGTATTTTAATTAGTTTGCATAATTATGTGTGTGCTTTCCATCCTCTGCGGTTTCTCTTTGACAGCTTCACAAATTTACAACAATTTCTTTAAGCTTTAACAGCATTCTGATACAAATTGTGTGCATGTGTGTGTGCGTGTGTTTATTTTCGTTTTGCGTCCAAGGACATGGCGTTGTATTCATACGTCTTTCTTCATTTGCATCTTCTGCACATGCATTTTATTGTTGAGTTTATTGATGTTTGTCATATAATTTTCTCTCCCACACCCATCTCCTCTCTCTTTTATGGACACAAACTCTTCTGCCTTGCTTGCTCAGTGCTTACTTTTTACTCAATGGGGCAAATGCATAATATCTTTGCTTCACTACTTTCTTACAATTTTAGTGCGCTGCCTTTCTCCCTTCTCTTTCACTGCTAAAACTTCAATCCACAACACAGGCAGCAAATTGAATTTGAATAACGGCGCCATAAAAATTCGCTTTTTGAGCGTTGCAATTTCTGCTGCCTGCCTATGAAGGTTATGTTGTTAAAATCTTACAAAGATGTAGTTCTTAAGCATGTGTGAGATAGTAGCATCAATATATGAAGTTACAAAATAAATGTATGTTGAATATCACATAGCCCTTTAATAATAATTTAATATTCTCTTTAAATAGAATAAATTGCTACATAAAAAATTATTATTTGTATAAATTTTATTTGTAATTTTTGCTTTGAAGCTTAAAAATTAATAACAGTCTAAATATGTCGCCGCTGTATTAAATAACGCTCTCAAAGCAAATGCGACACAAATAGGGGATAAGCGTGTCTAAAATTCAAGCATATGCTACATCGAATTACACATGAGCTGTCAAAGCCAACAGCAATTGACAGCCCATTAAAATGTTATGAGCAAAAAATTAATATACGAGCAAACAAAAGAGAATGGTACAGAAAAAATATTAGCAATTAACGTTTTCATAAAGATAACGCAATCAAATCTGCATTATTTATGCACGGCCATATATATGTATGTGCACATAGATATACATTTTTTCAGTGTTAATAGACAGGGAAAGAAATCTTTTTGTCTCTCTGTGCCACATAATTAATAGAGCATAAACAATGACAATGCAAACAAAAAAAAATTAAACAAACGGTGCTTAAACAATTCAATTGATAGTGGATTAAAAACAACAAGCACAATTTGCTTATTTATAATGCGTAATTAAAATGTATATTCGCATATGAAACACATTTTCTAAACAAGTCGAAAATTAAAGCTAGAAGCAATACAACAACTTTCTACACATTCATGCATGTAATTCAATTCAACCCTGTTTCATACTTCACAGTTTCTTTTCATTATGTTCCAATCAAGAGTTCTATACAATATTGGCAATGGAAATAATCAACAGCTTATGGATATATAGTACCTTAAGTTGATTATCAATTGTCAATTGTGCGTTGTCATTTGGGTTTCAATTGATTCCACCTGGACAAATGTGTCGCTTAAGCTATGAATATGAATGATACACAGAAGATAAATGGAGTGTGCCATGAGGCGAACAAAATGAAAAATAATCAAAAACGAGAAAAATACAAATATAATGTAACACAGCAAAAGTTTGCCCGCAAAACAATTTCTTTATATCTTTCTTCACTTTGCTCTTCATCTTCAAGCTGTTGTCAATATTAAATGTATTGTCATTGCAACAATATTACTATGTGGAGTGGATGTGGGGTGGGAGTGAGAGTGGGCGTGGCGTGAGCGTGCTTGACAATAAAGTAGTTGCTGTTGAAGCGCCTTTGATCTCGATGACGTTGTCAATGTTGATGATGCGCAATTTCTCTCATGATATTTTCGAACATCATCAATTTTTTATACAATTTTGTTATCACGAAACATTTTTGTTCTTGGCGCTTGCTCCCTTTGTTGTTGCTGTTGTTATTGGCATCTATTTGTCAATTTTACCATAAATATGTGCACATACAAATTTGTCACTATGCTACAGAGGGCGACAATGAAATATTATTTTGATGAAATTCGTAAATGAACACATATAATCTTGTATACGAATCGATGAATAACAAAAGAAATAGTAAAATGTATGTTTCAATACCAAGAAAAAGTTGTTTTCAGCAATTCAAACAGAAATATATTGTAAATTCCATACAATTTTTTATTACAACATTCTTTTTTAATGAATAAGTTATTTCATAAGAATTATTATTGAATAATCCTTCACTTTGTTTTTAGCTGCGTCTAAGCTTGTAGGGTTTTATGCCAGTTAGTAAGAGCAGCCTCAACTGCCACGCCCACTCGTAAGCCCATGCTCACGCAGGCCACTTCAAGTTGGCTAAAAACTTGCAGAGCGCATAAAAGTATGCAACATGTTTGCAGTTTGTTGCAAAAGGCAGCGACGTCAACGTCAACGTCGACGTCGTTTGCTGAGTGAAGAAGTTGCCAGTTTTAAGTTTCACTTTCGGGCCCAAGTGAATTTATGCCAATGCACGTGTGTGTGTGTGCGTGCGTGTAGGTGTGTGTTGCCTTAAGGTGCACATAACAGTTAAGTAATGGTTAAAAACTTTGTCGGGAACGCAGCAACCGCCGTCAAGCCATCCATGCCAGCAGGTAGACTTAATGTGGCACGCATATAACAAGCTATACTATATAGAAAAGTTACACACACATTCGCATACACACAAGAGTAACAATGTGCAATGTGGGCGTGGCCTAAGCTGCTCTGTGCGCAACTTTATTAGTAGTTGGGCAACCTTTTGGCTTTGGCTAAAGCCCTGGGAGCGAATGCTTCAGCTATGCAGGACTCTGCGAGAGTTGTAGTAGTTGCCTTGATTATGAAACCCTCAGCTCATAACTGTAATCAATTTAGCGCAGTGCAATTTAAATATTTAATGCCGCACGTTGTGAACTTTGGCCAACTTTTCACTTTTTTTCTTCTTATAACACAACTAGTTGTAATTAGCCAAAAAACTAAGCACTTAATTCTGTGGTCCTCCACGAAAAAGAAAAGGCACAAGAAGAAGACGAAAATGCCAAGTGAAAAGGATATGTATAGTGAAAAAAATATATAAAAGTGAAAATAAAATCATAGTCGAGAATTTAATGAATGCAATTTGTAATAAAACGCATAAGAAACGAGAAGTCGAAAAGTTTTTTGCTTCATTAATGAGCAGATAAAAAACAAAAGGATAGTCAAACTATGCACAGGCAATGCAAATAGGGTTGGGGTGATTTAGGTGGGAGAAGTTTGAGAAGAAGGCGGTAGAGTTCATTGAAAAGCAGCTAATAAAATAAATGGTCAGACACTTTTTATATTTGCTTTCTATTTTAAGAGATATAGTAAGATGAAGATTTCTGGTAGCAAGTAGTTGCTTTGGGAATGAGAATAATATTGAGTTCAAGACAAAAAGGTATAATTAACTTTGAGACCTAATAGGATATGTTGGCTTATAGCTGATTAAATACTTAAGAATTTCTATATAGATATATGAAATTTTTTAATTTTTTTTAACAACCCTTTTGTAAATCTTTTCTATTTGGTAACTTAAAAATATTTTCTATATATTATTTACAATGAAAATCAATTTAAATAATTGTATAGAGGGTATTTCAAAGGCTGCCTTTTCATTCTATTGCATTTAAATTCAAAATATCATCTCTAAAGTCAAAAACTTCTATGCGTTAACAATACGCACTCAAAAGGTAAGTCTTAAACATAACTTCCTGGAACAAATAGTTGCAAAGATTTGAAACAAAAAAAGAAAATGTTTTGCGAAATGTGTATTTTGGAGTGTGTTTCCCTTTTTTGTACTCTAAGATGTTCTTAACATACAAAATTGGGTACTTACATATAGAAAGAAAGTTACAAAGGAAACAACTTTTGTTATAAAGCGTGTCCTGTGGCAAATTCTTTTTTTCACTCTGACCCGCACACACATACAAACAAATAGAGAGAGAGGAAATTCTTCTTCTTGTTCTTTTGCATGGCTTCATCTTGGTATTTTTTTGTCTTGCTTTCCGCTTTCAACGAATTAAATGGCATGAAATTAAAAGTTACTACGAGCATTTTTGTGCTGCATTTGCAGGAAAACGTGAGAAATTATAAGCACAAAAGGGACCCAAGCGGGGGATGTACGCCAAAAAGGAAGCGCCAACATGCGAAAAAATGATAAAATATGAAAGGAGACAGCGAGAGAGAGAGAGAGAGAACGAGAAGTAGAGAGTGAAGGAGTGGGGTATGCGTTAGTGGAAGGTGGAACTGAAGCAAAAAAGACAAGAGGCAAATCTGCTTAAATGTCCAGGCAAATGGTAAGCCTTTCATTTCCTTTTCTTTCGTCTCCTTTGCCTTCATTTATTTCGTCTCCCAGAACTCCTTCATTCTTTGGCTTCCTTTTGCCACGCGCTTCTCGCTAAGTTGGTTTGTTTGTTTCCCAACTGGCCCCTCTTTGTATTAGTACACATATATATTTAAAAGTATTTTTGCTACGTTGTGCAAAAAATTATGTTGCTGCAAAATATATTTATGACTTATTATTGTCGGGAAATGGGCAACAGAGGACTTAGATGGTTAAAATTGGTTTGGGATTTGATGATCAACAATTCACCATTGAAGCAGAGCCCAGAAACATTAAAAAACAGCATTTACTAATGAAAAACTGAACAGTTAAAAAGCATTTGAGCTGCATTTAAATTGCTTATTGCATTTAATTTGCTTAAATAATTTTTGGTTTATATGAACACGTTTTATAGGTAATTTCTAATATAAAAAAAAACACAACCTTTTTTAAGCTCTGTGGATATATTTTATGACAGGCATTAGTTTGAAGTAATCCCTTCCAGCTATTTTGTTGAAGGTATTCTTCAACAAATTTACAAATAATTCCGTATTTCTATTTGAGGCAAATGTAGCAAACTTTTTCATGCCACACGTTATGCTATTGTTCCGATTCTTTTTTTATATTTTTCTATTTTGTTGTTATCCCAAAGTCCTTTGGCAACTAAACGCTCAATGTTTGTATTTTTAGTAATATCCTGGCCCTGTCATTTTTTCTTCCATTTTTATTTCGTATTTTTGCATTGTATGTTTTATTTATTTTTTGTGCATACGCGACTCGAAAAACATTTTTTCAATCATTTACTGATAGATTTTTCGTTGTGGTTTTATTGCCGGCTTCTGGTCGAATGAGCTCGGACAGACGTAGGCGTAGGGGCGTGGCTGAGTACATATACGAACGAGCACACATAGTTCAAAGTGTTGTAAATATTTGTTTTACAACGTTGTTTGCACTTGGTGAAATTTGCAACCATTTTTTATGCGCCAAAGCTGACGGTCGCTGAATTGCGTTTGGTTTTAGACCAAGTTACGTGTGGTGCGGCAAGGGGTTGGTTTTGTATATGGGTCTGAAAACTGTTTTTACACTGAGGAGCGGTTGCAGCAGTGTCGGCGGCGGCTTGTTTATTTATTTTCGGCTGCATTTTGACGTGGATTTAGTGAGAGCTATTTTGTTAGCCGTCTCACTAATATTTGATGAGCTTCGAACTGTCTATTTTCTGATACCCTGCACTTATAAAGTGCGGCGGGTATAAAGGCAATACTCAAAGGGCCTACGAAATAAGTAAAGAAATAAATTTGCCCCTTTTGTTGTGCAATCATTGTTTAAGCATTCATAAATTGACTTATTATGGTGAGAAATTGAGTAATGATGGTAGTTACAGGGTATCTTAAAGCAAAGCACTTTCTAGGACAACATTTCTACATATCAGTTTGCAAACGTTTCAAAAGTAATTGCACTGAAATGCATTTGGAATGTTTACGATTAAATGGAAACTTTAAGTTGACATCGATACGACTCCGCCCTGTTTCCCTCCGATACTAAGGGTTTCTGGGCAATTAGATAATGCGCAAAGTCCACACAGTTTAATTGAGTTGGCCAGAGGGGGGAGGTGCTTGTCTTAGCCCTGGCGAAAAGCTGTCAGGCGAGGGCAGGCAACGTTTGCCTTGCCTTTGCCTAATTGCATTTACGCTAATCCAATATATTAAGATGCAGCTGAAGGCAGCCAAAGCTCAAGCTGAGGCCAAAGCCTGTCGCCTGTTGCCTGTTGAGTGTTGAGTGTTGAATGTTGACTGTTGCTTCCTTGCATCTAGCTACTTTCCCTTGGCTCTGTAATGCAATGCAAAACAATAACAAAATTATGCTGCCTGGCCAGCAAGTGACAAGCTGCCAGTTCAGTTGACCTCAATATTGAAAAGAGTAAGAAAATAAAGAAAAAAAAAAAAGAAATAAAGAAAGCAACTCATTTCTCATTTTCTCCAGCTTCTTAATATTATCTTTAGGCTGCTATTTAATTTTTGTAATTTAATTAGCGACTGTGAAAATGCAAATCATGCATAAATTATTATTTATGCGCAAAATGTGTTCATCGCACACATTTGGAACGCCATTTTGGCCAACTAATTATATGTTGACATGACATTTATTTGACTTGCATAAATTAGCCAATTAGTTGAGAGTACCAGCAAATGAAGTTAGCTCTTCCAACTGTTTCACAGGTGTGAAAGTCAAATGGTTCCAGTGTGTGTGTGAGTATGTCCCATTCTCCTTTCCTCAACCTCCTCTTTGGTAGTTTTGCTCAGAAGTTGTGCCCAAAACAAAGTTAAAGTTGTGAATTTTAAGCCATAGCTAAAGTTTCAGATTGTTGTGAATAAATTGCCAGAACTGTTGCAACTTTTGAATAGGGTACTAAGTGAAGGAGAGAGTCGCTTTTAATCGATTTATTCAATGCTTAAAAATTCCAACAACTATTTAAAAAAAATTGGTTATTGATTCAAATTGTATGAAAAGAGGAAATCTTATAAAATTATTATTATAAAAATATCGGATGCTTACGAAGTTTTTCGAGTCTGTCTTTTTAAAGCAGCTGATATTGATAACAAAATAAACACGCAGAATACAAAACTAAATTCCTTAGAACAAGTCAAGATTGCTCTTATTGAATTGACTACATGTTTTCATTAAATATAGGGTATTCTCGGGGAAGCAGTTCTCTCACAAAGGTGAACTCACAACAATTTGGACACATGTGCAACGCGGCGTATACGCGATTGCAATCATAGTAGTAGAAGCTAACACATGGCTAAAAAGAACGCCCACACATTTGCCAGACGACGCTTGTCATCATTAGATTAGAGTGCACACACACCACACACACACACACACAAACACAGAGACAAAAATTAAACTGTTGGGCGTTGGCAACAGCAGCAACAGCAGCAGCGACTGCGTTTTGCTTGTCAGGATGTGCGTTAAATTGTAAAACAACACAACGAGGGATCTGTCTGTAAAAAGGGGAAGGGGGTAGAGGGTTAGGGGTTGGATTTGGCCCAGCTGGCTGCTGTTGTTGTTGTTGCTGTGGCCAGTTCTCGTTTATTTTTGCGTATTAGACGCTGCTATTTTGTGCTTATTGTTTCCCCCACGCTTCCCACCCAAAAATCAGCCCTACAACCTCGTTTCCCCTCTGCTACCCGCTACATTTCCTTTGGCTGCTGTTTCGAAAATGTTAGCCCTGTTATTTTTCGGTTGTTTGGGTTCTTGGTTGCTGCTGCTGCTGTTCGCATTGTCAGCTCATTTGTAATTTTTGCGCTACGATTTCAAATTAAGCAACCGGAAATGAGCTGACATTTTGCCTGCTGGCATTGTTGTTGCTGTTGCTGTTGCTGTTGTTATCCTGGCATTGGTTTAACGACACTTTTCGGTAGTCGGCAGCGCTTCGAGCTGCATTTAAAGTTGTCCAAAGCAAATTTGCTGCTACTGCTACTGCTGCTGCTGCTGCTTACATGTTGTCCATTATGACAATATTAATATTTACATTTGGCCAGCTATTGTCCAGCCATATCCTTCACATCCTTTATGTCTGTCTGTTTGTTTTTACTGCACACATGTTTCCTTTTACTCTGGTCGTATGCATTTTGTATTTTCTTGTTTATTGCTTTATATGGTGCATTAACCCATTTTCTCACCACGCATCCTTAACTTCATTCAGACTTATCAATATGTCTACCAATTTGACAGTTGATCTTTTATCCTTTAAGTTGCTTTCATTATTGTTTTCACAGCTTGAATTGTGACTGGCATTTGCCTTCGAGTTAAATGAGTTTATTATCTCTGTGTCAATTTATATTTCTTAAACACTGAAAATCAATATTCGACTTAAAAGTAAGTTACTTAAACTGTTTTGATAGCTTTTAATTAACAAAAACAGCTTATTACTATCGAAGAAAGGTAAATTCAAAGTTTAATAACTTTTCTTTTATTTTTTGTTTGAATTTTTCGATTGAAATATAAAATTGAAAGTAGATACTGTTTACAAGAAACTTTGAATTTTGTTAATATTAACATTAGCTTAATTTAAAATTTATTTTTATTTCATATGAAATATATTTCATTAAAAAAATACTATACATTTTTTTGCTGCACTTTCAAACAAATTTGCCTTGGGATCATTTTAAATTGTAACTTAACAGTTGTTAACTTAACAGCGCAGTGTTACCACATGAAATTTCCCTTAGCAGGCACAAATTCGAACTGAAAAGCTTTTGCCCATTACATCATACGTGTAACACACTCGCTCGCAGTCAGCTGTTCACTGCTCGCATAAAAATCCCACAAACGAAGCGGAGCCAAGCCCGACTGTAAGTTCGGCTGCTTTCGTCAAGTTGCGAGTTGGAGTTGTGGGCAGCCGAAGAGCGTTGGGCAATGGGCTTTGGCGACAGAGCGGCCGCTGCCGGTGACTGCGACTGAGACCGAGACAGGCAAGGCAGAGGACGACAGCTTCCTGCTGGTGCTTCAGTTACGTTGATAATGTCAAAACGTTTGGTTCGCTGTGCTGGTGGTGCTGCTAGTGTTGCTGCCGCCGCTGCTGCTAAAGCTGCTGCTAACGACGCTGCTACTACGCAAGGACAAAAACAACAAGACAACAATACGAAAACTGTGAAAACAACAATAACGACAACAACGACAATGACGACAACAACGATAAATGTTGCACGGGTCGCGCTTGGGGCATAAATAACTAAATTAGTGAACGGAAACAATTAATAAACAATACGGCAAATAAAGTTGCATTTGCTTTGCCGTGAGAAACAAATGAAATCAACAACAGCAACGAAAACAACAGCAACAAACAAATGGATATAACGCAGCCCATGGCAAAGTGTCAGAAATTGTGAGAATTAATATTTCACTAGAGATTTGAGTGCTTTGGCAAACAAACAGTGCAAACAACGTAAACTTTTTTCAGTTTTTCACAACATTTTACGCTTTTTGGGCCACACACACAACACACAAAGTTCATATTATATATATTTTTTTCTACCCGTTGTTATTGCTCTTGTTGCGCGTAAAATTATGAGAAATATGTGAAAAATGTGCACCAACAACAACATCTAGAAAAAAATAACACGTAAAACGTAGCACGGTCCGGTTTCGGTCTCCGGCTCCAGTCACCAGTCACCAGTCTCAAAGTTCAAATCCCAGCCGTGCTCTGAGTGTGTGTGTTCTTTTTGGTTCGCTTGTGTGTGTGTGTGTGTGTGTGTGTGTGTGTGCGTGCGTGCAACTAGCGAGGCGTTGTGTAACACTGTAACGTGCTAAATTTGTTAATTTATGGCCACAGACTGCAAATAATCAAAAGCAACAGAAACAGAAAGGAGCTGAAACATAACATTTGATGTTTTTTATGCCCCAAAGGTGAGCAGCAATCACAATTATGTTTAACAATTTAACTAGATTCGTTTACTTTGAAGACAGAGATTCAGAATTCAAATCATTTTAAGCTAATTGAACTTAAAAGATACCTAGAGCTAAATTATTTATAGTTTTATTGTTAAGAATTAAGAAACTACTATACTTGATTGCAAGCTAATGGCTTGCACACAAATTTTATTATAACAAGGCCGCAGGAATTATGCTGAACATTTTAATTTAATTCGACGGACAATGAGCAATGAATTATATACGCTGCCTTAATTTGTGGGAATTAATAGACAACAACTTAAGTTTTGTGTAATTTCAAAAAAGTTAATTCCTTTGCAATAGTATTATTACTATTATTAACAAAACAATTAGCAACAGAATAACAAGAATTCCACTCAATCAAACAAACAATTTAATTTGACCACAAATTCTAAATAATTAGTTTAATATACAACAATTGAAATTTTAGACAATTATATTGCTTAAGGAATTTTAATCAATGCTGGGAAAATTCTTCCATTCCTCGGCCAAGCTCAAAAATCGTTGACAGGCAGTTTTGCAGTTTTCTGCACTCGAAAAAACCTTTGGATAACAAATGTCACCGGGTTTGAGAATCTCACAGGCAGCATTTCCATAGTAAAACTTTTGCACATTTTCATCATAGCTCTGACAATCGCTGACACTTACTTTTCCCTGTTCCTTCTTATAACAGAAACATTCATTACATGCATACGTACAGTGAACTACAAAATAGTAGTACAGTATACAAATTTGTACAAACGTAATGTTTGTTTAGTTAAATATTAATATTTACCAGCTGGTAAAGCCACAAACAGCAATAAAACAAACATTTTTGCAAATATATAAGTAAAGTCAGTTGAAGAAGACGATGTGAATGGCAATTGGACATTATAAATTAAATTGGCAACGCTTGTTAATAAATTAGTCAAGCTTTTTAAGAGGTGTTGTGACGATCTAATAAGCATTTATCATTGTTTTACACTTAAAAAATTAAACAATTATTTAAACTCCCTTTAATCGAAAATTATCTAAATACAAAGTTAAAAATAAATCCATGTATTTAATTAATTACCTTTTTTGACAAATGCAAAATTATTCTTATAAGCATTACCCATCAATATCTTTATTAATATAGTATCAGTCAATATAAAATTTTAAGCCTTTACTAACTTTTTCTCACAAAGCTATGCAGTTTTCAATTAACCCATAGTTTAACAATAAAAAAAAGTGAGAGGAACTTTATAAGCCTATATAAAACTACTTCAATTGAAGCCCCTGACCTATTTCAATCCACAATACATTGTTCCCCATTGTGCCCCAACCGAAAAAAAAACGAAAACAAAAAAACATTTCGCCCACATTGTTGGAAAACGCATTCCTTGTTTTTACACGTTGCCGGCATTTTGTTGTTTCTATTCACTTTTTGTTGTTGTTTGTTTTTGTAGTGTTTTTATTTTTTGGGGTTAACCCGAAAGCAAGCAATTTCGAGTTCAATGCTTTTGACACTATTTTTATTTTGGAACCCAATGTTTGTGCCATTTCAGTGTATATGTGTTTGTTGATGTTGTTTATTTATTATTTTTTTTGCAAACAAGTTCGAATGTTAAATTGGCAACATTGTTTTGTGTCAGAGTTGTCAACAAAAAACAGCAAACAGAGCATTCGAAATCGGAATGTGACATACACAACAAATTTATTGAGCTGACAAATATCAAAAGATTATTCCCGCTCCTTGGCGGCTAATAGAAGGGTCCAAAGCAGCCCCATTCCCAGCAGCATGCGCACTTGTTTGGCACAAAGTAAAATGGCGGACAGCAGCCACAGTTGCAGCAGCCGCAGCACTCCATGCAGGGCAGCACTGGACCGCAGGGTCCGCTCGCCAGCCGATAGGAGACAGAGCCGCAGGGTCTCTGAGCACAGCAGCAGGATCTGCCGCAGCATTTGCTGCCACAGGGGCCACAGGGGCCACAGGGGCCGCAGGGATCACAGGGTGCACAGCAGGGCATTTAAACCTGTTGCTTGTTTTCTTCTCTCACTTTTTCTTCTTCTTCTTCTTTGTCCTTTTGCTAATGAGCCACGCAAAAAATGTGCTAAATATGGCTGGCAATTAGCGGCTTTATTTAGCACCTTTTTTGGCTTCGATTGGCAAATTGTACTAAAAGCGAAATATTTTGTTATGTGTTTGGATTTATTTGTATCGAGTCTGACATTAAAAGCTTAACATATTTTGTAATAGCTGTCACTGCAGTCTAACCTCAAAAATGCGTCAACCTAACCTCAAAATTGCACGCGCCTGAAACCTATTAGATTTCATTTAAATTCGTATTTGAACTTGCGGTCGCCTATTTGGCTTCACCAAGACAACTGCTCCTCCTCCTCCTCCTAACTGTCTCTCATGAAAATAGTAGCTAAACCACAGGAGTGAGTTTCGGCGACCCGCATTCAAAGGATAGATTCTGGTTTGGGGTTTTGTGGGCATGCCGCTGCGGTTGGTCGGGTCAGTGGAGCTAATGTAATTGATTGTCTGGGCCTGGCTGAGCAAGACCTGAAAGTGCACTACGGCAAGTGCGACAAAAAAAAAAACACACACACACACACACATTTTGGGTTGTCTGCCACTCGTTTTCTCTCTCTCTCTCTCTCTCTATCTGTTTCTTTCGGTGTGACTGTAGTGTGCGATTTTTGCATACCAACTGCGTGTAAAATGTGTGAACAGTGGTTAAGGTTTGACAAATCCAATTTGAAAACAACTAAGGATTTACTAAATTTAGATGATGATTAACACATAAAAAAAAAACGATAGCTGCTTAACATAAATACTATCTTAAGGAGATAATATTCACATTCAGATATTGAAAGAAAAAGAATCTTCCACAGAGTTAAGAAAATGTAAAAAGAATTTTTTTAAAGTGGCCAAAAGTATGTCACAAATAGATTTCTTAAAATAAAATACAGTAACCACAGTTTTAAATAATTACTGTTTTATTTGTATTTTATTTAAAGAGTATTTTTGTTTAAAAGTACTTTGAAAGGGAAAAGAAAGGTAATTAAAAAACCAATACCTTTCAAAGGTCTCTAAAATAAAAATCCTTTGCCGTGTGTATATTTAATGCCACCTTTTACCACGGTGCCTGGGTATTGGATTAATTTCACTTTAGCCTGCCACTGTTTTTAGCATATTTTTTGTCGCCTTTTTTTTTTATCTGTTCACTGTACGCTGTGCGAGATTTTCGTGGATTTCAACACGGGCTTGGCAAGATTTACGAAATGGTTTGGCCTGCCTGCCCGGTTGCCTAGTTACTCTGAGTCGGGTCTGAGTCTGGGGCTGAGATTTCAATTGTACAATACAAGTTGGCGGTGCTGGGCATGTCAACAGCTGTCACCGAGTTACGGCGTCGACGACGACGTCTGTCTATGAAATGGATTTCATTCCAAATCCCCACACGGCCCCGGCAACAACACCTAACCCACAACAACAGCAAACACCTCACAACACCCGATACCCATTACGACGGCTTTAACTACAAATTTTCAGTTTTTTCGTTTCTCCGGCTCTTTTTTTTTTACCTCCAAACTTCAGCAATGTGCGGCGGTTGGGCCTGTGCCTCGTACAGTATTGCCTGCAACAATCATCGTTTGTCCACTATGCGCTACACTGGTCGCTGTTTTGCGCCCACTCCATGTGGCGCCTACGATAATTGCTCCGCCTTTGGTTCAGGGTGCTGTGGCGGTGGTTGTTGTGGTTGGTAGTGTGTGAACAACAAAAACAACTGACGGGTAAGCAAAAGCGATAACTAGTTTGTGTGGATTTAAACATTGAGTGTTTTGCAGAAACCACAAAGTTGGCTTTGAAATTCTGACTCTCAATCTAATGGAAATGGTGAGAAGCTCAGTCGTTGCCAATAAACGTCTCACAAATTTTACAGTTTTCCGAGTAAGTAAAAAATATTTGCCCACTAATCCAAACAATAAAGTTACAAATATTTCCAGCCAACACCACCAGCTAACAAGATGTGCGGCGGCTGGGCTTGTGCCTCCTATAGTCTGGCCTGCAATAATCCGGAGCTGTCCACACTGCGCTTTACCGGTCGCGACTTTATACCGACACCCTGTGGACCCCACGACAAGTGTTACGTCAAGGATACAAGCTGCAGCCGTGGCGGTTGTATGCGGCAGGCACAGAATGTTTCAGTCAAAATGAATCCATGCCTGACCCTAAAGGAAACCGGAAAGCGTCAAGAGGAATCGGATACTCCAAAAGGAAAGTGGAAAAAGGCATACGATAAAGTCAAGCAGAGTCCAGCAGCATCTCCCCCCAAATAACCGATAAAAATATATTACACCTAGACGAAGGAAAGGTTTTTACGAAAATAAATGTTTTGTTGTTGGCACATCTAAAATTTTAGATTTGTTTTTTGTGCTTAAAAAAATGTTGGCAAAAAGTAAACATTTCGCAAAAAAAAAATAGAACATCTAAAATTTTAGATTTGTTCTTTGCTATCATTATTTAATTTTATTTTTCAAATTTTTTAATGATTAAATGTTGGCAAAAAAGTTATATGATTTAAATTAGAGAGAACTTATATTCAAAATCTGTAGTCTCTGAGATCGACGCGTTCATACAGACGGACGGGCAGACGGACAGACGGACATGGCTATATCGACTCGGCTGTGGATGCTGATCAAGAATATATATATTTATAGGGAGTTCCTGTTACATTTCAAAACCATTATACCCCTTTACCCATTTTATGGGTTGGGGTATAAAAATAGTTAATTTCATGCTTAAAAACCGGCCGGTTCAAACAGAGAATAAAAATATACAAATTTTTTAAGCCGGTTCGTATTATAGAATAAAAATAAAAACATTTTTCTGTAATGATAAATTAATTTTTAAGCACTGTAAAGAAAAATAATAAAACTTGAATTTTGAAGTATTGCAGTTTTATTATAATTTTTTCAACGCGATCACAAAAGCAATTTAACAAAGAGAAACCGAGAAAAAAATGTTCGCCGTATTCCAACGCATATGTACATCTAGGTATTGTGTTGCTATTTGACTGACTAGTAGAAGGGTCCAAAGCAGCCACATTCGCCACAGCAGCAGCACCTATTTGGTGGGCAGGTCCAGGGACCACAAGGCGGGCAAGGACCACAGCAGCAGTTGTTGTAGTTCATTGCTGGCAAAGCGGGTCCGACCGGACCGTAGGCAAGGGCATAGGAAACGGTTCCACAAGGAGTGTTACACATTTTTAATTTTGATATAAAGCTGCATAAAAATACATTTTGATTAAAACTTTTTAAGAAATTTAAAAGAAAACTTACCAAATTTGTACAAACAAAATGTGTTTTTGTTACTGTTACTTGCGTTGGAAATGCGAACGAAGATTTTTTTTTCGTTTCACAAATTTAGTCCGGAGTCACAATCGAGGCGAAAAACGAAAATGAAATGAAATTATGTAGAAGCTGCTGTAGCATTGGGAAAGCCAGCTCTATGAGGAATTTCAATTCAATGCCAACATGATTTGTGAGTTGAAAACTTTGAAATATCGATCAAAAGTTTCACATGTCGAAGTACAAATTTCACACATCAATGATTTAACACCAGGACACGAGCACAACAAAAAAAGAAAACTAACAGCAAAAAAATAAAATAGAATTTCTCTAACGACGAAATAGCGCAACAGTTTCGCCCTATAGCAAAAATAAGAAATCATTGAAACATGTCTACAAAAAAAGTAGAATAGAGTAAAAGAGCGCTCCATAAAATGCCAGAGCAAAGTGGATGGCAAAGGATTTCGCTTACCGTGCGCCTCCAGCTCAGAGCTGCAGGACTCGACTCGAAACTGAACAAAACTGGGGCAAAGTCGAAGTCAACCCACAGACAGAAGCAGTAGAAGCTGAAGGAGCAGCCATGAAAGTCTATTAGACTCAACGAAGCAACCTTAACGTCATTTCAACTCGATGGGGGTTAATGTCTGTTTGTGTGTGTGTGGCACATCACAGGACACAACACGACAGGCTACCTTACACTGTCTATGTGAGTGTCTGTGTGCTGTGTGTGTGTTGTGATTCACAAAAGCTGACAAGCTCATCGATGCCTGAACATTAGCTAAACATAAATTACACAGATGACTGCACAACAATTGAGGCGTTTATTATAATGTGTGTTCACACTTGAAGCTTTCTAAAGGTTCACCCAACCCCCAACTCCCTCTCCCTCTCCAGTACAAAGGTAGGAGCACAAGGAGAAATGACAGAATAGAGATAAAAAAAAATAAAGTATATTTTGTAGACCTAATTTTTGTTGACTTTAAATCTGACGAGCAAAATATGTTCAAGCAGAGATATAAAATAAATATTGTAAATGATAAAGGGAAGAGCTGAAGGGACAAAAATAAAATACTAGGTCACTTAAATAAAAGCTTTTTAGTTTATTTTATAAATATTTATTTTTCAATCATTCATAAATCAAGGGTTATTGATGGGTATTCTAATAATATTTTGTTCTCTTTTAAATTCTTTAATATTTTTAAGAAGTTTTACATAATTAATTAAATGATTAATTCTGCACAAGTAATTTGATACATTATAAATTATTGAATAAGCTGTTTAAATCATTCAACTCTAACACAAACCAAAAATTGCTGGCTACGGTTTTTTCAACCAAATTTCCTTTTTGCACAAAATCGACTATGCTTGCACACTTAAAAAACTATTGCGAAACTTATTTAGCAATAGCAGTAAAAACCAAAACATCTTTAAGGCAGAGGTGATGGGGGGGGAGGATGCTGCTTGGGCTAGAAAAATGGTAGCCCACTTAAGATAATCTCATTGGTAGCATGCCAAAAAGTTTCGAACGCGCAACGAGCGAAAAAAAACACAAACAAAACATATAAAAATGTCACCACAACGAACAAACCAAAAATAAAAAGGAAACACGGGAACAACGAAAAAGAATGAGTAAAAGTAAATAATAACAAAAATAACTTAAGAAGAAAAAGGTACATATTTCCTTTTGAATCAAATAGAAACGCAAAAAAAATTCAAGCACAGGTTCTTTTTTTTTTTTTTTTTTTTGCTGTCTTTTTACAAGTGGCCACAAAAGAAGAAGCATTTGGGCCACTTCATTTCACTCCAGAAACATATTGAGCCGCTGGCACTTGAGTGTGCGCCAAGAGATAAGCGCAATTATATGGCCTCAAGTGGCGGCAAGCCGATTTGCCATGGTCCGGTCCGGTCTCTTTCTGTCCACGCACAACTGTATAAATTAGGTAAAAATCGTAACTTATGTGACGTTGGCCTTCATTGAGACAAATGCGGCACAGCTTTCAGCCTTGGGATTTAAGTGCACTTTTTTTCGATCTCTCTCTCTTTCTCACTTTCTTACACCACTTTAAATCTATATAGTTGAACAAATATATATCTGTATAGTATATGTATGGCATTCAAGATATTGAAAAGGTATCCTTGCGAGGCAAGTAAAATGCCTGTGAACTTTTGGCATGTCACATTTGTCTTCAAGTGCTCGTTATGGGCAATTTTTGGCAACTGGCTTTCGAGTTTTTGGCTTTTGTTTTCCAAGCCGCATGCTGTGTGGGCGTGGCTTGTGTGTGCTGTTCTTGCGACAAGTGCTCTTTGAGGTAGCCCGATGGCATGTCAAGACTTGTGGCATGCCAAGCAAATTATTGCTGAGAAGTGAAACGTTGACAAGTGCCCCATTGAAAATGAGACACTCCAGTCGTCAATATACTAAACACACAACAAGTTTAGAGAGCTCAAAAGATTGCCCAAACTATTAAAGCACGTGCCTCTATATTATTCTCAAGTACTTACATACAAGGATGAGAGCAAAAGTTAGGAAGTACATTAAGAATGGCAAGATCAGTGAAAACATTGAATTTCGCTCAGTGTATGCCACATCATTAAAACTTAACGTCTAGCCGCAATCCTTTACTCAAACACACCCTCAAAATCCAGCTTGCATTAACTCAAGCGAATCAAGGAGTTGGGTTTGAAAGCGAATCGTGATTTTGTCTGTCAAAATCTAGAATTTTTGACGATTTCTTTGTTGTTGCTGTATACTTATTATGCGCACTGTTAAAAAGTTCAATTTCTGTGCCATTTGCTGTTCTTCTGTGTTTTCTCTTTGAGGCAAGCAAAAATATTATTCGTTTATTTGCACAGCCTTCTTCTTCTCGTCAGCGCCTTTTGTTGTTGTTGTCGTCTACTTGGCACCGGCGTCGTCTGCTGTCTTTCTCCTCCCCCGCGCAACTCTCCTGCTGCTGCTTGGTTAGTTCGGCTCAGTTCCTTTCTTTTTTTTCGGGGGTTTTTGTGCGTTTGCCAGACGTTAGCTAGCTAGCTTTGGCCCCGCCCCCGCCTGCTCCATGTGCGTGGGTGCGTATGAGTGATATATTTTTTTTTTGTGTGTGTTCGCTTCGTAAATGCTGGCAAACATAAAACATCAAATGTAAATTGAAAGTCGTTCGTGTGTGAAACTGAATGTGTCATCAGTTGAAGCGTTTATCATTTTTTACAGCGTTTGGCTTGGGCTTACTTTAAGAAGTTTCTTCTCGTTGTTGTTGTTGTTTTTTTATTTGCCTGGCGTGTCAAGTTGCCTTTAAAAAGAGTGTAAGCGTATGCGAAGGGTGGGCGGAGTGAGTAGGCGTGTCTAAGTTGTTTGCTGTTCTAGTAGGCGAGGAAAGGCATTGACTGTGCAATGTTTTGTAAAATCTTTTATTTCCGCACATTCCCGCCCCCCATTCGCAACGCGACACATGTGGTAGCAGCATCTTTTGGTGTTTGAGTTTCGAGTTTGCTTGCTTTCATGTAAATATGAATGAAAAGTACTTGAGCGTAAACAACAGCGACATTCAAACCTTCTTGTCCTCATATGGCTCATTGAAATCTTATACAAAAAGATTACAAAAAGAAAGAAGTTTAACAAGGAACAAGGAACGGAATTGGAAAGTTTTACAGCGTTAATAGGAGCAAATTATATATGCCTGATATTTAACTAAATTTTAAATTTATATATATAAATAAAATTATTGTTGCTTTTAAATATTTAATAATGTGAAACAGAAAATCAATTATGGAAATTAAAATATTTTTATTCGATCATGTCAACAATTTTTGCATTTGAATAGCCAGCAAATATTTTGTTTGTTTTCAATAAGATAATAATAACAATTTTTGGACAACTAACGAGTAACAGTTTTCTCATATTACATAGTATTTGAATTTTTGGTTGTTGTTGTTATTCACTAATTATAATGTTGCCAAGGCCAACAAACAAAACGGTCAACTAATTTGCCAATTTCTGGCCCCTAAAGCATTTAATACAAAAGCAAATAATAGCAAAAACAATGACAAGCGATATTATTGACAAAAAGCCCAAAACTCTAAAAGCCATTTCATATATTTTGGCTTTTGTTTTGTAAGCGTGTATGTGTGTGTGTGTGTGTTTACAAATTATGTACAAATTAATTGAAAATTACGCAATTAACAAATGTTTCCCTCCCTCTCTGCAATATTTTGTGAACCATACAAATGTCAAACTTATATACAAACAATTGTGAAAATGCTAAAATGCGTTTCAACTGTCAACTGCTGCAACAGCAACAGCAACAGTGTCTGTGAAAAGCATCTGCCAGCTGTGGTTACCGTCTACTGACACACTTCGCGTTGCTGTTGTTGTTGTTGTTGTTGCTGTTGCCGTGGCACTAACTTCATGTCAATCCTTTGTGGCTTTGCCAGTCGCTTAATTTGAATTTAAAATGTTACTTCTACATTTTTGTTTAGCTCTGCAGCTCTCCCTTCCCCACCCCCTTAGCACTCTCTTGCACATTCGTTTTCCACTTATTTACAATTACCACATTTTATTATCCCCCTCGTTGCACTTGCCCCCTTGTTCGCAGCATTTACATTTTGCTATTTTATTTACACTCCTGTTTATATTTGTCACACTTTTGTCTTTGTTGTTCCCCTGTCGGGTCCATGCTCATTCCGCCCTCGTCCCTTGTCGTACATTTTTAACTGCATTTTTGTGTATTTGTCAAGGCCCTGAACCTCTAACCACGATGCCCAGCTTCATGCCCTTTCTTCCCTACCCATGCCCAGCTGGTGGATTTTGATTGTATTTTTGTTGATTTTGTTGCAATTTTAATTACTTTAATGAAAGTTTTAATTGCAAAATAGCTAAAACGCAGATACAAAACGAAAGCTGGAGCGAGTGCGAGTGCAAGAGCAGCCCCGTAATGAGTTTCTGCGGTCTAAGAAAGGTTGGCAGCAACAGCTACGACAGTTACGACAACTTCAACAACAATTACAGCGACAAGAGAAAATGGAGGAAACTGACATTGTGTATTCTAAATTGTTCCCGATAGGTATTTCACAGGAGCTAAAACAACTGATTGATATGGAAATGATGTAAAAGCTTTTAGTTACACAAGCAGAAGTTGCACAAGCTATTTTACGTAAGAAGATTGTGGAGTATTGAAAAGGAGATGTTTTATAAACTTTTAAAAATGTATCAATTACATTTCGAATAGTTGAAATATTATTTAAATTGATTTTTAAAAGATATGAAAAGACAACAATGAGTTCATCAATTCACACACATGTAATGGCCTGTTAGCATTTGTCCTCTGAGTCATCCCAATGGAGACGGCAGGCTTAGAGCAACAACATCAAAAACAAAACTGACTCAGCCCAGCGCTTGACCCACAAAGTCAGGCAAGCAAATCAGCACAAAAAGCAAAAAACTATGAAAAGTATGTATGTGGAGAAAACGCATGTCATACTTGTGTTGTCGTTGGGTCTGTGTGTGTGAGAGAAATCGTTTAAATAAAATATGCACACAATTGAGAGAGAGACCGCAGGGCACTGGGAAATGAAATAAGTGAGCCGTGGCAGCAGCAACCAGGCAAAGAAATAAATACAAACTCATAGATAGTATAATAAAAACCAAAGCCAAACCAGAAACAACAACAGCTGCAACATCAACTGAATTGTAAGACTGCAAAGTCAATGAACTGCAGCAGATACATCTATGATAGAAAAACAAGAAAGAAAAACTAAAAAGT
Source organism: Scaptomyza hsui (assembly GCA_018152825.1). Classification (NCBI taxonomy): domain Eukaryota; kingdom Metazoa; phylum Arthropoda; class Insecta; order Diptera; family Drosophilidae; genus Scaptomyza; species Scaptomyza hsui. The sequence goes on from JAECXO010000269.1 coordinate 10,827,243, forward strand.
ATCTTTGAGCTAGTGCAGAAACTGTGACTTTGATGACGTCGTTTTGAGTGTTGTTCAGCAGCGGAAGAATAACTCTTATTTTGTTATTTATATATGCATAAATAAAGCAAATATAGATTTATATTCCTTGCTGTTGTCCTTGTTGTGTGTGTTTGCGACTGGATTGCAGATATGACAACGGAAAGTGCATTTCCTACTGCACAGATGCGAATATCGAACATTTCAAGAAACGAAAAACCTTCAAGCCAAACACATATTCACACAACTAAGTACGTATACGCAATGTTGTCAGTATGTAATGTTTAAAAGTTTGCTTAATTAAGCTCGTTATGTAATTTTTTTTGAGACATTTTCTTAAAGTCCTATTATTAAATTTTACCTGCAATTTTAAAAATCCATCCAAGAGTTTGGTAATTGTAAAATTTTATGTCTGTCAGTTTCAGGCAACTTCTTGTCCTTTCAACAAAGTGACTTCAACTGTTATTTAAGCCTTTGATTCGTTTCTTTTTGTGCAAGTTTGAGACTCGTTAAATGCATGCGCCGTCGACTTTGCCATAAAGCGCATTAATGCGCCTTGCATACTTTTCCCTTAGAATGGCAAAGTGGCAAAGGAAAAATAATTATACAGAAAAAACATGGAAGCTTGTAAAAATTTATATACACTCTCCATTTATTCAGCATTTAATAACATTTAATTAAAACAAAATGAATTAAGTTTTTAATAAATTGTTATTAATGTTCTACTTGTTTTAACTTACTTTTGAGAAGATTTCAAGCTACATACGATAGTCGTGCTACCTCCAAAAATAGAGTATAGAGATATATACGGAAAATTGCATTTTTTGGCAACAAGCTTTTAATTGCACTTTGTATGTGCTCATTACCTTAAATTGAGAGCGAGACAGACAGACAGACGGCTGCTGACTCTTTCTGGCATTGGCAGCCTTTTTAATGCAAAACTTGGCAGCTTTTTTGGACAATTTTACTGGCCCGGCCAACAAAAAAAAAAGCCAAGAAAAACAAAACGAAGCCAGCATTTAAATGCATGGAAAAGTCAATGCAAAAAAGAATAACAAATAAAGAATTAAGAGAAAGAGAGAAAGAGAAAGAGAGAAAGAGTTCACACGTGTGAAAGTGTGTGTGTATGTGCCACGTTTTGTTGTAAATGAGCGCCAAAGTAGCAAAGCGAATGGAAAAATTGGAAATGGAAAAAACGGAGAACGAAAATAAATGAAAATGATATTGCCAAAAGCGTTACGAAAAACTTTTAACGACGAAAACAAGCCGAAAAGGGGGGCCTGGGGCACATCACATCACACACACACACACACACATATGTGTCTATGTGAGTTTTATTTAAATGTGTAAAGACTGGCAAAATAATTAAAGTGTGGATTGAAGTTATTTTTGGCGCAAGTAAAAGACAATTAGGAAGTGGTCCTTAAGGAAGCTAAGGGGGAGGGAAGCGAGGATGGGGAAATGGGTTCACTTCACTGATATGCGTAATTTTAATTAAATGCCAGCATAGGGAATACCCCTACGAGCAACTGCCATTTGCAGCTTTTGTTATTTCTCTTATTTTGTACGATGTTTTTTCGTTTACTTAAATTTGTATTTTTTTTTTTTTGTATACTTTGTTGGCCGTTGGCTGTTAATACTATTATTTTTTCATTTGCAGCAAGCACACGCGGATTAGTGTTGAAATGGAATCGAACTGGGGTTGAAGAGAACAGAAGAGGGTGGGCAGAGGGAGGGGAGAGTGTGCATGTGTGTGCATTTGTGCCTTTGGAGTGATTTTTAATTAAAGTGCTGCGTTAATTGCATTAATCTCGGTGTTTGCATGGGCGTTAGCTGCACTTGCCACACACAGACCAGACAATAGGGGAATGGGAAAGAGATATAGAGAGAGGGGGAAAGAGAATAACTGAACCATTTAACATTTAAGTACACACAATCTGAGCAATGTGCATAGGATAAGCTATTTAAGTGCATCCGTAATGAAAACAAAAACGACAAAAACCAAATAAACAAACACACAAATCAATTAAATAAGAAAAAAATAAACAAATAATTCAAACAAACACATAAAAGAGCAACAAGTTTTTGTTATTTGAATAATATTTTGTGATAACATTTAATATTTGAATAATTTGAGTTTTTAATATTGATTCTAAGCAAGAAAAACATTCGAGATTTTTCATGTGAAATTTCTTTAGATATTTGATTTGATTTATTCATTAACAAGTTTTGAGTTGGACTAAGATACTTACTAACTTATTTTAAAGTGGACTTGGAAACTAATAAATTTAGGAAAAACAAATAAAAATGTTAATTCACAGCTCGAAAGTATGCTTTAAAAAGTTAATTATCTGGAAATAAATGCTTAGATCCAAATCAGATTTATTTAGCTGATGAAAATACAGCAAGTTAATCAAAAAAAAAAATAACAAATGCTTTATTAAATGATACGTTTTCAATATCTCTTCTGTCATATAATATTGTAAAAGTCTTCATAAGACTAAAATATAAAACCTTTTACTTGTTACTTATACTAAATTTATTATCTTATAATTGCAGCTGGTTTCTCTGACTTGCCAGACTTTGGCCGGGCAAAGTGGTCTAAATACAATTGACATTTATTGGCCAATATATATTTATAAAGAAACGTCCGCCCAAAGGAAGTGGGTGCCTGGCAGACACAACACATTCAAAGACAGACAACATAAATAAAACTAAAAGATATAAAAACTTGCTTTATACCATACATATATACTATCTGGATGTCATCATTGCTGCATAAGAACTTTCAGCCGACTCGCATGCAAATGTTGAGCAGGACGACGCCGACGACGAGAAGGACAAAGAGCAGCACAATGTCGTCCTGTGGGCAACGTGGGCGCGCCCAGACATTGCCTTCAACGGGCACAAGCTGTATTTGCTGGCTTGCTTTGCTCGTTCTATTAATGTTCGTGCCGGGTAAGTAAATGATATAAAAAAAAAAAAACAAAAAGAAAATCTAAATTCTAAGCAGCAAAACAAATCGAAGCTAATTTTGTAGAAGATTTACGCAAAGTCCGGGGCAAAAAGTTCAGTGACGAAATATTTACAAAACTTGCAAAGCCCAAAAACAAATGACACAAAACTGACAGCCCCGCAGAGCCGACGATAATTAATTTTTAAGCTGCACAAAATGAAGCGCGGACAAGTGACAAGCAAAAAGATACTTCAACTACTGAGTGAGAGGGAGAGCGAGGGGGTGTAATCAGTGGCGAGTGGGAGGAAGGCAAAATCAATCGTTCGTAAAATAAACAAATCTTATTTTTCCGCAAACATTATTTCTCATCAGCAACAGTGAAAACAGTGGAAACAACAACAACTACAACAACAAATAATAAGCGATGACAACAAATATTTTTCATAAATGCGCGCATTCATCTGCATAAAACGATGACCGGGTGATGGGTGGGGGAGGGGGGCTGCTCAAGAGAAAGATATAGATAGATGAGAAGAGGGCGAGAGTGAGGAAGAGAAGCACCAATTTGAAGCCTCGGGCTTGCAGTGAAATAAAAGACGAGAGCTGTTTCAAGACTTAACTATCGAATTAAAGATTCGATGATTTTCCCAATATTAAAATTGGTTTTTCATTTACTTACTTTATCTAAACATTAACGTTGGAGTCCTTATTCCTAGTGAATTTAAAATATATTTATGAATTAGATTTTTGCATTAAAATATTTACATTATAGCATTATTATCCTAAAATTAAAAAATTAAAATATATATGTGCTCACTGTGGATTATCAAGTAACGTAATTTATAATTTTAATTTATGTTTTTGTGTTATTTTGATCAATAAGTATTTTTTTTCGTGAAATAGGTCAAAAATTTGTTCAACTTAAATATTTATATTATTTAAAACCAACTAAACAAGTTTAATATACGATTACTTGATTTAGGATCCTTTTAGCTCTTATCAGCTTCAGTTTTATTCAAAACAGCTAATCAAATTTAAACTATGGATATCACACTTGTCGCCATTTACAGTACAATTTTCAGCTACTATTATGTGGTATTCTTTTATAATAACCCTCGCTATAATATCTGAAATAATAATAATAGTAATATTAGTATGAGCAAAAGCAGCAGCAGCTCATTGCTTTGCTCGAAAAGTACTCGAAAAGCCCCCAAAATGATGATGTTGCAAAAGGAACTATAAGATACTTAATATCCATCCACTGACTGCCATTTGCTATTTTGTTCTTTGTTGTTGTATCACTTATTTCGTTTTTGTGTATGGCGCTATGAAAATGCCAAAAGGCACGCGGCAAAAGAAAGCCAGACAGACAGTACAGCACAAGTGTAAACAAGTAGCAACAACCAACAAAGGAATAACAACAGCGCTGAGCGCTGAAAGCAATTGCTGCCTAGAGAATACTTCATAATTTTTTGCGTGATAAAGTCGAATTTGCTGGGATTAAATAAGATTTTCTTGCAATTACCCAACAAGTGCAAAACTTTGTTTTTCGCTTTCAATTTTTGTTTGTATTGATTTCAAGCTGAAAATGCAAAACTTAGCCAAAGCTTAATCGATAGTTTCTAATTTATGGCCAAAACAAAAGGTCCGGTTCAAATTTTGAGGGCCTTTGCCTGCCTATCTGATGACAGTGTGGCATGCAACATGCAACATGTTATTAGATTCTGCAGCTGCAGCAAATGCAGCACTCATTGTGAAGCAGTAAACGGAGAAAATGTTAATGCAATGCTTCCGAAGAATAAATACCCTTACCCTTAAAAGTATGCTACATGTTCGATTAAAAGTTCAAAACTTAAATCCGAAGGTTCTTTCATAGCGGAATATTCAAAATATCAGTACCATTAAAATTTATTGTTGATTTAAAGCATTGACCATTTATCGACAAAATCTGTAAGACCCTCAGTTAGGGTATAAAACAAAAACAATGCTTCAAATTGGCTTCGGCATTCAGGTTGTGTGCCTGCAAAATTTGGCCTCTGTTGGTCTCTGCAGGTTGCTGGCCTATAGAAAAATGAACACATAGCACACATACGCACTGTTGTGCAGTGCTTTGTTTGCCAAGCACCTAAGTCTACTAGTTGCCCCCCTCTACCTCCCTTTGCGATCGACACAAAAACAGCTCCACTTTGCATATCACACGAACTTGCACTTTGCAGCTGCCATTCTTTTTTATTTCCATTTTCGTTTTTGTATCTTTGGGGGCTTTACTCATGGGTGGGTTGTGGGATTGTGTTTTGTCTAGCAGACATTCACCGTTTACTGTTTTGACATTCCAACTTGATGCAGCTGATGGGACAGACAGGACCCAACGACCTGACTGACAACCCCTTTTTGTCATTGTGCCATCAACTACTGTGGGTGAAAGTGTGCGGTTCCTGTCAGAGCCTGTCTAACAGTGGAGCTGCTTGTCTCCCCCTCTCTCTCTCTTTGAAGAGGTAACTCTTGAAAGTAAGATAGGTACGTAGGTTTAAGCTGAGTTGCAAATAGATTTTTCTTTTTGGCAAAAAACTATTGTGGCAAAGTGTAAAGAAAGACAATAAAATGTCTTTTGGTGTAGTTGTATATGAATAAATAAGTGTTTAAATGTCTTTATTTGGTTTGTGTATTAGCTAAACGATTACTTGCATTTAATCGAGCAGAAAGTGCATAAAGTATCATTTAGCATTTATGTATTTTCTTGTAATATAAATTTATGAACTGTAAACTACAAAAATGTCATGTTCTGAATTGACAAATTCGCAATTTGAAAAAATGAATATAAAACTTTTATATTAAGGATTAACCTACAAAAAACAAGTTAAAAAACAATTGTGAGCAATTAATCTTGTTGTTATCAATTTGTAAACTTATTTATATGTTTTTTGCTCACTTTATTTTGTTGATTATAGTTTTTCGTCAGCACATATATCAGATTTAAGAGGCCTAGCGTGGTCAGTCGAGAGCTGAGCTGCACTCAAAATGACATTTTTATAATAAGCCCGAAAGAAACGAAAAAACTGTTGGAAAATTTGCATTTAATTTGCACAATTGAAAGAAAAAAACTTGAGATGAATTAAAGTGCAGAATGTTTGTACTTTTGTATAAAAAACTATTAATTTTTCTTTATATACTTATACTATATGAGCTTATGAAATATAATGAAATAGCAACACACAACCAACGCACACAAACAAACAGCTAAAAAAAAAAAGTGGCTTAAAATCTCACATTTCAGTTCCCTGCACCCTGTATTCCTTTTTTATGTCTCGACAACAACAACAAATAATTTCAACAGCAACAAGATGGTCAATGTACCCGCAGTTGTTGTTATTGTTGTTGTTCGTGTCGTAGTTGTTATTGTTGGTTTTTATTTTGGTTATGAAATATGAGTCAAGTTTTCAATGCATGCCGGATGCATTCATTACCGTTGACGACTGAGTGCGATGCGTGTGCGCTACAGATAGGAGAGAGAGAGAGAGAGAGAGAGAGAGAGAGAGAGAGAGAGAGGGAGACGGAAGAGGAAGCAACGAAACTTCATGCATACACATGTTGGCCATTATGCAACTATAAGTGTGTGTGTTTGTTTGTTTGTGTGTTTGTATGGCTCGCCGACTCAGTTTTGGGGATATTTCTCTTATGCTTTTTTTTTATACATTTATAACAAATGCAGTACACAAACACATACGCACAAACTTTATGATCTCATGCATATGTATGCGTTTATAAAAGCCACTACACACATATACACAGACACACACAAGCAAAACAACTGCCCCCGAAAAAAAGAAAATAGAAAATAAAAAAAAAACTTTTAGCTATGAAAATGCCATAAAAGACTTGCTGGAACTGAAATAAATTTGGATTCAGTAAAAAGTTGATAAGACACAAGATCTAAAAACGAATAAAGGAAGCAAATAAAGGTTAACAAAAAATTGTATATTATACATTTGTTTAATTGCTTTGCTTTCCCAACAAATAACATGATTAACAAATGGATTACAAGAATTTATCCCTTTTTTTTTGCTTGCCCCAAAACTTTTATTCGACTGATTGGTTAGCAATATTCCGCCCTTGTTGATTTCTAAAAACTTCTCAAAGACCATAATTTCTTAATCTACATCAACTGTTGACAGTTTTATTAAAAAAATAAAGAAAGAAAGAAACTTTGTGAAATGTGAACAAATGAACAGGAAACGGAAGTTGTATGACAAAAGCTAGAAAGAACGAAAAACAAATTCGAAAAAAAGAAGAAAACACAACCCAAAAGATGTGTAAATTTGTTCGCGTTCATTCAGTTCGGGGCAAGTGCCAAATGTCACAAGACCCAAAAAAATCCCTCGAATATGTTTCAAGTTGCCAGCGGTCGCTGTTTGTATTGATGTTTGTTGAAGTAGAAATGAGAAAAGTTTTTGGGGGTGTGAAAGGGAAAGAGTGATGGCGCTTATTTAATATTTGTTGCCGCTTAGGGCGGGCGGGGCGGAAAGAGAGTTTTAGTTTAGTAATCAAAGCAAAACACGCTGCTCCTTTCATATGCGTGGGCGAAATTCGTCGAATTTGTTTGTTTTTCGTGCGCAGGCATAAAGCACATAATAAGTGACACAGGGGAGGAGAGAAGAGAGGGAGTAGACGGAGGCAGAGGCGAAACTAATGTAATGGAAATTTGAAATTATTGAAAATAAATGAAAACAAATAAATATACCCAAAGCATTCTTTTTTATTTTTTGCTCTTCATCGCTTCCTTTTTGCTCTGGACTCTGATTTTTTGGGGGTGTCAAAGCGACGCGTTTGCCGTTTACCACTTGAGGGTGAATGTGTTTTCCTTTCGTTTATGTATGTGTATGTATGTAGGCCAGAAATGAAAGAGAATATTGGGAATTGAGCGTGCTGCCTGCCAAGTGGCATATCAAACACACAACTGAAGAAGATAATACGATTTATTTATAAACATACTTGAGAGATGGTTTCGTATTCTATTATCTACTTGGGTTAATTACGCTTCTCCAAGAAATTTTCTCAGTACTCTTCAAACAAAACTTAATATTTCTAAGAACTAAAAGTGTATTGAAGTTTCGATGTGTCAAATCTCTGGTTTTTTATGGCTAACTTGGTCGTCGTCGTCTCGCTTAATGGCGTGTAAGTGTACAAATTGCCTAGATTAGTGCCTAAATTAAAAGTGAAATTGAAATAAATTAAATATTTGCTCACACTCCAGAGGCAATCTGAGTTCCTAAGCTCCAGCGAGAGGGCTACTTAGTCCTAGTCCCCAAACCCAGGAATTGTTTTCATTTATTTTTTGTGTTTTTTTTTTTTTTTTGTTCTTGGAATTTATGTGCACGCTTTTGGGGGTGCTTTTTTATGCCAAGCAACAACACAGCAGCGAGTTTAGCAGGAAGAGAAAGACAAGTGTTTATTATTGGCATGGAAAATCAATTAGCGCAAAGTGGAGCGCTTATTATGACGATATATGTATGTGTGGGTATGGTTCTTGATCTGGGTGGGCTGTGCAATAAGTAGCTAATTAAATGCTGAAACATTTTTTTAACATCAAAAATAATGTGCAGAATTTGTGTTGGCATGTAAATTTCCATAGTCCCCAATAATACATTTTTAATATCGCCCTAATGAATAATATTAAAACTCGTTACCTGTTTTAGTATGTCTTAAAATGTTCTAGAAATTTTAGAAAACCAATCTTTAAATGATTACAAAACTCTACTTACCCAACAGACACTTTTACATAATAATCGCGTTAATCTAATATCAGATAAGATGTTTCTTGTGGTCCTCGCTAACCGCAACCAAGGATGTTCTACACCTGTCCTCGTTTTCGTCGTTGCCGTCGTCGTCGTTGGCTTCAGGATAAATGTTTATGTTATGACATCTTTAAATTTTAAGGTGCATTAGTGTAAAGTGCTTTTTTCGCCAAAGATGTAAAAGAATGACGCTGAAAAATGTGCAGGACGAGTGCAGAAAATGCTCTTAACACTTTCATTTTTGGTCTACTCTGTGCAGGAGTGTGTGTGTGTGCGTGTGCGTGGGGTTTTAGATTACCACCCGACATTTAAAAACGCAATTTCCTCAAAGCCATTAACTTGCATTTTATATAGATTTGTCAATTTGGAAATAGTTTACGAGAATTGAAGAAGTTTTAAGTGTGCAATTTAATATAAATGGTTTATAAAAAGAAGGTAAAATATGTTCAAATATTTTAAGTTGTAATCAATTTTAATTACACAACTAACTAGTTTTAGAAAATAATTTTAAAAATAAAAATATTTATTTTTGTGTCTTTGTGCAACTAAAACGTTTTCTAAATATTTCATTTTTCCTTTTTTAATATTATATGTTTCGTACATTTTAAAGCTTAGTACCCAAAACACTTCTGACAAGTTTGTAGCCTGTGCTTAGCTAGTTGCATGTGGCAGGTGTATAGCTTTGTTGAGGTAGTTTCATGGGTGTCTGTGTGTGTGTGTAAGTGTATTTTTTGTATGCTTGTGCAAAATTTAGCACAACATCCTCTAGCTGCAGTTACCACTTGCATCAGCTTCTGTTGCATTAAGGTACCACCTGCAAAACCCCCCACACCACCATCCTCTTCAGCCCCCGACACAAAATGCAATTTATACATTTCCGTTAAGCAAGCGAAATAATTTTTTCACACACTTCGTTTTACCTTATCCTTTTCCTCATCCTGCTGCATTGTCTGGGCAACAAGTTTTTGCTTTTAGTGAAAAATACACAACTATTTATGTACATACATATGTATGTATGCATGTATGTGAAAAGTATTTTTACCCCACTTATTGCGACAATGTTAATAGCTAATTAAAATGTCGCAAGATGCCGGAAATTTCATAGGCAGAATACTTAGAATTCATAGAAATATATGTATGTTTGTGGGAGGTGGCAGCTACAAATCACGATGTTAATTTATGGGCCGCGACTTTTGGCACGCGCCAAAAGAAAAATATTTAATTTTCCAAATCAATAAACACGCTGATTGCATTGGGGCGACAATTGGCAGATGCCACTCTAGGCAATAAATCTGCAAAGGAAAGAGAAATGAAAATGAAGTCACGAAAGAAGTATTTGACTTGAAAATACCTCGTGAGTTTTGTACTCAGTATTGATATACTAAGTAACCTAATACAACTTATTAATATTCAGCAATTATTTCGTTTATTTGCTTACACTTATTAAACAACATTTTTATCGTTCATATTTATTATCATTTTAATTGCATTCATCTCAAGCAATACTTTCTTAAGATTACTCTGTAATACATTGATACTCTATTCGACAGCTCTATAAAAAATATATTGCAAAGTGTAGAAAGAGAGACATCCTCTGAAATGACAAACATTCTTTTGCTGCTGGGTATCAAAAAATTTGCAGCAGAAGAAAATGCGCCAGCTTTTTGTTCTTTTTTGTTCATGCTCTGAGACGAAATCGAATCCCAGCTAAAGTTCTAGTTGTTGACCACATCAACAACAACAGCAACAACAAGAAGAGGAAGAAGCAGAGTCAACTGTCAATGTCAACTCGTATGACCATGAAGTAAGCGAAAAGAAATAATTGAATTCCCCAAACGCCAAAGTGGAATTTTAATTTGCACCCCACAAAATGGCAGACTGAACTGCACCCCTACCACGCCTCCCACCATCCCTGCGCCAAAGCAACCCGCGCTGATTGCTGATCAGTATGCAAAATGTGTGCGTGCCAAAATCAGCGTTAGCTTCTGGGTGAATGCGGCAGTGAGAGGAAGAGAATATGACTATCGAGTATTGAAATGGTTTGGTTGGTGTATGTGGGGGTGGAGAGTAGCACATTGTCACACGTACTTTGAGCTTACGACGAATTGATGTCTTTGAAAATTAGCCAGAGTCTGTAGCAAAAGAATTTCATTCAACGCCCAAACAATTCCATTCGCATTGCGACACCTTCCGTACTATTTATTTTATACTGGGATATAAAATGGCGAAGCCTGAAAGTATGCAATGCAATTTGTATGCACACGCGAATGGGTTGCAATTTATTTTAATGTTAATCTCAAAAGTATTTGTGCAAGCAAACAAATAACGAAAAAAAAAATAATTGAAATCATTTTGGCAATGCCAGCAATTTTGGCACCTGTCGGAATTTTCTCTTGGCACTGTAGGAAATCTTTTTAAAAATATGTGTTCAATCTGTAATTTATACTTAAATCACAGACATTTAATTCATGGTGTAAAGTCTACAAACTCTTCATATTTCTTTGTTATGAGCTGACTTTAACTTCAAAGTATTTCAATAAAGAATATTGTCTATCACAACTATACAGAGCAGTAGCAATTCAAATACTATATCTTGACAATCATAAGGTAACAATTAGAGCCTGTCGCAATTAATGGACAGAAATGCCAGCCAGAAGTTGTTCAATACACTGAAGACTGAACAATGGAGATGAAGAAAACTCAAATTTGAAATAAAAACCATTTTGCTTGGCCAAACTGTAATCCTCTTATTCATTAAAGCAATTCTATTGCCTCTTGCAAGCTACTCGCATCTCTTCCCTGTGTGTGTGGTTGAGCAAGAGAAGAGGAATAGAAAGCAGCTAATACACATTTGTCCAAGCTGCCGTTCAGTGCCTCATTCATAGCAATTAAAAAATGCAGTTATGCATGATTTTGACGCAATAGCCGGGTCAGAATCGAGAGGAAGGCGGATCAATGCTCTAACTGCAAATTGGTTCTCCGAAGCGTGTCCGAGCAACACTTGTGCCTCTTCCTTGTCCTGGCACCCCAGCATCCTGTGGATTGTGATTGCAGTTTACAGTTTGCCATTTTGCCGTTTGCATTTCGCCGTTTGCCTCGTATCGGGATATGGGAGCAGCAATAAACCAAGCACGAAATTTGCCACAAAGCTCTGCTCAGTAGCAGTATCTGAGACACTGAGAGAGGCAAGCACCTCAAAGGAAGCGAGTCACACATCAAAATGCAATAAGTGCCCCATCGATTTGGGTTATGTGGCTGAGTCAGAGGCAGTGGCAGAGGCGACGGCAACGGCAACAAGAACAGCAACAGCAAATGAACTGTTGCCTTAATGGCCACAACTCGTCATATTTGCTATGGATGAAAGATTGCCTGAGCCAGGTAGTCTGGCTAGCAGTTTTGAGTTCGTTGTAAATGCAAAAGCATAGATGTAATCCGTTTAAAACTGCTCGACTAGCAGATACAAACATGTGAATAGAAAGATTTACAAAAATTACAAGAGAAAATATTAAGGAAAGAAAAGGCAGAAAAAATCTATATTCTGCTAGCGAAGATTCACTTTTAAAGTTAAGTGTTAAAAAAAAAAATTATAACAGATAAATCTCTAAAATGCACACATTCATATTATTGCAAGACAACTATAGATTTATTTACCATCTTATGATATAAATCATGTATTTATATATTTCATCAAGTCCTTTATCCTGTTGCCAATTTCACTGTGCTTCGCATGCAAATTAAGAACCACAAAACTTTTGCCTGCTTTTGCTGGCATTTTAATTACATATTTGCTTCAATTTGATTTATAACATTTGCTTTGTCAGTATGTATTAAATGTTGATTTATGGTTCAATCGTTGTATATTTTCTAATTGTGTAAATGTTTGGCATTGCTTTGGCCTCACATCATCGACTGGCCATATATCATTTTCAAGTTAAATTCCGCTTTGATTTACAACAAACGAAAACATTGACAGCAAGGAGCTTTGAGCTTTAACTTTGCCAGGACTATGGAGCTAAGCAACTTCAACATTGCCCGAAATGAGCTGTCAAATGCAAAAGGAGTCGCTTAGCTTAGCTTTGGTCTTACCTAGAAACCAGAAACAGGACATTTCATATTTGGGTCCTTTCATTACGCATACGACTTGTTGTCGCAGACAGAGAGGACAGCAATACCAAAAACAACAATTGGAACAACATTCACTTTCATTTCGACCTTTGACACGTGTTCCCCTTTGGGGCTAAGCTCTCTTCCCCCCTCTGTGTCTTTATATCCTTTGTATTAATTGCTGTGACATACTATTTAAGTTGAGATTTTATTGTTCGCTGTCAGATACAAGTTTTAGCTTTTGGTCTATTCATTTATTGCCAGCCAGTTGCTGCTTTGTCCGACCAAATTGATTGAATTTACTGCTTAAAGCCAACTGGCCGAGTCATAAAGACAGGACATTGTTTCCCTCACTCTCTTCATTGTGTGCGCGGTGATTTTATTTGAAATCCCAGCTAGGATTTGTAATGAAGATATATACTACACACACACACACACACACACACACACACACACACACGCATGCAGCAAATCACTTAGTTTCACATTACAAAGCTATCCTGACAGAACGTGGCAGCAACTCCTTTGGCTGCTGCTGCTCGTTGCCTGATGATACTCATGGAACATATAAATTAATGAATTCGATGCTTATCAATAGCACACACAGCAGCAGCAGCAACAACAACAACAACAAATTCTAGTGTGTGTCCATCTATTAGTTCGTTAGCTTTGTTTTTCGGCTTGTCGTGTGATTATGTTGAACTGACTCGACTTAAGATTTGTGTGTGTGTGTGTGTGTGTTTGTTGTGCGTGTATCTTTCTTAAAGTCAACAGCAGTTCTTTCCTCCTTTTTCTTTCTTTCTTTTCATTTATCATAGCACATTCATTTGATAAAAGATTTGGGCCCTCTCAATCATGCTTTTGTGTGTTTTCTCCTCCTGGGATGTTGTTTGTTTGTTTTTTGTGTGTGTGGATTTGTAATTTGTATTTGATAAGCAGCTCTTCAAGTGCTGCTGTCTGTGGCTGTCTCTCAGGCTCTGAGCCCCGAAGCGTTCCCTAGCTTTTGGTCTTTATTACTGCATTAGGGGTATTTGCGTAAATCTGATTAGCACAAGCCAGAGATTTGTGCGCGGCATTACTTAAATCTCTTTAAATAGATATTCAGAAAACTGCAACAATGTCAACTGTTAACCAATTTGTCGCCATACTTGAAATACATATCCGATTCGAGACAATTGGCAACCCAATCAGCTTGAGCTGAGCAAGAATGCAATTCGAGTGTTGTTAATTGGAATGTTGTTAACTGCTCTGTGGCTTGATGCCATTTGACAGTACCAAAAAGTTATTAACCAAGGGCAAACACACAAAACCGGGGCATGCTACCATATATAAAAATTTGTAATTGCTCTTTGCAGCTGCAGCGCTTTTTTTCATACATGTAAATGTACATAGTGTAGGGGGGAGTCTGTATCGAATTTGTGCAGACATTGTTCCATCAAACAAACCAATTTTCGGTATTTTTGCAATAACGTGCCACGTATTCAGTTGCCTGCTGCTGTTGTTAACTGTAAACTGCAAATTGTCGGTTTGCATTTCTTTCTCTTTCATTTTTTTTGTTTTTCTTTCAGTTTTTTTTTTAGCCTTGTTCCCAGACAAGGTAGCAAACAGAGAGAAAATGTTTTTGGTGTGGGCGAGGAGGGGAGGAAAAACCTACACAGTTTACTGAACTGTCTGCAAAAGTCGAAGCATTCTTAATTAAGGCGTTCAGATAGTCAATGGACAATCAAAGGATTGGCATGGGCCTCCTTTTTTTCTGTGAAATACCCTGCATTAAAGTCAATTACAAAGTTAAGCTTTCTCAATTTTTTAAAAGAAGAGTATCGCTATGAACGATATTTTGGGCTGTTCGGATATTATCGATATTTGAGTAAAGGGTATAGCTCTTGCCATTGTTGCAGTTGTGTTTTATTTGGCTTAAATGATATTGGACAGTTTACAATTTGCGCATTGGCCATAAAGTAAATACTATCCGTTGCAGTCTCAAAATATCAATTTATCTTCAACTCTCAACTCTCCCAGCGAAACTTCAGCTGCAGCTCACAAAATTTGCATGCTTTGCATACAAAATTCGAGTGCTCCTCTTTCTCCTCTGCAGGACACGTAGCTGGGCAATTTTTCAGCCTGGAGTTTCGAATTCGAGTAGCTTCTTCTGCTGCAATGACGATGCATAAGTAGCAACAACAATAACAACAGCAACAACAATATGAAGGAAGATGAAGCAGCAAAGATGGGCCATCACTTTTGGTAGATATGGGAAAAACTGTCTGAAATAAAATAAATTACTAAACAATGTTTTGGCCATAGATGGAACTCAAAAAAATAAATAAAGAGAGATCCTTCCACTTTCATACCTTAGAGTGGCTGTCATTGTTGTTGGGCGTCTTGACGTTCTGGTACTTTTTGGTCGAAACCGAAGCAAGCAAGCACTTTAATCTAAATGTGAACAGCAGCACATTGGCATAGAGAGGGAAACTCGACAGATATGTTTTTATATTTGTTTATGGCACTCAAATGGCATTGTAATGTGCCAGCGAGGAAGGGGGATTCAAGGGGAAAGAGTAATTTAGGACCATTCGCATATTGATTGGCTCAGTTGATTATTTTGACATTAACATTAAATGTTCGTTTTTATATAGAGAAAAAAAAACATTTTCTATACACATTTATGAAAGTTAATTATAGTAAGGAAATCGAAAAAGAGTTCATAAATCTTTTATCTGGCATTCTCAACTATTTTGGCAATTTAAAAAAATCCTATGTAGATAATATATTTACCCACGTTTAATCTTCACAAACACTTAATGTATTCACATGACAGAAAATCTGGGGCAAAAACAAAATAATTTAACTTTTCCACACCATCTGTCCCTAATAGAAATATACATATGCATATGACGACACACATCTATATATTATTGAAAAATAACCGAAAATTCATTGAAAAATCTATCAAACAAAAACGCAAAATAAAAAGGAAGAAGCTGAAGCAAAGCCAACGACTATTTGCTCATGCATTTGACATGTCATCTCCATTGAGCATGAGCAATACAAAAGAACAGACTTCTCCCAGGACACTAGGAGATGGTAAAGCGAGAGGGAGAAACGGGAAGTAAGGGTAATACAGTGCAGGGTATTCATGAGTGTATATGTACGTGTATGTGCGTGTGTGAACTTTTGTTAGTAGCCGCCAAAGCGTCGCCAGAAGCATCATCACCACCCCCAATAACCTACCCAAAGTCTGAGGAACTTTTTGGTGAAAACTCATTTCCATTGATATGCAATGAACGACAGAGTGAAAAAGAGAAACTCGTGGGTCATTCACTGTTGACGGCTATTCATTTTCAGTTGTTTTTTTTAAAAGCCATTTCGTGTTTTTGTTTAAGAGGTAAGAGCAAAGAGGCTATGGTTAAATAACGTTTTTAAGTCTAGGGGAAAAAATAAAAAAAATTAATCAAAAATTATAATAGTTGACGTAAAAAAAAGTTGTATATTTCAACTTACATAGTTACCTTTAAATTTATTATCATTGAACAATTTAACATCTAACGAATACTTTTTTAAAGCTCATCTTTCTTTAAAAGTCGATCCTTTGAACTGCGAAATTCATCCTATATTTTTAGAGCCCACCCCAAACAGTTTTGTTTTTATTTCTGACCATTGGACTCCGTAGTAGGAGGAAAGTATTCTGATGCACAAGTGGGCGTTGGGGAAGAGTTGTAAAAAAAAGCCACTCACATAGTACATAAATGCTACGTCCAGTGTTCAGAGTTGGCTGTGAGTGCACCTGAATGACAACAGTTGCTGAAAACTCACATGCAAAATTCATTGAAACATATTCCTTATAGAATTTTTGTATTTTTTTTGTTTTTGTTTTGTTTTTTGGAATTGTTTACTATTCAAGTTGTTTGGGGTAGCTGAATTTGATGGGTCGATTTGTGTGTCGTCGATTGTTGCAAATGAATTGTTGCATATATTAAAATTGTATTTTTCATGTAAATATTGCAGGAAACCTGAATATTGCGTTTTAAGCCTTTGTTTTCCTAACGGGCTTTACTTTTATTACTATTTACTATAGATTCTTTGAGTTGGCAAAGTGAAAATTAATATCTTTGTATGTATATTTTTAATGAAATCATTTTATTCTTTTTGTGTACAGCTTACAAAATAAATTCAATGCTTCAAAAAGATTTTTCATTTGATTTTATCAGGCACATAAAAGAAATATAGCTTGAGCAATTTTTGATATCATTGTATTTTATGTGCTGCACATTTTTTTTACATGTTAACAAACATTTAGTGCTAATGCCGCCTTAAATATAGAAATACTTTTAACTAATCTAAAATATTTCCGATTGTCTAACAGAAGCTTACATTTTGTTCGTTTTTTTTTTGGATAATTGTTAGGGCGTAGAAAACATGACAACAAACAAGTGTCAAGCGAGAAATTGCAGATTTTCGTTTTGCATAATGCTTCCAAAAAAAAAGAATGAAAAACATGAATACCAAAAAAAAATGTTGTTTTCTCATTGCGCATTGTTGTTGTTGTTGTTAGGGCATTGTCGCGGCATTGCCAGCGATTCAATACAAATATGTACAATAATAATAAAATTTGTATGCAAAATAGGCGTTGAGTGTTAAATGCATGCAGTGAATGGCTGGAGGGGTGATAAAGGGGGGCCTCCGATTTACATACACAAATATGCAAGCAGCGTGCTTTTTGTTGCTCTTATTGTTGTGTGTGTGTGCTGTTGTTGTTGCTGGCTGTTGAAAAATCGTAATCAAAAATTGCGCAATAATTTGCATGTTTATTTAATAGTCAGAGCGGCAAGCGGCCACCCAAAACATTACCCCCGCTTCCCCCATTTTCTCACCCTCTCGATGCTATTCACAAAAAGTACATTCGAATTGTGTGTGTGTGTGTGTGTGTGTTTGAGTGTGTATTGCATATCCGGTGCAGTGACAAACATTTTGTGGATGCGCCAAATGCAAACTGTGTGCGTTTCTGTAGTATTTGTTTTTAGTTTTTGGGCATTTTTGGTTACTTACCTACCCAGACCACACACCCACACACAGGACCCTGGTCTTAACCGACTATGTCACATAGCTGTAGCCACACAATACTCATTATATTGTACGAGTGTGTGTCTATGCTCTAATGAAATTGTCTGCGGGCAGCGCTTTTGTATGATCGCTCCCCACATTTTACTTTGTTTTGTGTTTTGTGTGTGTGTTTTTACCATTGCGGCAAATGAAAAGTTTGCGGCAGATTTTGATGGTAGCCCTGAAAAAAAAATTTGGCAACCAAATTACCAAAAATATCAATATTAATGCTATTAAATGAAATGCTAGTGAGTTTTTGCCAAATTCGATGTGTAAACAATTTTAATACCTAAAGTGGTTTAGGATAATAGCTCAGAAAGCTTTTGAGATTATTTTATGCGGGCTTTGAGAGAATCAACTGAATTTATGGTAGTTAAAATCCGAAATAAAACGTTTAGTAAAACGTTCTTAGCTAAATTTAAAAGTTTTTTAATCGATTTATGCCCAAGAACTGTGTAAATTTTAAAGCTCTGGCAATAGCCATCAATTTCAACAAATATTTTTTACTTTTTGGCAACTCTAAAATAAAATTCAGTGCGCTGTAGACACACGACAAATACAGTGAATACTCGTAGCACAAACAAATAAAATACATATATATTGCCTTATCGTCATAAATGACTTCACACAGAGTGAGAGCGAGAGAGAGAGAGAGAGAGATAGAGTAACACACAGATGCCACAATATTTTGACTGTTTTGTAATTTATTTGACATATTTATGGGGTTCATAAATACAGATACATATAAAAATGCGTTTATTTCGATTTGCTATATTTTTCTTTTATTCCATTTTTGAAGTTTTATGGCAAAATAGTATAGAACAACAACAGCTAAATAAAGCAGCCAAAACATAAAAAAAAAAAAAATTTTTACACAGCCTCTTCTTGTTGCTTTTGTTGTTGCCATTTGAAAGTTTGGACTACTTCCAAAACACTGCAACAACAACATGTTTGTATGTGTGAGTATGTGTGTGTGTGTGTGTGCCGGACTCATACGCCGCCTGGTCAAAGTTGCAATAGCAAAGCATAAAACACTTTTATGTAATGATTTTCACTGTTTTTATTTTTCTTTGCCCATTATTTCCCTGACCAGCTGCATGAACTATTGACAGCTGATGATAAAAAATTGTTTGCAAAAAAATGGAAGGCGAAACAGAGAAAATATGGGAGCAAATGGTAAAAGAGCTTTAAAAAAAAGGCTAGTTACGTTTTAAAATGAAAATGGAATAGATAAAATGAAAATACATAAACCAGTGTCAAATCTGAAAAAAAAATCTTTAAAATGACAGATTAAAATAAAATTTAAAATGTTTTTAAATTTTTATTATATGTAATTATTTTTTTGCTATTGCATAATATCAATTATAAAAGATATTAAGTTTTTATGATATGTATTAATATTTTTTTTATGATATTAACAATTTTAATTTTAAAAATTTAGTAATTTATATGTAAAAATAATTGAATGCATTCAACCCCAATTTACATAATGTAAAAATAGTGTACTTTATAAAATAAAAACAAAAAAATTTTATTTCTTAAATTAGATTTTTTTTTTATTTTGAATATTGATTTTGGCGTTTCTTGAAAAAAAGGGTTTTTGATAAAAACACTTAAAAATATTTCTTATAATCAGTTTGAACAAAGTCTACTTGAAAAAAAATATTGTTATTTATTGTTATCAAATAATAAAATGACAAACAAGTTTATTGTACTGTCTCTTAATGTCAACATTTAAAGTCGAAACTGTTGATGGCGATTGTGTGTTGGGAGTTGGGGGTAAATAAAGGCTGCTCCATGACGATATTTAACTCAAATATTCAGTTGTTAAGCACACAATTTCATTTAATTCACGCATTGTACAATTCGCGCCTTAACACTTTTAATTTATGTATTTACTTTTTGGTTTATTTGCTTGTCTTTCGGCATTACTCCACACTACCCTTCGTCCTTTGTGTGTATATGCCTGCCACCTGCGGCATTTTCACTGTGCTACAGTCCAGGCAGGTCCTTATTGAAATTCCAAAGTTGAAATGGCTGCAAGACAAGCCATTACAAGGGCTGAGAGGGAAAGTAAGGGAATGCTTGGTCGAATGGCTGGCTGCGGTGTTGACAGTCGACATCGTTTCGTTCTCCGTCATCAGTTGTTGGCTGGGAAGCCCGCTGGTGTGCACTTTTTCTGGTCAGGTTTTTGTGGCTCTGTCGAAATTCGCGCCTCGGTCTACAGTTTTAAGTCTTCGGTCCTGCGTCCTCTCACTCAATGTGTGTCACTTCTCGCAGTGTGTGTGTGTGTGTGTGTGTGTGTGTGTTTGTGTGTACAAGCCAAGTTAGTGGCACCCTCGTTTTGGCAACACTTCCTTGCCCTTAACTCACTCAACACCCTCATACTGCCAGCGGGTATCAGAACGTCTGATTGTTTGTTGCTTTGTTTGTTTTGTCTGAGTTTTGAACAACACTTTGAGGTGTTTGTCTCGCTCGCAGTTTGTTTGGCTGCTTAACTTTTGATCAGCTTTTGATGTCAAAGCCAAATGCATTCCGTCTGCAAAGTTTCACCAAAAAACACGCTCAAGTCAATGACTGAGCACCGAGCCCTTATCCTGTAAACATGATAAATTTAACAAAGGAACATAAATTAACACAAGTCTGTCTCCCAATAAATTACGATGTCTTTGTAAAAGGTTTTCTTCACCTTGAAACTCACTCCCGAAAAACAAGCTGAAAACAGTTTGCAATTGTCTGCGAAAAACCAAAAACAAATAAAAACTAATCACAGAATTTATTTGTGGCTGCAATGGTAAAAAGGAAAACAACAAAGTAGAATGACTTAAAATGTGTGAACATTTTTTTATATTTTTTCTGGCTATGAAATAAAAATTATGCTTGGAAAAACATTGAAGTAAAAGAATTCTTTTCTACTTTCATTAAAAATACTAATACCTAATATTTTCCAACATTAAAAATCTGTTGGCTTAAATCGTATTTTTATGAATAGTTAGTTTCATCTAGAAAAAAAGAAGTTTGAACAACAATTCTAATCGAAAGACATTTCAATTAGTTCTGCAATCACTGAAAACATAACAACAACAACAACAAAAACACACACACAACTTTGACCTTCTTCTGCAGACAAACTGGAAAAAAAAAGAAGATAGAAAAACGCAATCGAAAACGAAAACAAAAACTATAGACAATGTGCATTGCATATGTGGAAATTACAAGCCTGAACAGTCGAAATAGAAATTGAACTCATCTCCCTCTTGGCCCTTTTGATAAGCAAGTTTCACGTTTCTCTCTCTCTGACGCTCGGACCTCGATTTTGTCTGTTAGTGCGTTTCATGTGACAACAAATATAGCACTAAATAGCACCCTATAGTTGTATGTACTCTCTCTTTCCACCTTAACCACACAAATACTATTGGAATGGACTCTGTTGTTTTTTCATTTGTATGTTTTTTAATACATTTTCACAATGCTTTTTGTTTCATATTGACCCATATAACGAGCGTATACGCTTTTGTTTTTACAAAACACACACACAACATATCGCATAGTAGTTTCCACAGACACAACCTGCCCTTTCACCCCCTTGTGCCTTTAGCATTGTTGTTTTTCTTGCTATCGGACTAGGAATGAAGCGAGTAAAATTGTCCTTCAGCAGAGGTTGCATCTACTTTAGTTGTTGTTGTTGTTGTTTTGGCGATTGTTGTGGTTTGCGAGAACTTTTTTCCTGCCATTTTATTTTGTTATAAAAAACTTTTACAATCTACGTTTGTTAAGTATTTTAACGGCTTTTCTCTCTCTATCTCTCGCTCTGTGCTTACAGGTAATATAAACCAATGAAAACTGCAAGGACAACTCATTGTCCACCCGAACATTGGTCACCCTTCTTCCCGCCCCCCTTCCCCCCTTTCTTTCCAGCCATAAAGTTGCACCATGTCTGCTGCGTTGTTGGGTGTTTATCTGTCAGTTTATGTTTACAAATGTCCACTTTTAATGGTTCTCCATTTAGCTGGTTGCCAGTAACACAGTAGCGGGTGGAAATGTATCTGAACTCAGGCTTTATCATACTCACATGCTATAAAAATACTATTGTAAGTTTGGTTTTCCGTTTTTCATTCCGCCTGTCCATCCGTCTATCTATCTGTCTGCTTGTGGGTCCCTACACACCTCTCCTCCCCCTTGACTGTTGTGCACTTCATTTTTGCCACTTTTCAGTTTCAGTTGTTTCCCATTGTATCTTGCAAAAATGTAATGCTATGACTTTTTCATGCCATTTATAATGTCTTGACAGCCTTTTCTCTACATACAAACATATATGTACATTTCAAACTATATATTTGTTTCTTGCATTGATGGATGTATCTATTGCTCAAAATATCTTAAGTTTATGATGTTTTATTTGACATTCAATTATAAATATTGCAAGCACCTTTCTCTGCGTATCTAATTTTTGGTAATCACGGTTTGAAAATAAATGTCAAGACAGTTTTCCAAAGTCGATTTTAAAAAGCAGTTAACAGTATTACATATTTTAGTATATAACATAAGTGAAATCTGTTAACAGGACAGTGTTGCGGTGTGGAGCTGCAAATACCACTGCCTACTTTTCGGCTTGAAAATATATTTACCTACGAATATGTAAAAAGATAAATTTTTAACAAGACTTGCTGAATTTCCTTTCGTTTAAGAAAACTTTAAACATATATTTTAATTTGGAATAAATTCCATAGTTAATATTGGGTAAATTGTTGTTGTGGTATAGACAAATATTTTATTCTTGCATAACACTTAAGTCAATCATCTCTTTGAAGCCTCAACACTACGTTCCCCAGAGTTAACTTGACACGATTTTACCAAAAATATCAGAACTAAATGAGCCAAGTTGTTAAAGTCGGATGATGATAACAAACAGCTCGTCTCGCCTGTGCTTAAGTTCATTTAGTGAAACACGCATATAAAATTATATTATTTTGCGCATTCGGCTAATGTTTGTGTGTGTTTGTTGTTATGCTTTGCAGATTTTATTGTGGCGCTCAAGGATGTTTCGGTGAGGATACCACAGGCGGTGAAGCGCGGCAGCAACGCCCTGTTCACCTGTAATTACGATATGGAAAACGATACGCTATATTCGGTGAAATGGTACAAAGGCAAGCGTGAGTTTTATCGCTATACGCCCAAAGAGAATCCGGCAATGAAAGTCTTTGCCATGACAAGTGGCCTTAATGTCGAGGTAAGTGCTCAAACAGAAAGAGTATTAAAGTATGTACATATGTGTGTGTGTGCCGGAGCATGCCCCATGGGCTGTTGAGTGTTTGTGCCTCACATTAAGAGCACATGCTGCAGTTGCGTGTCATAAAATAACAAACGCACTGTAAATTATGCCCATAATGGCTGATTGCATTAAGCCAGTTCGCCGGCAAAAAATCTCATCTCTGAATGTTGTAATTATGCACAACAACACCGTACCGGGAGTGCGAAAGAGATGGGTAGAGTGTGAGTTAAGCCAGTGAGTTCCATTGGCCAATTAGTCCTCTTGCGATTGACTTGCGGCTCATTAAAAAACAATATATGTAGATTGCATATTACAACAAAAAAAAAAAAAAAAAAAAAAGATACACTCTCCATAAAGTGTGACGACCGGAGTTTTCAACTTTAATTATTACGTTGATATGCATGCGGGCCAATTAGGTGACACAGGTTAAATTGGGTTAAGCGTCCGGCGAAAAACCAATCCACTTCAATCCCAGTTCAATCCTGTTCAGTTCACTTCAGTTGAGGCCAGTCTGTCGTGTTTGTGTCTGGCAAGTGTCATATTTTTGCATATTAAAGCCCATCTTTAAATGCAATTTATTAATAATAATTTTTTTAAGCGGCTTTACACACCGCACACACACAGTCAGACCATGTTTACAAATTTAATTTCGCGTAAACAATTTCGTATATATTTCGAGTGTCTGTTGAGTGGACAAGTCTCGAGTTTTCCCACCCACACCAAATGAGCAGCTCATATGTTCGTGGTTCATTGCCTACTTTTAGGCTTGCACATGTTAATCAAACTGCAGTAAACTCAAATATTAGTTGTAAAGTTAACTATTTTAATTTAGAAATACGAATCAAATTTCCATTTGTATTCTTTGAAATGATTTTCGACAGTTATTGTTAGCCGATGGCCAACTCATACATAAACGATTTGCCAGCACTTAATAATATTTTTTAATATTGCAAATCATCGCTTTGACTCAAAGCAATCAGAGGGGCAGCTGTAGCGCAGTTCTAGCTTCCCCCTTACTTAAAATGCAAGCTCCATAACCATTTTGACGAGCACCTTTCATCAACGTCTGCTTTTTTCATTTTGCCATTTGCATTATATTCAATTTCTATGCAGCACATCTACCCAATTTTTCAACTAATTTTTATTGCGCTCTTTCTCTTTCTCGCTCTCGCTCTCGCTCTGGCTTTGGACACTGCTGTACAGAGGAACCTCTCGAATCAGAGTCATGTCGTGCTGCAGTCGGTGCCGCTGAATATTTCGGGCAAATTTACATGCGAAATATCCGTGGAGGCACCCACATTTCAAACAGCGATGGTGTCCGGCGAAATGGAGGTGGTGGGTAAGTAAAAAATATATAATAAAAAACAAAAAAATACTACGACTATCCACAGCAAAAGCGACAAAAAGCGTAAAGCAAATAAAAATTTGGCAAAAGGCGGCTCCAAAGCGAAAGCAAATTAATTAGACAAATGGGCCCACACAGCCCAGCCCTTTGCCATTTTGTCGAGTGCTGGTCAGCTAATTTTACATTTCCATTATGCAACACTCAAGCACACACACACACAAAATCTACCTCGCTTTCTCACTCTACTTGCTTTTTTTTCTCTTGCTGTCTCTTTTGCGCAGAGTTACCGGAAGAACACACAGTGGTTACCGGGATCCAGGCACGTTATCGCATTGGCGATTTGGTCGACGGCAATTGCTCAATTAAATACTCGAAACCGGCTGCTAATTTGACATGGACTATTAATGGTATTGTGGTAAGTTTTGGTTTCGGTTACTCAGCGGCGACGGCATCCATTTCGTTACCCTCTCTCATTCCCATTCTCAATGCCGCCATTCAATTAGAGAACGCTTCGAGCCAATTTCAATTGATGGCCCGGCAATTTTTCAATTACTGCAGTCGCAAAACCCATTCGCATAAAAGTTTCCTGCCAACACTTAGTTTTGCACTTCAATTCCGCAAATTGTAGCGCAAACGAATTAAAGAGGTGTGTTAGACCAAAATTTGTTTCATTTAAGGTGATGGAGTAATTTTCTCTGTGATTATTTTTAGTTGCTTGATGATAATAGCATCTCTTTCACTAAATGTTATTATTAAATCAGAAATATTCTGTAAGCTTCTCAAAATTATTTCTAACTCAATAATATTTACTTGACTAACCCTATTTAAAACAGTACAAGCACGTATTATAAACATCCATCGCCAATTTGAGTCTTAAACTTTGTTAACTTTTAGATGTGTTGATTCTTATTTAACCTCCTAATTTGCACTCAAAAAATATATATGCATCCGACTTCAACTGTTAATAACATAACAGAGGTATGTTAACTTAACATTTCTGTTATGCAACATAAAAATTCAGTGTATTTACAACATGTAAAAATTGATTAAATACCCGATATTTGGCGAAATTCCTCACTGTGCATTGTTTTAAAACAATTTGTGAAAACTAATTAAATAATGATATTTGTTTTTATTGAAATTTAATTGTTTCGTGCTAAAGACATATATTTCATTTATTTATTTTCAATAATTTAATTACTATTTTCAAATATATCATAATTTTATTTCAATGTTGGGTACATTTTAAAATACATACTTGATTTGTTTACGATTTGCGTTGAATCCTCTACCAGTCTCGAGTGCTCTCAACTTGCGATTACTTTCTCTCACTTTCTCGCTCTTTCTCTCTTGCTCATCGAGATCTAAAAACAACATTGTACAGCTGCATCGTTTGGCAATCTTTTAGCGTTTAGTGTGTGATTTTTCATCTCACGTGTGTGCAAGTGTGTGCAAGGGTGTGTGTGTGTGTGTTGTGCACAGTTTTTGGCACCTGCGTTTCGTACTATTCTCTTTTTTACCTGAGATTCCCATATATTTTGATAGGCAGTCACTTTTTATGCCTTTTGCTTTTCCGGGCTGTTTTATGGCCGAAACCACAGCAGGCAGCTTCAACAACATATCGTGCTAGCAGAGGAGTGGTGAGGAGGAGACACAAGGGAGAGGTTAGGTCGCCTGGCTGCTGTCATAGTTCCGCATGATTTCACACAGGTGTGGCGGTGAGGGGGGACCGTAGGAAGCTGTGGCAAGTGACATGGCCGGGGCATTTTTTGGGTATGCTGCCATTTTGCAGCGTTTGTTTTAAGAAACGTTTAGGTTGTCAGCTAGTTTTTTGTTTGCAGCTCGCATTAGGTATGGAATTTTGTCTACTTCCAACGTTATTGTTGCTCTAAATTATTTGTGCTAGTGCGACAGAGAGCAGTGTGCAAAAAGAGAGAGAAGCAAAGCATTGTCAATGTCAGTTTGGCTAAAGTCATATATCATATGGTATGAGTTTTTTTTATGCCATCCACAACTTGTAAATTCAGTTGAGGTGCTGAGATTCAAGGCATGGAAACATTGCACATTCAATTGCAAATTTAATATTTAATAAAATTCTGTCATTTTAAAAAATCAACTAAAACTTAGACAAAAATATTTATTTAAACAGAATTTAGTTCTAATGCCTCTCTAACACTTTAATAAATATTTGATGTGTCTAAAACGAACTGTGTTCACATTTATATTTCAATAACATCCCAAAAATATATTAAGTCATCGCTTTTGGAATTTTTTGCCTAAGCAATTAAGTAAAAATACACGCAAAAAATGCATTTTGATAGTTTTATAATTGCAAAAATTCGCAAAAACTAAGCGAACAGTCATTCAATTAAGCAAAAAGTTCAATCAAACATATTAAAACGCAATCAATCGAGATATTTTCCGTATTCAACAAGCAAAAAGTGCAAAGGAAATAAATAGAATAAATAGAATTTCGATATTCAAAACATTTTATATATATTTGTAGCAGGCAACTTTTGTATTTTAGTGAGTTTTGTGCAGGAACAGGACCTTGAGAAAGTTGCAGTTAGAGAGAGAGAAAGAGAGAGAGAGAGAGAGAGTTTCATACTTTTTTTTATCATTATCAAACAAGCAATTCAGCAAAAACTAACACAAACAACACTTAAGTGTGGTCTGGTATGCGTTTGGGCGGATGTGTGTGTGTGTTGTGTGTGTGTGTGTGTGTGTGTGTTGGTTCGCCACTTGATCTTTTAGCTAACGAGCGCTTTTCAACAGGACTTGCACCACTATCTCCGCCCCCCCCTCCCTACTCATGTGTGTGCTGACAGCATAGGCTGATAGGGAAAGAGGGAGGGTGGTTTGGGAGGCTTTGCCTGTCAGGCTGGCAACGGTATCTGCAGGCACTTCAAACTAAACTCACCGCAAACAAAGTGGCCTCGTCCTGGCTGGCTGCCTCTGCCTCACTCTCCCTCTCCCTCTCTGCCCCCCTGCACCCCTTGTGGGACAGTGTTCCACTTAATCACTCAAGCGTGAATCTATTCATCATTCATAAGTTATAAATTTGCCTGCTGTGGTATGTTTTTGGGCGCAACGATGGCGTAAGAAGTGGCCCCAGGCACACAACTAGGACTAGGACCAGAGAGAAGCAGGCTCAGGACACACACACGCACACACACACACAACAGTCGCCACTTGTGCATTGTGCATTGTATGTGTGTGTGTGTGTGGGATAAGTGCTCTGTGAGATGTCGCTTATAATATCTAGATATGTATCTAAAATATTTCCAAATTGATATCTATCCTTTTTGGAGTGGATGCATTGAAGCGAGTACTCATTTGATTCATTCGTTGCATTCACTTCATTCACTTGCCACACTTGACACACTCATTTGTGATTTCTTTCCGCAGGTGCCGCCGCATCACATCAAGACGTATCACGTTCAGAAACAGGAGAATAGCACTCTGGAATCTGTGACAAGTGCCATACACTTTATGGTTACCACACAGCACTTCCTCAAGGGACAAATGAGGGTAACCCTAAAACATAAAACCAAGTAACAAAGTAACAAACAAACACTCAACACCATTCCATTTACAGCTCAAGTGCACGGCCAACATATTCGATATATTCAAGGAGGAAATCGAGAGCATTATTGAAGAGGATCGTCCCAGAATTATGGCATCGGGCAGATCCTATGATATTAACAATTATCCACTCGATGAGCATGGTAATGGCAATCCGGATCGAGAACGTGGTGGTTATGAGGATCACAATGAATCATATTTGACATATTATTCGGGTAAGTGTTGCAAAAATGCAAAACAGAAAGAAAGTATAAGCAGAAAATAGAGAACTTATCATTAGACATTTACTTTAATTAACCTTAATGAGCTATAGTAAATATTCAAATAAAATATTATTTAAAAAAATAAAGGGTCAAATTAACAAAAGAAAATTTACAAATTAATAATATTATTATTTTCTAATCATTTGGTAATAATTTTTTTAACAATATCTCGCCAATTTAGTTTTTTCAATACTTTAACTCATCAAATAATGAAACAGATTATTAACATATAAAAGTAAATCTCGATTCTTTGAGACTTATTCAAAGCCACAATAAAAATGCAATAATTTTTAAATGGAATTTACTCACTTTTTTTTGTGGCGCCTTCAAGTTGTTTAAAACTGAGCTGGAAAACCTTTTAAGAAGTGTTTGCCAGCCTGATCCTAGCTTCCAGCTGCAGTACACAAACTGCAAGTAGTTGAGGAGATCAAAGAGGGGTAGAAGGAGCTGGTACAACATTTTTGAGCATCTGCTATGTCAACTTTCAATCGTTGCCCAAGCCACTTGGTGTCCTGTGCTTTGGCGTGGCCTTTCCGTTTGCCGCTCGAACATACAACGTAAATTATGCAAATAACATTTGCCAGCATAAACATTCAAGCAAACAGCAGCAGCTGCTGCTTCACCTCCTACTTGTCCTGCTCCTGCTCCTGCTTTAGCTCCTACTTGTGCTGTTCCTGCTCCTGGAAAAGTGGAAGCTGGATAACCGAGACGCTTATCGAATCAAATGCCGGGGCCAAATCAAATTGGTATAAACTTCGTTTAAGACATGAAAGATTGTCGCGGCATCGAGACGGCTCAGAAGGAACAGAGGTCCTGCGAGGGGTCCCCACAAAGATGCAGGGCCCAGAGGCAATTTCGAAAGGCAGTGCGCCTTTGGGGTCTTTTTCTCTAATTTTCGCAAGTTGATTGTGGTGTGGTTTTATATGCATCTGATAGAGTTGCAACTTATTTATTTAGCAACAACAACAACAATGTGTACGCGCTGCAAATTGTGTTTAAAATTTAAATCGACAAGCAACGATGAAAGTGTAAGGAAATATTCAGCTTGCGCATAAAAGTATGCAACATTCTTTGCATCAGCTACCCATGCGAAATGAACTGCTTTTTGGGGGGCTGGGGCTCTTTTTTTTACTGCTTGTCGTAGTTGCGATTCGAGCAGGGAGTGGTTTGTTGTCGATTTTTGTGAACTTTATGCAAATGCAATGTTGACATGCACACACACACACACACACACACACACATACACACGAGAGTCTATTTCGTTGACTGGCTTTGGGTGTTTTTTTTTGGTAGACTTATCAGATATTTTTCAGTCTGCAGCAAGTGAGTAAAATCCAATGGAGTGAAAGAGAGTTGCGAATAAAACATGAGTGCATATATCTAATATGGAAATCAGAATTTATAGAGTGTGTTTGTGTGTGCAGTCACATGATTTTGAGATGTTTTACAGCAAATGATGGCCTTAAAAATAAGTCGAGGCAATTTACTTAGATTCTTGATAAACACCAATTTTTTTCCATACTTAAAGATCCTCAGTCAAAGGCCTTTAAAGCTTTGTCCATCCACAAAAGCCTTTCACTTGCTGTGTACTTAGAAAATCTCTTTGCTATTGCCCAGGCAATAAATACAACTGTCTCGCTCTGTTTTTAATCCGCTCTTTCCATCTCTCTTTACAGCGGACAACAGTGCGTCGGGCGCTGCAAAAGTTGCGCACGAAATCTTCTGGCGCGTTTGGCTATTGAGGCTTATGGAGGCGCTTCCCATTCAACACATAACAAAGCTCTACACACACATCAACAGGCAGCTTTTAAAGTGGGCGTGGCTGTGGGGGGATGCCCATCAAATTATCAACTGTCAATACGCCAGCGACAAGGCGGCAGCGACGCAACAGTCGACTAGCGGCGTCGACGTCGACGTCGACGTCGTGAGAAAGAGTGAGAGCGGCAGCGATGTGACAATGTCAAAGGCAGCGTTGAGAGGCGGCGACAAATGCTTTTATAATTGTCAAATGGCATTGGCAACACTTTCGGGCTGGCATGCAGCTGGCAATGCTGGCAATGCGAATCTGGATCAGGCGAACATTGAACACGATGATGATGATGGGAATACAGACGATGATGATGATGATGATGATGATGGTGTTGGGAATATTGCGAGTGCTGCCAGTTCAAGAGATGATTTAACTGCTGCTACTACATCTACAGCTACAGCTGCAACAGTAGTGGCTGAAACGCGGCAACATCAACAGCTGTCAGCGACACTTGCCAAAGTGGGCGTGGCAGCAGCAGCAGCAGCAGCAGCACCGCAGCTGGATCAACGATTATTGATGACTTGGCAGAAGTTGGCAACGCAGGCAGCCGCCGTTCGCATCTCGTGCTGATGCTGAATTGATGATGAAATGCATTTCAAAAAGTAGCTTAAGGTGAACGCTGAAAGCTGCGAGCACATTTCTCTTAACGCGCTTTTCCCCCTCCCCCCTCCGTTCCCCGACACCCCGACCACCCATTCAGTTGTTATTTGTTCTCCTTTTTTGTTGGTTGTGTGTGGCGCGTGAAATAATTAATGCCAAATAACAAGCAGAAATGAAATATTAATTATATATTTTGTGCAGCAGTTCGCCGAGGAATTAAAGTTCTTAACTGTTTAAATGCCAACTTGAGGCTTGAGAGAACTTAAACACAAAGAAGGGCAAACCAAATGCGCTCTTTATTCGTAATTTTAGGAGAAACTTGTAATATGATAATATAAGCGGAAAGAAAATGTATTAATTAATATAAATTCAATGAATAATTACAACACAAATATTTATGTGTGTATACAAACATAACAAACATATGTATGCCAACAACAATAAAGGTGAAGCGCATTAAATAGATTATAATAACGTATATTTAAAGAATTTTAAATTATTCATGTATAAAATGCATAGAAATTAGTTAAAAATACACAAATACAAAGTATTTTTCT
Organism: Scaptomyza hsui; assembly: GCA_018152825.1. Lineage (NCBI taxonomy): Eukaryota > Metazoa > Arthropoda > Insecta > Diptera > Drosophilidae > Scaptomyza > Scaptomyza hsui. Next base: position 10,858,645 of record JAECXO010000269.1, read on the forward strand.
TTTAATTCGTTTTTAAAAATTACTCACAGTTTGACAGTCATTGCTGTTTAGTTTAATGCACAGCTTATTTTTAATTCTTATTGTCTGAATGCGCTGCTCAAAGCTTGGCTTTCATGCTCTACGTATCACTCACACACTTGCTTTTAAGCTCAACAGCTGCTGGCACATTGTTGTTTTTTTGGCTATGGCTCTTCTTATGCTGACGCTGACTGCGCTGCTCAAAGCCAAGCTTTTGCACTTGCATTACACACAAAACGACACAGACAAAAAAGACAGAGAGCGCACTTATTTCACATTTTGTTTTTGATCTTGACAATGATCAATGTGTAAAAAAAAAGAAAACAAACAATCAAAGGGCTTCACTTTTATAGACCACAAAACGAATCGCTTAGTATTTATAATTTCAATAGTCATCACGCACCATAAAGAGAGAACTGTTGAAAGCTTGATTGATATTAGAATGAGTTTGCAAATGGAATACAAAAGTTTTACAGAGCTTACGATACATACATATTTATAATCAAACAGTTCTCTCTTTCCATTTTGTAAATAAAGTTTGGCTTATCAACAGAATAAGAATAAAGGATAAATAAGGAAAATTAAATAAAGCTAAGTGTAAGCAAATATAATAGTAACATTATATAGAAAGGAACTTTTTACGGTTTTGGAAGCATGCAAAATTAATTACTAAAATTTTTTATTTGTAGACACAAAGAACAAGTTTGAAGACAACGAAGAACGAAAAAAAATTCTTTAAAATATCCGTATGATTTCAGGAATCGAAAAAAAATCACAAATTATTTAACATTTTTGGCAAACAAAAATCCAACGGTAAATAGTTCCTTTGCCTTATAAATAAATCATTGTAATTGTAATTGGAAGCAAAAAGCTTAAAGTGTAAATTAAATGAAAAGCACAAGAAAACTGAAAAAAGATTAATAAAAGTTTTGGAAATTGATAGAAAAAAATAAGAAGAAAAAATAGTGTAATAAAAGCTAAGTTGAATCGGTTAAAAATAATATTAAAACAGAAAAAAATTAAAAACGAATACAAAAATAATCAAAATTTTGAAATTTGTATATAGAAACGTATTGTAAGCAGTTGTCTAAACAGCACAAGAGAAAAAATCAATTGTGAATTTATGGTTAGTAAATTTGTATGTGTAAATGTTAAATATGATACAAGAGCATATAAAAATATATATATGTCAGATATAATGCATGCGCTAAGATTTATCTAATCAAAAAGTGTTGTGAAAGTTGTCTTCCCTTATTTATGTTTGCTCAATGTTTAAAAGCTCTCAGTTTATTCGGTATTTTCATCTTTTGGGCTCTCAGTTCTGCTCAGCTTTATATACATATATAGAGTACACACACACACACATACATATATACTTACATAATGAGAAATAAGCTATGTGTATTCTGAGTTAAGAAACTGTTAGTGTATATAGAAAAGACAGTAATCAAAATATGAGTATTTTTTGATAATTTCAATGTTTTTAAAGTAAACGGTATACAAAAGAAAATCAAATTTAAACATAAATGTTGTTTAGCAGCTAAGCTCAAAAAGTAGTTTTAGATTAAAATGTATATGCATACAAACATATATAAAAACAGTGCAAATGCTTACGTTGAATAAAAAAAAAACAATATTCATATCTAAATAAGCAAATAAAAAATAAAACAAAAAATTAACCTATAAATTAAATGGTAAATAGCCAAGAACACAAAACAATTGTTGTAAAAAAACATCAGATAAAAAGACCCCTAACTTATAAGTAAGCATAACATATTATTGAAAGAAGATTGAATGTAAAAAGTAAATTAAAAATACATGGCGTGCATTAGTATTTATTGGCTATTGGTTAAATACTAAGCAAATAAATATATAAATAAACAATAATAAATTATAAATAATGATATATCAAAAGCATTGTCAAATGCATGTACATTTACTTTTGTCGTCCACTGCAAGTAATTTTTTAGAAAGCGCCATCTATTGGAAATTCTTAACTCACACAGCTGAGAAGCTTTCGAAAACAATTGCTTAAGCTGTACACACTCGAAAGCTTTTCGACAACTCCGTTATCGAACCCGTAAACGAAAACAAGCAAAGCTTTCTGGCTAAGTGTAGTTGTTGCTGCAGTTGCATTTTATTTTTGTCAATGCACGTGTTGATCAAAAAGCTTCCGCACGATTAGCCGCAGCTCTCCTCCCCCTATGCAGCTCGTCAGTTGGCCAAAGCTCTGCCTGAAGGTCAGACGGGACAAGATCCCAGTCTCAGGCTAAGCAGTCGACGCGCTTCAATGACGACGAAAGCACCGCCCGAGTCCATTAGCATTTACTACGACGCGTTGTATTTCGAGAAAAATTCAAACTCAATTAAGTTTAGTATTTAATTTATTAAAAAAAAAAGCCAAATTAATTTGCACAACACGACTTGACCTAGACTCGGTTTCGGACAAAGATTTCAATTCGCTTTTCATCACTTTTCTGTATTTTTTTTTTCACCCACGTGTCTTGATTTATTTATTGTACCCCTCTCGCACCCCTTTGCGCCCATGTCTTCGGCAGTGATTATTTTTTGGTTTAATTGAAAAATAAGACGACTGCCAACAATTTCCCTTAACTTAAATTTGACCAATTGACGGAACATTAATTGCGCCCAAAGTTAACAGTAACTACTATATTTTTTTTACGTGAATAATTTATTTTTCTGTGCCTTCGACTGATTTTATTAATAATTGTGTTAAATCAAAAAAAAAATCCACGAAAATTTGTGTCTAAACGTGGAACATATACATATATAAATATATTTACGGTAAGTTCATTGTTTTGGCGGGAAAAGATGTGAGCGTATTAGTGTGCGTAAGAATTTTATCTTTGCTACATTTGCTATGGTGCCTAATTCGTGCACAATGTTAACAGTTTGAAGGCAGTATAACAGTGTACTGTTAACGCTTGGTAACATTATAACAGTGTGTTAAAGAAGCTAAAAGCTCAAATGGAAAGTAAACATTTTATACCAGTTGTCAAGTAAAGAAGTAAAGAATATTAAAAATTAATTAAAATAAATACAAAATGTTTTGATTAAGTGCTAAGCGAAAATAAATTTAAATTACAAGTGTTTTTCGTTTGACAGTAATGAAAGGAAATATTACACTCTACATTTTAATGTTAAGAGAACGGATAATTTTCTATCCGATTTCCAGGCGCTCTCTCAAGCTGTCGCCTGACAGCTCAGCTCTCCAAATTTAGACTCTCTGCAAGTTTGTTTTGTTTGTATGATATCTAGAATTTTTTGTGGACTCTCTGCGAGCGGTTCGTTGACCGCGGCCTCTTTAATGCATTTCCCCAGGCTCAGGCCAGGCCACATTTTTGCCATTGGCTGGACACAATTTACCGTTGCTGACAAAAGCCGACAATAATAAGCGTGCAGTTTAGTTGATCCCTGACTCGATCTCGATCTCGAAAAACCCAAAGCCCGTTCAATTGCCTTTGAGTCGTAGAAGCAAGTGGTAGCAGTAAAATTCCTCGCTAGAAACAAATATATTGCTCACAATTTATGTCGAGAAGGAGAAAGAAAAAGACAATTTCTCGGCTTGAAATTATTTGGCACTCAAATATAACGCAATTAAATTAACACTCTATACTGGCATACTATATATAGACAAATCCATTGCGTTGAGCACAACATAAATGCCTTTCGTCGAAAGCTTCGTACAAATTCGTAATTTTGTTATGAACGTTTGTCTCGTCGAGGCCATACAATTCGTCCAGGACCTTACGCATGCCATTTGCTTGGACTTCAAAGGCCTATTCAATCTCAAGTAGCGATTTTGGTGAACTGTTTCGGTAAGTCTACAAAGAAAGTGAGTGGAAAGTGTGTTAAGTGAAAGTGTCAAGAACTGTAAATTGTCCATCTATGCCTATTTCTTTTGTGCCTTTTCGTTGAATTTCCGTTTCTAAAATGGGTAGTCGAAGAAAACCTCATGGCATTCTAGTTAAATGTAAAAGTAGAGGTTATGTTTGGTGGTTATGCGAATAAATGTTATATTAGTTATAATAAAAGCTAACTCAAATTACTAAACGTTTTAATTGCAACTTTTTAACAAAATTTTGGCTTTAGCCAAATTATTTTACATAGTTTTTGTGTGAAAATATTACATCAGCATTCATGTGTCTAAAAAGTACTTAAAAATAATTTTAACTGGCACTTAGAAGATCCTTAAAAACAAGCTCAAATTAATAATATATTCTTTCCTAATACTCTTTTTTCCGAATTATTTAAAACAATATACTCACATACTTAATTCTTGTTTCTTTTATTGTTTTATAAGTCCTACAAATATTTTTAATATTTTTAAAATCAAGTTTATGTTTCTATTTCATGAATTTTCTTAAGAACTTTTTCTATAAAATATTTTAAGTTTTTATTACAGTTTTATATAATATTTTATTCAATAAACGAGAAAACAATTAATGTTCTTGATAAAATAATTACTGTTTTTTTTTTAATACTTTGTTAATTTTATTCCATCTCAGCCTCACCTTCTATATCTTTATCATCCTTTTACTAACATTATTATTTTTGCGCTCTTTTTCATACACAGCTTAACTCCATTATTATTGTTGGAAGTCAAAAACAAGTTTATTATTATAAAAAAAAAGCAAGTAAAACACACGAATACATGCTAAAGCACACGCATAGTTAACCGAACACACATACATACACACAAACATACAAACTTTACCACCACCCCAAACGAACACGCATACAAAATTTTCTAAACTCCTTGAAGGACCTTCCTAAAACGACACTTTGCTTGGGTTTCTCAAACCTCAACGACCATTCGATAAACAAATTGAACAATTTGAACACAAACCAAAATACACACCATCAATCGATAAGCAGCTTAACGATACCCCATTACCGATAACCGATAACATCGACATGCTCTCCTGTGCCCCATTCAACAAACTGATTTATCCAACGGCCGGCGATGTCTCTGCCATATCAAATGGCAAGGGGACACCCCTCGCCACCGTTGGCCTAAGCACCCTTTCGCTGCCGACGGGCCCGGGGGGCGGCAGTGGGGCGCCGAGCGAGATCTCGTCGGTGGACAGCGATTGGAGTGACATACGCGCCATTGCACTCAAGTTGGGCGTACAAAATCCGGACGATCTGCACACGGAACGCTTCAAGGTCGATCGACAGAAGCTGGAACAGTTGATAAAGGGTAAGAATCAAAGAATCTTATTTTAGCTTGCTTTATTAAAGTTAATTTAATTATTTTCTGCAGCGGACAGTGCCATTGAGGGCATGAACGGTGCGGAATATTTCTTTGATGATGTAAGTGGAAAACATTTTACAAATTGCTGGAAAGCCAGCATTTAACAGTTTCGTTAGTGCTCTGTTATTTACATACCATCATTAATGTTATTGGGCTGTTAAGCCACGCGTTAACATAACTTGTTTGTTTACCTTTAATGCTTATTGCTTTCTGATTGCTTTTGGTTTCATTTTTTTTTTTTTATCCGATTTTGAGAATTTTTTAGGTAGGCACTGGACTTATTGTATAAATAGAATATACATTTCAACACAAATCGAAAAGCTAACAACAAAATTCGCATTTAAAAATTTTGCCGACACACATTACAAATTTTAGTGAAGAAACTATTAATGTTTAGCATATTATAAGAACCGCAACAAAATTCAAGTGTATTATATAAAGACGCAGATATCTAACAGATATACACCCATTATCTTTTAGATCATGAACACTACGGATACCTATGTAAGCTGGCCTTGCAGACTAAAGATCGGTGCCAAGAGCAAAAAGGGTAAGAACGAACAGTGAAACTTAACTATAACAACTTTATATAGTATACTAATTATTCCTTAAGATCCCCATGTACGCATTGTGGGCAAAATGGAGCAGGTGCAATGCGCCAAGGATCACATTCTAAGCAGCCTTGACTCAAGGGTAAGTACGGAAAGTTTATTCAGTGAATATTTTTATAAAAACATTTATCATGCGTTTAGGGAACTCGCGTTATTATGAAAATGGATGTCAGCTATACGGATCACTCGTATATCATTGGACGCGGCGGCAACAACATAAAACGCATCATGGACGACACAAATACGCATATTCACTTTCCGGACTCGAACCGTTCCAATGCAACGGAGAAATCGAATCAGGTGTCGCTCTGCGGCACTCTCGAAGGCGTCGAACATGCCCGCGCCCTTGTACGCCTCTCCACCCCGCTGCTCATCTCGTTTGAGATGCCCGTGATGGGACCAGGCAAACCGCAGCCGGATCACGAGACACCCTACATCAAAATGATTGAGAGCAAGTTCAATGTGCAGGTTAGTTAAAAAAAAAACTGTCTTCGTGAAAGAGGTTTCTCATATCTCCTTTTTCAGGTCATATTCTCATCGCGTCCTAAGCTGCACACCTCCCTGGTGCTGGTGAAGGGTTCCGAGAAGGAATCCGCTCAGGTTCGCGATGCCACACAGCTGCTAATAAACTTTGCCTTTGAAAGCATTGCGGTAAGTTCCCAACTCTTTAAACGTTGTGCAACTTCAACAAGTATTTTCTATTGTTTAGAGCCAAATTCTTGTGAATGTCCAAATGGAGATATCGCCACAACATCATGAGGTTGTCAAGGGCAAGAACAATGTCAACCTGCTGAGCATCATGGAACGCACACAGACCAAAATCATCTTTCCCGATCTGACTGACATGAATGTGAAGCCGCTGAAGAAGTCGCAGGTGACAATCAGCGGTCGCATCGACGATGTCTATAAGGCGCGACAACAGTTGCTCGGCAATATGCCCGTTGCCCTGATATTTGACTTTCCCGACAACCAGACCGATGCCTCCGACATAATGGGCCTCAATACCAAATACGGCGTCTATATAACATTGCGCCAAAAGCAGCGACAAAGCACCCTGGCCATTGTCATCAAGGGCATTGAGAAGTTTATAGGTGAGTTGTAACTAATTGTCCGCCGGGCTGCTTTCATTAAAATATCCCTTGAGCTTAGACAAAATCTATGAGGCACGCCAGGAGATCTTGCAATTGTCGACGCCCGTGCTGAAGCCGGAGATACCCGAGCACTATTATATGCCCAAGGACAAGGATGTGAATGCGGCGTATCGGGCACAGCTGACGGCTCTGCTCGCTGGTTATCCGGATAGCCCGAAGACGCCCTCGCTGCTGCCACCCTCAATCTCTGCCGGCCAATTGACGCCCTACGGCAACAAGAATCACTTGCTGATGGCCAACAGCCTGGCCACGCCCACGGGCATATGTGCGCCCACCCAGAAGTATTTGCAGCTGCACAATAGCGCCTATCAGCCACGCCAGGTGAACATCACCACCAACAACAACAACAACTTTCTGCAAGTGCCGGGAGGCAATCTGTTGAAGCCACCAGGAGCAACAGGAGGAGCAACAGGAGCAGCAGGAGCAGCAGGAGCAGCTGCCTTATCGCCACGGAACAGTTGCAGCCAGAACACGAGCGGCTATCAGAGCTTCAGCAGCAGCACCACCTCACTGGAGCAATCGTATCCACCGTATGCCCAAGTGCAGACGGTGGTCTCCTCCACCTCGACCTCGTCGGGAGCGAGTCGGACGCATTACTCCCCCGACTCCACGTACAGCAGCGAGGCTGGCAGCATGGCGGGCGCTGCTCGTCTCGGCCGTCGTCTCAGCGATGGCGTCCTTCTTGGCCTGGGCAATGCGACGATGGGCGGTGCCCATCTATTGCCCGGCAGTGCCGAAAGCTATCGCAATCTTCACTACGACCATCAGCAGCAGCAACAGCAACACCAACAACATCATCAGCAACAGCAACAACAACAGCAACAACAGCAGCAGCAGCAACAACGTGCATTTGATTTTGATATGAAACGAGCTCTGGGTTTCAAGGCCATGGAACGGAATCCGGTTGCTGGAGAACTGCGCACTCCCACACCCGCCTGGATGGGCATGGGTCTGAGCCGCACCTCGCCGGCACCGATCGAGACGGTGGACGATGGTGGTGCCACCAATGGTGGTGGGGGGGCCAGCAATTGGCGCATGCCGCCACCGCCGCCAGGTCTGGGCTCATCTTCTTCGTCCTATGGACTGAGCGCCACAACGGGTCTGCTTGATGCAACGCCCGTGAGTCGGCGGATGCAACTTTCACAGCACAAGGATATGCACACCCTATTGACAAGCCTCGGCATGGAGCATTACATAAGTGAGTAGACAACTAAAACAATATTGAAGTATTGTAGAAATGGCTACATTTGAAAAGTATTAATTCTTGATTATCAATTACATAACAACTGTCTTAGTCCGCTTGGTCCTTAATACCCTTCAAAAACTTACCGTATTTGCTACAATAGATTTTGCCATAAATTAAATGAATCAGAAGAAATGGGTTTATTTAGGTATAGTTTTTTATTTTTTTTAAAATCAATTAAGCTAAAAACTTATTATAACAATATTACTAACAAAGGTTTTTAGTTTAGTTTAGATGAACTTTATAGATTTGGTTTTTTTTTTTAACATAATTATCTTGTTGATATAAACTCTTTTTTTTTGTATAGCTTGCTTTGTTTCATTTTTTTAATTTTTCGAAATTTATAACTTTTTCGACTAGCTTCTTTTTGTTGTTGATTCTTTTGATATTGGGATTTGAGGAATGGATAGGAATGAATAGGGTATTAATTGATGCATCTACATATTGTCGTTTGAGCTGTTTGATAATTGCTTCTTTTCCAGGACGGCGTATGATACAGTTTTAAGTTGTGTTGGGTTTCTTTAGTATTCCAAAATGTTTGGGTATTTCCCAGTCTTCTTTTTGTTAAGAGCAGACGTAGCTGATGACGGCTGTCTCTTTGAAGATTTGTTTGAATTGTTGACCGTTGGTTGATGTTGTTGTCAGTTTTGGAAGCAGACATTAAAAGCTGGTTCCGATTTGCTGAGTCGATTATAGAATGTTGTTGAAGATGGATCGTTTTATTCTCTTTGCAGCGTTTGATAGAAGATGGTTGAACATATGGAGATTGGACTGTTCATATACATATGTATATTGGTTTGATTTCTTGTAGCGTTGAAGCATTCCAGAGTCGTGATTGAGAGTAGTTTGTTGTTGATTTTATGATGTTTAAGGCAATTCAAATGGTGTTGCGATTGAATTGTTCTCGATAATATGAAGATTTGACTATTCATATATATTGGTTTGATAATGCGTGTTGATTTCTTGTTCTGTTGAAGCATTCCAGCGTCGTGATTGAGAGTAGTTTGTTGTTGATTTTACGATGCTTTAAGTTATTAAATTGGATTTGTGTTGTGTGGGAAAGGAAAATATGATTATAAAGGAAATTGAGAAGGATTTCAATGCGGGTATTTTTTTTATAAACAATTTGTGTTTTTTTTTTTGTGTTAGAAGCTTTACTGATGATTGAGGAGATTGTCTGACAGCATTATATTGTATTTTTCTGTAAGCTTTCTATACCATCTTGGTTAATAGAAATATTTTATCTCTCTTAAAATATGCAAATTTATGAATACTTTAATTAAAATTATTTTTAAATATTTGAAAATATTTTTTTTATCTTAATATCTATGTCATACATTTGTACATTGTGGTGACTTTAAAATTGTTTGTGAATTTTTGAATTAATTTTAAATTTTTAATTTGTATTTACAATTGTTTTATTTGTTGTATATATTTTAAATAGGATTCGAATTAAGATTAAGGAAGAGTTTAGTTGTTAAGTTTTTTTTTTAAATTTCTTTTTCTATTTGTTGCGTAGGAAGCTTTAGTACATTTTTTTTAAAGAATATTTTCATTGTTCGATAGAATAATATTTGGTTATAAGCTAAAGCTTTTTGATATTGTTGTCGGTATTGGCAGCAGGCTCCAATTTGCAGAGTCAATTATCGCATGTTGTTGAAGGTGGCAGCATATTTTGTTTTTGTTGAGTAGGGTTGCGATAAAGAGTAGATTCTTGTTCATCATATGGATTGGATTGTACAAGGTTATGAATGAATTATTCATGTACTTGTAAATGAGAATTTTATTTTATTTTTTTTTTACTTTTTTTAAATTTTTTTTTTGTTTACATTTTCTTATATTTTTATCAATAATTTCTTTCTTTTTTTTTTATTACTTGTGTTAGAGTTTTTTTTATTTGTATTGAATTTCTTACAAATTATTTTATTAAATATTTTGCCAATTGAGTTTTTGAATTCTAATGTTTTTTTTAATGTTTTTTTGTGGTTTTTTTTAAAGATAGTAAAGATAGTACGTATATATATATATATATATATAGAAATATATATATATATATAAAGAGTTGATTAGATTGCAAAATTTTTTTTATATAATTTAATAGGAGTATTTTTGATAGCTAACTGTAATCATATGTACATTAAGGTGATTTTCATTTTTTTTTTAACATTCTTTTGGGTAAACAATTTGTTTTTTATTTTCAGAAATTTTCGTGCTTAACGAAATCGATTTGGAAATGTTTTCAACACTGACCGAAGAGAATCTCATGGAGCTGGGCATCACCGCGTTTGGAGCTCGCAAGAAGCTGCTGGCGGCCATTCATACGCTTCTGGCCAACGAAGCCGCCTGCAGTAGTATGCCCAGCAGCAGCTCCTCGCAGAGCTCCTCGCCGCGATTCTCCGGCAGCGCTGCGCCCGGAGCGGAGCGTAGACCCTCGAATCAGTGGTAATGCTCTGGCTTGGATGTGTTTTTTTTCCATGATAATAAAAAGTTGCAAACAAAAAATTTACAAAAAAAATTAAAAAAAAAAACAACTAAAAAAAATAAAATAAAAAAAAAAAATTAATTCGTAGATAATTTAAGCTAACCCTCAACTCATTTATTTATTCAACGTAATATTAAGTTCGCTTGGGACATTAAAAATATGTCACAACAAATGCGAGTCAAAAAAAGCAAAAGAACAAAAAGAAAAGTGTGTAGATTTAAATTTTCGGTTTAATGTTTTTCTAGACTCATAATGCTCGCATTTGTACTCAAACGTTACTTATTATATGAACTATTTATGAAAATTGCCAACGTATTTATAATTTAAATTGTAAAGAAATGAATTTAACTGAAGGAAACAAATTGTTAGAAATATACATGTAAAAATCAGAAATAATAAATAATCATCTGATCTGGAAACAAAGTACTTGTTTTTAAATGAACTACTTTTAATAATGCTATGTCTTTTGTTTATTCATTGTGGTAATTCTTTGAGTTTTTTTTTTTAATTTATTTGCTAAATGTATTTTTATTTATTTAAAATTTGTATGAATTATTTGGTGAATTGTGAAAATTAGTATAATTAGCAGACCAGGAACCAAACTTCTTGAATTCTACTAAGCAAAGGGACGCACCGAAGCTGAAGGATGCGCTTGAGATGGGTCCAGCCGATGGACCACGTCCAAATATTAATATAAAAGCAATCCTTACAAACAATTTTATATAATTGGATACTGGTGGGAGGCTGGAGATTCAGGATTCCTATAATATCAACGGATTCGATTCTTGATGCACATTTGATTCTTGGAATTATTACAACAGGACTTATTAAAAATATAAAAAAAAAATCGGAGTGAGTAGTGCAGTATGCACGACAATATGTCATATACCCACTGTATTGAAGGGTATTTGAGCTTCACACATAGTAACACTTTGTTGCTATGTATATACAAATATAACGCAACTAAGTGTGGGATCCGCAACGTAAGCGCTTTAGCCCTTACGAGCCAGTGATTGCCTTATATATGTATATCAAATGTATATGCACTCTCTGCACATACATTCCGAAAAGTATAACAATTCAGCATACACATATACGCGGTGGCGCAAAAACTAAAGTAAACAAAATAAAAGCGAACTTAAAATTGCTTCTGTTGCGAGTTCATTTAAAAATAACTGCTAAGCAGTGTTGTTTTCGATGCCATTCTTCTTTGCAAAGTTTCACACGCAGCAGCACATTAAAATACTTTTCTTAATTTTCTTTCTTAAATTATTCTTTCGTTGAATCATATTAATAAACTTTTAGAGAAGAGAGTGCACGACAGCTTCCTTCTTGATCAACGACTTGACAGAACAGTCGTACAGTTACGCTACAAAAATAAATAATAATAAACAGGACAATTATTACATGGTGTCAGAAGTAAGAGGCGGGTCAAAAAACAAAAAAATCGGAGATGGTAATATTATAATAAAACTATCAACGAGCAATTAAATATTTTTGTTGAAAACAATGTTCTGCTGAACATTTTGTTTGAAGAAGAAAAAGAAGAAGACTCATCCTGTCACAAAATGTAGCAGGATAAGCGCATACATAGTCATTACATCCACCTAATAAAGAGAATATATTAAAAGAGCGAATTGCCTTCTACAAAAGTGTTATCGATAAGTTCAGCTTGTAGCCTAGCAAAATAATTAAAAAGAATAAACAATACTGAACTAATACAATTGTGAAATCAAGTTGCTTTATAATAATTACACATAATTATTACACTCTTGCGAAGAATGCTTAAGCAAAGATCATTGTGTAAATTCTTAACTCATTGTCGTCACCCGTAGCAACCTCACCCTCTCTTCGGAAGCAGTAGGCCTCCTAACGCTCAAGAAACGCCTCAGACGAGAGTTCATCAGAACCAATGACCCGGCGATCGGTAGACTATATGGAAGGATCTCTAACAGGGTGAAAAAAGTATTAGCCATACTAAAAAGAGAAGCCACAGATGCCTTCCTGGAGAAAGCTACTCCCGATGAAAGTTCAAGTTTTGCGCTCTGGAAGCTTACGAGGAGGTTCAAAAGGCAAGTTTCACCGAAATTCCCAGTCCGAAACCCAGATGGTTCTTGGGCAAGATCCCCTCAGGATAGAGTCGAAGCATTTGCGAAAAACCTAGAAGAAAGATTCCAGCCGTTTGAGACATCGTCGCCAAGAAGAGTACAGCTAGTTGCCGAATCTCTAGAAACCCCATTCCAGATGGCCCTTCCTGTAGCTCCTAACATACATGTTGTTGAACAATGTTAAAGTTTAAGAACAAGAAATGTATGTTGTAATCGATTTTTATATGAATGTTTTTTATGAGTTTAATCGATATTTACAAGAATATTTTATGTTTTTTGTACTCGATATATTGAATATGTTTAAGAAAAAAGATCGATACTGTAGTAGGCCACCTCTAACAACCACCCTAACAGCATACTAGTCTTGATCTCATTAACATGATCACATTAACACGGTCACATTAACAACACAACATAGAAATGTAAGACTCATAATGGAATGTAAAGAAGAAAGAAAATGTTAAGACGCGCCAGCCAGTCGTCGTGTAACCTTTGAA